>JADMLD010001601.1:0-613732 GCA_017589585.1 Phylloscopus whistleri | reverse complement strand
TCCTTACACACTCCTCAGGAAGGTGCGAGGAACATGAATGGTTCACAACCATAGACTGAAAGGTGCTTTTTGGACATGTCCCCTGGCAGAGGGGAGTATAGGAGACTGTGTTCGCTTTTGAATGGGAGGATCCTGCCTCAGGAGGAGACAACAACTCAGATGGACACGTCTAACAACTCAGATGGACACGTCTCCTCAAGGATTTTCAGAATCTCCTAACCTCTTCGGGCAATCATTAGAAAAATTACTAGAGCAATTCAATTAGAAAATGAAATACAAAATCTTCAATATGTAGATGACTTACTAATTTCAGAAGAAAGCGAAGTCAAGTGAGGATTATCAGTATACGGCTTCTAAATTTTCTAGGTGAACAAGGACTGAAAATAACAAATAGTAAATTGCAATTTGTGGAACTGGAAGTAAAATTGCTAGGGCATTTGATTGGGAAAGGGTTCAAAAAGTTAAGCCCGGAGAGGATTTGGGGATTCTGTCCATTGAGGCTCCAAAAACCAAGAGAGACGTAAGGAAACTGCTGGGACTGGTAGGATATTGCAGATGGTGGATAGAACAATATTCAGGGTGTGTAAGGTTCCCGTACGAAAAATTAGTCAGCCCAGACCCCATACATTGGACAAGAGAGGATGAAAAGCAATTACAAAGTTTGAAAAGTAAATTGTCTACAGCCCCAGTCCTGAGTTTACCTGATCTAAGCAAGGGCTTTGACTTATTCATAAATACAGAAGGAGGGACGGCATATGGGTTGTTCTGGGTTGACGATGCCCTCTATCCCATATCGTGGACTGCATTTGTTATGTCTAGCAGCGGCTGCTTCACTTGCGGGGCTTTGCTGCTCGGGCTGAGCTGCTGCTTGGCTGCTGCCGCTTTTGCTGCTGCTGCTGCTTTGGCCGCTTTTTTCTCTCTGCTGTCTGCTTCTCGCTGTTTCCGTTTTTTCTTCCCCCCTTCTTTTCCCTTCCATTTTTCCCTTCCCCCCACCCCCCCGAAGATTTGGACCGGCTCCGGACCTGACCTGACCTGAGAAGTCTGAGAATCTCTGGAGCCGTGGAAGAAGCTTTGCGCCCTCCACCTCACCGTAACTCGAGCCTTTCCTTTTCTCAGGGTGGGGAGAGTTTTTTCCATTTGTCAATAAAACCGTTTTTTTCCACTTTTCTCCTCCAAAGAATTTCCTTCCTAAACCCTGCGGCTGGGGGGGGAGGGGTGGTGGAGGTTTGTATTAGGGGATTCCCTTTAGAGCTCTCCCCTAATTTATCCTAAACCAACACACTTTTTGGTGCATTGGCCGGGAATCGAACCAAAGAAAGTGGAAAAAACCTTAATAATAATATTGGTGGTTCTGATTGTTTTGTGGGTGTATCAGGATGGTTTTTTCTGGACTCATAATGTCACTCGGGGTGAAAGCCTGCCAATATTTCTGGTCCCTAGGGTTTTTTGAGGTTTTACTATCTTTGCGGTACCTAGGGCTATTTCCTTACCCAGAGATAGCTCTGGTATTGCTCCTAATATGTAGCTCGTGTAGCCGGGGGGCACTAGTCACAATATTCACTGGGCTGGGCTTGTTTGAGATGATTTACAGGAAGGCTGTAAATATGCTTGATGGTTCGTTGTTATGGTTGGGCACTCAGTTTGTTAGGGGAGAAGCAGGGGCAGAGTTTTTTCAGCCTCTGTTTCCCCTCTTCTCCTTTGAATATTTTATATCTCCTTTGAATTATTTATATCTCTATTAGAAAATGTTCAGTTTCCCCTGAGTGTTAAAGAGACCATCTTTCTGGCATTTAATTTAGTAAGTTTCCTCTATACTGTCTGCAGTTTATATAAATTGAAAGCTGAGATTTCCAAAGGGGCTAATGAGACTTCTGATTTAGGGGTAAAGTCAAGTAGGAGAAATCTTGAGTGGAGTAGAAAATGGGAAGATATGGGCCAAATTTTAAAGGAATTCTCTGATCCTCTAGTCTGGGACTTCCCATCTGAACAAATTCAGAACCCAGCTGAGGTGGCAAAGTACTTGAAAGAGAAGTGCCATGGTAATACTAAGGAGAAAAGGATTATTGCAGTGAGCTGGGCCTTGGCATATTATCGTACTCTGCTAGATACTGAAGGGCAGCAGATAGAAGACAGGGAACAGGGAGATAAACTAGTTACCATCCCAGTCACTCAGGCTGCAGCTAATATTCCAGGCTCCAGGCCAGTAGTTGAATCAGGCAATAGGCCTCAGCCAAGGGCTGTTGCTGCTAATATAAGAAGCAGAAAGTGTACAAGGAAGACCGATCGCAAGGTGGAGGATGATGATGATGATAATCCAGGAGAAGGACCTTCACCAAAATCAGAAACCACATCAAAGGGTGTAGGTTCTGGAGCCAATATTGATTCCTTTTCCCTAAAGGACCTTCGAGGCCTAAGAAAGGATTACAGGCGACAACCCGATGAATCTATAATTAGTTGGTTAGTCTGCCTCTGGGATGCTGCAGGGGAGGCTACAGTTCTGGATGGCACTGAAGCGAGGCATTTGGGATCTCTGTCACTTGATCCTGTTATCGACCAGGGCATGATGAGGGAGGCTGGTCCTCACAGCCTCTGGGAACGGATTCTGGACAGTGTAGCACAAAGATATCTGTGTGCAGATGACCTCTATTTGCAGCAGGCACAGTGGAAGACCATAGAACAGGGGATTCAACATCTGAGAGAGATGGCAGTAGCAGAGCTCATTTTTTCAGATGATATAACAACTAGGAATCCAGACCTGGTACCATGTACACCTGTAATGTGGAGAAAACTTGTGCGACTTGGGCCACCTGAATACGCTTCTGCTCTAGCAATAATGAAGCGAGAGGAGACATATGAGACTGTACTCGATATGGCGAAAAAGCTTTGAGCATATGCTGATGCTGTACATGGCCCAACTCACGCCAGAATTGCAGCTGTGGAAACACGACTGCAGAAATTAGAAGACAAAATCATAAGAATCATAAGAAACTCAGGGAAGAGATTAAGGAGGACTTCCTCCAAATCTCAGCTGTGCAAATTAGAGGCCCTGGTATCCAACGCAGGCACCCCTTGGATGGGGAGAGAAAGTACACCCCACGAGCTGAGTTGTGGTTCTTCCTGCGTGAATCTGGAGAAAACATGAGGAGATGGGATGGAAAACCCACTGCTGCTCTGGCACAACGGGTGCGTGAATTGAAGGAAGGTAGGATTCAAAGAGGAAGTCTCACCAAACAGAGAGCAGCTCCAGTTGTTTGCAGCCAGGATGTCAAGTATGATGTCGATGATGACATATCCGACCCCCTTGAGGGAATCTCTAAGACATATACCCAAGGAAAGAAGAATAATCAGGCTTAGAGGGACCCTGCCTCTAGCCAGGTAGAGGTTAGGGAAAATTGTGGTTTTTGGACGGTGTGGGTTCATTGGCGTGGCACATTGAAGCCACAAGACTATAAGGCTTTGGTTGACACTGGCTCGCAGTGTACATTGATCCCATCGAGATATGTAGGGGCAGAATCGGTTTCTATCGCTGGTGTGACTGGGGGATCACAAGACTATACGTTGGTGGAGGCAGATGTGAGCCTGACTAGGAATGAGTGGAAGGAACACCCTATTGTGACTGGCCCACAGGCCCCATGCATTTTGGGCATAGATTACCTCCGGAGTGGGTATTTTAAAGACCCGAAAGGGTTCAGGTGGGCCTTCGGAATAGCAACTGTGATGGCAGAAAGCATTCGACAATTGAACACCTTGCCTGGACTGTCCGAGAACCCGATCACAGTAGGACTTTTGAAGGGAGAAGAACAAATGGTACCAATTGCCACTTCAATAGTGCATCGTCAACAATATAGAACCACTCGAGATGCCGTGATCCTCATCCACAAGATGATTCGAGAGCTGGAGAGCCAAGGGGTGGTCAGCAAAACCCATTCACCCTTCAACAGCCCCATCTGGCTGGTGCGAAAATCTGATGGAGAATGGAGGTTGACTGTGGATTATCGTGCCTTGAATGAAGTGACTCCACCTCTGAGCGCGGCCGTACCAGACTTGCTGGAACTGCAGTATGAGCTGGAGTCCAAGGCAGCGAGGTGGTATGCCACTGTCGACATAGCCAACGCATTTTTCTCTATCCCTCTGGCAGCAGAATGCAGGCCTCAGTTTGCCTTTACATGGAGGGGAGTGCAGTACACCTGGAACCAACTGCCCCAGGGGTGGAAACACAGTCCTACCATATGTCATGGACTGATTCAAGCTACACTAGAAAAGGATAAGGCTTCAGAACATTTACAATATATTGGTGATATCGTTGTGTGGGGAAACACAGCAGCAGAAGTATTCAAGAAAGGAGAGGAATTCATCCAAATTCTCCTGGATGTTTTTTTCTTTGCTGTTAAGAAAAGGAAAGTTAAGGGACCTGCTCGGGAGATCCAGTTTCTAGGAGTGAAGTGGCAAGATGGACGGCGTCAGATTCCTACTGATGTCATTAACAAAATCACAGCTATGTCCCCCCCAACTGATACAAAGGAAACACAAGCTTTCCTAGGTGCCATAGGTTTCTGGAGGATGCACATTCCGGAGTACAGTCAGATTGTGAGCCCCCTTTATCCGGTTACCCGCAAGAAGAACGATTTCTACTGGGGCCCTGAGCAGCAACAAGCTTTCACCCAGATCAAGCAGGAGATTGCTCATGCTGTAGCCCTCAGCCCAGTCAGGACGGGACCAGATGTGAAGAATGTGCTCTACTCTGCAGCTGCGAATCATGGTCTGTCCTGGAGCCTTTGGCAAAAGATACCTGGTGAGACCCGAGGCCGACCACTGGGATTCTGGAGTCGGAGCTACAGGGGGTCTGAAGATAACTACACCCCAACGGAAAAGGAAATCTTGGCCGCCTACGAGGGAATCCAATCTGCTTCGGAGGTGATTGGTACAGAAGCACAACTCCTCCTGGCACCCCGACTACCGGTGCTAGGGTGGATGTTTAGAGGAAAGGTTCCCTCCACCCACCATGCCACCAGTGCTACCTGGAGCAAGTGGATTGCCCTCATTACACAATGTGCCCGAGCTGGGAAACTGAATCGCCCTGGAATTTTAGAAGTAATTACAAACTGGCCCGAAGGTGAAAGTTTCAGTGTTACAGATGAAGAACAAGAACCAGTGACCCGGGTTGAGGAAGCTCCACCATACAACCAGCTGCCGGCAGAGGAAGTACGTTACGCTTTATTCACCGACGGTTCCTGCCACGTCATAGGGATGAGTCGGAGGTGGAAAGCAGCTGTATGGAGCCCCACACAACTGGTCGCAGAAGCCACTGAAGGAGAGGGTGGATCCAGTCAATTTCCTGAACTCAAAGCCATTCAACTGGCCCTAGATATTGCAGAGAAAGAGAAGTGGCCAAGGCTCTATCTGTATACTGATTCTTGGATGGTAGCCAACGCTCTGTGGGGATGGCTGAAGAAATGGAAAGAAGCAAACTGGCAGCATAGAGGAAAACCAATTTGGGCTGCTGAAGAGTGGAAAGATATTGCTGCCTGGTTAGAGAAACTACCTGTGAAGATTTGCCATGTAGATGCCCATGTGCCTAGAAGTAGAGCTAATGAGGAGCAGCAAAACAATCAGCAGGTAGATCAAGCTGCAAAGATAGGGGAGTTGAAGATAGATCTTGACTGGGAGCACAAGGGAGAGTTGTTCCTAGCATGGTGGGCCCATGATGCCTCAGGTCACCAAGGTAGAGATGCCACCTATAAGTGGGCACGAGACCGAGGGGTGGATCTAACCATGGACAGCATTTCTCAAGTTATCCATGACTGTGAGACGTGCGCTGCCATTAAGCAAGCCAAGCGGATGAAGCCCCTCTGGTATGGAGGGCGCTGGTCTAAGTACAAGTATGGGGAGGCCTGGCAGATTGATTACATCACACTGCCTCAAACCCGCCAAGGCAAGGGCCATGTGCTGACCATGGTAGAAGCCACCACGGGATGGTTGGAAACCTACCCTGTATCTCATGCTACAGCCCGCAACACCATCCTGGGCCTTGAAAAGCAGGTCCTTTGGAGTCACGGTACGCCCGAGAGAATTGAGTCAGACAATGGGATTCATTTTAAAAATAATCTTATTAAAACCTGGGCTAGGGAACATGGCATTGAGTGGGTCTACCATATCCCCTACCATGCACCAGCTGCAGGTAAAGTCGAGAGATACAATGGGTTGTTAAAAACCACCCTGAAAGCATTGGGTGGGGGGGTCCTTAAAGAACTGGGAGCAGCATTTAGCAAAGGCCACCTGGTTAGTCAACACCCGAGGTTCTACCAACTGGGCGGGTCCTGCTCAGTCTCAGCTCCTTAATGTAATAGATGGAGATAAAGCCCCAGTGGCCCATGTTAGAGGTTTGTTGGGAAAGATAGTATGGATCAACCCTACCTCGAGTACAGGCAAACCCATCCGTGGAATTGTCTCTGCTCAAGGGCCGGGTTATACATGGTGGATAATGCAGAGAGATGGAACAACACGATGTGTACCTCAGGGAGATCTGAATGTGGGGTAAGACTCATATGTGCTGAATGTTACTACCATTGTCGGTGCGTTAGATCAGTCAGACATGAAGCAGAAGGAAACGTATAAGTGTCAAAGGTCTGAGCAAGTAAGACGGACGGAAATGTGTGTGTCAAAGGTCTGAGTAAGTGGGATGAAAGTTTTTTATTGTGTGTCCACTATATGGGATAAGGGGTGGAATGTTCTGGGTTGACGGTGCCTCCTATCCCATATCATGGACTGCATTGTTATGTCTAACAGCTGCTGCGGCTTTGCTGCTCTGGCTGGGCTGCTGCTTCGCTCGCTACCGCTTTTGCTGCTGCTTTGGCCGCTTTTTCTCTCTGCTGCCTGCTTTTCGCTGTTTCCGTTTTTTTTTCTTTTCCCCCTCTCTTTTCCCTTCCTTTTTCCCTCCCCCCCACCCCGAAGATTTGTACTGGCTCCGGACCTGACCTGACCTGAGAAGTCTGATAATCTCCGGGGCCGGCGGAAGAAGCTTTGCGCCCTCCCCCCTCACAGTAACTTGAGCTTTTCCTTTTCCTTGTGGTGGGGAGTGTTTTTTTCATTTGTCAATAAAACCAGTTTTTTCCACTTTTCTCCTCCAAAGAATTTCCTTCCCAAACCCAGGGCTGGGGGAGAAGGGGTGGTGGAGGTTTGTTTTAGGGGACTCCCTTTTAGAGGTTCTCCCCTAATTTATCCTAAACCAACACACTCCCTCAAACGTCTTCTGGTACAACAAAAGGGGAGAGCTGGAGACACTCCATGCAAGGCCCTGTATGTTTTTAATTTCTTGAACTGTTCAATGACAGACTTGAATCCCCCTATGACTAGGCATTTTGCATCATCCACGTTGCTTTCCAACATGGGGAAACCACCCGTATTAATCCGTGACCCAGAATCTGGTAAAATCCTTGGCCCTTACCCTTTGATCACTTGGGGGAGGGGCTTTGGTTGCATCTCCTCAGAGAAAGGACCTCGCTGGATTCCTGCAAAGAATGTAAAGCCATTCTGGGAACTTCTACCGTCAGCTGATGGAGGCCAGGACGCCACCAAGCCCCCGGGAGAGGAGGAAGAGGAGGAACCCCACCCAGACTGCAGCTGATGACATCTTTTGTCCTACCTGTGCAGGAAACTGTGAACTTTGGGTTTCATGTCAGTGTAAAGGGTGTGGAAATTGCTGATATCACAGAGCCCTTTTGGCAAAAGCATAGTGTAAATCAGGTATAAAGCCATTGCATTTTTTATTGTAGCAGGCCACAAGAAAAGGATAGTCCTCACCTCCCTATTCTCAGGAGGGAAGTTTTGAGGAAATCCAAAAATAGCCATATTTGCAAAGTGGAGTGCAGAGAAAACAACTGAGTGCCTTATATTTGGCTGGTCCTTGAACAATCTTAAGAAAGGACAAAAAGGGGATAAGCTAAAAGGGGTTTCCTTTTTTTTCACAACAACACAGTTCAAAACAAACAAACAAAAACACCATGGGGTTTGACACCTTGGCTAAAAGATTCTTTTTAGGATAGGAATGCACGTGATGATTTTAATAGTAATTGCATTAGTTAGGATACACTGCTTGCTTCAATGTGTGCAGAGATTAATTAATAAGGCCATTAAAAGAGTGTTTTTGGTTGATACAGGAGGGGGAGATGTGGGAATAAACAAGACAGAGAGTAAAACAGGCTTAATTAGCATAGCTGGTTTGATAACAAAGATACCATGGCAGGAACAAACAGAACTCTGAAGATTACAGAAGATGGGATTTAACCTGCTTATGGGAAGAGAGGAGATTCAATCAAACTCTGCAAGCAAAAGATGTTGTAAAATGTATAAGTTGTCTGTATATTTAATCCTTATTATTTATATTTATATTTATATTTATATTTATATTTATATTTATGTTTATGTTTATGTTTATGTTTATGTTTATGTTTATATTTATATTTAACCCTGGATATAATTTAACAAGAATAATCCTTTAACCGGATTATTGTAATGGAAAATTATTAACCTTCCTAAAATGGTATATCAGCTTTTGGAAAATCTGAGTAAAATCGAATTCTGATCACGGAATCAGTATTCCTGTCTCTCTCTATCAATCGTCAATATTCACTCATGCCAACTCCTGTTAAAGTCAATAGGAAATTTCTGAAAATAAAACCAAGTCTAACTAACTAACCAAGTCTAACATTTGCCTAACTAATATGGCTTTGCAGAAGTTAAATCTTTTTTCCTCTGAGATAAACATGAAAAGCCTCGTCCAGAAGAGGCTCTTCAAGTCCTCTTTGTGATAAAGAGGCCCTTCAGCAGTAGCAGACCCTGAGTGATGGTAAAACATACAGGCAGTTTAAAGTTTCACCTTATTCATTTTGTTCAAAGATATGTGTTTTGTTCTTGTTATAATTGTTAAAACAAGGCGAAAGAAAGGCAAAAAGTGTGGGGTGGGTGTACACCCCACTCAAGAGTCTTAGGTGCTCTCATGTTCTTATGTTTTTCTAAGTAAAAGATTGTCATAGTAAGACAATTTACCCACCACCTTACTTAAACTCCAAGACTCAAACATTTGGGAGACATCAGAGGCAGAAAGATGTGTGTTTCGATTGAAATGGTTTTTAGTGAAATTGTTTACTGTTTTCTAGTGTTAAGTTGGAACTTGTAAATTCTAAGCAATTAACCTGTGACATGCTAGCCTGGCAAATTGTGATATTAGTGGATTTCGCCTAACAACTCCTAGATGGGGATGCTGCAGCTCCAATAATACATGAGACACATCATGGGCTATGGAAACTAAATTTATCAAATTAAGTAAAAACCCCCATTCAAATTAAATTCATACCATCTTTGTTGTCCTACATGCAAGGCACATGCAAGAAGGATAACAAAGAACACTTACTTTTTAAAATTATAACCGAAAGGGTGATGTGTCGTAGCTAATCTATTAGCTAGACAAGATAAATCTGGTCATAACAGACCCAACCCAGCTGACCTGGCATGTTCTAGAAGTCACTAGGTGAATGGGAGAGCTCGTGCAGACACCTCAACCCACCATAGCCAATCCAGAGACCAGACACATCACTGGTCAAGGAGCTGGGCAGGGCTAAGACCCAGACCAAGGAGTGCCTAGAACTGGGAGTTTGGAACTTCCTATATAAAGGAGTTCTGAACAATAAAACGTGCTGTTTTTCTCATGATCAAGAGGTCTCGAGTCATGACTTCTGTCTCCCTACCCCCTTGTTACAGTGGGATTCAGCACTTTTGGGTCAAAACTGAGTTATTCTCAGTGGGATTTGAGTGGTTTGAGGTGACAGACTGATCCCTCTTGGCTTTTGGAGTGCAAAGAGATGGAGAACACTGCATAAAATGCCTCAAGAACGCACAATCTTCCAGAATCTGGTCCCAAATCCTAAACTCCCCATTAAATACCTGTGTAATGGAGGGACTATAGACACCTCTGATCAATTTCATTTCAAACCTGTTTTGGCTGTTTTTAAGGCATGAAGATAAGTCAGAAGAAAATTAAGGCCAAAACAAAAGGGTAACCAGCCTGGTGTCTTCCCAACATGGATCACAGGGAATGTGGGTCACCAGGGCTCTGCCCAGCGTGGCTCCTGCAGTGGGGGATGGAGCTGGAGCAGCGCACGAAGCTCTTCCCGCACTGGGGGCACTGGCAGGGCTTCTCTTACTGCAGCTCCGTTGGTGTTGGGTCAAGCCTGAGCTACATGAGAATCTCTTCCCACACCGGGGACACTCATAGGGCCTCTCCCCAGTGTGGATGCGCCAGTGCCTGACAAGGGTGAAGTTGTCCTTGAAGCCCATCCCGCAGTCGGGACAGCGGAAGGGCCTCTCCTCTGTGTGCGTGCGCTGGTGCTGGACGAGATTAGAGCTGATTGGAAACCTCTTCATGCATTTATCACACTCATAGGGCCTCTCCCCAGTGTGGATGCGCCGGTGGGTGGTGAGGGCGGAGTTCTGTGTGAAGCCCTTCCCACAGTCGGGACAGCGGAAGGGCCTCTCCTCTGTGTGAATCCGCTGGTGCAGGAGGAGACAGGAGCTGGTTGGAAACATCTTCCTGCATTGATCACACTCATAGGGCCTCTCCCCGGTGTGGATGAGCCGGTGGGTGGTGAGGTTGGAGCTTTGCTTGAAGCCCTTCCCACAGTCAGGGCAACAGAAGGGCCTCTCTCCAGTGTGGATGTGCCGGTGGGTGATGAGGTTGGAGTTCTGCGTGAAGCCCTTCCCGCAGTCAGGGCAGCGGAAGGGCCTCTCCTCTGTGTGAATCCTCTGGTGAAAGAGGAGACGGGAGCTCGTTGGAAACATCTTCCTGCATTTATCACACTCATAGGGCCTCTCCCTGGTGTGGATGAGCCAGTGCCTGACGAGGGTGAAGTTGTCCTTGAAGCCCTTCCTGCAGTCGGGACAGCAGAATTGCCTCCCCCCAGTGTGGATGCGCCGGTGGGTGATGCGGGCGGAGTTCTGTGTGAAGCCCTTCCCGCAGTCGGGGCAGTGGAAGGGCCTTTCCTCCATGTGAATCCGCTGGTGCAGGAGGAGACGGGAGCTGGTTGGAAACGTCTTCCTGCATTTATCACACTCATAGGGCCTCTCCCCAGTGTGGATGTGCCGGTGCCTGACGAGGCTTCCGTTCCTCCTGAAGCCCATCCCGCAGTCAGGGCAGCGAAAGGGCCTGTCCTCTGTGTGTATGCGCTGGTGTACAAGAAGATTGGAGATGGTCTGAAACGTCTTCCTGCATTTATCACACTCGTAGGGTCTCTCCCCAGTGTGGATCAGCTGGTGGCGGATCAGGCTGGACCTCTGCCTAAAGCTCTTCCCACACTCCAAGCACTTGTGGGGCTTCTCCCCATCAGGAAGCTGCTCATGGACCACCAGCTCTGAGCTCTGGCTTGATCTCTGGCTGCCTTCCCAGCACAGGGTGGGTCTTTCCTCCTCACTTCCTCGCAATCTGCCTTTGCAGCCCCTCCTCCTGCGGGATCTCTGGAGCTTTTCCTCCCTGTTGGATTCCTGTGCTGTGCAGCTGCTCAAAACGTCCTCTCCCACGAGGCTCTGCTGCGGGGATTTGTCCTCCCTGGCCTCCATGCTCAGCTCCTTGTCAGGGGGAGGAAGGACAAGGAGAGGATGGGATTTGCCTCTGTGCCAGAGGGAAGGGGAAGGAGATCCCCCCAGTGCATCCCCGGCAGGAACGGCATTGGTAGTGGGGTTGTCCTGCAGCCGGGGGCCAGGCTGGGCTGGGAGATGGAGCAGGAGAGAGGGGGAAAGGGGCACTGACTTCCTCCTCACCTTCCTGGCTGTCCTGGAGCATCTCCCTCATCCTCACAGCCTCCTCCTTCACGGGTCAATGGTTGGGAATGGGAAATCCTGGTTTGGGGGGAAAATGGTATGTGAGTGCCTTGCGTTTGACAATCCTGCTAGCCACGTCCATCGCTAGAAGTCACTGGCCATTTGGGCTCCAAAAAAACCCTCCCAAACACCAAGATTCAGCGCTGAAAAAGCCTCCCAGGAGTTCCTGTCTCTGGTGTGTCCCCTTTGGTGTTTGAGGGATCCCCCCTGTCCCAGCTGCTGGAGGTCATGCTCGTATTGGGGGTCCCCCATCTACTTGGTCCCCACCCTCCCCAGGCTGCTGGGAGTGCCAGGAACACAAAAAGCGCCCCCCTCTTCTGTCTATCCATTTAGGGATGCTGGAGGTACTTGGATCCTGGGGTCCCTTTTCCCCCTATTCTCTGCTTTGGGGTGCAGAGGTTCAAAAGAGTCCCCCCTGCCCCTCTCCAGGCTGTTGAGGGTCCCACCAATCGCGGCGCTCCCCCCTCTCTAGTCTCCCCACTCTGGGGTCCTGGGGGACACAGGGCTCTGCTCCTCCAGGCTGCCTCTGCCGGCAGCCACCACCAGGACCCCCCAGTGTCCCCCCAAGGGGCATGTTACAGAGTACAGAAGACAATCACTAGGTTGGAAGAAACCTCCAAGATCATGAAGTCCAACCCCAGCCCTAACACCTCAACCAGACCGTGGCGCTGAGTACCACATCCTGTCTTTTTTTAAACACATCCAGGGATGGTGACTCCACCACCTCCCCAGGCAGATTATTCCTGTACTTTATTAGTGTATCTGTGAAAGACTTTTTCCTAATATTCAACCTGTATTTCCCTTGGCACAGCTTGAGACCGTGTCCTCTTGTTCTTGCAGTTGCAGCCTGGAGAAAGAGACCAACCCCCACCTGACTACAGCCACCTTCCAAGAGGGAGTAGAGATTGATAAGGTCACCTCTGAGTTCTCCTTTTCTCCAGGCTGAACAACCCCAGCTCCACAACAACACAGGAGTTGTGTTCCAAGCCCCTCACCAGCCTCCTTGCCTCCTCTGGACTCACTCAAGCATCTCAAGGTCCTTCCTGAACTGAGGGGCCAGAGCTGGACACAGCACTCGAGGTGCAGCCTCACCAGTGCCGAGTACAGGGCAAGAATGACCTCCCTGCTCCTGCTGGCCACACTACTCCTGATACAGGCCAGGATACCGTTAGCCCTCTTGGCCACCAGGGCACACTGCTGGCTCATGTTCAGCCTGCTGTCCATCAGTGCCCCAGGTCCCTTTCTGCCTGGGCACTGTCCAGCCACACCAGCCCCAGCCTGGAGTGCTGCAGGGGGTTATTGTGGCCAAAATGCGGGACTCAGCACTCAGACTTATTAAAGTTCATCCTATTGGACTCTGCCCATCCATCCAACCCTTCCAGGTCTCTTTGCAGAGCCCTCCTCCCTTCCAACAGAATGACACACTCCCAGCTTAGGGTCGTCTGCAAATTTACTAATGAAAGACTCAATACCCACATCCATGTCATCAATAAAGAGATTGAACAGAGCTGCCACAGCACAGACCCTTGAGGGACACCACTGGTGACTGGCCACCAGCTGGATGCAGTACCATCCACCACCACTCTCTAGTCATGGCCATCCAGCCAGTTCCTAACACAGCAAAGAGTGCTCCTGTCCAAGCCGTGGGCTGGCAGCTTTTCCAGGAGTGTGCTGTGGGAGACAGTGTCAAAGGCCTTGCTCCAGTCTAAATAGACAACATCCACAGTTGTTGGGGTTAGGTTTGTTCCTTTTTACTCAGAGAATTTTTCCCCATAAAGTTGCTAGCAGACTAACCACTGGGTGTTTAGGGGTGCTTGACCCAAACAAAGAGGTGGCCAAAAGTCAGGACGGGGAGATAAGGTGAGGTTTTGGGGCAGCTTCTCCTCTCTTGCTTTCAGCACCGCAGAGAGGATGGGAGGCTGCTGCTCGCTGTGGGAGGAGTTCATTGTCCCACCGGGTCCGGCCCTGAGGAGTCTGCCACCATCTGCTCGTGTGCCCCAAACTCTGAGCTCACCTCCTCCTGCCCTGCTGGGCCGGCCCTGTCCCGCTGCCGCCGTTTTCTCCGGCGCTGCTTGGAGGCTTTTGCTGCACTGTAGCCCCACACGGCCCTGCCCTGCCAGGACACCTCCACCGTTCCAGCCACCACCGGCAGAGCTTCTGACCTCATCCACCAGCCCGGGACTTTTCCACCGTTCGAGCCTGGTGCTCTCCTGGTGCTCTCCAGAGATCAAACTGCCCTGGGCTTTGTCAAACAAAGCCCCTCGAGGTTTTTTCCTGGTTCTGTTTATTGCTAATGCTGTAGTTGTTGTTTCTTTGTCTTGTTATACATACTAGTAAAGAACTGTCATTCCTATCCCCATACCTTTGCCTGAAAGCCCTTAATTGCAAAATTATAATAATTCGGAGGGAGGGGGTTTACACTCTGCATTCCAAGGGAAATTCCAGCTTTCCCTGGCAGATACCTGTCTTTCAAATCACAACAACAGCCTTTCCTGCCTTCACCAGGCAGGTCACTTGGTCATAAAAGATCAGGTTGGTCAAACACGACCTACACCTCCAAAACCCATGATGGCTGAGCGTGATTTTCCACTCAGCTTTTCAGTTCTCCATGCTCCAAAAATCCCTCC
This sequence comes from Phylloscopus whistleri, assembly GCA_017589585.1. Taxonomy (NCBI): domain Eukaryota; kingdom Metazoa; phylum Chordata; class Aves; order Passeriformes; family Phylloscopidae; genus Phylloscopus; species Phylloscopus whistleri. The sequence continues at coordinate 599,237 of JADMLD010001601.1, read as the reverse complement.
CAAAGAAACCCAACCCAGGGACACCCCAGGATGGGGGGGCAATGATCCCAGGGTGGGGGGGCTGAGAATTCAGACAGTGCTGGACCTCGCGGCTCCTTCTCCTTTTTCAATCCTCTTTTCTCCCTCCTCTTCCTTCTCCTGCCACTCCTCTCTTCCAGCCCTCCTCCTCCTCCTCCCTAATCCCAACTCCTCCTGCTACTTCCACCCCTTCTGCTCCTTCTCCATCCCTCCTCTTCCATCCCCCTCCTCCTCCCCCAGCAGCAGCCACACCCTCGCTGCCCCGTTCCCGAAGCCCTGGCAGCACGCAGGAGGAGCAGGGATGGAGCCGGGACAGGCTGGGATGGGCAGCGCGGGGCTCTCGGCTGCTCCCACCCGCTGGGGATGGGGAAACCCGGCCCGGGGAAAAGGAGAGGGAAACTGGGAAAACTGGGGGCTGCAGATCCAAACTGGGGCTTGCTGGGGACCCTGGCTGGGGACTTCCAGCCCTTGGGGCTCCTTTTGGGAGATCTGGAATGGGGAACGCAGAGAGGGTTGGGGGATCCCAGGAGTGCCAGCACTGGGAGTGACTGGGCTCTACTGGGGTAACTGGAACCTTACTGGGGCAACTGGGAGTGACTGGGAATGACTACAAACATGCTGAGGGCAACTGGGGTATACTGGGAGTGCCTGTGACAGTACTGGTGTGACTGGAACCACACTGGGAACAGGCGGGACCATGCTGGGGAGAACTGGGGAGAGCTGGGATCACGCTAGGGGCAACTGGGAGCAAGTGGGGGTCACTGGGTCTACACTGGGGGGAACTGGGCATGACTGGGACCATGCTGGGAGGGACTGGGATCATCTAGGGACTGACTGGCACTGTGTTGGGGCAACTGGGATCACACTGGGAGGAACAGGGAGACACTGGAACCATGCTGGGGGCAACTGGGATCCTACTGGGATCACAGTGAAAGCAGCTGGGCCATGCTGAGGGGGACTGGGATCATACTGGATCGTACTGGCAGCAAGTGGGACTGCACTGAGGGTGACTGGGAGTGCCTGGAAGCAACTGGGACCAGGCTGGAAACAACTCTGGGCATCTTGGAGTGACTGGGAACATGCTGGCAGCAACTGGGATATACTGGGGGAGACTGGAACCACCATAGGGGTAAATGGGAGCAACTGGAACCACACTGGATAATGGGAGCAGCTGTGCCCATGTCAGGGTCATACTGGGATCCTACTGGAACTGACTGGCATCATACTGGGAGTGACTGGAAAGGTGCTGGCTGTGACTGGAACCATACTGGGAGTGATTGGAAGCATACTGGGCCCACACTGAGAGTGAAAGGGAGTCACTCTGGACATGACTGGAATAATACTGGGAGGATCTGGGCGTGAGTGGGGTCATACTGGGGTGACTGGAACCGTACTGGGGGTGACTGGTACAACGGATCATACTGGAAGGGACTGGGATTGTAGTCAGAGTGACTGGGATCATACTGGAAGTAACTACAGGTTCCACTGGGATCATCCTGGGAGCCACTGGGATTTCAGTGGGTGTGAATGGATCCTGACTGGGGGTTACTGGGAGCTACTGGGCCCATGCTGGGAGCAAAATGTGGACACATTGGGAGCAACTGGGATCAATTGGAAGGTGCTGGAACCATGCTGAGGGGACTGAGATCACATCTGGGATCATACTGGGAGCAACTGGAAGTACCCTTTTGGAAACTGCCAAAAACTGGGAGCATGCTGGAGGCAACTGGGAGTAACTGGGAAAGACTGGGATCATTCTCAGGCAACTGGAGCCTTACTGGGGCAACTGGGAGTGACTGGGAATGACTATGAGCATACTAAAGGCAGCTGGGATATATACTGGAGTGTCTGGAACCATACTGGGGCACTGGAACAACACTGGGAACAGCTGGAACCACGCTGGGAATGACTGGGACCACGCTACAGGCAACTGGGAGTGACTGGATCTACACTGGGGGCAACTGGGACCATGCTGAGAGGGACTGGGACTATTCTAGGGGACACTGGGATCATACTGGGAGGAACTGGGAGCAAGTGGAACTAAGCTGGGGGTAACTGGGATCCTACTGGGATCCCAGTGGGAACAGCTGGGTCCATGTTGGGGAGAACTGGGACCACACTGAGGGTGATGGGAATCCTACTGGGATTGGCTGCCAGTGGCTGTCAGCAACTGGAATCGTGCTAAAAGAAACTGGGAGGAGGTGGGAGTGACTGGGAGCATGCTGGGGGTGACTGGCATATACTGGGAGAGATTGGGAGTCACAGGGATCATACTGGAGGCTACTGGGGTCATGCTTGCACTGACAGGGAGCAACTGGGATCACACTGGGGACCACTGGCTTCAGACTGGGAGGGACTGGAATTAGACTGCAAGGGACTGCGATGATACTGGGATCATACTGGGAGTGGCTACAATCATACTGGGATTAGAGTGGGTGTCAATGGACCCTGACTGGGGGTTCCTGGGAGCTACCAGGCCCATGATGGCAGCCAACTGGGGACACACTGGGACGAACTGGGATAAAACTGGGGGCAAGTAAACCACACTGAGGTAACTGGGAATGCCTGGGAATGAGAATGTTCAGGGTAACTGGGATATACTGGGAGTGTCTGAGACCATGCAAGTGGTGAATGGGACCAAACTGGGAGTGACTGTCAGTGTGTTGGGGGGAACTGGGACTGTGCTGGGGGCAACTGGGAGTGACTGGGGCACTGCTGGGAGAGACAGGGATCATACTGAGAGGGACTAGGACTATGCAAGTGGAAATGGGGAGAACCATGAACACACTGGACCAATGTGGGAGGAACTGGGAGCAACTGGGACCATGCCGGGGCCAAATTGCATCATAACAGGGAATGGCTGGGAGTGACTGGGCTCATACTGGGAGCAACAGGGATCAGGGAGGGAGTGAGGGGAAGTGACCAGGCCCATACTGGGAGTGACTTGGTGTAGCCCTGGTTCGTGCCTGAAATGTTTTAGTTTCCCAGAATTCTTTTCCCAGAGAGTTTTGTATAAACAAAAGAGACATGTTTTCCTAACTGTAAGCTTTGTTTACATTCTTTCCCTAGGAGGGACTTCTTCTTGATGTCTCTACAGTTTGACCAATTTAACTGAAATGTCTGTCTCTCACAAATTGAGTTGCTCTGTAAAATAATATAAAAGGAAAGAGATTCCTCGAAATAAGCACAGTCATTTTCAGCTTTCTGAAGTCGAAGTCTGTCGTTGTGGTGTACAACAGCATCAGCTGGGCTCATACTGGGAGCAGCCACTGCCGGCACTGGCACCCCCGAACCCCTTTCCCGGCCATCCCGCCCCTCCAGCCACAGCACCCCCGCCGGGGTCCCGGCAATCCCAGGGGTCCCCCCATCTCGGGGTCCCCGCTTTGCGGTTCTGGGGCTCTCCTCGCTCTGGGGTCCCGCTCAGGGAAGCCGCGGCTCTCCGGGGTCGCTCCAAACCCGGTGTCCCCCCGCCCCCCGCCGGGGACACTGCCGACACCGGGAACCCCCAAAAACACCGCCCGGGGAGCCCCGATGTCCCCCCGAGCGGCATCTGCGGCTCGGCTTTGGAGCCCTGCAAGCTCCAAACATCCCACCCCAAAAAAAACCCCAAAGCCGGGGGTCCGCGGGCACCTGCGGGATTGGGGGGAGGATTCTCCCGGAGGTGCTGCCAGTTCAGGGAGCGCTGGAGCCGCCTGATTCCTCCTCTCTTCTCCTCCCGCTCCCTGCTGCCGCTCCGCCTCTTCTTCCCTCCCTCCTCCTCCCCCGTTCCCAACCCCGAACTGTGGGGGCGGGGCCAAGGAAAGGGCGGGAACTGTGAGGGGAAAGGGGCGGGGTCAAGGAAAGGGCGGGAACTGTGAGGGGAAAGGGGCGGGGTCAAGGGGACGCGCGGTCCTAAAAGGGCCCGTTTGGCCTAAAATCACCCCAAAGAGCCTAAAATTGTCAAAAAAGGCCTAAAATCCACCCTAAATCACTCCAGATTTAGCCTCAAATCACACAAGGTCGCCTACAATCCCCACAAAGTCACCTAAAATCACCCAAAAGGGCACTGAAATCCTCCTGATATCCATCTGGTTTGGCCGAATATTAGCCAAATGGGGATAAAATCATCCAAAGAGATCTAAAATGCAACCAAAGGGGCCTGAAAATTGCCCAAACTGGTTGAAAACCCGCACAAAATGTCCGAAAATCACCCTCACATCTCCTACATAGGTGTGAGATCCACCATGAAAATACCTGGTTTGGCATAAAATCACCCAAATGCTCCTCACGTCCACCCTAAAGCCCCACAGATTTGGCCTGAGATCATCCAAAGGGGCCTAAAATCCACCCTAAGCCTGCCCAGTTTGGCATCAAATTACCCAAAACGGGCCTAAAATCTCCGGGACTGAGACCCAGACCAAGATCAGCACCGGCACCGGCACCAAGACTGAGACCGACGTCGGATCTGAGACCGGCACCGAGACCAACACTGGGACCAGAACCGACACCGGATCTGAGACCGGCACCGCTGCAGGACCGCGACCGAGAGCGGGACCAGAACCGACACCGGAACTGAGACCGGCACCGAGACCAACACTGGGACCAGAACCGACACCGGAACTGAGACCGGCACCGCTGCAGGACTGGGACCAAGAGCGGGACCAGAACTGACACCGGAACTGAGACTGGCTCCACGCTGGCACCGTGGCTGGGACCGAGACCGTAACCGGCGCCAGAACCGGCACTGGGACCAAGACTGAGACCAAGACTGGCACCGGAACCAGCACCGAGACTGGCACCGCCCAGGGACTGGGACCCAGAATGAGACTGGCACTGGTAGCACTCCGGGACCAAGATGGGCACCGGGACCGGCACCAGGACCAGCACCGCTCCCAGACCGAGACTGAGACCGGGACTGAAACCGGCAAAAAATTGCTCAAAAGTCACCGAAAAGGCCCCTAAAGAGACCAAAAATGCCAGAAAAGTGACAGAAAGTGGCCCCAAAAGGGCCCAAAATTTACTGAAAACTGAGTAGAAATGGCCCCAAAATTACAAAACATGGCTCAAAATGACACAAAAAGTGACCAAAAATCACCTCAAAAGTCCCCCAAATGACACAAAATTGCCCAAATTTCCCAACAGGAAAGAAAACGCCACAGAAGTGGCCAAAAATGGCCCCAAAGTGACAGAAAATGCCCCAAAATGCCGCAGGATAGGGGAGAGTCTGCACGGACACAGAATTCCCAAAAATCCCCCCAAATTTGATTAAAAAACAAGATTATAAATAAAAAAACTGAAAAACGCCTCAAAATAGCTCAAAAACCCCCCAGACCTGAAAATGCTTTCGTAATTCCAATATTCCCAAAATTTCCCAGACTACCCAGAATTTCCCAAATTCAAAAAAATTCCAAAAAAAACCACCCCCAAACACGAACAAAAATCAACTACAAAATGAAAAAACCCAAAAACCAAACCCATAAAATACTCAGAAATATAAAAAAAATCCCCAAAGTTCTAAAAAATTCCCTACAAACTCCCCCACTCCTCACAATTCCCAAAATTCCCAAAATATTCCCCAAAGCCCCCAAATACCAACAGAAAACACTCTAAAAATGAACCCCCCCCCAAATTTCCTAAAAATTCTTTTAAAATCCCCCAAAAATACCCAACCCGGCCCCAAAAATTAAAAAAAAAAAAATCTCCCTAGATCCCCCGAGGCCCCAGAATTCCCAAAATCCCTGAAAATCCCCAGAATTTCCTACACTTGGTCTCCATGAAGTGGTGCAGCCAGAAGGACTTGCCAGTGCCAGTGCTGCCGATCACCAGGAACTTGAACGGGAAATCTGGGAAAAAATTTTCTCAAATTTCCCACGTTTGGACCCCAAAATTCCCAAAATTTCCCACGTTTGGACCTGAAATTTCCCCTAAATCCCTAACTTTGGACCCAAAATTCTAAAAATGCCCACGTTTGGACCCCAAATCCCTACGTTTGGATGCAGAATTCCCAAGTTTGGACCCAAAATTCCCCCCAAATCCCCTCGAGAGAGCCCCAAATCCCCAAATTTGGACCCAAAATACCCATGTTTGGAACCCAAATTCCCAAGATTTCCTACATTTGGCCCAAAATTCACCTCAAATCCCCATGTCTGGACCCAAAATTCTCAAAATTCCCACGTTCGGACCCAAACTTTCAAAGTTTGTACCCAAAATTCCCATGTTTGGACCCAAAATTCCCAAGTCTGGGCCAAAATTGCCAAGATTTCTGACATTTGGACCTAAAATTCCCCAAATTCCCCTTCTGGGATCCCAGAATTCCCCTATAGAGATCCCCAGACACTCCTGGACCTTCTATAGGATCCCCCAGAGCCCCTATAGGGACTCCCAGAGCCCCTCAGACCCCCCCAAGTCCGCTATAGAGACCCCCAGACCCCCCCCAATCCCCTATAGAGACCCCCAGAGCCCCTATAGGGACCCCCAGCCCCCCGAACCCTCTATAGATCCCCTATAGCCCCCTCAGACCCGCTTTAGAGACCCCCAGACCCCCCAAATCCCCCATAGAGACTCACAGACACTCCCAGACCTTCCCGGACCTTCTAGAGACTCCTGCAGACCCCTATAGATCCCCTATAGACCCCCTAAACTCCCAAAAAGCCACCCAGAACGCCCCCAAACCCCTATAGAGACCCCCAGACACCATTTAGGGACCCCCCAGACCCCCTTTATAGACCACTCCGGACATTCTATAGACCCCCCTAACCCCTATAGAGCCCCTACAGCCCCCCACAGCCCCTTTTAGGGACCCCCAGAGCGCCCTAAATCCCCTATCGACCCCCTACAGATCCCCCATTGCCCCACCGTAGGTCTCGGACATGCTGGAGCCGGGTCGGGGAACCGGGACCAAAGATGGCGGCGCCCGGGAGAGCCACTTCCGGGTGACTGCGCATGCGCTAGATCGAACGCGCCAGCAGATGGGCGGGGCTCAGAGGAAAAAAGGCGTGGCCAATGAAAGGGCAGGGAACGAATGAAATGAGGCGGGGTCAGAGAAAGGGCGGGAACTGTGAGGGGGAGGAGGGAGGGAGCGGCAGCCGGGGGAGAAGACAAGAAAATGAATCCGGCGGCTCCAGCGCTCCGTGACCACGCAGCACCCCCGGGACCATCGCCCCCCAATCCCACAGGTGGCCGGGGAGGGGGGGCTCGCCCTAAATATCCCGAGGGGGTCCCTGGGTTTGAGGTTTTTTGGGGAGATGTTTGAAGCTTACAGGGCTCCAAAGCCGAGCCGCAGATGCCCCTCGGGCTGACATCGGGGCTCCCCGGGAGGTGTTTTTGGTGTGTCCCGGTGGCGGCAGAGCCCCGGCTGGGGCTGCAGGGGCGGGATGATCGGGTAAGGGGTTCGGGGGTGCCGGTGCCGGCAGTGGCTGCTCCCAGAATGAGCCCAGTTGCCCTCCCCGTGTGGTTCCAGTTTGCTCGGCACCCCCAGTGTGAGCCCAGTCACTCCCAGTATCTGTAAGTGGGGCGACAGAGGAGGGGGGAGGTTTTCGGGTTCCTGGGACTCCAGGAGCCTGGGGAGGGTAGGGAGCAGACGGGGGATCTCCTTCCCCTTCCCTCTGGCACGGGGGCAAATCCCAACCTCTCCTTGTCCTTCCTCCCCCAGACAAGGAGCTGAGCATGGAGGCCAGGGAGGACAAATCCCCGCAGCAGAGCCTCCTGGAAGAGGCCGTTTTGAGCAACTCCAGGGCACAGGAATCCAACGGGGAGGAAAAGCCCCGGAGATCCCTCAGGAGAAGGCGCTGGAAAGGCAGATTGCGAGGATGTGAGGAGGAGAGACCCACCCTGTGCTGGGAAGGCGGACGGAGATCAAGCCAGAGCTCAGAGCTGGTGGTCCATGAGCAGCTGCATGATGGGGAGAAGCCCCACGAGTGCTTGGAGTATGGGAAGAGCTTTAGGCAGAGGTCCAGCCTGATCCACCACCAGCTGATCCACACTGGGGAACGGCCCTACGAGTGTGGGGAATGTGGGAAGAGCTTTCTGCACAACTCTGCCCTGACTGTTCACCAGAGAATCCACACTGGGGAGAGGCCCTACGAGTATGATAAATGCAGGAAGACGTTTCAGACCAGCTCCACTCTCCTCCTGCACCAGCGGATTCACAAAAAGGAGAGGCCCTTCCGCTGCCCCGACTGCGGGATGGGCTTCAGGCAGAAAGGAAACCTCGTCACCCACTGGCGCACCCACACCGGGGAGAGGCCCTACAAGTGTGGGGAATGTGGGAAAAGCTTCAGCCAGAGCTCCAGCCTGATGCACCACAGAAGTATGCACACCGGGGAATGGCCCCACAAGTGTGGGGAGTGTGGGAAGATTTTCCAGAGAAGCTCCGAATTGAAAAATCACCAGCTGAACCACACTGGGGAGAGGCCCTACAAGTGCTCTGAGTGTGGAAAGGGGTTTAAGACGAGCACCTTGAACACCACAGAGAAGGCCTTCTGCTGCTGTGATTGCAGGAACGGCTTCACGCGCAAATCCACCCTCGTCAGGCACCGGCACATCCACACCAGGGAGAGGCCCCACGAGTGTGGAGAGTGTGGGAAGAGCTTCCAGACAAGCTCCAAACTGCAAAACCACCAGCTAATCCACACTGGGGAGAGGCCCTACAAGTGTTCTGAGTGTGGGAAGGGATTTAAGAGCAGCCCCCATCTCCTTGCACATCAGGAGACGCACACAGAGGAGAGGCCCTTCCGCTGCTCTGACTGCGGGAAGCACTTCAAGTGCAAATCCTCCCTCGTCAGGCACCGGCGCATCCACACCAGAGTGGCCCCACGAGTGTCCCCAGCGTGGGGAGAGCTTCTCACAGAGGTCTGACTTGACCCAGCACCAACGGAGGCACCGGTAAGGGAAGCCCTGCCAGTGCCCCCAGTGCAGGAAGAGCTTCATGCGCTGCTCCAGCTCCATCCCCCACTGCAGGAGTCATGCTGGGCAGAGCCCTGGTGACCCACATTTCCTGTGATCCATGCTGGGAAGACACCTGGCTGCTTATCCTTTTGTTTTGGCTTTAATTTTCTTCTCTTTCATCTTCGTTAAAAACAGCCAAAACAGGGTAGAAAAGAAATAAATTGATCAAAGAGGTCTAAAGTGCCTCCATTTCACAGGTATTTGAGGGGGAATTTAGGATTTGGGGAGATATTCTGGAGGGTTTGTGTGTTCTTGGGGCGTATTGGGCAGTGTTCTCCATCTCTGTGCACTCCAAGAGCCAAGAGTGATCTGTCTGTCAGCTCAAAACCACTCCAATCCATGTGAGAACTCAATTTTAACCCAAAGGGGCTGAATCCCACTGTAACCTGAGGGGGTCATGGGTAGGGAGACAGAAATCATGAGACAAACAGCACATTTTATTGTTCAGAACTCCCTTACACAGCAAGTTCCAAACTCCCGGTTCTAGACACTGCATCTTAGCCCTGCCCAGCTCCTTGACCAGTTGTTGAGGGGTAGGTTTGTTCCTTTTTACTCAGAGATTTTTTCCCCATAAAGTTGCTAGCAGACTAACCACTGGGCACTTATGGGTGCTTGACCCAAACAAAGAGGTGACCAAAAGTCGGGAGGGGGAGATGAGGTGAGGTTTTGGGGCAGGTAAAGGATGGGGGTGGGGGCAGCTTCTCCTCTCTTGCTCTTGGCATTGCAGAGAGGAAGGAGGCTGCTGCTCACTGTGGGAGGAGTTCACTGTCCCACCGGGTCCGGCCCTGAGGAGTCTGCCATCATCTGCTCGTGTGCCCCAAACTCTGAGCTCACCTCCTCCTGCCCTGCTGGGCCAGCCCTGTCCCGCTGCCGCCATTTTCTTTGGCGCTGCTTGGAGGCTTTTTGCTGCGCTGTAGTCCCGCATGGCCCTGCCCTGCCAGTGAGTTATTAAAATACAAATATTGATCTGGTGTCAGTATCCAATTATGATGGACAAAAACCTCTCTAACAGTTTAAAGTTGGAAAGTGCATGTTTATTGCGACGGCCGGGGGTAATTACAGAGCTTTTATTTACAAAAGTGTTGAATATCCAAAATACAAATGCATATTCATACCCTGTCACTTCCTCTTCTAATTGGAACAAAGGCTATTAAGGATGCGTAGTTTGTTCCCTGAAATGAGTCGGGGGTCCATTCTGGAGAGGGGTCACTAGCAATGAGGAAGGAAAATGAGTCTTCCTCATTCTGACCTTTCTACCTTTTCAACGCATACTTGACAAATGAATCCTTGGTAGAACTGAGAGTTTCCTGTGTTCAATGGGTCCTTCAAGCATGGGAAGTCTGCAACTCTCTTGTGTCCTTGAGATCAATTTACCACATTTTGGTTTTCATTACAAGCACAGCTACATCAACATAAATTTGACAAGCAATGAGTTATTAGATCCAGGCTACCTTGTCTAAGATCGGGCTTCTGGTAACTGCAAACAAAGCTTATCTACTCACTTTCTTAAAATCCTTAGTTCTTCAAAATTAATGTCCCACCAGGACATCTCCACCGTTCGAGCCTGGTGCTCTCAAGAGATCAGACTGCCCCGGGCTTTGTCAAACAAAGCCTCTCGAGGTTTTTTTCCTGGTTCTGTTTATTGTTAATGCTGTAGTTGTTGTTTCTTTGTCTTGATATACATACTAGTAAAGAACTGTTATTCCTATCCCCATACCTCTGTCTGAAATACCTTAATTGCAAAATCCTAATAATTTGGAGGGAGGGGGTTTACATTCTCCATTCCAAGGGAAACTCCAGCTTTCGCTGGCAGACACCTGTCTCTCCAAACCACGACACCAGGGATATGTTGTCGCAATACGATACCAAAGAACGACACTCACACACTGAGAGATGTCCAAGGCAAAAAAAAAACGGTTTCTTCACAGACCTTGACATTTATAGAATTCCAACGGCGACCATGGAATGGAGGAAGAAAATTGTCCTCTCCAACCACACTGGTCAAATCAACAGTCCATCAGTTCTGCCAACGTTGCTCCTGCAGTAGGGGATGGAGCTGGAGCAGCGCACGAAGCTCTTCCCGCACTGGGGGCACTGGCAGGGCTTCCCTTACCGGTGCCTCCGTTGGTGTCGGGTCAGGGTTGAGCTCCATGAGAAGCTCTGTCCACACTCAGGACACTCGTAGGGCCTCTCCCCGGTGTGGATGCGCCGGTGCCTGACGAGGTGTCCATTCCACCTGAAGCCCTTCCCACAGTCCTGGCAGCGGAAGGGCCTCTCCTCTGTGTGTGTCTGCTGATGTACAAGGAGGTGGGTGCTGGTCAGAAACCCCTTCCCACACTCAGAACACTTGTAGGGCCTCTCCCCAGTGTGGATTAGCTGGTGCTTTTTCAGTTTGGAGCTTGTCTGGAAGCTCTTCCCACATTCCCCACACACATAGGGCCTCTCCCCAGTGTGGATCATCTGGTGCTGGATCAGGTCGGAGCTCCATCTGAAGCTCTTCCCACACTCCCCACACTTGTAGGGCCTCTCCCCAGTGTGGATCCTCTGGTGCTTGATCAGGTTGAAGCGGCAGCTAAAACTCATCCCACATTCCCCACATTCGTGGGGCCTCTCCCCGGTGTGGATCCTCTGGTGGAGGATCAGGCTGTAGCAGCACCTAAAACTCATCCCACATTCTCCACACTTGTATGGCCTCTCCCCGGTGTGGATGCGCCGGTGCCTGACGAGGTTTCCGTTCTGCCTGAAGCCCACCCCGCAGTCAGGACAGCGGAAGGGCCTCTCCTCTGTGTGAGTCCGCTGGTGCACGAGGAGACGGGAGCTGGTGGGAAACCTCTTCCTGCATTTATCACACTCGTAGGGCCTCTCCCCAGTGTGGATCAGCTGGTGGTTTTTCAGGTTACAGCTTTTCTGGAAGCTCTTCCCACATTTCCCACACTCGTAGGGTCGTTCCCCAGTGTGGATCCTCTGGTGCCGGATCAGGTCGTATCTCCACCTGAAGCTCTTCCCACACTCCAAGCACTTGTGGGGCTTCTCCCCATCAGGAAGCTGCTCATGACCCACCAGCTCTGAGCTCTGGCTCCATCTCTGGCCGCGTTCCTGGCACAGGGTGGGTCTTTCCTCCTCACATCCCCGTGATCTGCGTTTGCAGCCCCTTCTCCTGAGGGATCTCTGGGGCTTTTCCTCCCCGTTGGATTCCTGCACCCCGGAGCCGCTCAAAACGGCCTCTCCCACCAGGCTCTGCTGTGGGGATTTGTCCTCCCTGGCCTCCATGCTCAGCTCCTTGTCTGGGGGAGGAAGGACAAGGAGAGGATGGGATTTGCCCCCGTGCCAGAGGGAAGGGGAAGGAGATCCCCCGTCTGCTCGGTTCCTACCCTCCCCAGGCTGCTGGGAGTCCCAGGAACCCGAAAAGCTCCCCCCTCCTCTGTCTCCCCACTTACAGATACTGGGAGTGACTGGGCTCACACTGGGAGTGCCGAGCAAACTGGAACCACATGGGGAGGGCAACTGGGCTCATACTGGGAGCAGCCAGTGCCGGCACCGGCACCCCCGAACCCCTTTCCCGGCCATCCCGCCCCTCCAGCCCCAGGCGGGGCTCTGCCGCCACCGGGACACCCCAAAAACACCGCCCGGGGAGCCCCGATGTCCCCCGAGGGGCATCTGCGGCTCGGCTGTGGAGCCCTGCAAGCTCCAAACATCCCCCCCCCAAAAAAAAACCCCAAACCCAGGGACCCCCCGGGATATTTGGGGCGACCTCCCCCTCCCCGGGCACCTGCGGGATTGGGGGGCGGTGGTCCCAGGGGTGCTGCGACATCACAGAGCGCTGGAGCCCCCAGATTCCTTCTATGCCATTTCTCATTCCGCTTCCAGCTGCCGCTCCGCCTCTTCCTCCCTCCCTCCTCCTCCTCCGTTCCCAACCCCTCACAGTTCCCGCCCTTTCCTTGGCCCCGGCCCTTTCTCGTCACAGTTCCCGTCCTTTCTCTGACCCCGCCTCATTTCATTCGTTCCCTGCCCTTTCATTGGCCACGCCTTTTTCTTTGAGCACCGCCCATCTGCTGGCGCCTTTGCTTTAGCTCATGCGCAGGTCATGCAGAAGTGGCTTATTGGGCGCCGCCATCTTTGCTCCCGGTCCCCCTGCCCGGCTCCAGCATGTCCGAGACCTACGGTGGGGCAATGGGGGATCTCTAGGGGATTTGGGGGGGTCTGTAGGGGATTTAGGGGGGCCTGGGGGTCCCTAAAGGGGGCTGGGGGTGGCTCTAGGGGCTCTATAGGGGTCATGGGGATCTATAGAGGGTTCGGAGGGGTCCGTATAGGGGGTCTGGTGGTCCCTAAATGGTGCCTGGGGATCTCTATAGGGGTTTTGGGGGGGTCTGAGTGGCCTTTTGGGATATTTTTGGGCGTATATAGGGGATCTATAGGGGTCTGTAGGAGCCTCTAGGGGGTCCGGGAAGGTCTGGGGGTGTCTGTGGGTCCCTATGGGGGATTTGGGGGGTCTGGGAGTTTCTAAAAGGGTTCTGAGGGGGCTATACGGGATCTATACGGGGTTCAGGGGGGGCTGGGGGTCTATAGGGGTTTTTGGGGTCTCTATAGGGGATTTGGGGGGCTCTGCGGACCTCTATAGGGGATCTGAGGGTCTCTACAGGGGATCTGGGCATCCCTATAGGCGATTGGGGGGGTCTGTGGGTCCCTATAGGGGATCTGGGGGTCTCTATAGGGGATCTGAGCGTCTCTGTGGGGGATCTGGGGGATTCTATAGACAGCCCCGGGGGGTCTGGGGATCTCTACAAGGGAATTTGGGGTCCCAAAAGGGAATTTTCGGGAAATTTGGGTGCAAATATGGGATTTTTGAGCTCTCTAGAAGGGATTTTTGGGGAAATTTTGGGATTTTGGGGTCCAAACGTGGGAAATTTGGGAATTATGTTTCCCAGATTTCCTGTTCAAGTCCTTGCTGATCGGCAGTGCCGGCACTGGCAAGTCCTTCCTGCTGCGCCACTTCATGGAGAGCAGGTGTAGGAAATTCTGGGGATTTTCAGGGATTTCAGGAATTCTGGGGCATCCGGGGATTTTGGGGGAATTTTTTTGGATTTTTTTTGAATTTTTGGTGGTGGGTTGGGTATTTTTTGGGGGGGATTTTAAAAGTACTTTTAGGAAATTAGGGTGGTTTTTTTCATTTTTAGAGAGTTTTCTGTTGGTATTTGGGGGCTTTGGGGAATATTTTGGGAATTGTGAGGAGTGGGGGAGTTTGTAGGGAATTTTTGAGAACTTTTGGGGGATTTTTTTTTAATATTTCTGGGCATTTTATGGGTTTGTTTTTTCGTTTTTTTTTTTTTTTCATTTTCTGGTTGGTTTTTGTTGGTGTTTGGGGGAATTTTTTTGGAATTTTTGCGAATTTGAGAAATTCCTGGTAGTCTGGGAAATTCTGGGAATATTATTGGAATGATGGAGGTGTTTTCAGGTCTGGGGGGGTTTTGAGCCATTTTGAGGCTTTTTTCAGTTTTTTTTATTTATAATTTTGCTTTTTAATCATATTTGGGGGTTTTTTGGGAATTCTGTGTCCCTCCGGGCTCTCCCCTATCCCGCGGCATTTTGGGGCATTTTCTGTCACTCTGGGGCCATTTTTGGCCACTTCTGTGGCGTTTTCTGTCCGATTGGAAATTTGGGCAATTTTGTGTCATTTGGGGGACTTTTGAGGTGATATTTGGTCACTTTTTGGGCCATTTTGTGTCATTTTGAGCCATGTTTTGTAATTTCGGGGCCATTTCTGCTCAGTTTTCAGTCAAATTTGGGCCCTTTTGGGGCCATTTTCTGTCAATTTTCTGGCATTTTTGGTCTCTTTAGGGGCCTTTTCGGTGACTTTTGAGCCATTTTTTGCCGGTTTCGGTCCCGGTCTCAGTCTCGGTCTGGGAGCGGTGCCAGTCCCAGTGCCGGTCCCGGTGCCAGTCTTGGTCCTGGAGTGCTCCCAGTGCCAGTCTCATTCTGGGTCCCAGTCCCCGGGCAGTGCCAGTCTCGGTGCTGGTTCCGGTGCCGGTCTTGGTCTCAGTCTTGGTCCCAGTGCCGGTTCTGGCGCCGGTTATGGTCTCGGTCCCAGCCACGGTGCCAGCGTGGAGCCGGTCTCAGTTCTGGTCCCGCTCTCGGTCCCGGTCCTGCAGCGGTGCCGGTCTCAGATCCGGTGTCGGTTCTGGTCCCAGTGTTGGTCTCGGTGCCGGTCTCAGATCCGACGTCGGTCTCAGTCTTGGTGCCGGTGCCGGTGCTGATCTTGGTCTGGGTCTCAGTCCTGGAGATTTTAGGCCCATTTTGGGTAATTTGATGCCAAACTGGGCAGGCTTAGGGTGGATTTTAGGCCCCTTTGGATGATCTCAGGCCAAATCTGTGGGGCTTTAGGGTGGACGTGAGGAGCATTTGGGTGATTTTATGCCAAACCAGGTATTTTCATGGTGGATCTCACACCCATGTAGGAGATGTGAGGGTGATTTTCGGGCATTTTGTGTGGGTTTTCAACCAGTTTGGGCAATTTTCAGCCCCTGTGGTTGCACTTTAGATCCCTTTGGATGATTTTATCCCCGTTTGGCTAATATTCGACCAAACCAGATGGATATCAGGAGGATTTTAGTGCCCTTTTGGGTGATTTTAGGTGACTTTGTGGGGATTGTAGGCGACCTTGTGTGATTTGAGGCTAAATCGGAAGTGATTTAGGGTGGATTTTAGGCCTTTTTTGACAATTTTAGGCTCTTTGGGGTGATTTTAGGCCAAACTGGTCCCTTTTAGGACCGCGCGTCCCCTTGACCCCGCCCCTTTCCCCTCACAGTTCCCGCCCTTTCCTTGACCCCGCCCCTTTCCCCTCACAGTTCCCGCCCTTTCCTTGACCCCGCCCTTTTCCCCTCACAGTTCCCGCCCTTTCCTTGACCCCGCCCTTTTCCCCTTACAGTTCCCACCCTTTCCTTGACCCCTCCCGGGCAGGGAACGGGGGAGGAGGAGGAGGGAGGAAGAGGCGGATCGGCAGCCGGGGAACAGGAGCTAAGGGTAGAGAAGGTAACGGCGGCTCCAGCGCTCCCTAAAATCGCAGAATCCCCGGGAACATCGCCCCCCCATCCCGCAGGGGAGGGGGAGCTTGCCCCAAATATCCCGTGGGGTCCCTTTGTTTGGGGTTTTTTGGGTGGCGGGGGAGAGCAATGTTTGGAGCTTGCAGGGCTCCAGAGCCGAGCCGCAGATGCTCCTCGGGGGACATCGGGGGCTCCCCGGGCGGTGTTTTTGGGGGTTCCGGTGGCGGCAGAGCCCCGGCTGGGGCTGGAGGAGCGGGATGGCCAAGAAAGGGGTTCAGGGGTGCCGGTGCCAGCAGTGGCTGTTCCCAATAGGAGCCCTGTTGCCCTCCCCGTGTGGTTCCAGTTTGCTCGGCACTCCCAGTGTGAGCCCAGTCACTCCCAGTATCAGTAAGTGGGAAGACAGAATAGCAGGAAGATTTTCGGGTTCCTGGGACTCCCAGCAGCCTGGAGAGGGTGAGGACCGAGTAGACAGGGGATGTCCTTCCCATTCTCTCTGGCATGGAGGCCAATCCCATCCTCTCCTTGTCCTTCCTCCCCCAGACAAGGAGCTGAGCATGGAGGCCACGGAGGAGAAACCCACATGGGAGAACCTCGTGGAAGAGGTCGTTTTGAGCCGCTCTACAGTGCAGGAATCCAACCGCAGCGTGGAAAAGCCCCAGAGATCCTGCAGTAGCAGGGGCTGCAAACGCAGATCGCAAGAATGTGAGGAGGAAAGAGCCACCCTGTGCCAGGACGGTGGCCAGAGATGGAGCCAGAGCTCAGAGCTGGTGGGTCATGAGCAGCTTCCTGATGGGGAGAAGCCCCACAAGTGCTTCAGGTGTGAGAAGAGCTTCACCTGGCGGTGCCACCTGCTCCGAAGAGCTCCAAGCTGACTGCCCACCAGATGATGCACACTGGGGAGAGGCCCCACGAGTGTGAGGAGTGTGAGAAGAGCTTCAGATCGCGCTCCCAGCTGATCCAACACCAGAGGACCCACACCAGGGAACGGCCCTACGAGTGTGAGGAATGTGGGAAGATCTTCAGACACAGCTCCAACCTGATCTGCCACCAGAGGATCCACACTGGGGAGAGGCCCTACGAGTGTTCCGAGTGTGGGAAGGGCTTCAGGCACAGAGGCAGCCTGTTCGTCCACCAAAAGATCCACACTGGGGAGAGGCCCTACAAGTGTTCTGAGTGTGGGAAGGGGTTTGTGACCAGCATCCAGCTCCTTGTACATCAGCAGACACACACAGAGGAGAGGCCCTTCCACTGCCAGGACTGTGGGAAGGGCTTCAAGCAGAACTCCATCCTCACCACCCACTGGCGCATCCACACTGGGGAGAGGCCCCACAAGTGTGAGCAATGTGGGATGAGCTTCATAAGGAGCTGCCAACTAATTTTCCACCAGAGGATCCACACTGGGGAGAACCCCTACAAGTGTGATAAATGCAAGAAGAGGTTTTCCATCAGCTCAAATCTCCTCCTGCACCAGCGGATTCACACAGAGGAGAGGCCCTTCCGCTGCCAGGACTGTGGGAAGGGCTTCAAGCACAACTCCATCCTCACCACCCACTGGCGCATCCACACCGGGGAGAGGCCCCACGAGTGTTCCCAGTGTGGGAAGAGCTTCTCACAAAGCTCTAACTTGACCAGACACCAACGGAGGCACCATTAAGGGAAGCCCTGCCAGTGCCCCCAGTGTGGGAAGAGCTTTGTGTGCTGCTCCAGCTCCATCCCCCACTGGAGGATCCATGTTGGGCAGAGCCCTGGTGATGCACATTCTCTGTGATCCATGTTGGGAAGACATCTGGCTGCTTATCCTTTTGTTTTGGCCTTAATTTTTTCTCTTCTCCTCTATGCACTCCAGAAGCCAAGAGTCGTCAGTCTGCCACCTCCAAACCAGTCCAATCCTACTGAGAACAACTCAGTCTTAGCCCTAAAGGGCTCAATCCCACCTTAAAATGGCTTCTTCCCACCTCAGAAAAACTCAAGCCCACGCCAAACTTACTCGCTTCCAAATCTGCCAGGGTGAGAATGGGTTGGAAGGAGATTGGGAGAAGTGGGATCCCAATTTGGAGCTGTGGGATCGGGATTGTGTGAGGCTGGGTGGGTGGGATGTGTTTGACAGTAAATAAAACACTGAGAGTTCTTGATTTCCGTCCCATTCATTTTCAGTCAGTTCTGTTTTCAGAGTGGCACCTTCTTAGCTGATGGTGTTTGTGTCCTCCTTTCTCTCCTGCCTCTCTCTGCCTGCTCTGTTTGTGTCTCAGTGTCTCCCTGGAGCCAGGGGAGCTCCCACCAAAGACCTTGCCCTGATTTAATTCCCAATGCAGGAGCTACAACAAGCAGGGATAAAGTTCTGGGGGCTGGCAGTGAAATGTCCCTGTGGGATCTTGCTGCCCTTGGCTTTTGGCCCCTTCAGAGCTTTGCCTTCAAGGGCAGGAAGATCTTTTCCTTGCAGGGAACTGGAATTGCAGAGCCTTGGAGTGTGTGCCATGCAGGACCATCCAGACTGGGATCACATGGACTGGGATCCTACAGACTAGGACAGCACAGATGTGGTGGTGGGTTTTGTTGAGCTCTTTTGGAGTTGTTTATCCCAATGGTTCATCCCTGATTTCTTCCCCCCCTCCCCGATAACTTAGGTGCCGTCCAAAGGTATCTCCTCCTCTGACCCTTTGTCCACCTTTCCTGACCCTGCCCTGTGTTAACCTGGGGCCAATCACCTACCTGCCCCACCCCCTCTGCCACATGGTTTAAATGTCAGCGTGGGACCCTGCCCATGCTCTCTTCTCCTGCACCACCTTGGAGAATAAAGCCCTCTCTGAGAGAGCCTTTTCTGACTCTTGCTTCGAACCTTGACACCGACGTCATACAGGGACGGCAGAGAGCAGAAGGCAGCTCTGCTCTGTACGGTTACTGGGACAGCTCGCAGTTTGGGAACGGCCACTCCTGACCCACGTGGCCAGGGTGGGAGCCAGCTGGTGTTCCCCAGCCCTCTGGTGTCAGCTGGCGCCTAATGTGGGGCTCAGAGACCCCAGACGGAAGGGCTGTGCCTGCGCCGCAGCGAGGAGAGCCGCTGCCACCTCCTCCTCCGCATGCGCTGCCCTGCCCCGCCGGGAGAGACCACGTGCAGCCCGGGGCCGTTCCACCGCGCCATCGCAGCTGCCGCTGAGCCCGTGCAGCCCGGGGCCGCCCCAGCTTATGCTGAGTGTTAGAAATTTCGAGAGCCAATTTCAACGAAATCAATTTATTGCCAACGGAAAATCTCAGACAAGAAATTGACAAAGCCAAACAAATCAAGGAAATGGCGCGCACCGGGTGAAACCCCAGACGTGAGCTCCGCAGCGTCACACCCCTCTGAGGTTTCACCAAGTGTGTCCCGGAGTCAGTCAGCTTTATACCCCTCTTGGTTTGGACTACGTGTACATGTCCTGACTTGTTCTTCAGGCCCAGGTGTCGGGGGAATCTTGAAACTCTCAGCGACTGGATTTGCTGTTCAGTTCTAAAGTTTCTATAAGTTCTTTTGTCCCTCAACTTAGTGGTTGATAGGATTTGGAAAACAGAGGCCGTGTCTGAAAGGATTTCCTGGGTGCTCGAGGGTTCTCGAGTACCCTTAATGTCCCAGATAAGATACCATCTCCAGGCCATTAGTCCTTATTGGATGCTGATCATCCCTAGTTTTGGTTGCTCTCCACCTCTCATTGGTATTGTAATTCTCTGACTCCCTTTCCAGAGACGAGGGGATCCTCTTACGAAATTTTCCAGCCCTGCACTCATCTGGGGCTTTTTTGGTTTCTCGAACACTGTAAATTTTATTCCTTGCTTATTACAACACTGTTATTATAAAATATAATTCACCCACCACCAAAACAACATTATTACAAAAACGTGAATTAACTAATTACTACAATCCCCCGTCCTTTTATTTGCAAACATTAATTCATGTTTTTCTTTTTTAACTCATCACCAAGAAGAGAAAGAAATGCCTTTTTAACATTTAGGAAAAACTGTGTTTCGCTTACTCATAATTAGACTCATATTTAACTCCATGGGGATGGAGATATTCCTCTCCAGCTTCAAATCTTGCCAATGCTTTTGCTGCTAAAAATTCTCCTGTTTCTTTTCATTTAGTTCCAATAATTTTGGTATTTGCCCCTTCTTTCCGGTAGCTGCATCAGGATCTATGGGTAGCGTTGCAATCTGCATTCCTTGTACTACAGGGTGGATTAACCTAATTAAGCATGGAATTAGGCATGGTAAAAATACTATGCTGGCTACAGAACACAATATAAAAAACTCTTAACTTCTTCTACCAAGCCCCTCCTAATAACTGTTCTCACCAATCTGCTTGCAGGATTGAATTTCATTTTTGCACTGGAACATGAGCTACTTTTTTAATTTTTGCAGCCAATCCTCTTATGGTCTTGCTAAAATCATCAATTTTGATACAACATTGTGTCTCATTAAACTTACCACACACCCCTCTTTCTTCTGTCAGAAGGTAATCTAGGGCAATTCTATTCTGGTAAACAAAGGCTCTCATCTGAGAATGTTGTCTGGCTAACAATTCCAATGCATCACTAGTGTGATTAGAGACAATTTCCACTACAGCTTGTAAGCTGATGAATCTGTTCAACAAATATATTGGGGTTCTGTAATCCTAGCTACAGTCCTGTGCCCAGGTGGCAGGCCCATAATATTCAATTATTCTTTCAGCCGGCCATTCCACATTCTTGCACATTTGTTTTCCTCCTGCTTGTGGTAATATCCGTTTCAACTCTCTTTTCTTCCTGCTAAGGGTCTCATACAAAGGAGCCCCCAGCATGGCACTTTCAGATTTTGGTAACGTGAAAAATGAGGGCAAAATTATTCCTAAAGTACAAGACCCCCTCCACCTCTTTGATAATGTGCTGTATGCTTTCTTTCCACATATCTAATAAATCCCATCTGGAGCTTTCCAGTTCTGTTGGGTATCCCCTGATTTTTCCCAATAATCCTTCAACATTGTTATTGAGCTATAAGGGTTTGCCCCTTGGCGCTAATGCCAGCGTAGGCCTACTAACCTTACCCAGTCACAGCTCAATTCGTTCTTCAGACCCCAGTGCCCCGCAGGGAGTTCTGGCTGCCAGGTAACAGTTTTGTTGAACGAGTTCACCTTCAAGGTGGATACACACAGAGTATATCCCACTACCTCAGTGTATTCCTTCCCCTCTCTGCTAATGCAAATGGTGTCAATTACTTGTTTTTCTAATATCCATCCCTCTGGGCGCGACATTACTTTAGAAATTTGAGTGTCGTCCTATTTCAACAATTGCTCAGGGGTCAGACTTTCACCTTTCCAGGGCCATCTCTCGGCCGACTGCAGGCCACCACATATCCAACAATTTGTCAGCCCTAACTCAGTAGCTACTTTTTGCATTAATTCTATGAACAGATTCTTATTCATTGACCCGGGGTCCTTTTCATTATATTGCTTCTCCAATTGTTCATAATGTATACTTAATGTTTTCAACCTTTCTTGCTCCAATTTCCTTTTCTTTGCCTTTAATTCCTGCCTTTTGAGTTCAAGAGATACTTGTTTAATTTTACTCTCTGGGTCTAATCCCTCTTCGTCTTTAGAAAAGCAGAAAACCCTTTCATACTTAAGGCATACCCTTTCATCATTGTCCCCTAATAAATCCAAAGTGATAGGTTCGGTTCTTAAAGACAACCTATCATATTTTAAGTGCTTTCCTACCCAATATGTTTTCCCATTCATCACACACATTCCTAGGTCCTTTTTGTCATAACAAAGCTGGTTTACCTGATAGTAAGCTATAAAGGTGGATTTCCTTTTGTTCCCCACCCACATGGTGCAGTTGCATCCAGTGCACATGGGCAATATCAGTGCTTGATTGGCAGCCTCCCTTTTTATCCTACTCATTCTTTCTATTTTCCTCCCACCTTGCCGCTTCTTAGACCTTACCTCTTGGATAGAGTAAGTGGCTTCCCCATTTACTTCACAGAATATGTACCATCTGCCGTTGGACTCACAGTATTTTTCGGTCCCCAGATCACAATGCTCTGGGTTTGAGGTCCTAGTGGTCTCATTCATGTTCCCTTGTCTTTGGTTAAAGCAGCGGGCACATGCCGGGTCTAACGCTCTTTCCCCAGGTGCTGCCTCAGTCGCGCAATACGCAGCTAGGCTCAGGATAATCAGGAATTTCCACCGGTAGGTCCCTCTGCATCTGCCGACGCCTGTTGGGTGGCCACCAACGGTGCAGGACTCCATCTTCTCTGCAGCAAGGCCTTTCCTCCGGGATCCCATATCCTTCACAAACTGAGAATCGCCTCTTAAAGGCGTTCCACCTAGAGAGCTTAATCGGGCTTGCCTTGCAAGGAGTTTTGTTTGTCCTTCGGCACTCAATTCCTAAGATGTGAGCTTTTTTTTCCAATTTTCCCCTGATCTCCTTTCTGTATACCAAATGCCAAAGGGGAGAGCCACGTTCCAGTATCCTTAGGTTTATGGCAAGGACTAGGACTTTTGCTGTTAGTTGTACCTCTTCTTCTAAACACTTAGTGCATGAGGCCCTGGGTCTCACCCCGCTCCTGCAATGCACTACCCAAATCTCATTACAGTATACACACTCAAAATATATACACGGATAACATGCACATCCCGGGTTTTTGCAACTTATTGTATTGTCCATTTATCAGTCTGTTTTTTATCCTGGGGCGTTTGATCTCTGCGTCTCCTTCCTCATCCCTGGGCGTCAAGTTTCAGCCTCTTGTTCTCCCTTTTTCGGGCCCTCTCTTCTTTCCGTTCGCGCACTGCAGTCCCTGTGTTAGGAATGAACAAGGAAAAGGGCCTTTCCGATGAGGGGTGTTCGTGGTTTCCTTTTGACCTTGTAGATGCTATGGTTGTGAGGTTTGCACAATTCCTCCCTCTCAACAGTGGAGTGCATCTTTTGTTTTAAATTGGGGCACCTCCCTGATAACTCAGTTTTCTGTTGCCCTTTGTGCCTCAAACAAAAAGCCTTACCCAGAACGTGCCTTCGAAATTGGTGCGGCTACTCCCTTATACAGATTGCGCTTACCTCGTTTTCCTTTTTTGAAGGCTCAACATTTACTTTCCCCCTTTATTTTCTTATTTGCCTGATTTGCTAGTTTTCCTGAGGTTTCTTACAAGGTTTTCGTGCTTCTTCAGAGAGGAGTCCTCCCCTCTTTCCCAAAAGTATAGATTTTCCTTACTCTCCTTTTTTTTCTCTTGGGACCTCCTTTTCTGTACTTAATTGTTAAGATTTGGTCCTAGATCTCTCTTTTCTAGGGGTCTTTGATGATATTTCTGATTCCATCTTAAGAAAATACCCCTTTCTTTTCTTATTTACCTCTCCTAGATGTTGGGGAATACTTCCATCCGCCCCTTACCTTGGCAGAAGTAACATTTTACTAATTCAAATCTCCCCTGATCAGTTCGTTTTCCTCCTGGTAGGATGCCCTGCTTATTGTCTCCCTTCTTTACCTTACGTGTCGCTGTTTCCTTCTTTTTTCGGTAGTACCTTTTTCTCCTGGAGCTCTGATTCTGACTCTGCCATTCTCTACTACCTATTTGTGAAGCCACCTCTCTTTGTTTTTTTGTGTACAAGGATTTCAGGATTGCATCTACTTCGGTACTAATTCCTAGATACTCTTTTTGTCCCTCTGTACCTCCCCAGGGAATGCTTACTAATTTCTTATCAAGCATCTCCCTGTCCTCTTTGTTAACACATACCACTACAATTTCTATATCATCAAGAGCTGGGAGGTCTGTTTCTCTCGAATCTCTTGTGTTTACTAGCTCGGCTCTTCCCCATGCTTTCTTTGGATCTCACTTATAGCGAGCTGGGATCACGGTGCCAGTCCCTGGGCTGAGGGAGACTCCACACGGAGAAGACACCAGCTCTGAGTTTAAGGTGGGATATTCGAGGGAGGTAAGTTTCCTGGAGTGGCCAGGATTTAAAGTTCTTCCTTGTGGTATATTCATAAGCAGAGCATGCTTCATTATTTTTAATGGGATGTGGGCTCTCTCTAGAGAATTGTAACTCAAGGGGAAGCGGAGGCTCAGATGCCCCTGCAAAAAGAGTGGATGTATTCTGGTCCTCTGACACCCTCTGGAGCCGTGCTCCTGCCTCTTGAGGCTGCAATGTCATAGCGGGGAGCTTTTCCATGTTTTCTGATGTCCTGGTGATTGTTCCTTGATATCACCTCTTCCTTTGTGGGCCTGCTCAATAATGCAGGGGCGCCTCCCGCTCTGGAAGAAAGAAATCAAGGCTTTCCAGTCCCCGTACGGGCCACCATCTGTTATAAATTTATGGAGCCAATTTCAAGCAAAAACAATTTATTGCCAACGAGAAATTTAAAACACGAAATTGACAAGAAATTGACAAAGCCAAGCAAATCAAGAAAGCAATGCGCATTGGGCGAGAGCCTCCGACGTACACTCCACAGTGCCACGTCCCCCTGAGGTCTCACACCGTATGCCCCAAAGTCCGCCTGTTTTATACCCTTCTTGATTCGGTCTCTGTGTACATGTCCTGACTTGTCTCCAGGTCCAGGTGCTGGGGAGGGCCTTGAAACTCTTCTGCTATTCAATTTTAAAGTTTCTGTATGTCTTTTTGTTCCTTGGGTAGTCGTTGATAGGATTTTGGGAGATGGAGACTCCATCTGAAAAGATTTCCTGCGTGTAAGGATGTCCTCAAGTACTCTTAATGTTCCAGACTAGATACTGTCTCTGGGCCATTAGTCCTTATCGGATGCTGATCATCGCCACTCTGGTTTCCTCCTCGCCTCTCATTGGTATTGTAATTCTCTGTTTCCTCTCCTGGAGATGGAGGGACCTTCTTGCAAAATTCTTCTTAGCCTGGTTCCCATTTGTGGCTGCCTTTCTTGGTTTTTCAGATACTGTAACCCTTATCCTTTTACTTATTACAACAATGTTATTACAAAAATATAATTCACCCGCCACCATAACAACATTATTATAAAAACATGAATTAATTACCTATTACACTTTGAATTTTAGTTTCCTGCAGCTCGAACCCTGCAGCAACCAGTGCATTGACTGTCAGGTCAAGCGCATGGGAAAATAAGTCTTCATTGGGGGCACTCACAAGGACATCATCCATGTAATGGTGGATGATGGCCTTTTCCGCAGCTGCACGGACCGGGGACAGCAAGGAAGAGACGTACCATTGGCAGATCACAGGGCTGTTCTTCATTTCATTGGGGAAGGGATTTCCAATGGTATCTCTTCCTTGGAGCCTCTCGGTTGATGATGGGTATCGAGAATGCAAAATGTGGGGCATCGTCAGGGTGTAGAGGAATTTGAAAGAAACAGTCTTTGATGTCAATGACTGCCAATTGCCAGTTTTGGGGGAGCATCGCAGGGGACGGCATCCCAGGCTGGAGAGATCCCATGTCTTCAATCACATTATTAATTTGCCTGAGATCTTGGAGGAGCCGCCATCTGGTCTTGTCAGCCTTCTGGATGACAAAAACCGGGAGTTCCACGGTGACGTGGTCTCCTCTATGTTTCCGTTTCCTTTTTCAGCTGCTCTTCCACGAGCTCATTGAGCACCTTCAATTTTTGTTTAGAAAGGGGCCACTGTTCTACCCAGACTGGTACATCAGTTTTCCAATTCAGTTTCTGGGCAGGGTGTTGCTCAGTGACCGCTGCCAAAAATCCTGTGAGGGGTCTGGGATGTCAATTGTGACCCCCCACCTGGCCATCAGGTCTCTCCCCAGCAGGGGCTCCGTGTAGTCTAAAACAAATGGGCGGAGATTCGCCAATTGCCCATTCGGCCCCTGAATTTGTACAACGCTCTTTGATTGTTTGGCCAATTGCATCCCACCTACACCTTGAACATGTCCAGCTACATTTTGCAAGGCCCAATGTGACGGCCAATCCCGTGAGGGTACAATCGTCACGTCTGCCCCCGTGTCTAGTAGTCACTTAATGTTCATTGTCTCTCCACCCAACTGAACCTCGCAGTTGATTTTTGTTTTTTTCTTTCCTATTCTCTCAACTGTGTTGATAGTTGGGAGGGGCTCAGACAGATTCCCAATGGGAATCATCTGTGCTATTACTTGCCCCTTAGGAAGGAAGGATGGAGGGTGAGTGTAGTTCAGCCAGAGAATGAAGTGCACAGATGTAACGAGCCCTGGGGCAACTTCTATCTCCTGCAGTGTGTGCTTGCAGTCCCCAATTACTACATACTTGCTTTCAATCTGCGGCCAAGTACCCTGTCCCACCAGATCAACGGAGACACAATGCCAATCACTGTCACTAAGGTGAAACCACTCTGTTAACTGAACCCTGAAGGGCTCCTACCACGATTCTGTGGTGCAAGCTGGTGAAGTCTGGTCCGGTGTTGAGTTCCTAGAGGAAACTCTTGTCAATTCTGATGATGGGCTCCTGGAAGGAGCCTCTGTCAAGTCCTTTTCATTAAAAGAGACAAGAATGTTATTATCTCTTTTTGTTATCCCTCTCCCCCTCCTGGTTCGGGCCACCCAATTATTTTCCTCACACTGCAGGGGCCCACGCTTGCCCTCTAGTTTTTTGAATATTTTAATTCTCCCCCAGTCAGCTTGTTTTGGTTCCCCCCTTTTTGCTTATTAAACTCCTCAAACTCCCTTTTAACCGGGCACTGTTGGCACCAATGCCCAGTTTTGCCACAGAGGAGACATGGTCGGTTGGGATCTCCTCAGAAAGAGCGTCTGCGCTGTGTCATCTGAGGCCGGTGAGCATGTGGATCAGGCAATGAAATGGCATCTGCGGCTGCAGCCCTCACAGCAAGGCATGGAGTTTGCTTCACATCGCCGCAATGACCCAGTGGTGGACCCATCAATGGAACCTTTCTCTTGTAAACCTGCAGCATTTCTTGGAGCGTGGGTGGGGGGTCTAAAGGCAAGCTCAAGATGGCAGCACTACACTGCTCATTGGCATTCGTAAATGCCATCTCCTCCAGCACCTCATCCTGTGCACGCTCCTTTCTCACCTGAAGCTCTACTGCTCGGGTGAGTTTCTCCACAAATTGCACAAAAGGTTCCGAGACACCCTGATTAATTTGAGAATAGGGTGGCATTGGGTCATGTGGCTGCATGCTGAAAAATGCCTGTTATGCCATTTCTTTGATTATCTCTAAAACCAGAATAGGAATGTCCGAGGCTTGAACTGGGGCTAGGGCCCACTGGCCTTCACCATGTAAATGCTCCATTGTTATTGTATTCCCCTTCTCATCAGTTGCTGTGTCAGAATCTCTTAACAGGCTTGGAAGGGTGTCCCTCAGCAGACCTTTCCATGCTGCCTCCCAGAGCTTGTACTCTGTTCGGTTTGTAAGGCATGTGAAAAGCTGCTTTAGTTCAAATGGGACGACTACCATTCCAGCAAGGTTGGCATTTAAAAGGCCTCTGATTTATGGACTGTCACGTCCATACTCCTTGTGCGCCTTGCAAAGATCCTTAATCACATGCTGTGAGAAGGGTTGCCAGGATGTTTGTGTAACATGTCCACCCCTTGACCTGTGATAGGTCACTAAAGCAAGGGATGGAACCTAGCTTTGGCCTGGACTCTGTGGTCTTGGCTCATCTTCCTTTGATTCCCAATTGTGGGAACCAGAAGTCTGAGCATGAGAACCAAAAGTCAAACATGGCTTCCGGCCTGCTGGGGGTGTGGTCTGGGAACCAGCTGACATCATCTGGGGGGTGTGTCTTGGGGCGGAGCAAGAAAAAGGGGTTTCAGGAGAAGGCGGGGAAAAGGCAGGAGTTTGGGACAGGAAGGGGTTGGGGGAATGGTAAAAGGGATTATGGGAAGAAGAAAGGGTTGACCATGAGGACTGTGCCATGTGGTTGCCTCCATTTTGAATTTGAGGGGTGGGGAGGCCACTTTGTGGCAACTGTCCTTCACCCAAACTGAACCAAATTCAGGGTTTATGAACTGGGTAAAATGGGGATGGGGAAGGTTCCCGAGCAGCCTGGCCAGGGCTGCTATGGGGATCCCGAGCAGTCTGGCCAAGACTGCCCAGGCAGGGGGACTTGGGCACCTGTGGGCAGCCAGGGCTGGCAGGCAATTGCTTCCCTGCTGCTCCCTTCAGAATGCCTGCTTTCGGGGTAGAGGGTTTGGGACTGGGGTGAGGGGAAACTAGGGAAGGCTGTTCACACCATAGCTCTTTCTTCACTCCCCTTGTTTCAAAAAGAGCAGAGAGAATCTGCAATGGCCAATAATTTAATTGTGCTGCTTTTAGGTCTCCTGATTTGGCCAAATCAATAAATTTTGCATTTACAGCATTCCAAAAGGGACTACTGTTCACAAGGTCAGGACCTGTGTGAGGAAAGTGAAGAAACAGCATGTGGACAAACTTCTTTAACTGAGCCTTAGAGAACTTAACTTTTGCAACATTTAGAACATTTACAACTTGGTAAAAATCTTCTTTCTGTGCTGTGGAGAGCCTTGCACCTGTTATGTATGGGCCAGGAGAGCAGCTCCTTTTGAAAGGCCTTTATTAGAAGACAGCTCTGGGTAGGGGGCTCGAGGGGCCGTGCACGCTGCCGCTGCTCCCACTGGGCACCACAGAGGAGGAGGTGCAAGTCGAGTCTGCCGCTCGCGCTGCAGAGTCGGGATTCCTTCCTCATGGGAGTTCCTAGGAATTCCCTTGGCTTGGTTTAGTCCAGGGGTGTCACCTTTGCCCAGTACTCTCCAGGTCATGGCGAGTAGGTGGGAAGCCTTCCACAGATGGCTAGATGTCCTCCTCGCACGGCAGTGTCCTTTGGAGGTCCAGATTTTGGGTGGGCTCGTTGTTTTAGGGGTCTTTTTGGGGTCAACTGGACTTCCGCTTGGAGTGGTGCATCATGGGAGCCTCTGGATTTGCCTATTGGGCGGGGTCAGCAGTTTGACGAGCAGGCAGGGAGCAGAGGAGGCCTATCCCGACAGAAGGTAAGGGGGAATTTGGGATCTGGGGAAAGGGAATGCACAAATTGGAACATAGGAAACTGAGATTTGAGGGTCCAACACCAACAGTTTGAAATAACAGGTAAGTAACAGCATAACCTTTTTAACTACATGGTAAACAGTACAACAATACAACATACAAAATCAATACAACATACAGCATACAATGCATAACTTTATTTATTTCAATGGTGATCCTCCCATTGTTGTTTGCTCTTTGCGCTTCTTGACAGCAAGGATAAGTGGTGCCAGGCTGGAAACAGGCTTGGCCAGCGTCACAAATGAATGCTGCACAAAGGAAAAAACCCCAACAATGAACCATTACTTTTCAAGCGAAGAGCCTCAAAGGCAGGGCAATATTTTTTAATGAAAAGGGGATTGAGTCCGAGTAGGCCTAAGGAGCAACAGTGGGGCAACAGTGGCACAGCTTGCTGCAAGAGCTGCTAAGTGCCCCAGCCCGGGAAATATTTCAGGTCTGAGCATTGCAATTTTTTCAAGATGTCCCTGCTCATGGCAGGGCACTTGGAGCAGATGAGCTTTCCAGGTCCCTGCCAGCCTAGCCCAGTCTAGAATTCCTGACTGTTTTCCTTTGAACAGCATCAAGAGTGGAGGTGAGGAGGAGGGGGCTCATCTGATGCCTTGCACTTCAGTGGAGGAGGAGCTCATCCCTGGGACACTGTTCCACCTGCAGCCTCCGGGCATTTTACCTGCAGGAGCTCCTGGGCAGACCAGCGCTGCGCCTCGTCTCTCTGCAGGCAGCAGCTCAGGAAGTGACGCAGCCAAGGTGAGAGGAGCTCGGGCTGCCGCAGCTGTGGGGTCCCTTTGGTGGCGATTAGGTATTTAGCCTGGAGAAAAAGGAAACACGAGTCTCTCCCCTGCTTCTCTCACTGTGTCTGTAACTGCTCTCCCAGATCCCATTGTTTAACCTCCACTCTGCAGTGGCAGTTTGTTTCTGCCGTGGCAGACAGGCAGAGATGCCTTTCCTGTACCAACAAAAAACCCAAACCCCAATGCAGCCACAGCTTTTCTAACATCCAGCAGATCTGATTTCATTGACTGACCTCGTTAGTGGAAACTACATCAGCAAAAGCACCTTTGCTTCTCTGAGCATTCCCTTGACCAGCTTGACAGGCTATTTGGAGGAGGGACTTTGCTATATTAACTCACTCTATTGTTTCCAAGGATTATGACCTGAAAAGCATCTCTGCAATGCTTGGTGATTCCTTAAGCCCAGCTGCCATCAACCAAAAGTCATCAAGATTTTTGCTTGGTTCTTGAAAACAATGGTAATTGAAAGGAAAGAAAGGAAATCCCTCAGTTATTCCTCAGGTAGGGAAACAAACATTTGGAATCTCATCTTCAACACAGACACATGAAGATGCATGCACCAATGTCTTGGGATAAAAAAGCCTGTTTGGCCACACAGGAAACACCTGCAGCTCTTTTTCTTAGCAGACTGCAAATTTCAGCTTCCCTTGTGTGGCCAAAGGAAAATTTTGGTGGTGAAATCAGAAGAAGGAGAAATGCCATCCCTATGGTAGCCCTCTGCTCATTTGAATACTCAGGTCAATGCATTCATGGTGTGCCCATCCTAGAAAGCACCCAGAAACAAAGGGGTGGTTTTGGCAGGCTCTGCACATCACCAGGCTTCAGCTTGGTGACATGGAGAAAGTGGCTTGGCTTAGGAAAGAAATATGGTCACTGAGTGTTTCAGCAGCACTGCACAAGAAGCACAAGAGCCTCTGCGACCTTCACCCCCTCATGTCCATGTTGCAGGCAAGTTTCCCTGTGAGAAGAATGGAGGTGCATTTCTTCTCTTCAAACAACTGTTTTAGAAACTTTGCTAGGTTTGGGTTTCTTTCCTTCAGTTCAGGAAATATGGCACCAGTTCTAAGATGCTTGTTCCCTGTTAGTAGGGCCATCTCCACAGCCAAAAGAGCTGGAACGACTTCTAAGCCAAAGCAAAATGTTGCCTGAGCATAGAGATTGTTTGTGTGGGGTGAGGCTGGAGTTCCCCCAGTGATGCACCCAAAACTACAGCAGATGCTGATGTGCTGCAGGGACCTTTTTAGAAAGGGGCTGTGGTGGCAGTAGTTCCAGCAGATGGCAATGGGATTTTGTCCAAGGGCAGACAGAAGGTGGGACAGGTGAGAAAGACAGCGGGATCAGAGAGTTTTGACACCTTACCAACAGAGAACCTTCTTTCTCATAAGGAGTTTCTCGTTCCACCATTTCAATGCCCACAATTCCCAAAGACCAGATGTCCACTTTGGGGCCATAGGGTTGACCTTTGACCACTTCAGGCGCCATCCACCAAGCAGTCCCGATCACCGAGCTGCGTCTGCTCTGCTCAGGGGTGAGTTGAGCAGAGGAGCCAAAATCAGCTGGGGAGAAAGCAAAGAACTGTTTTTATTTGAATACTGTGCAAGGAGGAAAGCAAGCAAAAGAATTGCCCAGGAGAATTTGGAGGATGTTCTGTTGAATCTCCTGGACAACTGTCCCTGCTCTGTTTGCTCAGGACTTTAGCCAAGGAAAGATGGCATTGGCTACTTCAGAAATCCCCACAGTTTTTACACTGCCTCCAGCAGTGGCTTTTGTTCCCCTGAAGATTTGCACTTGTAGCTCCCTCCCTTGGGAAGGGACACACACAGAGCACAGCCACTCTGGACTGCTTGTTCCTTGTGCTAGGTCTGTGCACGCTGCAACCGTGTGGTCAGCTCACAGCAAGGGCCCCTGCACTGCCACCAGCACCATTTTTGGGGGGCTGGCGGTCACTCCAAAGCAGCCCCACACTCCACATGTCTCTGGAACGCTGCACCTGACCAAGAATATACTGACCCAGCTTGACAGAGCCATCAGTTCTCAGAAGGATGTTGAGGCTCTTCACATCTCGGTGCATCACATGGTTGGAGTGGAGAAAATGCAGTCCTTGCAGGCACTGAGAGAGAAAACAGAAAGAGGAGGGCAAAAGTCCCTGAAGTGATTTCATCAGACAAGAAAGGAAACAGCTCTCAAAGATTCCCTCTCCAGGGGAACGGGGAGTAATGGCAGAACACAGTGCCATGGGGAGCAAGAGCTTGCTGCTCCTACACTGGCAGAGCAGCACCTTTCTAAAGAAGGCATGTCAGCTTTGCAAAGAGCAACAGCAACTGCTCTTGTAGACTCTCCTGTGCAAACCAGCCACAATGACTGCTGCTGCAGTGGATGTGCTCAGAACTAAAGAGCACTTTGGCTGCACTGCTGACCTTTCCAGCTGAGCACTGAGAGAAGTGAGTCTCTCCTTTGTCTTTGCTGTTTGTTTCAAATGCTGCCAACACCACCTCTGCTTTTACAGGCAAGGAATGCAGTGCAGACAGGCAAAGGTTTAGGGAGGCAAGATGGAGAAGAGCAAATCCAAGAGACAGAGTGAGAATGCAACAGCAGCAGATAAGAGGACAAGGACAGGGTCCAGTGAGTGCAGGGGCACTGGCAGGCAGTTCACTTGAGATGCTCCTGCTTGCCCAGAGCATAGCAGCGACACAGAAACAGAGCCTGGCACATGGAATTGCTCCGGTTCTGAGCCCTTTTCCCAGACAGTCCTGCCCAAGCCCTGGGAAGCACAGGTGGGATCCCTCACCTCCCGGCTGATCACTGCAATCTGAGGTTCACACAGCTCAGCCTCTTCGATGACATCAAACAGACTGCCTCCATCCATGTACTCCATGACCAGCCAGAGTTCCTCATGCACAAGGTAGCTGAAAGAAGGAAATAAGGCTGTGCAGATGAACAGGCATGGCTACGTTGGTTTTGTGCTTGATTCTTGTATCCAGGTGCCTTTGTGACAAGTGCAGAATTAAAGGAATAGACATTCCCTCTAGGCTGTGCCTTGTTTGCAGTCTGTGCAGTCTCAAGGAGAATGGCACATCTGTGAAAAAGGAGATGTCTTGGATGGCCAGCAAGGGAGAAGTGCAGTTGAGTGACAGGCCAGATGAAAAACGTGTCACGCGTGGCCTTTCTGGAAATAAGCACCTCGTGTTCCTGGCATGGGCAGCCATGGAAAAGAGGGACAACAAGCCAAGGGAAATCCTCTCTAGGATGGACGATCAGCATTGAAGAAACTTTAAAAAATCAATCCTGAGACAACATGGGGGCAGTGGACTTACAGGGGATTGACTCCCTATGATAGTGTTGATCCAGGTTTTTGAACCATTTTCCAACCATGTGTTTGAAAGGCAGGGAAGACTCATGCAGACAAAATGCACTCTCTTCCCATCCACTGGAGATGAGTAGAGAAATAAGAATTAACCAATAATTACCAGCTCTCTTTTCTGCCAGTGTCCCAAGTGGGTTTTTAACCTTGCATGCTTTTAGTATGTAAACAAACACATACAAATACATACATTAGTATGTAATCATGGGATAAGACCATGACCACTCACCTGTCTAAATAATTCACAATAAAGGGACTCCTATTCCTCCTCATGACTGTGATTTCATTAATGATTTCTTGCTTGCTGCTCAGTCCTTGAAGATTTATTTTCTTGATGGCCACCTGAAATGACATTGAAAATCAGTAACTTTAGCAGTTGGTGGCACGAGACCACACCACACACGGAGCGAGTGATTTTGCAATGACACAGCCAAGCTGTGCCAAAGTGCCTTGTGTTCAGCCAAAGGAGTAATAAGGAACTGACATCCCAACAGCCCATTTCTCTGCTCCTCTGGGGGCCAGTTACAGGACATGTGGCCACTGATCTTTTGCCTTGTGCACTTGTTAACAATGGTGTCTCAACTATCACCCACAAAGCTCGGAGCACACTCTGTTTCTCTGTCTGTACATCAGAAGAAAGAATCCGTGCCTTGGGACTCTGTGGATACATCTTGGGCTCTAAGCAGGGCTTAGGGCTTTGAGGGATGCCTTGCAAACCTCTCCCTACGTGCAGTTCCCAAGTGCAGCACTGCAGGTGGCTAAGGAACTGCCAGGAACATTCAGATGTTATTTGCTGGCAGCCAGAAATGAGAATTCAGGACTCCGAAGCCCCAGAGAGCAGTGAGATGCTCTAAGGCACCACCTTTGTTGGAGCAATTGAGAGCCAGGGAGAGCATCCTTCTCTGCAAGGAATCACTGCCCTCCTTGCCTTCCTTCTGGCAGCTGGGAAGGACAAAGACTGTCCCAAATGCAATTGCAGGCTGGCAGCAGTCTGTGCTCCTTGTGCCTTTGCAGCACAGCTCTACCCAAAGCTCCAGCCACAGCTGAGACAAGAGAGGAAAGTCCTCAAGAGCAGCAGAATCTGCAGGGGCTGTTGACATTTACCTCTGCTCCTGTGGCAGTGTCGATGGCTCTACAAACATCTCCAAAACTCCTAGAAACAAAACAGCAGCAAAGAAAGGAGAAGCCATTTAGATCTTGGGGGGAAAGGCAGCCCAGCCAGGAGATGTCTGCTGTAAATGCCTCAAAGCTGCAGCATGCAGGAGGGCTATGCCAGAAGGCAGATGATGCATTTTCCTCTCAAGTGCATGGGCACTGGGCCTGTTCCTGCAGCACTGGGCTTTACTGCCTCAGCTCAAAAGGCCATTCATCTTGGATGAATGGATTCTTTCATCTTGGATTTCAGTTTCTAAACTGGGCAGCTTTTATCCTGACCTCCGACTATTTCCTTCAGCAAACTCTTGGGAAGAAATGTTCCTGAGAACTGTTATCTCACTGCTGTGACAGGGGGTAGCTTGCTGTTTCTGCCAGTGTAATGGAAGTGTCCTGGACAATGCCTTCTGAGCACACTTCCAAATTCTGGCCGGCACCGAGAGATGGGGCAGCTGAACCCCAGTGTCTGAGGATGTTTGCAGCTTGCCTGGCTTCACACTTGGCAGATATTCCAGCAGCAAATCACCTGCCCCATGGCTGTGTAGAAGGAACTGTGCTTGGACTCACCCACTGCCAAGTTGTTCCAGTTCAATGAATTTCCTCCGGGGATTTTCCCTGGTCACCATTTGCCCTGAGGGAAACAAAATGCAAGATGCTCACTTGAAAGCACAGATCCCACCAGCCAAGAGATACAAGAGGCAGCCCCACTGCCTGGGGCTCTGACTTCTTTGTGGTCAGCTGCATAACAAAAAGCTGCCAAAGCCCAAGCAGGAGCACTGACAAGCAATGGGAAGAAGGCACAGCCAGACCGAGCCCCCTCCAAGCTGGTGCCCCCATTCAGGACACAACAGGATTGGCTTTGGGATCAGACACACCCAGGTGCAGATCAATGCCCTTTTTGTCCCAACACCTGCTGGTAGACAGAGAGTCAACTGGGCTCTGTTCTCAGCCCCACCAGGTCTTGTCTGAGAGCACAGCACTGGCAGCTGTTCTGGGCAGGAAGCAGATTCAATGACTTGTGCTGCAGAATCACCCAGGGCTTGATGTGTTTTCCTAGAGACTGATCTGAGCAGGGCTTGGGCCAATGGGTAGCGTTCTAACAGTGATGGGAATGAGTGGGAATCAGGGATGAAAAAGTGCCATGGATCTGAGGAATCTCCAGCAGCGGGGCTGGAGGCTGGCTCCTGAGAAATGCCTACAGTGCAGTTTTATCTGATCGTGCCACAGCAATGTGTCTCTTGGACACATCTTTATCTCGAAGGAGATTTACATGTACCTAACTCAATTGCTTGTCCAGTTCTTATAGAAAATGCCCAGGCTCGGTGGGAACCTCATGAATGGAAGGTATTGAGTTCAGCAAAGCACACAGTTACTACTTACAGAATAAGGTCAGAAGCAGCCAGAAACATAATTCAGTACATCTTCACAGCAGATGTACTTTGCCCTGCAGATTGTACTAACATCGCTTCGCTGCTGCTAACACCCTCACAGCTCCTCATTTTTGAAAGAGAGTGGAGGTGTTTGGCAATTGAAGAGGCAAACAAACATCATGAAATAGGGGATCCTTTTCATGGACTTCAGCCAGCTATGCTGACAGGACAAGGACCATATGCAACAACCAACGTCCAGCTCACCTTCCCCATTGAGATCCATCAGATAGCTCAAACATTGGCCCACAGAGCCTTGCTTCTAGTTCCTGACAAGAAGAAACCTGCATCATATGCCATCATCAGACAAGGGGCCACAGAACCATATGGACAATTTATTGATAGACTGTCAGCTGCTTTAAAAGATGCACAAGACCTAAATACAGACAGCAGGAATACCTATTTTGTTCCCTCACCTTTGAAAATGCCAACTCACGTACCAGAGCCATCCTGGCTACCCTACCCCAAGGTTGTACAGTTGACGAGATGCTGATACAAGCAACCAGAGCTGAACAGAGTGACCAGACAGCAGCATTTGCAATGGCCATGAAAGATGCAATGCAGAAACAAGCACACATCATTGCGGCTGCTCTGTCAGGAGGCAACATCAATTATCCCAGCGACAACGAAAATCCATCATCTGACATTCCTGATTTTCAGTGTGATGAAACAGGCCATGTCATGCTAGGGCCTGCACCGACAACTTTGGACTCCCTTGAATGATGCACAAGGGATGAAAGAAGAAGAGAACCTGCAGTTGTGATACACCATGCAGTGAAGAAGGGAAGACCACAGGGAATTCCAGGACTTTATGTTTGTCACAAGAACATGAGAATAGGTGAATGACAAAGACTGAGTTTTGTGTTGTTTAATGCTTGTAGTTGTATGTGTGTTTCTGCAGGAGAAGCAGAACCTGTTTGGTGCTGAGTTGATTTACCCGTGTATGTTCCCAGTCAGAGATAACAGCTAACAGTGATAACAACGGTGACAACAGCGACATACCTGGAGCACCTATGACGACCCTGAAACTGCTGAGAACTGACTTTATAAAATACAGAAAATAGTTAATTAGTTATAAGATTAAGTTTAGTAATAAGTTGTTTTTAGTATTTAGAATTAAGTAATAACCAGTTAAATTAAGTGTTTGTTTTAATGAGTGGTTTGGTGAAAAAGGTATAACTATACCATTTAATTGTTTTTGTATTTGTTCAATCGGAATGTTAATGAATTTTATGACAGAGTTCAGAGCTTGAACTCAAGCCAAAATTAACCCAGAGAGTGTTTTGGAGCACAAGCTGTTGCTGTTGCACCAAATTTTAAAGCCACTGGTACTGAACCCAAGAACTTGATCGTTTGGACTCTGTGCCAGGCAAATATTGTTTAATATTTGGACACCTGGCTACAAAATCAGGTTTGTTGTCCATGAAAGAAAAGCAGCCAAAAATGGTAACACTTAGCTGTTTTTTGAGTTTCTATTATATTATAATTATTTTGAATTTGTTAAACCATTTTTTAATCAATTTATAAACAGCTTTCACAGCTGAAGAGTAACATGGGAAAATTTATGATTGTTGACACTCCATTTGACAAATGGTTTGATTTATGGGGTTTTATTGGGTGGATCAAAGATTTGATCAGTTTTGGTGTGATGATTTTGTTGTTATTATAGTTATTTTAGGTTTTATGCTTGTTTGTTATAATATATGCAAAAATAATTAGCTGTACTTTTAAGTTACCTTGAAAAGAAAATGGGGGAGATGTAGCAAATTGAGCTGAGCTATCCCAAACTGGGCCTCAGTTTCAGGCCTGCCTGGAAGTAGACAGGCCTGTGGCGCAGTTAGAAATTCACTTTAAGGTGTGTTTAAACATTAGATAGCATAGTTATAGTGTGGTTATGGTGCCTTCCTTAAGGGTGAAATGGTTTACATTCTTTTTTATCAATGCCAATGCCAATGCCAATTAGAAAACACCTGTAACTGTAAACTATCTGAACTGTATTTAACCCCCCTTTCCAGAGGAATAAACGGAGAACGCAGGATTCAGCCACATTGGTTTTCGTTCTGCATTGCTCGGTCCAGCTTCCCACTTTAATTAAGAGTTCCCTGGCTTCATAAACTGGTCAGGGCAGGGGGAAATCTCTACTGGTCTGCAGATATTCATATTGGTCTCTACTGGTCTGAACTGGTTTATACTGCTCTGTACTGGTCCATACTGGTCTATACTGGTCCGTACTGGTTTTTACTCACACACGCCCACACACAGCACCATCAGCCCCATGGCCAGCCTGTGCCTGGCCCGCAGCCAGCGCTGGCACCGCCGTGCCCGGTGCTCCTCACGCTCCAGCTCCACCGCCAATACCTCTGAGGGCCCAGCCCTGCAGAGAGCTGGCTTGAAAATAATTAGCTGGACGGCATGGTCGCATGTGTCTTGATAAATCAAAAAGGTTTAATAAAATAAAGAAAATAATACATAACAACAAAGATAAAAGCCGAACACAGTGTAGAGACCCATCCCACACCTGTTACAACACCCCGAGAATGCGAGGAGCCCCTTTGGTCTGTCCCCTTTTCTACTTAATGATCGAGGATGGATCTATTGGAAAACTGCTAATGGAAGAGGTACAGGTTTTGACAAACAGTGACAAGGTCCAACAGGTGCTCCTCTCCTGGCACTGAGCCAATTACAAAGAGAAAAACACAACTTTCTGGTTAAGTTTCCTAAAATGTCCAAAGGTAAACCGAAACCCTTTCCTTATACAGAAATGCCCACTCAGGAGTGGCGGGTGCATTACTACAAGGGGCCCTGGCTCCCTTACAAATACCTGATTTACACCAGAGTCCTGGATCAAGGGTCCCAAATTCCTTGCCTCACCACTGTCTAGTTGCACACCTGTACCCACAGGGTCCCAGACCCGAAGTAACCAGGCTGTGTAAGCCTCATGTCCCCATCACACAGTATCTTTTTGCAGATTACCTAGACTTTCATATGACAGGGACTCGGTGATGATCTCAACTTGTGGCTCCCCTGCGGGTTGTGAGGGCCCTCCTTTCTTGTCCTTATTACTTGGGTTTGATGACTTCACCTCAGACTTCTTTGTTTCCACAGGGGTGACTGCTGCTGGCTGTGACTGCCCCTGTGGTTCAGCTGGAACCTGGACGGTTGTAATGTCTGTGGGGTCCACTGCTGCACAATCAGACTCCCTCTTTTGGGGCAAAAGGAGGGCTTCCCACCAGCTGGGGAAATGTATTCCCTCAGCATCTGGCCCATCTCACGTATCTCCTTCAGCAAAATCCCCACCCAATCCGGCTGGTTTATTTCTGAGGCTGGCTATGGGGCAAGGGCGGGCCACGGGGCAGCATCCCTATTTTGTGGGGTAGGTATCAGGGGGGTTACCCAGGTCAATCTCCCCTTATGTCTGAATGCTAAATAGAATAGGCCTATAAGCAACACCAGCCACTGTATGATATCATTAGCATTCAGAGGAGATTTGAACCCTTCAAAAATTGATGGGACCCAAAGAGCTGGGTGAAGGGTTGGGAAAAAATTTCCCCTGGTGCCATTTCCTCACAGTAGGTACCATTGTTAAAGTAACCCCCAAAACACTGTTAGTCTGTGGTACCTCGGAATCCATGTGCCTGCCTTCCAGAGGAAGTTAAAGAGCCATGAATTCCTCACCTCACTAACCCAGAAAGCAAACTGGGTAACAGCCACAGGAGCCTTAGTTATAGGGCCCATGTTTAGATAAGGGCCTGCAAATGGGAGAAATACAGCCACAACCACATGCCACCCAAACCAGGGTAAGACCACATGATTCTACTTAAGAAGGTTTCTATATCCAGTACACAAGAACTTAACTCACTCAAGAACTGTTATTCCATTTCC
Organism: Phylloscopus whistleri; assembly: GCA_017589585.1. Classification (NCBI taxonomy): domain Eukaryota; kingdom Metazoa; phylum Chordata; class Aves; order Passeriformes; family Phylloscopidae; genus Phylloscopus; species Phylloscopus whistleri. The sequence goes on along the minus strand of JADMLD010001601.1, from coordinate 559,661 downwards.
TCTCAATGCCCTTGTGGCTCACGTTGGGCACCAAAAGCTGTCTTGGTTTGGAAAGACAGGTATCTGCCAGGGAAAGCTGGAGCTCCCCTTGGAATGGAGAATGTAAACCCCTCACCCTCTCCAAATTATAATTTCGCAAATCAGGGCTTTCAGGCAAAAATTTGTGAATAGGAATAACAGTTGTTTACTAGAAATATTCACAATACAAATGTAGTAGTACAAAATAAACCCAAGCAAAGAAACAAAAATCTGAGAAACCCTGACAGAGTCAGAGATACAACCTGACACCCTGTTGGTCAGGCTGTTGGAAGCAGCCCACAGTAAGTCCTCCTGTGAAGAAATTAAGTTGCGGTTGTTTAAGTCCAAAGAAACACGTGGTTTTATTAGTCGTGGGGGACAGCCTGACCAGGGAACAGCGGTAGGAAAGGTCTAAAGGGACAGGGATCCAACCGAGCAGAGAGCAAGGCAAAAAAGGGCAAAAGGGGGAAAAGGGGGAAAAGAGGCAAAAAGGGGGAAGAAGAGCAAAAAGGGGCAAAAGAGCAAAAAAGGGGCCGAATTACCTGTTACATTCCATTTTAACCCTTTCTATCATGAATATTCTAATGAGCATTAACCAATCACCTGAAGATACAAAAACCAACAACATTTACATACAGCCTATAGGGACTATTGCATTACCATGCTAATCTACATACTAAAAACCTGAAGAACCACCTTTTCCCTGATACCTGAGAAGTCCAAACCCCTTCTGTTTGGGGAGGGGAATTGCTTAATCAGGAGCCTTGGCTCAGTTAATTCAATCACTGTCTTCCTGCTCAACATTCTACAGTTCAAACCTTGCTTTCATTTCTATCTCTCTTGTGGGTTTTATACTTTTAGAATTTTTTGTTAATAAACCATTTCTGCAAGAGTTTGCTGCTTCATCTTTCCCAACACTCCTGGAGCGCCAGATGTGGTTCTGTTGGGGTAGAGATGATGCTGAGAGAAAAGGGTCCAGTGATGGTGAAAAGAGTCCGTTCTTCCTCCAGGAATCCAGTGGAACCAGATCCCTCATGTTCCTACGACTCAGTTTTCATCCAGGTAGGAATGGTTGGCTCCTCCCACTGGGTGGAGCATCTCACAATGGGATGATGGAATGTGTCCTGTCATTGGATTGAACACAGAAGATTTTCTGGGGTTGAAAGTCAACAAATCCACTCTCCCCAAGGAATTCCCAATGTTGGTCTGTGTCCCAATGGATGTTCCTGCCCCTGTGTTCATCCAGATGCCCACGGGGAGACAGGAAGATGTGGAGCCCCCTTAGCAAGGTGTCTTCCCAACACAGATCACCAGGACCACGGATCACCAGGGCTCTGCCCACCGAGGGTCACTGGGGATCATCCAACGCTGATCCTCCCACGGGGGATGGAGCTGGAGCAGCGCACGAAGCTCTTCCCGCTCTCAGGGCACTCCCAGGGCTCCCCCCAGTCTGCCTCCGTTGGTGTCTGGTCAAGTTAGATTTGTCTGAGAAGCTCTTCCCACACTCAAGACACTCATAGGGCCTTTCCCCGGTGTGGATGCGCCGGTGGATAGTGAGGGTGGAGTTGTACTTGAAGCCCTTCCCACAGTCGGGGCAGCGGAAGGGCCTCTCCACCGTGTGAATCCGCTGATGGACGAGGAGATGGGAGCTGGTGTGAAACCTCTTCCCACACTCGGGACACTCATAGGGCCTCTCCCCAGTGTGGATGAGCTGGTGTCTTCTCAGGCTGGAGCTGCATCCAAAGCTCTTCCCACATTCCAAGCAGGTGTACAGCCTTTCCCCAGTGTGGATCACCTGGTGCTGGATCAGTTCATAGCCTTCTCTGAAGCTCTTCCCACATTCCCCACACTTGTAGGGCTTTTCCCCGGTGTGGATCCTCTGGTGTTTCCTAAGGTTGCCCTTGCAGCTGAAGCTCATCCCACATTTCCCACACCCATAGGGCTTTTCCCCAGTGTGGATCCTCTGGTGTTGCATCAGGTTGGAGCTCTGTCTGAAGCTCTTCCCACATTCCCCACACTCATAGGGCTTTTCCCCAGTGTGGATCATCTGGTGCTTGATCAGGTGGCCCTTCTGGCTGAAGCTCATCCCACATTCCCCACACTCATAGGGCCGTTCCCCAGTGTGGATCACCTGGTGCCGGATCAGTTGCCACCTGTAGCTGAAACCCTTCCCACATTCCAAGCACTTGTGGGGCTTCTCCCCTCCATCAGGCTTCTCCCCCAGCTCTGAGCTCCGGCTGGATCTCCGCCCGCCCTCCTGGCACAGGGGGGGTCTTTCCTCCTCGCAGCTCCCTGGGCTGGGTTTGCAGCCCCTCCTCCTGCCGGATCTCCGGGGCTTTTCCTCCTCCTCCATCCGGACACTCCTTGGGAATGAAAAATTCTGGTTTGGGGAGAAAACAAGAGGAGAGCGCCTTAGGCTGGGGGTTCCTCCTTGACCAAGTTCCTCTCAGGAAATCACTGGGCACCTTGTGTCTGTAAGAACCTCCAAAACACCAAGATTCAGCCCAAAAGTCCTCCAAACATCAAGACACAGATCAAAAACTCACCAAATATCCAGGTGCAGCCAAAACCTCTTCTAAACCATAAGGATGTCCTGCAAACGAGGAACCCCCAGGGAAGGAAGAAGAGGAAAGTGTCTTTACAAACAGATGCTGGGAATCTGCTTGGAGATAGGACCAGGCACTTGGACATAAGGAAGGCACAGAAGAAGCCATCAGTTCCAGAAAATGTTATTAACTGACCACACAGACTGCTGCTCAGCCAAGGTCCTGCACAATTCATCAACTTCCAGAAGAAGAACAAAGCCTGAACAGAGCTGTGAATATCCCTACCTAGACAGAAGTGGGGTGCATATTAAGGGGGGTATGTGGTAGGTGAATTGGGAAGTCTGTACCTCTCAAGTACTTCAGCCAATGGGGAAAGGGAGAGGGAGATGATGCCAGGAAAATTAGGATGAAAAGGAGGCTGCGTCCTCCAAGAACTGGAGAGACCCCATGGGAAATGTCCCATGGCCTCTCCCTCTTTTTATGAATGAAATTATTTGTACAGGACTCCTCTGCCTTCTCTGTGGACACAAACCTCTGGTGATGTGAAGTTTTCCACACACCTTGGGGCTCATCTGGAATTCCTTCCACCGCCCGGGGCAGCGGGCAGTGAGTGGAGCTGAAGGTGCCTCACCCAGTTTGGGTGATCGGCTCCCTTGGGTGGCGGCGGCACCGGGGATTGACTGGGGACCCGAGAGTGTCCAGGAGACAGACGAGTGACAGATTGGGGGGGCTGTGACGAGTCAGCAGGGAGAGAGCAGTGAAAATCTCATCAGGGAGGGCACTGGGATCTTCAGGGAGGAAACATGGCAGGGCACCCATGCAGGAAGGGGTCCTGGCAAAACGGATGATGATCCCAAAATATCTCTGAAGGGTCCCTTGGGAGAATGTTGAGGCAGTTTGCACATTCTCCCAGAGGTAATTAAGGACATGGACACCCAGGGGGCCAATTAGGGAAGTCAAGAAGGGATTTAGACAACAGGGGATGGATGGTGTGGGTGTGCTGGGAAGGGAAAGGGTGAAGGGGAGTGTGCAGGAATATGGTTGAGGCGAGAAGCAGCAGCAGGAATCGCTGTGGGAAGAAAAAGGATGATGGAAAAGAAAAAGATGGGAAATGTGGATTCTACATGGAAGGATCAAGATTATCCTTGAATGATTTTGTTTGGGGCGCTGCAGAAATGAATGGTTTTGCAGAGAGCTCAGCAGCTGTCAGAGGATGAGCACCCACAGGCACTCAGGGGGGCTGCAGCAGAGGCAGAAGAAGCCCCTGGAGCACTTGGTCACAAAGGCACAGCAGGTGAAGGCAAGAAGGCATAAGCAAAAGGCCAAGGGGAAGGCAAAGGCCATGGCAGAGTTTCTACAGCCCCTGAGGGATCAACCCCAGGGCCCAAGGGGGCCCCAGCACCCAGGGCACCAGCTCGGCCACAGGACCTGGCAGAGGCATTGCCCTCCTGGGCAGGGGAGAGCCGACCCAAACAGCCCCTGGGAAGGAATCAGGCTTCCATCTGCAGGGCACAAGGACACTGCAAGCAATAATTAGGTTACAAGCTGTCCTCCAAATAAGAACCAAGCAGACAGATCCAGCTCCTGAGTCTGCTCCACCAATCCACTCCAACCAAGAACACAACATTTCACCATGGGATTGGATCAGATTATCCATGAGCAGAAGGGGGAGCACAGTGTGGAAAATTAAATGACTCAAGATGCTGTTGGCAAAGAGATGACAACGGAAAAGTGGTGAAACACAAAACAAAGGAAATAAGAAAGCAGCTCATGTTCCACCCCAAACGTGGAAAGGATAGGAATGGGACACAGATTCGGGGTTCCCTGGCACACCATGGGTTAAACGAATGCTCTTCCTCCTCTTCTGTGCTACAGCAACTCTCATCTTTGGGCCATGCAGGACACCTTGCTGAGTGCAGCTCATTCAGCAGCTGAGCAAGGGGATGCAGGTGGCAGCCAGGCCTCCTGAGCCACAAACGGCTACAAAAGGACAGGGAATTGGTGAAAACGACCCGAGAATATTGGCTTTCACATTTGTGTGTTGGTCTTTATATGTGGTTACTGATTGTAAGCAGTGTAGTTTATAATCCCTTTGAGCTGCTGGCTAATTTAACCTCATTTCTCATTTGAAGTGTGCACTGTATACCTCATGGAAGCAGTAGTGTGATGAGTATATTATGTTGATGTAGACACCTTACAGCTGATAGAACTAATAATGGGATGAATGTATTGTACTGTAGGCCTTAGCAAAATAGAAAATGGTCAAATACTTGTGTGTAACCCAGAGAACTGTATAAAGCAATCAGGTTGTTTCCCACAGCTGCTGACTGAACTCTCCAAGTGATGAGATAAGGGTGACACAAACCAGAGCTCCAGAGAAGAATGAGAGAAGAGTTTGTGAACTGTTCGCTCTCTGGGAAGTGTGAAACACAGGATAAGGCCACAAGAAGAAATAAAATAGATTGACCTGATCTGCAGGATGTTATGAAGATAAGCCAGAGCAGATAAACAAAAACAAAAAAATAAAGAAAAGTTTCTAAACCATCAGAAGCTGCCAAGAATATTTGAATGGCCCAGGAAACTCATGAATATGTATGTACCTCAGTAAAGGTACAGTACAGAGATAAGGCTGCCTTAATGTGCAGGGTGTTCCTTGGCTGATGGCCAGGAACATGCCAGCACTGGACATTGTCCTGTTTTTTCCCTTATTGGACTTCTGGAAAATATTCTAAGACTGAATTTTCGTTTTTTCTCAGAATTGAGGTCACTGAGAATAATCCCAAAACCAAAGAGGACCCAGGAAGAAAAAACAGAGTCAATGAGTGAATCTGCTTGGAGACAGGGCCAGGGACTTGGAGATAAGGAAGGAACGGGAGAAACCATCAGTTTCAGAAAATGTTACTCATTGACACGGACTGCTGCTCAGCCAAGATCCTGCGAAATTACTGAACATGGAGAAGAAGCACAAAGCCTGAACAGAGCCATGAATATCGGATGTTATACAAAAGGGGGGTGCACATGAACGAGGACATGCAGCAGGCGGATCGGGAAGTCTGAACTTTCCAAGGACCTTCGCCAGCGGGCAAAGAGAGATGGAGATGCAGAAGGGAAAAGGAGGATAAAAAGGAGGCCGTGTACTACAACAATTGGAGAAACCGCATGGCAAATGCCGCATGGCCTCTCCCTTTCTTCATCAAGAAAGTCACTTTTACAGGACTCCTCTGTCTCCTTCGGCACAGAAACCTCTGGCCATGCCAATTTTCCCGCACAGGCCCGGGGACAGCGCAGCCACCTCCGTCCTACCCACAGGAACCGGGACAAGCCAGCGCTGCTCCGGCACCGGCTCCTGCCCAGGCACCCGCGGGAAGGAGACCGCGGGCAGCCGCTCCCGCAGCGCCCTCAGGGCACGGGGAACACGGCGCGAACACGGCAAAACCGAGCCACAGCCAGAGCCCCCTGCCGCCCCCTCCGCCCGCAGCCAGCCCCGAGCCCCGGCACAACCCAGCGCGGCTCCCACCTGCGCCGGGGCCGCCTCCGAGCTCCGCCGCCGCCTCCCCGGGCTCCAGCCGCTGCCGCCGCTCCCGGGCCCACACAGACGCTCCGACAACGGCGCTTGCGCCAGGGGAGCGGGAGGCGGGCTCTTCCGCGCTCTGCTCTGCCCAATCAGCGCGCAGCCAGAACCAGCAGTGACGGCACCATCAGCCAATGGTAGCGAGGGAGGGGCGGGCTCTGCACACGGCACAGCCTCTCAGGTCCCGCGCTCTCAGGCCCCGCCCCCGGGCTCTGTGAGGTCAGAGCCGGAGATGACGAACATGGCCCGCCCTGTGCTCCCCCAGTCCCGCTCCGGCCCCGCCATTCCCGGCGCTGTTCCCGGGGCTGAAAGGGGAGGAGTCGAATCCCCCGGGATTGGTGCAGGGCCCCACCTGACTTGGGACTGGTTTCTTCTTCCGAACTACGGGGAAAAACGGCTTTGGGAGTTTTCCACGAGAAATCTCCTCCCGCCTCCACGCAGCCGAAGGGGGTTGGGTGTTTCCCTTTTGGGGGAAATCCTAGCCATGTACTGACGCTCCTTATTAGGGGCAGGAGAACTGACGGCTTCCTCTGAGCCGGTGCCAGCGAACACGCAGGGCTGGGCTAGGCGGTCCTGGAGGTGCGGAGAACTTTGTGTTTTCAGCTCAATCCCGGCTGGGGCCCGGGCGCGTCCCAGGGCGGTTCCTGATCTGCGGCTTTGCCCTCAGACAGCCCGGGGGCGGGGCCTGAGAGGCTGTGCCGTGTGCGGAGCCCGCCCCTGGCTCGCTGCCATTGGCTGATGGTGCCGTCACTGCTGGTTCTGGCTGCGCGCTGATTGGGGAGAGCGGGGAGAAGCGCGGTCCCGGTGCCGGCCCGCGGGCCGTCCTGGCGCAGCAGCAAAGGTGCCGTTGTCGTTTGCGTCTGTGCCCGCGACCGGGAGCGGCGGCAGCGGCTGGAGCCCGGGGAGGCGGCAGCGGAGCTCGGAGGCGGCCCCGGCGCAGGTGGGAGCCGCGCTGGGTTGTGCCGGGGCTCGGGGCTGGCTGCGGGCGGAGGGGGCGGCAGGGGGCTCTGGCTGTGGCTCGGTTTTGCCGTGTCCGCGCCGTGTTCCCCGTGCCCTGAGGGCGCCGCGGGAGCGGCTGCCCGCGGTCTCCTTCCCGCGGGTGCCTGGGCAAGAGCCGGTGCCGGAGCAGCGCTGGCTCGTCCCGGTTCCTGTGGGTAGGACGGAGGCGGCTGCGCTGTCCCCGGGCCTGTGCGGGAAAATTGGCATGGCCAGAGGTTTCTGTGGCCGAAGGAGACAGAGGAGTCCTGTAAAAGTGACTTTCTTGATGAAGAAAGGGAGAGGCCATGCGGCATTTGCCATGCGGTCTCTCCGATTGTTGTAATACGCAGCCTCCTTTTTATCCTGATTTTCCCTTCTGCATCTCCCTCTTCCTTTGCCCAGTGCCAAAGGGCCTTGGAAAGTTCAGAGTTCCCAATCCGCCTGCTGCTTGTTCTCGTTCATGTGCACCCCCCTTTTGTATAACATCGATATTCCTGGCTCTGTTCAGGCTTTGTTCTTCTTCTCCATGTTCAGGAATTTAGCAGGATCTTGGCTGAGCAGCAGTCCGTGTCAGTGAGTAAGATTTTCTGAAACTGATGGTTTCTCCCGTTCCTTCCTTATCTCCAAGTCCCTGGCCCTATCTCCAAGCAGATTCTCTCATTGACTCTGTTTTTTCTTCCTGGGTCCTCTTTGGTTTTTGGATCATTCTCAGTGACCTCATTCCCTGTGCTTTTGTAGCCGTTTCAATTATGCCATTGAAATGATCACTGGGTTCTCTGGCTCCTGATATGAATTCGTTGGGGTTCCCAGTGGCTGGCTCCATGTTGTTGTGGGATTTGTTCTGGTGGCCGTTCATCTTTTCCCCATTTTTGGACGCTCCCTCCAGCCAGGGCTGCATCAATTTGTCTCCTTTTTCTAATTTAATCATCACAGACTTGGATTCCCAGCTGATTTCCCTGAACTTTTGGTAGCAGAAACCCCCCAGTGGTCTGATGCTCCCTGTGTGACACAGACAGTGACAGCACATGTTGGAGTGGGGAGAGGGATGATTCCCCCCCACTTATTTTAGTGAAGCTTTCCCAACATTCTCCATTTGCTGTTTCCCTTTGCAGCTGAAACAATTTCTGTTGCAGAGTCAGAGATCCTCCCTCTGGGCTCTGCCCTTGGCTGTGCCAATTCCATCTGTGCAAGCAGGCAGAGCTTGGGCTGAGGGACAGAGGGAATCAGCCCAATTCCTGCCCCAGGCAAGAAACCCCTGGTGCATTGTCCAAACTTTTCCCCAGCAGTGTTCATTTGCATTTCTAAAGCTCCTCTCCTGGCTACCTGGAAGGAAGCTTCTCTTCCAGAGCAGCCCTGGAATAACTCACATGTGGCCTCACCACAATCTGCATTTTTTTTTAAGATTATTTTATTAACTGTGTATGTGTTTAAAGGTCACCTTTAAAGCTCTTCTATTTTTGCAAAATGCAACCTAAAGATGAACTTTGAAAAACCCATATACCAAAATTTTGTGATCACTGAGAGCCACACACAAACATACACAAAAACATTCCAAAGCAATCAAGGTTTTTCTGCTTCTTGTCCTGGGACTACAAATTGATTCTCCCACCCCTGGTCCAAACCTAACTGACAATCTAGAAGTAGGATTATTACAAAAATTATTCTAATGGTGTCATCTTGTCACAGAAACTGTGGGAAAAACCAGAACTCTCCAACAATATCTTTAGTGTTAGAGAGTCAAGGCATTACTTAATTCTGGCCAGGATGTGCAACAGAAATCATTTCATCCACACATAGCCTGTTGTGAAGAGAAAATCATTCCATGACATGGGAGTTTTATGGGATTTTTCCTAATGTTTTTACAGTCTGAACCCAGAGAAATCCATTGGTTTGATGTTCATTGCTTCCAAGTTGCTGAGTTCTGAGTATTTGATTTCCTGTTGGACCAGGATTTCTTTGCCTCTGATGTTAATTAGGTCTGTACTCCTGGATTTCCTTATCAGCCTTTTCCAGACCAGGTGTCTGCAGCTCTTCCAGGGGCAGTGTCTGGGGTGGGTGTTGGTTGCTGTTTGCTGATGGTGGTTGATGTTTTGTTGATGGTCGTTCTCTCTGTGGGGATCTTTTGGGCTCTTCTCAGTCTGGTGAGATGTTCAACTCATCTCTGTTGAGTGGTGTAACATCCCTTAAAATAAAACCTTTAAAATTCCTTTCCCCAGGGCAAAGGCAAACCGAGCCTGAGGGCTGAGAGGAGAAATAAAATAAAAAACGATTTTGAAGTCGGTCTATTTTCCAACCATCTAATCCCACCCAGCCCAGTGTGTGAGTCTGCCTGAGCCCCAGAGTGGAATTGTCCCGTTGTCTCCCCAGCCCCTGTGGCGAGTGCAGGCACAGAAAGCACTGAAGCTGCAGCAGTGGCAGCAAGGATTGGCCCGCAGTGCCTGGAGATGCCAAGGGAGGGTGCCCAGGCAGAGCATTCCAGCAGAGGATCTGTGGGCAGGCACAGGGGCTTCCCCCGGGGCTGTGGAGCGCTGGCTGCTGCTCCCTTGCCTTCAGTGCAGGGGCAGTCGTGGCCTGTTTGACATTCCCAGGCAATTCCAGTTCCTTTGCTGAGCCTGGAATAGCCATGGCTGGGGCATCAATCATTTTGGGTTTTTTATTTTCTCCAGCTTTGTTCTCTTTCTCGTGTCCATACCATAACAGTGAGGCTGTCTGCAGTTACAAAGTCACAAAATGTTCTGGCTGGAGCAGAGAATCCTCAGTCCAGGGCCTGCAATTCCCTATTAATCCTCAGAATTGTCACAGATCCTTTTTAGTCCTGGATAAGCTTACTTCTGAGATTCCTTGCACTCTCTCTGGGTCAATCCACCACAAACCTTCAGTCAAAATATGTCCCAAATATTTAACCTTTTTCTCCACCATTTGCAGGTTGGTGTTTTTTTTCAAATACTCAAAGATGATTTTAACCTGAAAACTGAGCCATTTCACAGAGGTTTCTTCTACCACTTCTTGTCCTCCTGACTGGAGCTGGAGTCATCCACATCCTGCATGAACCCAATTCCTGGGGGTGAGTTATATTCTTTTGATGTTTTCTGCAAGACTTGCCCCAATAAGGCTGGTGCTTCCCTGCATCCCTGCAGCAGGACCATCCATGTCCTTCCCATTTTCCCTCCTGGGGGCCGGAGGCCACTGCCGGCCCTGCCTGAGGGGTGCTGGGCTCAGGCAGCGCCCGGCGCTGAGCCCCGGCTGCCCCACAGCCCCGGCCTGGCCCCGCAGCTCCCCACAGGCCCCCAGCCCGTGCTCCCGGTGCCGCAGCTCTGCGCCCGCTCCTGCTGCTGCCAGCACAGAGAAACCCCCTGAAATCCTGACCTCCTTGTTTTCCTCTCCTGGAAACTGGGGAGACAAGGGATCTGGAGCAGCTGGCAAATTCTGAGCATCACATCCTGCTGAGGAACGTCCCAGTCCTCAGTATTTTTCTCTTCCTCCTCTTTTCCATCATCCTTTTTCTTACCACAGCGATTCCTGCTGCTGCTTCTTGCTTTAACCATATTCCTGCACACTCCCCTTCACCCTTTCCCTTCCCAGCACACCAACACCATCCATCCCGTTGTCTAAATCCCTTCTTGACTACCCTTATTGCCCCCCTGGGTGTCCATGTCCTTAATCACCTCTGGGAGAATGTGCAAACTGCCTCGACATTCTCCCAAGGGACCCTTCAGAGATATTTTGGGATCATCATCCCTTCTGCTGGGACGCTTTCTTGGCTTTCCCTTTTCCACCCTGCATGGGTGCCCTGCCATGGTTTCTCCCTGAAGATCCCAGTGTCCTCCCTGATGAGATTTTCAGTGCTCTCTCCCTGCCAACTCTTCACAGACCCTCCCTTGTGGGATCCAGGGAGGACGGTGATGAAAGATGTCTGAAGTCAAGGCTGGTCTTGGAGTGTTTGGTTGATTGCATAGGGCCTGGGTGAAGGCGCCCTGCTGGGAGCTGCCAGCTGCAGCTCGGAGCAGAGCCGAGAGAGAGAGAAGAGCAAGAGCAAGAGAGCAAAGTAAGAGGAGTAAGAGAAGTAAGAGAGGAGCTGAAGAGAAGTGAGCAAATAAGAGAGCGAAGTTCCCATTACAATACATTAAATCTTCTTCTATACTGAATATTCTAATTTACACCAACCAATCTAATACAAGATACAAATCCTATAGCATTTACATATAGACTATAAGAATCATTACATTACCATACTCTATTATATTTTAAACCCTAAAAACTACTCTTTGGACCCCTCCTGCCAAGCTAGTAGGGTCTGCTCTGACCCTTGGACTTTCGGTCAGAAGGGCATTGTTTAATCAAAAGGGGATTACCTTCAGCTGGCCACACTTGTTCTCCAGTTGTCCAGTAACTAAGGCTCTAAAATTGAAACTTGCTTTCAATTCTATTTCACTTATAGGTTTCATATTCTCAAAACCTGAGCAGTCATATTTATAAGGCTTTCCTTTTTATCTTCCCCAACACCCCCTGATCTGTCACTCGTCTGTCTCCTGGAATCTCTCGGGTCCCCAGTCAATCCTGGGTGCAGGGAAAGAAGGGCAGGAGAAGCCGGGATGAAGAACAAAATTGTAAAGGGATGCACGTGGGAGGAGAAGGTGGGATTGTGCAGGAGAACGAGAAGAAGTAGGAGGAAGAGGAGTGTGAGGAAGAGTACGGACACAGGAGGAGGAGGAGCAGGAAGAGGAGGCACCACAAGGTTCCACCACTCCCTGGATCTGCAGCCTCCCCCAGCCCCGGGAGCGTTGCCCCCCCACATGCAGCAGGTGATCGGGGAGGGAGATCCAGTATTTTCATGGGAGTGAATCTTGCTGTTTCTGAGCTTTACTGGGCTAAATGTTGGTGCTTTGGTTTTTTGCAAGGGGCTGAATCTTTATATTTTAGAAGAGGTTTTGTCTGAGTCTTGATGTTTGTGGAGTTTTAGTTCTGTGTCTTGATGTTTGGAGGACTTTTGGGCTGAATCTTGGTGTTTTGGAGGTTCTTACAGACACAAGGTGCCCAATGACTTCCTGAGAAGAACTTAGGCAAGGAGGAACCCCCAGCCTAAGGTGCTCTCCTCTTGTTTTCTCCTTAAACCAGGATTTTTCATTCCCAAGGAGTGTCCGGATGGAGGAGGAGGAAAAGCCCCGGAGATCCAGCAGGAGGAGGGGCTGCAAACCCAGCCCAGGGAGCTGCGAGGAGGAAAGACCCCCCCTGTGCCAGGAGGGCAGCCAGAGATCCAGCCAGAGCTCAGAGCTGGAGGAGAAGCCTGATGGAGGGGAGAAGCCCCACAAGTGCTTGGAATGTGGGAAGGGTTTCAGGTACAGGTCCAAACTGATCCGGCACCAGGTGATCCACACTGGGGAACGGCCCTATGAGTGTGGGGAGTGTGGGAAGAGCTTTAGCATGAAGGGCAGTCTTACACTACACCAGAGGATCCACACTGGGGAAAAGCCCTACAAGTGTGGGGAGTGTGGGAAGAGCTTCAGAGACAGCTCCGGTCTCATCCGGCACCAGGTGATCCACACTGGGGAACGGCCCTACACTTGCTTGGAATGTGGGAAGAGCTTTGGAGACAGCTCACACCTGAAATCCCACCAGCGCATCCACACTGGGGAGAGGCCCTACGAGTGTCCCGAGTGTGGGAAGAGGTTTCACACCAGCTCCCATCTGCTCCTACATCAGCGGATTCACACAGAGGAGAGGCCCTTCCGCTGCCCCGACTGCGGGAAGGGCTTCAAGCAGAACTCCAACCTCATCAGGCACCGGCGCATCCACACTGGGGAGAGGCCCTACGAGTGTCCTGAGTGTGGGAAGAGCTTCTCACAGAGCTCTCACTTGACCCAACATCAACAGAGGCACCACTAAGGGAAGCCCTGGGAGTGCCCTGAGTGCAGGAAGAGCTTTGTGTGCTGCTCCAGCTCCATCCCCCGTGGGAGGATCGGCGTTGGATGATCCCCAGGCAGTCAGAGCCCCGCTGATCAGTGGTGTCAGTGATCCGTGTTGGGAAGACACCTGGCTGGGGACTCCACAGCCTCCTGGTTCCTCTTGCCAGGATTTTCTTTTCATTTCTCTTTATCTTTTCAAAACACCCAAAACCAGGGTAAAAATAAAGAATTTGAACAAAGAACTGGATGGGGTCATGGGGGTATCTTGCAGGGGATGTGGGGGATGCTGGGTGTGAAGGAGTCGAGGGTTCCTGGCAGGGACTTGGGGGTTGCTCAGGGCTTTGGTCTCCCCAGGCTGAGCAGCTCCGGCTGCACTGGCAGACCCTGGCGGAGGTTCTGGGGCAGCTGATCAAGGACCCCCTGCCTCACAACTCTCCCCATGTCCCCTGTCCCGGTTCCCAGTGTCCACTGTCTAGGATCCTGTGCTCCCCACTGTCATCACCCCAGCCCCCCACCCATTCCTGTGTCATTCCACTCCTGGTCCTGTCCTGCTCCCATCCCAGTCCGGGTCCCATTCCCAGTCTCATTCCCTGTCCCTGTCCAGTATTCTCTGGTTGCTGTTCCCATATTCCCAGTCCCATAATCCTTGCCCTGTTCCTATTCTCATATTCCTGGTCGCGCTGCAGCTCTCACATTACCATTGCTGTATTCCCTGTCCCATTCCCATATTCCCATTTCCAATCCTGGTCCCATCTCCTAATTCATATCCCATATTCTCTCCCCGGTTTGTTTCCATGTTCTCTGTCCTGTTTCCATTTTCCCATCCGTGATCCCATATTCCTGTATTACCGTGTTCCCGGGAATACTCCCGAATTCCCAGTCCTATTCCTGGTCCCTGTCTCCATTCCCAGTCCCTGTCCTTTATTCCCTGTCCCATTCCCAGTCCAGTACTCCTGGGCCCAATCTTGGTCCCTTTCCCCATTCTGTGTATCATTCCAAGGCCCTGTCTCATATTTCCAGTCCCATTCCCGGTCCCTGTCCATATTTCCAATCCCTGTCCCCATTTGCAGTCCCATTCCCAGTCCCTGTTAATATTCCCCATCACATTCCTGGACCCCGTCCCTATTCCCAATCCCTGTCCTCATTGCCGGTCCCTCTCTCCATTCCTAGTCCCAGTCCGGTATTCCTGGTCCAATTCTTGGTCCCTGTCCCCATTCCCAGTATTATTCCCTTTCCCAGTCCCCATTCCCGGTGCCATTCCCCAGGGCCGCCTCTCGCATGGGGCCCTGAGGGCTCCCCAGCCCGGGCTGGCTGTGGCACACGAACCCTTCAGCCCTGCTGCTCTCCTGGGCCAGCTGCAGAGAGCACAAGGCTTTGGGCATTTCTCAGAGGCCCCCAGCTGGCCAGAGCAGCCCCTCCTGCCAGCACCCCCTGTGCCTCAGAGCCCTCCCTCCTGCCGGGGACATGGAGGGGACACGGGCCTGCAGGAGGCTCCTGTTCCTGAGACAGGAGCAAGGCTGCAGCTCCAGCCTTTGGGCCCTGGGCCGCAGCAGCCCAGGGGAGGCCCAGCTGCAGAGCTCGCAGTCCCCCAATGTGTTTCACTGCAACCCTTTGGAACACTGATCCCTGTTGGGGTTCCCACTAGCTCTGAGGGTCCGGCCCTTGCAGAGAAGTGGCTTAAATAAATTAGCGAGACAGCATGCTTGAGTATGTCTTGAAAAATCGAAAAGGCTTAATAAAAGAAAGAAAATAACACAAACCAAAGAACAAAGCCAAGCTCAGTATAGGGACAGGTCCCATACACCTGCTACAACACCTCGAAAATGCCCCAAGCCCCTTTGTTCTCTCTCTTATCTACTTAACCATCGAAGAGTGTTCCACTGGCAAACTGAAAGAGGTACAGGATTTGAAGAATTTGAAGAACAGCAACAAAGTCCAACAGGTGCTTCTCTTGGCATTGAGCCAATTACTGTCGGGACAGCAGAGAAGTTTCTCGGTCCTTTACCTTATAAGAAATACAAGGTGTGAGTCAAACCTTTCCCTATATGGAAAACGTTTCCTCAGGTGTGGGGTGCTTTACTACAAATATTCCCTTGGCTGCTGGAGCTGCTGTGCTGGAGCCCAGCTGTGTCCCAGCAGTGCCCATGGCCTGGCCCTGCCTGTGCTCACAGCACGGACACGCAGCAGGACAGTGACCAAGCTGCCACAGCACTGCAGCCTTACAGCCACAGAAGGGCTGGAAAGGAGAGGCTGGAGTTGGGAAGAGCAGCTGTGGGAAGAGCCAGGGCCATTGTCCGTGGCTGTGCTGCTGTGCTGGGAGTCTCTGCCCTCCACCTCTGCTCACAGGCACTGCCCCTGCAGAGACAGAGAGGGGCTGAGGGAACGTCTTGGGCACACAGGGCAGAGCAGGAGACTTTATTTGACATCAATGCACAGTGATCAGGGCTCCTTACTGTCTGTGCTTAACACAGGCACGGTGGATACTGATGTAGCAATACTGGGACTAATGGCATCCCTTTATGGAAAATAGAAAAGAAAAAGAAAAAAAGAAAAAAAAAGAAAAAAAAGAAAAAAAAAAGAAAGAAAAGGAAAAAAAAGAAAAAAGAAAAGAAAAGAAAAGAAAAGAAAAGAAAAGAAAAGAAAAGAAAAGAAAAGAAAAGAAAGAGAAAAGAGAAGAAAAGAAAAGAGAAAAAGAAAAGAGAAGAGAAGAGAAGAGAAGAGAAGAGAAGAGAAGAGAAGAGAAGAGAAGAGAAAAAAGAAAAGAAAAAAAGAAAAGAAAAAGAAAAAGAAAAAGAAAAAGAAAAAGAAAAAGAAAAAGGAAGGGAAGGATTAAACCAAGAAATAGAATAACAAACAAGACACACATGGCACAAAGCAGTCTGGGCCTGGAATGAGTTCCATTCTGAATGCTGTGCAGAAACAAAGAGGCACCTGGTTGTTTCTGAAAAGCACAGAGTGGTCATATTCCTCAGGGCATCCTCCAGCTCCTGGTTCCTCAGGCTGTAGATGAGGGGGTTCAGTGTTGGAGGCAGCAGTGAGCACAGAAGTGACAGTGCCAGACCCAGGGATGGGCACCAGGCTGGCACAGGTGACCTTGAGGCTCTGCAGGGCTCAGGCACAGGGGCTGTGCCAGAGTCAGGGCTGAGCTCACACTCTGTGGGCTGGGGTAGAGCCCAGGCAGAAATGAGCCCTGAGCCAGCAGCTCTGCAGTGGTGACCACCAGGCCGGGTGGCCAAGGGAGGCTTCTGGCCATGCCCTGGAAGCAGCTGCTACTGCCCAGGTGCCTTTGGTGCCTCAGGCTCTCCCTGGCACAGCTCCCAGCACGGCACTCTGCTCTTGTGCCTGAGACCTTCACTCTGCTGGGGCTGGCCTGGGGCTTTTCCTTCAGTGGGACCTGCCCTGGTCCTGGCACAGGAAAGGCAGTTCCTGCTGGAGCAGGAGGCTCTGCGTGCAATGGGCTCAAACAACCCCAACAAGGCCCTGATTACTTCAAAATTGCTTCCTAGAGTACTATATTCTAACAACTGTTATGGCTCCTATACTGTGGAGTAAACCTCTCTTTTTAAAATTTACTCTGTGGTGTGAATAATCTTTCTGTCTAATCCTGATCAGAATCGATCATAGCTGTATTTATAGAAATATATCTGGTATTCCATCATTAATCCTGTGGGACAAATTGCATTTCGGTTCAATTCCACCTCTCCAGTCTTTTATACATAAACTTTTCACAAAGTCTGGGGTCAGGATTTGGTCCAAGGCAGTCCCAGTCTCCTCTCATAGATGGAATTTTAAAAGTGTAGGCGGATTTGAGGATCCATGGTGGCTGTTGGGTGTCATTTCTCCACCTCATGACTCAGCAGGAGTTTCTTCAATGAAGAAATGAAGCTTTTGCCTGCAGCTCCCACTCTGCCCATGACAGGAACCCCTGTGAGTGTCTGGGACATCCCGGCTCTTTGGCAGCCTGGAGACTCCTGGGATGTCACTGTGGAACCTCCATGAGTGCCTGTGACAGATGGGTGCCTTTGCAGCTCCAGGTGCCCTGGGATGTCACCATGGAATGGCTGTGACTGCCTCTGACCACAGGGCTCTTGACCATCCCCAGAAACCCCTGGGAGGTCTCCATGGAGCCCCTGTCTGTGCCTGTGACATTCCAGCTCTGGAACAGCCTGGAGACTCTTGGAAATTCCCCGTGGAATACCTCAGAAGGCCTGGGACAACTGGGTTCCTTAGCAGGAAACCATCACCAGCCCCCTGTTGCTATGGTCAGCCTGTTGGCAGCTCCATGGAGACCCCATGCCAGGGGTGGTTGCAATGGACACCAGGGCTGGCACCAGCTGGGATGCTCGGTTTCCACGGGCCGGGCTTTAGGAATGGGATTCCCCAATTTCCTGCTCCTGCTAAAACCATGCAGCCAATCGCTGCCCTCCAGCCTCCCATTGAAAGTACAAAAGGCAAAGATCCCAGGCTGGGATAAGAACAATTTACTGGGAACAGCAACAAGATAAGCAACAAATAGGAACAGAAACAATATTGATAACAGAAGGGATAAGACGAATGATGTACAGGGAGAGCTACAACAATACTGATTGGCTCTTCCCGACCACGTATTTCCTCCTGCCTGGAAAGGACACCCTTCTCCTTGGGTGGTCTTTGGTGTGTGGGCAGTGGGGAGTTGTCAGTGGGCGGGTCAGTGGGGTTTTCATTGGGGTGATCAGTGGGTGTGGTAAGTGGGAATGGTGAGTGGGGATGTCTTTGGGGTGGGCAGTGGGTGGGGTCAATGGGTGTGGTCATTGGGGAGTCACTGGGATGGTCAGTATATGTGGCCAGTGGGTATGATCAGTGGGTGTGGTCATTTGGTGTTGTCAGTGGGTGTGGTCAGTAGGGTGTGGTCAGTGGGTATGATCAATGGGGTGGTCAGTGGGGTCTGGGCAGTACGTGTGGTCATTGGGGTAGCCAGTGGATGCCACCAGTGGGTGTGGTCAGTGGAGTGTGGTCATTGAGTTTTTCATTGGGTGTGTTCAGTATGATGGTCATTGGGGTATTCAGTGGGTGTGGTCAATTGATGCAGTCACTGGGGTGGTCAGTGGGAATGGACAGTGGGTTGTGGTCATTGGGGTGGTCAGTGGGATTGTCATTGGGATGGGAAGTACGTGTGGTCAAGGGATGTAGTCATTGGGGTGGTCAGTGGGTGTGGTCTTTGTGGTAGTAAGTGGGTGTGGTCTGTGGGTTTGGTCAGTGTGTGTGGTCAGTGCATGTGTGGGCACTGGGTGTGGACAATGGGGTCTGCTCAGTGGGTGTGATCAGAAGTGTGTGGTCAGTGGAGTGTTGTCAGTTGGTGTGGTTAATTGGTGTGGTCAGTGGGGTGGAAACTAGGGTGTGGTCATTGGGGTGGTCAATGAGGTGTGGTCATTGGGTTAGTCAGTGGGGAGTGGTCAGTGGGGTATTCAGTGGGGAGTGGTCATTTGGTGTGGGCACTGGGTTTTGTGACTGGGTGTGGTCAAAAGGTGTTGTCAGTGAGGGATGGTCAATAGGGGTAGTCAGAGGATTTGGTCAGTGGGTATGGTCAGTGGGGTGGTCATTAGAGTGGGAAGTGGGTGTGGTGAATGGGCGTGGTCATTGGGTGTGGTCAATGGGTGTGATCAGTGGGATGGTTGTGGTCAGTGTGGTCACAATGATGGGCTCATTGGAGAGTAGGTGGGGTCAATTGGATGGGTGTGGTCACTGTGGTCGGTCTGGTCAATGTGGGTATGTAGTCATTGGGATAGGAGTGGTCAATGTGAGGGACATAATCAATGGAGCAGGTGTGGCCATTTTAGGGTGGTGTCAAAGGGAGTGGGTGAGGCCATTTTGATGGATGTGACTGGATGTGATGAATGGGGTGGGTGTGGTCAGTGGGGTGTGTTCAGTGGGATGGTCAGTGTGTGTGGTAGGTTGGTGTGGTCAGTAGGTGTGATCATGGGTGTAGTCAGTGTGTGTAGTAAGTGGGTGTAGTCGGTGTGGTCAATGGGTGTAATCAGTGGGTGTGGTCAGTGGGGTGTGGTCAGTGTGCAATGGGCAGTGGGTGTGGTCAGTAAGCTGTAGTCAGTGGGTGTGGTCAGTGGGTGGACACTGCAGTGTGGTCAGTGGTATTGGTCAGTGGGGTGGTCACTGGGGTGTAGTCATTGGGATTGTGAGTGGAGTTGTTCATTGAGTTGGTCAGTGAGGAGTGGTCAGTGGGGTGGTCAGTGGGGAGTTGTCAGTGGGTGTGCACAGTGGGTGTGGTCATTGGGTGTGGTCAAAGGGTGTGGTCAGTAAGGGATGGTCAATGAGGGTAGTCAGTGGGTGTGCTCAGTGAGTGTGGTCATTGGGTTGTCCTTGTGCTGAAGCTGGACAAGCTGGCAGCCCATAGCTTGGACAGGAGCACTCTCTGCTGGGTTCAGAACTGGCTGCATGGCTGGGCCCAGAGGGTGGTGGTGAACGGTGCTGCATCCAGCTGGCAGCCAGTCACCAGTGGTGTTCCTCAGGGGTCTGTGCTGGGGCCAGTTCTGTTCAATATTTTTATTGATGACATGCATGAGGGTATTGAGTCTTCCATCAGTAAATTTGCAGAGGCCACTAAGCTGGGAGCGTGTGTCAATCTGTTGGAAGGTAGGAGGGCTCTGCAGAGAGACCTGGAATGGTTGGATGGGTGGGCAGAGTCCAATAAGATGAAGTTTAATAAGTCCAAGTTCCCAGTTCTGCGTTTTGGCCACAACAACCCCTGCAGTGCCACAGGCAGGGGATGGTGTGGCTGGATAGTGGCCAGGCAGAAAGGGACCTGGGGCACTGATGGACAGCAGGCTGGACATGAGCCAGCAGTGTGCCCAGGTGGCCAAGAAGGCCAATGGCACCTGGCCTGGATCAGGAACAGTGTGGCCAGCAGGAGCAGGGAGACCATTCTCCCCTGTGCTCGGCACTGGTGAGGCCACACCTCGAGTGCTGTGTCCAGCTCTGGCCCCTCAGTTCAGGAAGGACGTTGAGACGCTTGAGCGCGTCCAGAGGAGGCAACGAGGCTGGTGAGGGGCTTGGAACACAACTCCTGTGAGGAACGGCTGAGGGAGCTGGGGTTGTTTAGCCTGGAGAAAAGGAGATTCAGGGGTGACCTTATCACTCTCTCCAACTTCCTGAAGGGTGGTTGTAGTCAGCTGGGGATTGGTCTCTTTCTCCAGGCAGCAACTGACAGAACAGGAGGACACAGTCTCAAGCTGCATCAAGGGAAATATAGGTTGGATATTAGGAAAAGGTTTTTCATGGAAAGGGTGATAAAGTTCTGGAATGGCCTGCCCAGAGAGGTGGTGGCGTCACCATCCCTGGATGTGTTTAAAAAAGTCTGGATGTGGCACTCAGTGCCATGGTTTAGTTGAGGTGTTAGGGCCTGGGTTGGACTCCATGATCTTGAAGGTCTCTTCCAACCTGGTCATTCTGTGATTCTGTGATCTCCCACCAGACCTTCTCTGTTTGTGAACAGCAGCAGACACAGAGCTTTCTTTGGGAGGGGGAGTGTTACCAAAACTCCTTCACACCAATGTAGCATTCAGAAGCAGCATTCTTTATTCAGCTGGATGCACGGGGAGATAGCTCCTCCAAAGCCATGTATGCTGAGTACAGGAAAGTTTCTGTTTATATTCTGTATTTTGGATACATATTCATTGCTTGTCCCAGACTAAACAGACATATGACAATCATTTCCCTGAAATCATTAACACATTTCCCCTCCCCTTTTGCATGCCCTCTTCTGCCCTGGGGGTCTCTTTGGTGGTCCCTGGTGGTCACAGACCCCAGTGTTCCAGTCGGCCTGGCTGAGCTGGCAGGACACTGAGGCTGCTGAACTTCCAGTTCCCCTTCTTACACAATGGGCGTTGTGTGGTTTCCATGGGCCGTGGTTTTGGAGAACAAGCATTGTGTTAGCTCATCAGGTGTAGACCATTGATCATTTGGAAACATGAGGTCACAGAGTGGGCTATGACATCTCAGAGTGGGTTATGTGAGGTCATCGAGGAGCTATAGCATCATGGGCCATCTCTGTGATACCAGAGAGCCAGCTGTGACATCACAGGGCAAAGGTCTGACATCATAGAGTGTAGCAGAATTTCTTAGGGAATGTGAGCATGAGGTATTTTGGAATGAGATTTGAACTACCCCAAACTGGGCTTCAGTTTCAGGCCTGCCTGGAAGTAGACAGACCTGTGGCGCAGTTAGAAATTCATTTTAAGGTGTGTTTACGCATTAGATAGCATAGTTATAGTGTGGTTATGGTGACTTCCTTAAGGGTGAAATTGTTTACATTCTTTCTTACACTGAATGCCAATTAGAAAACACCTGTAACTTTAAACTATCTGAAACTGTATTTAACCTTCCTTCCTGGAGAAACAAAGGGAGAACGCATGATCTAACCAAATTGGTCGTACATGTGTTGCTCTGTCGAGCTTCCCACTTTAATTAGGAGTTCCCTGGTTTCATTTTGGCGCCTGGAACAGGGACAAAGTACGCTTGAATGCGGTTTTGGTTTGCTTGAATGCAGTTTTTATCGCTTAAATGTAGAATTTTTATTGCTTAAATGCAGAATTTTGATTGCTTAAATGCAGAGTTTTTATTCGCTTTAATGAGGTTTGAAGTTTGCGCTTCAATGCGGTTTTAAAGTTCGCCTAAACGCGGGAGAAGTCTCCGTGCTTGTTTCCGGACCAGAGCGGAGTGGGAACCAAGTTTCCCCCGAACTGCAGACAGTGCCAAAACGAGCGAAGGAGCTGGGAAGCTGGAAGCGTGATAGTGGAGTTTCATTTGAAGAGAAACAGCAACACGCAGTGGAGAGAGAGGTAAGCTGCAGTCTGGAAACAAAGGAATTGAAAGTAAGATGGAAAAAGAATTCCAGGCAGCAACTCAACTTCTAGCAAATATTATCTCAAAGAGAGGAAATAAGATTAAAGAAAGTGAATTAGATCAGTTGGCCCTATGGGCCAGGAAGAGAGGGAAATTGAGCAAACCATCGCTCGTGTTTAGTGAGGCAGAGTGGAAAGAAATAGGCGAGTTGCTATGGGATCTCGCCATCAGCGATGGGAGAGAAGGAAAGCTGGCTCAGGAGTTAGGAGCCGCTTGGAAAAAAGTTATGAATACCTTGCAGACATTCTCGGCTAAGCGAAAAGCCGCCCAGGCTGCGATCCAAGCTCTCGAAGGGGTAGCGGATGAAACAAAAGAAATCCAGAGATCTTCTAAGGTTGCAAGGTCTTTCGGTATAAGTAACACGTGTCCAGTGAGGGGAAACGCAGCTCCCATTTGTTCCATGTTGCAAGAGGTGGTGAATGTAGTCACGGAGCGCGCGGCTCAGCGACCAGAAGTGCCTCCTGCGACGGCCAGGCAGACTGAGATAGAACAGGAAGCGCCGCACTCCTCAGACCCTGGGGGCGTGGTGGAAGATGAGATCGTAGGTGGGGCTGAAGGTGGAGAGGGGCTGGCACAAGAGATGAAAGAGGGGGGCGGAGATCGGGGCGGTGACGAGAGCGAGGCGGCATGGCTCCTCCCCCACCGGAAAACAAAGCAGCGGCGCAAGCGCAGCCGGCCCAAACCACCAAAACAAACATGGCGTCCTCCATGGCCACTTCTGGCCCGGCAACCCTGGGGCCGGGAGCTGCCACGACCCCCACAACAGCGGCTCCACAGCCAGCCATGGTGCAGCCAACAGCTCATTACCAGCAAGTTACCACGGCGCAATGCCCCCTGCCCCCTGACTCTGATTCGGATGGCGAGAATCCCGATCCCAATTCTCACGTCACGCCGCGACTGCAGAACCAACCACAGCATGCAAACGAACTGCAGCAAATAATAGCCAAGCTTGCTGAATTATCAAACCGCCAAACTCAATTAGAACAGCAGACAGCTGCGGTTTCCCAGTTTTCCTCACAAAACAGGCAAAATTTTACAACTCTGCAATCTGCACAGCCTGCTCCGTCATTTCCACCTTCTGCACAGCAGATGGCGCTGCCAGTCGCCGTACAGAACCCGATTCAGAAGCACTGGGCTGGTGTGTTGAAACAGGCGGTCCTCGAAGGAGATTTACACATACCTAACTCAATTGCTTGTCCAGTTGTTGTTGAAAATGCCCAGGCTCGGTGGGAGCCCCATGAATGGAAGGTATTGAGTTCAGCAAAGTAAACAGTTACTACCTATGGAATAAGATCAGAAGCAGCCAAAAACATAATTCAGTACATCTTCACAGCAGATGTACTTTGCCCCACAGATTGTACTAATATCGCCTCACTGCTGCTAACACCCTCACAGCTCCTCATTTTTGAAAGAGAGTGGAGGCGTTTGGCAATTGAAGAGGCAAATAAACATCAAGAAATAGGGGATCCCTTTTATGGTCTTCAACCCGATATACTGACAGGACAAGGACCATATGCTACAAGCAACGTCCCGCTCACCTTCCCCATTGAGGTTCATCAGATGGCTCAGACATTGGCCCACAGAGCCTTGCTTTTAGTTCCTGACAAAAAGAAACCTGCACCATATGCTACCATCAAGGGGCCACAGAACCATATGGACAATTTATTGATAGACTGTCAGCTGCTTTAAAGGATACACAAGACTTAACTACAGATGTCCAAGAACACCTATTTCGTTCCCTTGCCTTTGAAAATGCCAGCTCATGTACCAGAGCCATCCTTGCTACCTTACCCCAAGGCTGTGCCGTCGATATGATGCTAGTGCGAGCAACTAGAGCTGAACAAAACAACCAGACAGTGGCATTTACGGCCACCATGCAGAACGCGATGCAGCAGGGACACATTGCAGCTGCTTTGTCAGGTGGCAACGTCAATCGTCACAGCAACAAGAAAGCTCCACCTAACACTCTGTGTTTTCGATGTGGTGAAGCAGGTCATTTCAGATGGACGTGCCAAAAGACTGGTGTCACAAATGCAATCTAGACACCCATGCCACTGAAGTCTGTCGCAAGTCGGGAAACTACAAGAACAGCACGTTGAAACTCCGCGCAGGGAGAAAAATCGATGCTTCGACCCAGAAGACTCCAAAAATGGCTTCCTGGTCAAAAACAAGCCCGCCACCTGGGGAAGCCTCGGCGTGGATGTGGCAACAACAGTAGAGGTTACCTTGCAAGATAAAGAAGTATCCCTGATTCCAACTGAAGTTTGTGGTCCAATGTACAGCACAGTTTCTTTAATTGGAGGTTTGTTGCTCAGAAGATCCTCCACAAGTAAACAAGGTGTAATCGTGATTCCAGGGGTTGTTGATGCAGATTACACCGGACAAGTACAAATATTGGCTTATGCCTTGCAACCACCTGTGACAATTCCAAAAGGAAGCAAGATCGCTCAAATTGTAGCATTTGAAAACATTTTGCCACATTGTCAACGACCAAAAGAACCAACTGAAAAGCAAAGAGAAGACAGAGTCTTTGGGTCAACGGGTCATGTTTTCTTCACAATAGACATGAAAAACCGCCCACAAAGAAAAGTGCAATTGCAGCATGGCTCCCACTGCATCAACCTGAAACCAATGCTTGATATAGGAGCAGACATTTCCATTGTCAATCAATTATACTGGCTGTCTAACTGGCCTCTGCAAGCTCCAAGTGCCCACATTGTGGAGGTGGATGGAATGAAAGTTCCTTCAATAAGCAAAGATCCCATCAGTATCATCTTTGAAGACAATCAAGTTATCATGACTCGACCTTACATCATGATTCTGCCCGAAGAGCTTCCAGGACTGATAAGCAGAGATGGGCTGTCTCAACTTGGCATGGTTTTAACCACTGATCAGCATTTTCCTTGACGGCCACTGCAGTGCAGCCACCCATTCTAAAGATTACCTGGTTAACTGATACCCCTGTTTGGGTTGAGCAGTGGCCAATGACTAAAGAAAGGCTGCAAATTGCTGAACAGCTAGTACAAGAGCAACTTGATGCTGGACACATTCGACCCTCTGTGAGTCCATGGAACACACCAATTTTTGTTATCCCAAAAAAGTCAGGAAAGTGGAGGCTGTTGCATGATCTGCGAAAGGTCAACGAACAGATGCAGGCAATGGGTGCTTTGCAACCTGGCCTGCCAGCTCCAACTATGATACCTCAAGGGTGGAACATGGTTGTCATTGATTTAAAAGACTGTTTTTTCACCATTTCACTTCACCCGCATGATACTCAACGTTTTGCCTTCACCGTGCCATCCGTCAACAGAGCAGCTCCAACAAAACAGTATGAATGGGTTGTTTTGCCGCAGGGCATGAGAAACTTGCCCACCACGTGTCAGCTGTTTGTTGATTGGGCCCTGCCACCGATTCGCCAGCATTTTTCCAACGCAATGATCTATCATTACATGGATGACATCCTCATTGCCACCAAACAGCCATTGGCAGAAACAGACTTAACCTGGTTGTTTTCGCAATTGAAACATCATGGACTGACTGTAGCTCCAGAAAAAATACAGCGATCAGCTCCTTGGAAGTACTTAGGTTGGCTGATCACAGATGTGCAGATTCGTCCACAGAAAATCATTTTACATGCTGACATTTCCACCTTGCATGATGATCAGAGACTTTTTGGAGACCTGCAATGGGTTCGCACCATTGTAAGAATCACCAGTGATGATCTGTAACCATTTTTGCCATGGCTTCATGGTGGTGATGCCAACAGCCCTCGAACTTGCACCCCCGAACAGCAAAAGGCTTTGGTTCAGGTATCAGAAAAGCTGCAGCGTGGTTGGAGTGCTCGACGTGTTGAACATCTTCCGTTGTCACTTTTCCTTTCCAATGCTGATGCCTGCCCACTTGCCATTGTTTTTCAATGGCAAAAGAAAAAGGGGAACGCCAATCTAAGTTTGGCTCAACAGCAAGTTTGCTGGAATGGGTGTTTTTACCTGTGCAACCAAAGTGTCGTGTTATGACCAGAACAGATGCTCTTCCTGCATTGATAAGAAAGGACAGAGACAGAATTGTGGAGATAGATGGAAAGGAACCAGCAGACATCAGTGTTCCTGTGAAAAATGAAGATTTAGAATGGAAGCTGAGACATTCTGTTGCAATGCAAGAAGCATTGTTGGGGTTCACAGGTGTGGTTCACAACCAGCAACCAAAAGGCCCGATGTGGCATCTGGTCACCTGTTACCAGTGGTTGGAAAGACCCTTGTGTTCCTTGAAACCAGTAGAAGGAAGAACAGTTTTTACTGACGCTGGTAGAAAAACAAAAAAGGCTGTGTGTGTTTGGCAACAGCAAGGAGAATGGTTGCAACATTTAATTAAGAGTGAAGCAGGAGTCTGCAAACCCTTGAGCTGAGAGCGGTGTGTTGGGCCTTGCAAACTTGGAACAAAGAACCACTCAATGTTATTTCAGACTCTTTATATGTAGTTGGAGTGGTGCAGAGAATGGAGGATGCACTCATCAGGAAAACCCAGAATCAACGCATTGGAGAACTGTTCGTGCAACTGCGAAGTGTGCTGAAACAGCGTCAGCATGCCTTTTGTGTCATGCACATTCGGAGCCATCAGTGTAACAGCGGTTTAGGGGAGGGCAATGCACGAGCAGACACTGCAGTCAGTTACGCTGTCCATGTCCCTCCACAAAGCAAATTTCTTAGGGCTTGCAACAGTCACGAAACATTTCACCAAAATGCTAGGGCTTTGCATCAACAATTTCAGATTCCCCTGAATGATGCACAAGGGATTGTGCGTGCCTGCCCTCAATGTAGTCATCATGGGCCTGGCCTTGGCCTGGGAACAAACCCAAGGGGAATGAAAGCCTTGGAGCTGTGGCAGATGGATGTAACTCATGTCCCAGAATTTGGGAGATTGAAATATGTCCATGTCACTGTAGATACCTATTCCAAATTTATTTGGGCCACAGCACAACCAGGGGAAAAAGCCCTGCATGTTGAGAGGCACCTGTCTGCCTGTTTTGCAGTGATGGGTGTGCCTGTAGAAATCAAGACCGACAATGGTCCAGCATACATTGGTCAGTGAGTTGCTAAATTTATGCAGATGTGGGGGGTGAAACATACCACCAGAATCCCTCACTCTCCTACAGGTCAAGCTATTGTAGAAAGAACCAATCGCACCCTGAAAGAATATTTAGCAAAGCAAAAGCAGAGTGATGAGACTGATGTAGCTAGTCGACTGTCAAAGGTATTGTTTACTTTAAACTATTTGTGTTTAGCAGAAGGAAGAGAAGAACCTGCAGTTGTGATACATCATCATGCAGTGAAGGAGGGAAGACCACAGGCGATTCCAGGACTTTACGTTTATCATAAGAACATGAGAACGGGTGAATGGCAGGGACCGAGTCCTGTGCTGTTTAATGGTCGTGGTTGTATGTGTGTTTCTACAGGAGAAGCAGGATCTGTGTGGGTGCCGAGCCGATTTACCTGTGCATGTCCCCAATCAGAGATCAAAGCTAACAGTGATAACAACGGTGACAACAACGATTTACCTGGAGCACCCTGTGACAACTCTGAAACTACTGAGAACTGATTTTGTAAAATATAAAAAATATAAAAAATAGTTATTTAGTTATAAGATTAAGTTTAGTGATAAGTTGTTTTAGTATTTGAAGTTAGATGATAGTGGGTTGTTGTTTTTAGTATAGTAAAATTAAGACAATCAAAAAAGATGAGCAGAATGTTGAGAGTTGGAATGTTTGTTTTAATTTGTGTTTTGGCAAAAAGGACATTTGGAGTACTTGACATTGACCCTAGGCAAAATATGTGGGTCACCTGGGCCAATCGGACTGGGCAAGATTCATTTTGTTTGTCTTTGACCACACCATCTAATCCTTTTTGTACCTGTTTGATTGGAGTCCCGGTGAATTCCATGGCAGAGTTCAGAATTTGGACTCAAGCCAGAGTTAACCCAGGAAGTGCTTTGGGAGCACAAGCTGTTGCTGTTGCACAAGATTTGAAAATCACTGGTGCTGAGCTCCAAGAACTCGATCTTTTAGGTTCTGTGCCAGGCAATTATTGTCTAGTTTTTGGGCATTTTCAAATAAAATAAATTCAAGTTTGTTGATTGTGAAAGAAAAACAACCAAGAAATGGCAACACTTGGCTGTCTCCCAGGTCCCCATTGTATTATGATCATGTTGAATATTGTAACAATTGGACTGAATCCATGATACCATTAAGAGGTGCTGCAAAGAAATTGCCCTCAGGGATCTTTCTCATTTGTGGAGACAGAGCCTGGTCTGCATTCCCTTCAAAAGCTGTAGGAGGTCCATGTTACTTTGGCAAATTAACACTGTTTGCTCCCAAGCATTCATCAGGTTTTTGGGTTGTCTCAAAAGACTTGATGAGCCAAACGTAGTACAATTCAACTAGGCCCTGATTGTAAAGATCAAGTAATATTATGGAATCGTGCATCTGTAATCTCAGCATCAATTTTTTCCCCAGGAGTGGCTTCAGCGCAAGCTCTCACACAGATGAAAACTCTAGCCTGCTGGACAGAAAAAAACAGATCAACATAACATCAAAAATGTTGAGCGAGCTTGCTGCAAATGTTAGCAGTGTCCGTCATGCAGTTCTTCAAAACAGAGCTGCCATTGACTTCCTCCTTCTCCTCAAGGGCACGGATGTGAGGAGTTTGAGGGCATGTGCTGCATGAATTTATCAGACCAT
The DNA here is from genome assembly GCA_017589585.1 of Phylloscopus whistleri. Taxonomy (NCBI): domain Eukaryota; kingdom Metazoa; phylum Chordata; class Aves; order Passeriformes; family Phylloscopidae; genus Phylloscopus; species Phylloscopus whistleri. Next base: position 531,017 of record JADMLD010001601.1, on the reverse strand, counting down.
TCTCAATCGATCTACAACCAGCTTTCACAGATGAAGAGCAACATGGGAAAAATTGTAGTTGCTAACACTGTATTTGACAAATGGCTTAGCTCGTGGGGTCTTACTGGGTGGATCAAAGAGTTGGCCCGTTTTGGTGTTGTGATTTTGATTGTTATTGTAGTTATTTTAGTTTTTGTGCCTTGTTTGTTGCAGTGTATGAGAAAAATGGTTACTCGTGCCTTTAACTCAGTTTGGGTAGTTCAAAAAGAAAAAGAGGGAATTGTAGCAGAATTTCTTAGGGAACGTGACATGAGGTGTTTTGGGATGAGATTTGAACTACCCCAAACTGGGCCTCAGTTTCAGGCCTGTGTGGAGGTACTCAGGCCTGTGGCGCAGTTGTAATTTTATTTTAAGGTGTGTTTCAGTGTTAGATAGCATAGTTATAGTGTGGTTGTGGTGCCTTCCTTTAAGGGCCAAGTTATTTACATTCCTTTCTACACTGAATACCAATTAGAAAACACCTGTAACTGTAAACTATTTGAAACTGTATTTAACCCCCCTTACCGGAAGAATAAATTGGAGAATGCATGATCTAACCATATTGGTCGTACGTGTGTTGCTCCTGTCCAGTTTCCCATTTTAATTAAGTTCCCTGGTTTCAGAGCAGGGCACAAAGGAAGCTCTTCCTGCACTTGGGGCACTCGCAGGGCTTCCCCTACCGGTGCCCCCGTTGGTGTTGGGTCAAGTGAGAGCTCCGAGTGAATCTCTTCTCACACTGGGGACACTCGTAGGGCCTCTCCGCGGTGTGGATGTGCTGGCGGGGGATGAGGTGGGAGATCCAGCTGAAGCTCTTCACACACTGCCCACACTCATAGGGTGTCTCGGTTGGAGAGACGATTTTAAAGAGGGCACTGGAGTGAGTGTGGTCTCCTCTACAGGATTCCAGTAATCCCCTTCTGTTGTGGTGTGTTGTTATTGTGTTTCCAATTGCAGCTCAGTTTTAATGGTCAATTTTATACACCACCCATATTTTGTATTGTTACAGTATATTTTATCCCTAATGGATTGTTCCTTTCCCCCTGTATTGTTGGTTTTGCCCTGGTTGTCTGTCTTCCCTAGACTTGCCCTTCCCTCCTCCTACACAATTGTCAATCCTTCCCTAACCCTGCCCCTTCTTCCAGACCCTTCCCTGTCAATCCCCCAACCTTTGACGCCCCAGTGGTTGGTTTAAACTGTTCCCTCCCCTTGTGTTCTTTCACTGGTCTGTGCATTGTACTCCCTGCCTTATGTTCCTCCTCCATGTCACCTTTATTGGTTGGGAATTGTATCCTCTCCCAAGACCTCCCCCCTTTGTAAGCCCCTGCAAGCCCAGGTTCTGTGCCTTTTTCTGTCCCTGACCCTCGGGGCAATAAACACCTTTGGAAATCCCACAGAAGGCCTCTCCCTGTTCCTTGTCCCTGCCCTCGACGCGTGCCACCTGTGCTATAGAGCAGCTGTGCCCTACAGCTGCACCCCGGATTGCCTGGCTGTCTGTGCCTTACAGCTGCACCCCGGATTGCCTGGCTGTCTGTGTCCTACAGCTGCACCCCGGATTGCCTGGCTGTCTGGGGGCAGCCCACTCCTGGCGCCGGTGCCGGGAGCTGGCTGGGCTGAAGAACACCGGCATGGCATCCTATTTCCATATCTTTGACTGAGAGCCCTGAATTTTCTAAATTATAATAATTCGGAGGGAAGGAGTTTACATTCTCCATTGCAAGGGAGTCTCCGGCTTTCCCTGGCACACACCTGTCTTTCAAACTAACATCATTCTCTGAGTTAGTTACAATGTAAAAGTTAGTTATTATATAAATGTTAGGTATAATAGTTATACTATAAAAGCATTTCAGCATTGTGCAGTCTCTATTTTAATATTTTGCTAAGGCCTATGATATAAAATCAATTTATTACGCTGCCATTTCTGTCGGCTATGCGGTGCACACACAAACTGATAGAGTATGTTATACCAAAAAGCAGCTGAAAGGAATTATAAATTGTACCGTATCAAAATCAGTGTGATCAATGACAATGTGCAAAAGCCAAAACATGAATGCAAAAGCCAATATTGTATTGTCATCGATATTGTCATTGATATTGTCATTGATATTGTCATTGGTAACTCCCTCTCCTTCAGGAACCGATCGGGCTCACTCACCCCCTGCCCCCACACCCCTTCCTGTCCCCAAGTGCCCCTGAGTGTCCCCAGTGACGTCACCCCAGGAATTTCCATCAGGATTTGGGACAGTTTTCAATTAAAATCTCCAGAAAATTCCCAATTTTGTCTCAAACACCGTACAGGGAGAGGGGAGGGGACAAGTGACACCAGCGATGATCCCAATGATGCCATCACCTCAATGATGTCACAGCTGTTAAGAATGGGGCCAGGAGACCAGCTCCTTTGAAAAGACCTTTATTGAAAAACAGCGCTGGGTGGGGGCCCGAGGGGTTGCGCACACGGCCACTGCTCCCACTGGACGCTTCCGAGGAGGACACGGCAGAGCCGAGGAGGACACGGCAGAGCCGGGGCCCGTCCCCACGAGAGTCCCTGGGAAGACACTTGTAGGGTCGTGGTCCAGGGGTGTCGTACTGGTCCGGTACTGTCCGGTCATGGCGAGGAGTCGGAGGTCTTTAGTTGGTGGCCTGATGTTCACCACTGTTTTCCTCACCTGAAGAAGTCACTTTAGTCTTTGGTGTCGTAATGGCTCGTTGCCTTTGGGGTCTTTATCCTGAAATATTGTCCCGTTGTTCCATGGTGTCTCCTCATTTGCATGTGCGCCATCTTGGGGAGCAGTGGCAGTGGTTCCCGACGGGAAATGGACACCGGTGTACAATGGAAGGGGATCAATGGACTGAAATCATCAATAACAGGTAAGTAATTAACGTCCTTTAACATTAACAGGTAAACATTTTAACAAGAACACTTAGCAATGGTGAATTATCTTAACTGAGACCCGCAATTTGGGATTTATTTCCCACAACAGCGGTGACATCACTGTCCCCCCAGCAGCCTCGGGATGTCCTCGATGGCTCTTTGGCACCGAGCAGGGCCACCAGGGCCACCGGAGCTGCACGAAGGACTCGAGAGGAGGGTGTGGATGTCCCCAAGTGTCCCCAGCAGGTGACACAGGGCCAGGCGGGCGCTGGCCTCCCACAGCTGCTCAGCCTCGCCCACCGTGGCCGCCAAGTCCTTGAGGACATCGGGAGTCACCTCCCTTGTCCCCTCCAGGGCAGCCTCGATGTCCCCGAGCCGGCGCAGCAGCTCCCAGGGGAACAGGCTGGCTTTGTCACACGTGGCCTCCAAGCGCCCCAGCAACAGCAGAGCCACCTCTGCCCGCTGCACACCCCTGGTGTCTGCGCCCTCCCAGAGCTCGTGGAGCTCGGTGGCCTCCCCGGCCAACCGGTCCCAGCGCATCCTGAGCGCGGCCACCGAGTCTTGGCCGGCGCTGGCCGCAGCTCTCATTCCAGCACGGGCCCAGGTGTCCCCCGGGGCGGCCTCGAGGGCGGCCAGAGCCTTGCCCAGGGAGATGAAATCATGCTGGACCAGGGGGGTGGCACTGCAGTGGCGCAGGGTGCAACGGAGGTGCCAGGTGAATTTCCTCAGGGCTGCACGCAGGGACCTTGGGGACACGGCCCGCAGCAGGTCCTCATGTGGCCCGGTTACGGTGGCCACCAGCTCTTCCAGGGTGGCCACCATGTCCACCAGCGCCTCCAGCACCTGGGGAGGGGAGAGGGGAGGTGGCGGGTACCTCGTGGCACTTGTGGCCTCCTGGGGTGGCCCCTGTTCCCTCTAGGGGTCCCTTTGTCCCCTCCCCGGAGGGTGCCGCTGTCCCTTCTGTCCCTTTGTCACCCCGTCATCCCCCCTGCAGCCCCCTGCCACCCACGCTGTCCGTCCTGCCACCCTCGGTGCCCTCCACCCCTCCACCTCCCCCCTTCCTCCCACGCCTTCCTGTCCCCTTTGTGACCCCCTGTCCCCTCTGCCACCCCCCGTGTCCCCCTGTCCCTTCCCGCCCCCTCGCGCCGGGATTGTTGCACCTCGCGGAGCTCCATGGCCGCTGGGAACACTCTGGGGACACTCTGGGGACACTCCGAGAGGCGAACAGGACCCGTGACAGTCGCGGACACGCGGGAATGCGGCGAGGCCAGGAGGAAACAGGAAGAGGTGACGTCACCGCCCCGGCCCCGCCCCCCCGCCGGGCCGCCACGCGGTCCACAATGTCCCCTCGAGTGTCCCCAATGTCCCCCTGAGTGTCCCCGACAGGCCCCAATGTCCCCCCCATGTCCCCAACAAGGCCCAAGTGCCCCCCGATGTCCTTTTGGGGACACTGGGGTACCCAGCAACATTCGGGATCTGGGGTTTTTTGGGATCCAGGATTTGGGATTTGAGATCATTTGGGATCATTCCTTGGGATCCAGCAGGATTTAGGATAATTTGTGATCCAGGATTTAGGGTCATTTTGGGATTGCTTGGATGTAGGATTTGAGGTAATTTGGTATTATTCTTTGGGATCCATCAGGATTTGGGATCTGGAAATTAAGATTGCTCGGGATCCAGGATTTGGGACTACTTGGGACTCCCGGGGTCCCCAAACCACCCCCCCCCCGCGATGCCCCCCAAAGCGTCCCTTTGTCTCCCGTTCCCCAAACTCCCACTGATGGCCCCGCCCCTTTCTACGCTCCCATCCCCGCCCACGTCGTTACCCCTCCAGGCCACGCCCACTTTCGTTTCCCCTGAGACCCCGCCCACTTTCGTTTCCTTTCAGGCCCCGCCCCCAATCCTTCCCCGCCCTTTCCCGCCGCAGCCAGGCCATGCCCCCTCTCTACCCATTGGTAACCATTCCCGTGGCCCCTCCTTTTTTCCCCGCGCTCCAGTTCCCACTCTCACATTCCAAATCCCCGCCCCCTCCCGGCTCCACCGCTTCCCATTGGCCGATCCTCGCGGCCCCACCCCTCTACGGGCGTGGCTACAAGACCAATCAGCGTTGATTGACAGCTCCGCGCAGCGGCGGCCCCGGGGGTGCAGCCAGCCCGGCCCCGGCGGGGCCCAACGCGGACCGGGGGCTCGGGGGGCCGAGGGGGGAGGGGCTGGGGGCGTTCCGGGGGGGTTCAATCAATGGGGGGGCCCGCGGGGTTCCGAGGGGCGGGTGTGTGGTGAGTGCGGAGGTCCCATGGATTGGGGGTGTCCTGGTGATTGGGGGGGGCGCAGTGAGGGGGGATTCCCATGGGTGGGAGAGGGGCGGTGAGTGGGGGGTCCTGGCGCACTGGGGGGGCTCATGGATTGGAGGGGTCCTAAAGCTTTGGGGGGGGTCCTTGAAGGAGGGGTGGCAGACAATGGGAGGGTCCCGGTGAGTGGGAGGGCCCCGGTTATTTCCGGGGGGGTGGTCCCTGGTGATAAGGGTGGTCCCCACTGATAACGGCGGGGGGAAGGACAGGGCCGAGCCCCAAGGGTCCCCCTCGGTATTGGGGAGCCCCCTATGCCCCCCCCAGTCCCGCTTCGGAGCCGCCCGGTCCCGGCGCTGCTCCCGGAGGTGAAAGGTGAGGGGCCAAACCCCCCGGGATGGGTGGGGGGCCGCACCTCACTTGAGTTTGGTTCGTTCTTTCCCTTTTTGGGGGAAATCCAAGCCATGCACTGATGCTCCTAATTACGGGTAGGAGAACTGAGGGCTTTCCTCGGAACCGCTGCCAGCGAACACGCAGGGCTGGGCCAGGCGGTCCGGGAGGTGCGGAGAACTTTGTTGTTTACAGCTCAATCCCGGCTCGGGCCCGGGCCCGTCCCAGGGCGGTTCCTGATCTGCGGCTTTGCCCTCACACAGCCCGGGGGCGGGGCCTGAGAGGCTGTGCCGTCTGCAGACCCCGCCACTTGCCGCGATTGGCTGGCTCTGCCGTCACTCCTGGCTCTCTCTGCGCGCTGATTGGGCAGAGCGGGGAGAAGCGCGGCAGCCCTGGCGGCCGCAGAGGCGCCGTTCTGCGGAGCGTCTGTGCTGGCAACCGGGAGCGGCGGCAGCGGCCGGAGCCCGGGGAGGCGGCGGCGGAGCTCGGAGGCGGCCCCGGCGCAGGTGGGAGTCGCGCTGGGTTGTGCCGGGGCTCGGGGCTGGCTGCGGGCGGAGGGGGCGGCAGGGGGCTCTGGCTGTGGCTCGGTTGTGCCGTGTCCGCGCCGTGTTCCCCGTGCCCTGAGGGCGCTGCGGGAGCGGCTGCCCGCGGTCTCCTTCCCGCGGGTGCCTGGGCAAGAGCCGGTGCCGGAGCAGCGCTGGCTCGCCCCGGTTCCTGTGGGTAGGACAGAGGCGGCTGCGCTGTCCCCGGGCCTGTGCGGGAAAATTGGCATGGCCAGAGGTTTCTGTGCCCGAAGGAGACAGAGGAGTATTGTCAAAGTGACTTTGTTGCTGACCAAAGGGAGAGGCCATGCGGCATTTGCCATGCGGTCTCTCCAATTGTTGTAGTACGCAGCCTCCTTTTTATCCTGATTTTCCCTTCTGCATCTCCCTCTTCCTTTGCTCAGTGGCAAAGTTCCTTGGAAAGTTCAGAATTCCCGATCCGCCTGCTGCATGTCCTCGTTAATATGCACCCCCCTTTTGTATAACATCCGATATTCCTGGCTCCGTTCAGGCTTTGTTCTTCATCTCCATGTTCAGGAATTTCGCAGGATCTTCGCTGAGCAGCAGTCCGTGTCAGTGAGTAAGATTTTCTGAAACTGATGGTTTCTCTCGTTCCTTCCTTATCTCCAAGTCCCCGGACCTTTCTCCAAGCAGATTCACTCACTGACCCTGTTTTTTTCTTCCTGGGTCCTCTTTAATTTTGGGATTATTGTCAGTGATTTCAATTCTGGAAAAACGATAATTTAATCTGAGAATATTTTCCAAAAGTCCAATAAGGGAAAAAACTAGGACAATGTCCAGCGCTGGCGTGTTCCTGGCCATCAGCCAAGGAACACCCTGCACATTAAGGCAGCCTTATCTCTGTGCTGTTCCTTTACTGAGGTACATACATATTCATGAGTTTCATGCATTGTTGAAATATTCCTGGTAGCTTTTGATGGTTTAGAAACTTTTCTTTATTTTGGTTTTCTGCTCTGGCTTATCTACATAACATCCTGCAGATCGGGTCAATCTATTTTATTTCTTCTTGTGGCCTCATCCTGTTGTTTCACTCTTCCAGGGGAGCGAACAGTTCACAAACTCTTCTCTCATTCTTCTCTGGGGCTCTGGTTTGTGTCGCCCTTATCTCATCCCTTGGAGAGGTCAGTCAGCAGCTGTGGGAAACAACCTGATTGCTTTATACAGTTCTCTGGGTTACACACAAGTATTTGACCATTTTCTATTTTGCTAAGGCCTACAGTACAATACATTCTTCCCATTATTAGTTCTATCAGCTGTAAGGTGCATATATCAACATAATACACTCATCACACTGCTGCTTCCATGAGTTACACGGTGCACACTTCAAATGAGAAACGAGGTTAAATTAGCAAGCAGCTCAAAGGGATTATAAACTGCACTGTGCTTACAATTAATAACCACATATAAAGACCAACACACAAATGTGAAAACCAATATTCTCGGGTCGTTTTCACCAATTCCCTGTCCTTTTGTAGCCGTTTGTGGCTCAGGAGGCCTGGAGGCCACCTGCATCCCCTTGCTCAGCTGCTGAATGAGCTGCACTCAGCAAGGTGTCCTGCATGGCCCAAAGATGAGAGTTGCTGTAGCACAGAAGAGGAGGAAGAGCATTCGTTTAACCCATGGTGTGCCAGGGAACCCCGAAACCGTGTCCCATTCCCATCCTTTCCAGGTTTGGGCCAGAACAGGAGCTGCTTTCTTATTTCCTTTGTTCTGTTTCACCACTTTTCCGTTGTCATCTCTTTGCCAACAGCATCTTGAGTCATTTAATTTTCCACACTGTGCTCCTCCTTCTGCTCATGGATAATCTGATCCCATCCCATGGTGAAATGTTGTGTTCTTGGTTTGAGTGGATTGGTGGGGCAGACTCAGGAGCTGGATCTGTCTGGTTGGTTCTTATTTCGAGGACAGCTTGTAACCTAATTATTGCTTGCAGTGTCCTTGTGCCCTGCAGATGGAAGCCTGATTCCTTCCCAGGGGCTGTTTGGGTCGGCTCTCCCCTGCCCAGGAGGGCAATGCCTCTGCCAGGTCCTTGTGGCCGAGCTGGTGCCCTGGGTGCTGGGGCCCCCTTGGGCGCTGGGGTTGATCCCTCAGGGGCTGTAGAAACTCTGCCATGGCCTTTGCCTTCCCCTTGGCCTTTTCCTCCTCCCTTCTTGCCTTCCCCTGCTGTGCCTTTGTGACCAAGTGCTCCAGGGGCTTCTTCTGCCCCTGCTGCAGCCCCCCTGAGTGCCTGTGGGTGCTCATCCTCTGACAGCTGCTGAGCTTTGTGCAAAACCATTCATTTCTGCAGCGCCCCAAACAAAGTCATTCAAGGATAATCTGGATCCTTGCAGATGGAATCCCCATTTCCCAGCTGTTCCTTGCTGCTGGTCCTTGTGCTCCCCGTGCCCTCCCCAGCCCGTATCCCAGAGGCGGTGCCTGTCCTGCCGCAGTGTCCAAAGGCGGCTCCCCCGGCGGGCAGGGCCAGCAGCTCCATGGGGCCGGGCAGTGGCCGGGGCGTCCCGCAGCCTCCTGGGGGCCGGGGGCCACTGCCGGCCCTGCCCGGGGGGTGGTGGGCTCAGGCAGCGCCCGGCGCTGAGCCCCGGCTGCCCCACAGCCCCGGCCCGGACCCGCAGCTCCCCACAGGCCCCCAGCCCGTGCTCCCGGTGCCGCAGCTCTGCGCCTGCTCCTGCCACTGCCAGCACAGAGAAACCCCCTGAAATCCTGACCTCCTTGTTTTTCTCTCCTGGAAACTGGGGATACAAGGCATCTGCATCAGCTGGCAAATTCTGACCATCACACCCTGCTGAACAACGTCCCAGTACTCAGTATTTTTCTCTTCCTCCTCTTTTCCATCATCCTTTTTCTTACCACAGTGATTCCTGCTGCTGCTTCTTGCCTCAACCATATTCCTGCACACTCCCCTTCACCCTTTCCCTTCCCAGCACACCAACACCATCCATCCCCTGTTGTCTAAATCCCTTCTTGACTTCCCTAATTGCCCTCCTGGGTGTCCATGTCCTTAATTACCTCTGGGAGAATGTGCAAACTGCCTCAACATTCTCCCAGGGGACCCTTCAGAGATATTTTGGGATCATCATCCCTTTTGCCAGGACCCCTTCCTGGCTTTCCCTTTTCCACTCTGCATGGGTGCCCTGCCATGGTTTCTCCCTGAAGATCCCAGTGTCCTCCCTGATGAGATTTTCAGTGCTCTCTCCCTGCTGACTCTTCACAGCCCCCCCTGATCTGTCACTCGTCTGTCTCCTGGACACTCTCGGGTCCCCAGTCAATCCCCAGTGCCGCCGCCACCCAAGGGAGCCGATCACCCAAACTGGGTGAGGCACCTTCAGCTCCACTCACTGCCCGCTGCCCCGAGTGGTGGAAGGAATTCCAGACCAGCCCCAAGGTGTGTGGAAAAATTCACATCAATAGAGGTTTGTGTCCACAGAGAGGACAGAGGAGTCCTGTACAAGTCATTTCATTCATGAAAAAAGGGAGAGGCCATGGGACATTTCCCACGGGGTCTCTCCAGGTGTTGGAGGACGCAGCCTCCTTTTCATCCTAATTTTCCTGGCATCATCTCCCTCTCCCTTTCCCCACTGGCTGAAGAACTTGAGAGGTGCAGACTTCCCAATGTACCTCCCACAAACCCCCCTTAATATGCACCCCACTTCTGTCTGGGTAGGGATATTCACAGCTCTGTTCAGTCTTTGTTCTTCTTCTCCAAGTTCCTGAATTGAGCAGGACCTTGGCTGAGCAGCAGTCTGTGTGGTCAGTTAATAACATTTTCTGGAACTGAGGGCTTCTTCTGTCCCTTCCTTCTGTCCAAGTGCCTGGCCCTATCTCCAAGCAGATTTGCAGCATCTGTTTGTCAAGACACTTTCCTCTCCTTCCTTCCCTGGGGGTCCCCCGTTTGTGGGACATCCATATGGTTTAGAAGAGGTTTTGGCTGAGTCTGGATATTTGTTGAGTTTTTGATCTGTGTCTTGATGTTTGGAGGACTTTTGGGCTGAATCTTGATGTTTTGGAGGTTCTTACAGACACAAGGTGCCCAATGATTTCCTGAGAGGAACTTGGGCAATGAGTAACCCCCAGCCTAAGGCTCTCTCCTCTTGTTTTCTCCCCAAACCAGGATTTGTCATTCCCAAGGAGTGTCCAGATGGAGGAGGAGGAAAAGCCCCGGAGCTCCCGCAGGAGGAGGGGCTGCAAACCCAGCCCAGGGAGCTGCGAGGAGGAAAGACCCCCCCTGTGCCAGGAGTGCAGCCAGAGATCCAGCCGGAGCTCAGAGCTGGAGGAGAAGCCTGATGGAGGGGAGAAGCCCCACAAGTGTGGGGAGTGTGGGAAGGGTTTCAGTTACAGGTACTACCTACTCCGGCACCAGGTGATCCACAGTGGGGAACGGCCCCACGAGTGTGGGGAGTGTGGGGAGAGCTTCAGCCAGAGCTCTAGCCTGAGGCAACACCAGAGGATCCACAGTGGGGATAAGCCCTATGAGTGTGTGGAGTGTGGGAAGAGCTTCATCAAGAGATTCCAGCTGAGGGAACACCAGAGGATCCACACTGGGGAAAAGCCCTACAAATGTGGGGAATGTGGGAAGAGCTTCAGAGTAAGCTCGGTCTTGATCCGGCACCAGGTGATCCACACTGGGGAAGGGTTCTACACCTGCTTGGAATGTGGGAAGAGCTTTGGATGCAGCTCCCACCTGAAATACCACCAGAGGATCTACACTGGGGAGAGGCCCTACGAGTGTCCCAAGTGTGGGAAGAGGTTTCACATGAGCTCTGACCTCCTCGTCCATCCGTGGATTCACATGGAGGAGAGGCCCTTCCGCTGCCCTGACTGCGGCAAGGGCTTTAAGCGGAACTCCACCCTCACTGTCCACTGGCGCATCCACACTGGGGAGAGGCCCTACGAGTGTCCTGAGTGTGGGAAGAGCTTCTCACAGAGCTCTAACTTGACCAAACACCAACGGAGGCACCACTGAGGGAAGCCCTGGGACTGCCCTGAGAGCGGGAAGAACTTCGTGAGCTGCTCCAGCTCCATCCCCCGTGGGAGGATCGGCGTTGGATGATCCCCAGTGACCCCGTTGGGCAGAGCCCTGGTGATCCGTGGTCCTGGTGATCCGTGTTGGGAAGACACCTGGCTGGGGTGGCCTCCACATCTTCCTGGGTCCCCATGGGCACCTGGATGAACGCAGGGGCAGGAACATCCATCAGGACACAGACCGACATTGGGAATTCTTTGGGGAGAGTGGATTTGTTTACTTTCAGCCTCAGAAAATCTTTTGCATTCAATCCTATCTTCTGGGGCATCAAGGAATACTGGATGGTCTTGGAGGTCTTTCCCAACCTCTGGGATTCCGCAATTTCGATTTCCTATTTCTTGAGGGCATCCTCCCCAGCCAGATGGTGATGATTTGGGGCAACGACCAAGATTTTGGAGACAGTGGGGTGGAAATCCCTCCTAAAAAGGTTCTTCCCTCCCACCCAAGCACTTGGATCCTCAGCTGGCATGGACACAGAAATCCTTTTCTTTAGATCTTGATTTTCTTTTAATTTCTCTTCATCCCTTTAAAATATCCAACATGGGGGTAAAAATAAAGACATTCAACTAAGACATGGGTGAGGACATGGGGACACATGGACACAGAGGGGGATGTGGGGGACAATGACAGGGAGGGAAACATGGTGGGGAGACAGCCATGGGTGAGGCCATGGTGGGACATGGCCAGTGACTTGTGGGGACATGGCCATGGCCAGTGCCATGGGGGGAAATTGCAGGGGCTGTGGGGGATGCTGGGTGTGAGGGAGTTGAGGGTTCCTGGGAGGGACTTGGGGCTTGCTGAGGGCTTTGGGGACCCCAGGCCGAGTGGCTCCGGCAGCGCTGGGAGACCCTGGCAGAGGTTCTGGGGCAGCTGCTCAAGGACCCCCTGACCTGGAGCCCCAGCCGGGCACTGGGCTCCTGGAAGGGAATGAACATCCTTGTCCCGAGGAGGGAGATCCCAGCAGCCCCAGGGTGTTGGGGGCAGCTGAGAGGCCACAAGAGGGAGGGGAAAGCCGGACAGAGCTGTCCCTCTCCAAAACTGCCCCCCAAAACCCCCCAAACTCATGGATTCTTTGCAGGAAAAAGCTGCCAGGAGGTGCCTGAATTAAGGGGAAGGAGGGGTGAGACCCCCAGACTGAACAAGAGGAGCCTGGAACCCCCAAACCCAAGCATGGGTGTCTTGGGTTATGCAACCAAAAATGTGTGTTCTCTTTCATGTGTTGAAAGCAGCTGGGGAGATGTTTATCTGTTGTTGTGGTGTATTTTTATTGTGTTTCCAATTGCAGCTCAGTTTTAATGGTCAGTTTTATAACCCCACCCCATATTTTCTATTGTTACAGTATATTTTATCCCTAATAGATTGTTCCTTCCCCCCTGTATTGTTGGTTATGCCCTGGTCATCTATCTTCCCTAGACCTGCCCTTCCCTCCTCCTACAGAATTGTCAATCCTTCCCTAACCCTGCCCCTTCTTCCAGACCCTTCCCTGTCAATCCCCCAACCTTTGACGCCCCAGTGGTTGGTTTAAACTGTTCCCTCCCCTTGTGTTCTTTCACTGGTCTGTGCATTGTACTCCCCGCCTTATGTTCCTCCTCCATGTCACCTTTATTGGTTGGGAATTGTATCCTCTCCCAAGACATCCCCCTTTGTAAGCCCCTGCAAGCCCAGGTTCTGTGCCTTTTTCTGTCCCTGACCCTCCGGGCAATAAACACCTTTGGAAATCCCACAGAAGGCCTCTCCCTGTTCCTTGTCCCTGCCCTCGACGCGTGCCACCTGTGCTATAGAGCAGCTGTGCCCTACAGCTGCACCCCGGATTGCCTGGCTGTCTGTGCCCTACAGCTGCACCCCGGATTGCCTGGCTTTCTGGGGGCAGCCCACTCCTGGCGATGGTGCTGGGAGCTGGCTGGGCTGAAGGACACCGGCATCGTGTCAGTCCTTGCTGCCCTGTCCTGGGTTATGGAATCAAAAATGTGTATTCTATTTTCATCTGCTGAAAGCAGTTGGGGAATTGTTCTTTATTTCTTGTAACTTTGGAGGGAGGGGGACGGGGGGGAGGGGCGGGTGCCTTTTGGGTAATGGGCCATCAACAGACTATACCCCCGGACTATACCCGCTCCCCCCAGAGCCCCATCTGCATGCATGGTCCTATTGTGGGATGCCCCGCCTGATGGGGGGAGTCTACAATTGCTGCCGGGAAAACTGAGCCGGCCGGGGACAGACTTCACTTGCTTCACCCCGATTCTTGGGAGGAAGACGGCACCCCATCTCATCTTCGCCAGACCCCATCTCATCATCGCCGGACCCCATCTCACCATCACCTCACCCCTGGACCCCTCCTCATCACTCCTAGACCCTTCCTCATCACTCCTAGACCCTTTTTGGCTACAGGATCGTCCCTGCTCCAACAGAGCCACGTCTGTCATCCCAGGACTCACTTCTGGACTGCTTCCAACACCCTGACTAACAGGGTGCCAGGTGGCAGCTCTGATTCTGTCAGGGCTTTCCCAAATTGTTGTTGTTTGTTTGCTGGTTTGGTGGGGTAGTTTTGTTTCCTACCACATTTGTATTATTGATATTCCTAGTAAAGAACTGTTATTCCTATTCCCAAATCTTTGCCTGAGAGCCCTTAATTGAAAATTTATAATTTGGCAGGGGTGGGGGGTTTGCATTCTCTATTCTAAGGGAAACCCCAGTTTCCCTGGCAGACACCTGTCTTGTCAAACCAAGACAGATTTTGGCGCCCAAGTGTGGGGCACAAGGGCATTGAGACAGAGGAATAACAGTTCTTGTGTACTAGATAGAAGTCTACTGCTCAAAATCATGTGGTCCAGCTTTCCCTGGTTTGGCTGGCACGTGGTTGTGGCTGTATTTCTGCCATTTGCTGGCCCTTATCTAAACATGGGCCCTATAACCAAGGCTACTGTGGCTGGCATCCAGTTTATTTTGTGGGTTAATAAGGTGAGGAATTCGTGGATTTTTAACTTCCTTTGGAAAGCAGGCACATGGATTCAGGGCTATCACAGACTAACTCTGTGTTTCTGGGGTTACTTTAATAATGGTACATATTGTGAGGAAATGGCACCTGGGGAAATTTTCTCCCAACCCTTCACTCAGTTTTTTGGGTCTACTCCACCAGCTTTTCAAGGGTTAAATTTCCCTCTGAATGCTAATGACGTCATACAGTGGTTGGTGCTGCTTATAGGCCTATTCTATTTGGTATTCAGAGATAAAGGGAGACTGGCCTGGGTAAGCACTCTGATAACTACCCCAAAGAATAATGATGCTGCCCAAGAGCCCACCCCTGTCCCACAGCCAGCCTCAGGCATAAACCACCCGGTTTGGGTGGGGGTTCTGATAAAAGAAATGCATGAGATGAACCAGATGCTGAAAGAGTACATTTCCCCAGCTGGTGAGAAACCTTCGCCCTGCCCTGACAAAAGAGAATCTGATACAGAACCCGCAGACATTACAACTGTCCAGGTTCCAGCTGACACACAGGGGCAGTCACAGCCAGCAGCAGTTGCCCCTGTGGAAACAAGGAAATCTAAAGTGAAAACAGCAAACCCAGAGAGTAAAGATAAGAAGGGAGGGCCCTCACAAGACACAAGGGAATCACATGTTCAGATCATCACTGAGACCCTGTCGTATGAAAGTCTCCGTAATCTGCAAAAAGATATTGTACGGCGGGGACGTGAGGCTTACACTGCCTGGCTACTTCGGGTTTGGGATCTTATGGGCACAGGTGTCCAACTAGATGGTGGGGAGGCCAGGAATTTGGGACCCTTGACCCAGGACTCAGGTATAAATCAGGTATTTGTAAGGGAGCCTGGACCTCTTTCCCTCTGGCAGCGGCTTTTAACGAGTGTGAGAGAAAGATTTGTCCACAGAGAAAGAATGCAGGAGCACCACCATAGAATGCGCTGGAAAACTCTGGAGGAGGGAATCCAACAGCTGAGGGAAGTGGCAGTACTAGAGGTACTTTTTGGGAGGAGTGGACAGCATGATAATGATCCTGACAAGGTTAGATGCACAGCGCAGATGTTATGGAACCTGGCAAATCTGGGGCCATCTCAGTATACTACATTCATTGCAACCATTAATGCTGAGGACAACCAAGTGACAGTGGGGGCTGTTGCCACTAAGCTTAGGAATTATGAGAGCATGATCAATGGCCCGCTGCAGGCTCATATCTCTGCCGTGGTGAAAGAGCTCAAAGAGGAAATGAGGGAGGTGAGGGAGGAGATGAGGAAGAACAGTTCCAGTGTGGCACCAGTACGAGTCACAGGCCCCAGAGTCAGAGCCCAACGACCCCCAGCCAGAGAGAGAGGGTACACCCCGAGAGCTGACCTGTGGTTTTACCTGCGTGACCATGGGGAAGACATGGGAGTGTGGGATGGGAAACCCACCTATGTCCTGGCAGCCCGGGTGCGTGAGCTCAAGGAGAGGAACACTCACCAAAGGGGTGCCACTAAAATGAAAGTATCCTCAACCTCCTATGCCCAGGCTGTCAGTAGTCAGGATGCTGGAACCTCTAGTATGTATGCTCAGGGAGGGAATAACCAGTGCTAGAGGGGCCCT
This sequence comes from Phylloscopus whistleri, assembly GCA_017589585.1. NCBI lineage: Eukaryota > Metazoa > Chordata > Aves > Passeriformes > Phylloscopidae > Phylloscopus > Phylloscopus whistleri. The sequence goes on along the minus strand of JADMLD010001601.1, from coordinate 515,297 downwards.
GCCTCTAGCCAGGTAGAGGAGAGGGACAATCGGATCTATTGGACTGTGTGGATCCGATGGCCTGGCACATCTGACCCACAGAAATACACGGCTTTGGTTGACACTGGCTCCCAATGTACCCTGATGCCGTCAGGGTATGTGGGAGCAGAACCCATCTCTATTTCTGGAGTGACAGGGGGGTCCCAGCAACTGACTGTATTGGAGGCCGAAGTGAGTTTAACCGGGAATGGGTGGCAGAAACACCTCATTGTGACTGGTCCAGAGGCCCCGTGCATCCTTGGCATAGACTATCTCAAAAATGGACATTTCAAAGACCCAAAGGGATATCGTTGGGCTTTTGGAGTAGCTGCTGTAGAGATGGAAGACATCAGACAACTAAATACCCTGCCTGGTCTCTCCGACGACCCCTCTGCTGTGGGACTGCTGAGAGTTGAAGAACAACAGGTGCCAATCGCCACAGCAACAGTGCACCGTCGGCAATACCGTACTGACAGAGACTCTGTGACTCCGATCCATGAGATGATTCGTAAACTGGAGAGCCAAGGGGTGGTCAGCAAAACCCACTCACCCTTCAACAGTCCCATTTGGCCTGTGCGTAAGTCTGAAGGGGAATGGAGATTGACTGTGGACTATCGTGCATTGAATGAAGTGACTCCACCACTGAGCGCTGCCGTGCCGGACATGCTGGAGCTCCAGTATGAGCTGGAGTCCAAGGCAGCAAAGTGGTATGTGACCATTGATATTGCCAATGCCTTCTTCTCCATTCCTTTGGCAGCAGAGTGCAGGCCCCAGTTTGCTTTCACCTGGAGGGGCGTGCAGTACACCTGGAACCGACTGCCCCAGGGGTGGAAGCACAGTCCCACCATCTGCCATGGACTGATCCAGGCTGCACTGGAGAAGGGTGAGGCTCCGGAACATCTACAGTACATCGATGACATCATTGTGTGGGGAAACACGGCAGTGGAAGTTTTCGAGAAAGGAGAAAAGATCATCCAGATTCTCCTGGAAGCTGGCTTTGCCATTAAGAAGAGTAAAGTCAAGGGACCTGCCCGAGAGATCCAGTTCCTGGGAGTGAAGTGGCAAGATGGACGGCGTCAGATCCCCACAGAGGTCATTAATAAGATCACCGCGATGTCTCCACCGACCAGCAAGAAGGAAACACAAGCTTTCCTAGGTGCCATAGGTTTCTGGAGGATGCACATCCCTGAGTACAGTCAGATTGTGAGCCCTCTGTACCTGGTTACCCGCAAAAAGAACGATTTCCACTGGGGCCCAGAGCAGCAACACGCCTTTGCCCAGATCAAGCAGGAAATCGCTCATGCGGTGGCCCTTGGCCCAGTCAGGACGGGACCAGAGGTAAAGAATGTGCTTTACTCCGCAGCTGGGAGCCATGGTCTGTCCTGGAGCCTTTGGCAGAAGGTGCCTGGTGAGACTCGAGGCCGGCCACTGGGATTCTGGAGCCGAAGCTACAGAGGGTCTGAAGCCAATTACACTCCCACGGAGAAGGAGATCTTGGCTGCCTATGAAGGAGTTCAAGCCGCCTCAGAGGTGATTGGCACTGAAGCACAACTCCTCCTGGCACCCCGACTACCAGTGCTGGGGTGGATGTTTAAAGGAAAGGTTCCCTCCACCCATCACGCCACCGATGCCACCTGGAGCAAATGGATTGCCCTCATCACTCAGCGCGCCCGTATTGGAAACCCGAATCGCCCTGGGATTCTGGAAGTGATCACCAACTGGCCGGAAGCTGAGAACTTCAGTCTCACCGAGGAAGAAGAACAAGAGCAGGTAACCCAGGCTGAAGAAGCTCCACCATATAACCAACTGCCAGCAGAAGAAGCACGCTACGCTCTTTTCACTGACGGTTCCTGCCGCATCGTAGGGATGAACCGGAAGTGGAAAGCAGCTGTGTGGAGCCCCACAAGACAGGTTGCACAAGCCACTGAAGGAGAAGGTGGGTCAAGCCAGCTTGCTGAACTCAAAGCTGTTCAATTGGCCCTGGACATTGCTGAAAGAGAGAAGTGGCCAAAGCTCTACCTCTACACCGATTCGTGGATGGTAGCTAATGCTCTGTGGGGCTGGCTGGAAAGGTGGAAAAAGGTCAGCTGGCAGCGTAGGGGAAAACCAATCTGGGCTGCTGATGAGTGGAAGGACATCGCCACCAGAGTAGGGAAACTACCTGTGAAAGTCCGTCATGTGGATGCCCATGTTCCCAAGAGTCGGGCTAATGAGGAGCACCGGAACAACGAACAGGTAGATCAGGCCGCGAAGATAGAAGTGTCTAAGATAGACTTGGATTGGCAACATAAGGGAGAGTTGTTCCTAGCTCGGTGGGCCCATGATGCCTCAGGTCATCAGGGCAGAGATGCCACCTATAAGTGGGCACGAGACCGAGGGGTGGATCTAACCATGGACAGTATCTCTCAGGTTATCCATGACTGTGAGACGTGTGCTGCCATCAAGCAGGCCAAGCGGGTGAAGCCCCTCTGGTACGGTGGACGGTGGTCCAAATATAAGTATGGGGAGGCCTGGCAGATTGATTACATCACCCTGCCCCAAACCCGCCAAGGCAAGCGCTACGTGCTGACCATGGTGGAAGCCACCACTGGGTGGCTGGAGACCTATCCTGTGCCTCATGCCACCGCCCGGAACACCATCCTGGGCCTTGAAAGACAAGTCCTGTGGAGACACGGCACCCCTGAGAGAATCGAGTCAGACAACGGGACCCATTTCAAGAACAGCCTTATAAACACCTGGGCTAAAGAACACGGCATTGAATGGATCTATCACATCCCTTATCATGCACCAGCTGCCGGGAAAGTGGAACGGTGCAATGGACTACTTAAGACCACTCTGAAGGCACTTGGCAGAGGGACCTTTAAGAACTGGGAAGTGAACTTAGCAAAGGCCACCTGGATGGTCAACACCCGAGGCTCCATCAATCGAGCTGGTCCTGCCCAGTCTACCCCTTTGCACACAGTAGATGGAGATAAAGTCCCTGTGGTGCACATGAGAGGTATTTTAGGAAAGACTGTCTGGATTAACCCCACCTCAGGCAAAGGCGAACCCATCCGTGGGATTGTTTTTGCTCAAGGACCTGGTTACACTTGGTGGGTAATGCAGAAAGATGGAAAAACCAGTTGTGTACCCCAGGAAAACCTAATCCTAAGTAAGAACTGAGTGTAGGGGTTCATTTTGCATAGTAGTTCATTGCTTTAGGTATGATGCAGATGATAATAGAATAAGGGGTGGATAATGTCCTGGGTTATGGAATCAAAAATGTGTATTCTATTTTCATCTGCTGAAAGCAGTTGGGGAATTGTTCTTTATTTCTTGTAACTTTGGAAGGAGGGGGACGGGGGGGAGGGGCGGGTGCCTTTTGGGTAATGGGCCATCAACAGACTATACCCCCGGACTATACCCGCTCCCCCCAGAGCCCCATCTGCATGCATGGTCCTATTGTGGGATGCCCCGCCCGATGGGGGGAGTCTACAATTGCTGCCGGGAAAACTGAGCCGGCCGGGGACAGACTTCACTTGCTTCACCCCGATTCTTGGGAGGAAGACGGCACCCCATCTCATCTTCGCCAGACCCCATCTCATCATCGCCGGACCCCATCTCACCATCACCTCACCCCTGGACCCCTCCTCATCACTCCTAGACCCTTCCTCATCACTCCTAGACCCTTCTTGGCTACAGGATCGTCCCTGCTCCAACAGAGCCACGTCTGTCATCCCAGGACTCACTTCTGGACTGCTTCCAACACCCTGACTAACAGGGTGCCAGGTGGCAGCTCTGATTCTGTCAGGGCTTTCCCAAATTGTTGTTGTTTGTTTGCTGGTTTGGTGGGGTAGTTTTGTTTCCTACCACATTTGTATTATTGATATTCCTAGTAAAGAACTGTTATTCCTATTCCCAAATCTTTGCCTGAGAGCCCTTAATTGAAAATTTATAATTTGGCAGGGGTGGGGGGTTTGCATTCTCTATTCTAAGGGAAACCCCAGTTTCCCTGGCAGACACCTGTCTTGTCAAACCAAGACAGATTTTGGCGCCCAAGTGTGGGGCACGAGGGCATTGAGACAGAGGAATAACAGTTCTTGTGTACTAGATAGAAGTCTACTGCTCAAAATCATGTGGTCCAGCTTTCCCTGGTTTGGCTGGCACGTGGTTGTGGCTGTATTTCTGCCATTTGCTGGCCCTTATCTAAACATGGGCCCTATAACCAAGGCTACTGTGGCTGGCATCCAGTTTATTTTGTGGGTTAATAAGGTGAGGAATTCGTGGATTTTTAACTTCCTTTGGAAAGCAGGCACATGGATTCAGGGCTATCATAGACTAACTCTGTGTTTCTGGGGTTACTTTAATAATGGTACATATTGTGAGGAAATGGCACCTGGGGAAATTTTCTCCCAATCCTTCACTCAGTTTTTTGGGTCTACTCCACCAGCTTTTCAAGGGTTAAATTTCCCTCTGAATGCTAATGACGTCATACAGTGGTTGGTGCTGCTTATAGGCCTATTCTATTTGGTATTCAGAGATAAAGGGAGACTGGCCTGGGTAAGCACTCTGATAACTACCCCAAAGAATAATGATGCTGCCCAAGAGCCCACCCCTGTCCCACAGCCAGCCTCAGGCATAAACCACCCGGTTTGGGTGAAGGCTCTGATAAAAGAAATGCATGAGATGAACCAGATGCTGAAAGAGTACATTTCCCCAGCTGGTGAGAAACCTTCGCCCTGCCCTGACAAAAGAGAATCTGATACAGAACCCGCAGACATTACAACTGTCCAGGTTCCAGCTGACACACAGGGGCAGTCACAGCCAGCAGCAGTTGCCCCTGTGGAAACAAGGAAATCTAAAGTGAAAACAGCAAACCCAGAGAGTAAAGATAAGAAGGGAGGGCCCTCACAAGACACAAGGGAATCACATGTTCAGATCATCACTGAGACCCTGTCGTATGAAAGTCTCCGTAATCTGCAAAAAGATATTGTACGGCGGGGACGTGAGGCTTACACTGCCTGGCTACTTCGGGTTTGGGATCTTATGGGCACAGGTGTCCAACTAGATGGTGGGGAGGCCAGGAATTTGGGACCCTTGACCCAGGACTCAGGTATAAATCAGGTATTTGTAAGGGAGCCTGGACCTCTTTCCCTCTGGCAGCGGCTTTTAACGAGTGTGAGAGAAAGATTTGTCCACAGAGAAAGAATGCAGGAGCACCACCATAGAATGCGCTGGAAAACTCTGGAGGAAGGAATCCAACAGCTGAGGGAAGTGGCAGTACTAGAGGTACTTTTTGGGAGGAGTGGACAGCATGATAATGATCCTGACAAGGTTAGATGCACAGCGCAGATGTTATGGAACCTGGCAAATCTGGGGCCATCTCAGTATACTACATTTATTGCAACCATTAATGCTGAGGACAACCGAGTGACAGTGGGGGCTGTTGCCAATAAGCTTAGGAATTATGAGAGCATGATCAATGGCCCGCTGCAGGCTCATATCTCTGCCGTGGTGAAAGAGCTCAAAGAGGAAATGAGGGAGGTGAGGGAGGAGATGAGGAAGAGCAGTTCCAATGTGGCACCGGTGCGAGTCACAGGCCCCAGAGTCAGAGCCCAACGACCCCCAGCCAGAGAGAGAGGGTACACCCCGAGGGCTGACCTGTGGTTTTACCTGCGTGACCATGGGGAAGACATGGGAGTGTGGGATGGGAAACCCACCTATGTCCTGGCAGCCCGGGTGCGTGAGCTCAAGGAGAGGAACACTCACCAAAGGGGTGCCACTAAAATGAAAGTATCCTCAACCTCCTATGCCCAGGCTGTCAGTAGTCAGGATGCTGGAACCTCTAGTATGTATGCTCAGGGAGGGAATAACCAGTGCTAGAGGGGCCCTGCCTCTAGCCAGGTAGAGGAGAGGGACAATCGGATCTATTGGACTGTGTGGATCCGATGGCCTGGCACATCTGACCCACAGAAATACACGGCTTTGGTTGACACTGGCTCCCAATGTACCCTGATGCCGTCGGGGTATGTGGGAGCAGAACCCATCTCTATTTCTGGAGTGACAGGGGGGTCCCAGCAACTGACTGTATTGGAAGCCGAAGTGAGTTTAACCGGGAATGGGTGGCAGAAACACCTCATTGTGACTGGTCCAGAGGCCCCGTGCATCCTTGGCATAGACTATCTCAGAAATGGACATTTCAAAGACCCAAAAGGATATCGTTGGGCTTTTGGAGTAGCTGCTGTAGAGATGGAAGACATCAGACAACTAAATACCCTGCCTGGTCTCTCCGACGACCCCTCTGCTGTGGGACTGCTGAGAGTTGAAGAACAACAGGTGCCAATTGCCACAGCAACAGTACACCGTCGGCAATACCGTACTGACAGAGACTCTGTGACTCCGATCCATGAAATGATTCGGAAACTGGAGAGCCAAGGGGTGGTCAGCAAAACCCACTCACCCTTCAACAGTCCCATTTGGCCTGTGCGTAAGTCTGAAGGGGAATGGAGATTGACTGTGGACTATCGTGCATTGAATGAAGTGACTCCACCACTGAGCGCTGCCGTGCCGGACATGCTGGAGCTCCAGTACGAGCTGGAGTCCAAGGCAGCAAAGTGGTATGCGACCATCGATATTGCCAATGCCTTCTTCTCCATTCCTTTGGCAGCAGAGTGCAGGCCCCAGTTTGCTTTCACCTGGAGGGGCGTGCAGTACACCTGGAACCGACTGCCCCAGGGGTGGAAGCACAGTCCCACCATCTGCCATGGACTGATCCAGGCTGCACTGGAGAAGGGTGAGGCTCCGGAACATCTACAGTACATCGATGACATCATTGTGTGGGGGAACACGGCAGTGGAAGTTTTCGAGAAAGGAGAAAAGATCATCCAGATTCTCCTGGAAGCTGGCTTTGCCATTAAGAAGAGTAAAGTCAAGGGACCTGCCCGAGAGATCCAGTTCCTGGGAGTGAAGTGGCAAGATGGACGGCGTCAGATCCCCACAGAGGTCATTAATAAGATCACCGCGATGTCTCCACCGACCAGCAAGAAGGAAACACAAGCTTTCCTAGGTGCCATAGGTTTCTGGAGGATGCACATCCCTGAGTACAGTCAGATTGTGAGCCCTCTGTACCTGGTTACCCGCAAAAAGAATGATTTCCACTGGGGCCCAGAACAGCAACACGCCTTTGCCCAGATCAAGCAGGAAATCGCTCATGCGGTGGCCCTTGGCCCAGTCAGGACGGGACCAGAGGTAAAGAATGTGCTTTACTCCGCAGCTGGGAGCCATGGTCTGTCCTGGAGCCTTTGGCAGAAGGTGCCTGGTGAGACTCGAGGCCGGCCACTGGGATTCTGGAGCCGAAGCTACAGAGGGTCTGAAGCCAATTACACTCCCACGGAGAAGGAGATCTTGGCTGCCTATGAAGGAGTTCAAGCCGCCTCAGAGGTGATTGGCACGGAAGCACAGCTCCTCCTGGCACCCCGACTACCAGTGCTGGGGTGGATGTTTAAAGGAAAGGTTCCCTCCACCCATCACGCCACTGACGCCACCTGGAGCAAATGGATCGCCCTCATCACTCAGCGCGCCCGTATTGGAAACCCGAATCGCCCTGGGATTCTGGAAGTGATCACCAACTGGCCGGAAGCTGAGAACTTCAGTCTCACCGAGGAAGAAGAACAAGAGCAGGTAACCCGGGCTGAAGAAGCTCCACCATATAACCAACTGCCAGCAGAAGAAGCACGCTATGCTCTTTTCACTGACGGTTCCTGTCGCATCGTAGGGATGAACCGGAAGTGGAAAGCAGCTGTGTGGAGCCCCACAAGACAGGTTGCACAAGCCACTGAAGGAGAAGGTGGGTCAAGCCAGCTTGCTGAACTCAAAGCTGTTCAATTGGCCCTGGACATTGCTGAAAGAGAGAAGTGGCCAAAGCTCTACCTCTACACCGATTCGTGGATGGTAGCTAATGCTCTGTGGGGCTGGCTGGAAAGGTGGAAAAAGGTCAGCTGGCAGCGTAGGGGAAAACCAATCTGGGCTGCTGATGAGTGGAAGGACATCGCCACCAGAGTAGGGAAACTACCTGTGAAAGTCCGTCATGTGGATGCCCATGTTCCCAAGAGTCGGGCTAATGAGGAGCACCGGAACAACGAACAGGTAGATCAGGCCGCGAAGATAGAAGTGTCTAAGATAGACTTGGATTGGCAACATAAGGGAGAGTTGTTCCTAGCTCGGTGGGCCCATGATGCCTCAGGTCATCAGGGCAGAGATGCCACCTATAAGTGGGCACGAGACCGAGGGGTGGATCTAACCATGGACAGTATCTCTCAGGTTATCCATGACTGTGAGACGTGTGCTGCCATCAAGCAGGCCAAGCGGGTGAAGCCCCTCTGGTACGGTGGACGGTGGTCCAAATATAAGTATGGGGAGGCCTGGCAGATTGATTACATCACCCTGCCCCAAACCCGCCAAGGCAAGCGCTACGTGCTGACCATGGTGGAAGCCACCACTGGGTGGCTGGAGACCTATCCTGTGCCTCATGCCACCGCCCAGAACACCATCCTGGGCCTTGAAAGACAAGTCCTGTGGAGACACGGCACCCCTGAGAGAATCGAGTCAGACAACGGGACCCATTTCAAGAACAGCCTTATAAACACCTGGGCTAAAGAACACGGCATTGAATGGATCCATCACATCCCTTATCATGCACCAGCTGCCGGGAAAGTGGAACGGTGCAATGGACTACTTAAGACCACTCTGAAGGCACTTGGCAGAGGGACCTTTAAGAACTGGGAAGTGAACTTAGCAAAAGCCACCTGGATGGTCAACACCCGAGGCTCCATCAATCGAGCTGGTCCTGCCCAGTCTACCCCTTTGCACACAGTAGATGGAGATAAAGTCCCTGTGGTGCACATGAGAGGTATTTTAGGAAAGACTGTCTGGATTAACCCCACCTCAGGCAAAGGCGAACCCATCCGTGGGATTGTTTTTGCTCAAGGACCTGGTTACACTTGGTGGGTAATGCAGAAAGATGGAAAAACCAGTTGTGTACCCCAGGAAAACCTAATCCTAAGTAAGAACTGAGTGTAGGGGTTCATTTTGCATAGTAGTTCATTGCTTTAGGTATGATGCAGATGATAATAGAATAAGGGGTGGATAATGTCCTGGGTTATGGAATCAAAAATGTGTATTCTATTTTCATCTGCTGAAAGCAGTTGGGGAATTGTTCTTTATTTCTTGTAACTTTGGGAGGAGGGGGACGGGGGGGAGGGGCGGGTGCCTTTTGGGTAATGGGCCATCAACAGACTATACCCCCGGACTATACCCGCTCCCCCCAGAGCCCCATTTGCATGCATGGTCCTATTGTGGGATGCCCTGCCCAGTGGGGGGAGTCTACAATTGCTGCCGGGAAAACTGAGCCGGCCGGGGACAGACTTCACTTGCTTCACCCCGATTCCTGGGAGGAAGACGGCACCCCATCTCGTCTTTGCCAGACCCCATCTCATCATCACCTCACCCCTGGACCCCTCCTCATCACCCCTGGACTCCTCCTCATCACTCCTAGACCCTTCCTCATCACTCCTAGACCCTTTTTGGCTACAGGATCGTCCCTGCTCCAACAGAGCCACGTCTGTCATCCCAGGACTCACTTCTGGACTGCTTCCAACACCCTGACTAACAGGGTGCCAGGTGGCAGCTCTGATTCTGTCAGGGCTTTCCCAAATTGTTGTTGTTTGTTTGCTGGTTTGGTGGGGTAGTTTTGTTTCCTACCACATTTGTATTATTGATATTCCTAGTAAAGAACTGTTATTCCTATTCCCAAATCTTTGCCTGAGAGCCCTTAATTGAAAATTTATAATTTGGCAGGGGTGGGGGGTTTGCATTCTCTATTCTAAGGGAAACCCCAGTTTCCCTGGCAGACACCTGTCTTGTCAAACCAAGACATGCCCCTCCCATCCCCCAGCCCCACAAACAGCCCCCAGCCACCCGGGAGGGACAGGCCCTGCTGTCCCAAGCCTGGGCTCAGGGCTTGGCCTTTCTGCTCCCTGCAGCCAGCCCAGGCCTTGCTCAGCATTGCAGCTCCTGCTGCTGTGCCCCAAGCTCACTCAGCTGGAGTTGGAAAGGGACTTGAGGTGCCGCGATCCCCTCGGGGAGCGTGTGGGAGAAAACAACAAACTGCTCAGGAGGGTGGAGAACAAACTTTTAGTTGCAAACTTCAGAGAATGAGGTACTCGGAAAATCTTAAAGCAACATGGAATTACAGTGAATCACGTCACAAAGCACTGACTGAGCAAACTCTAACCTGTCCAATTTATTCAGATTTTAGGAAGAGGAAGTCAGGAGAGGAGAGAGAGGGAGAGAGGGATCCACAGACACCCTTGGATCCAGCACCATCTCAGCTGCTGTGAGCTCTGGGGCCGTGGGACGTGTCAGTGTCACACCTGTGTCACAGCCTCACCTGCTCTGGTCCCTCCCACAAGTGGGGATTTTGGGATGCCAGGGGCTTGGCAGCCACTTTGGGGCTGGACCAGAGGCTGAAGTGGCTGGGGCTGAGGCAGTGACCACCCCACCTACGCAGAACTTGCCCTGGTCCCCAAACACAGCCCGGAGATGTCTGGGGCCATTTGTCATTTCTCTGCTCTCCAGCACCGAGGCAACGCACTCTGGCTGCAGCTCTGAGCTCCTGCCCAAGGGAACTACCCCTGGCAATGGGGCTGCATGGAGCTGCTCTCAGGAAACCCACCAAGAGTTGGGGAATGCCCCAAAACTGCCTCAGAAATGTGGGTTACCCCAAAATCCCTTCAGGAATGTGGAATACGCAAAAACTCACTCAGGAACGGGCTCCCCCTCCCTCCCTTCATCATTCCCCACCTTTGGCTGTCTCATTCCAGACTTCACCACACCCTCCCAGTCCCCACCCAAACCCATTCCACCCCTCCTGGACACCAAGACCCCCTTCCCAACCCCTATTTCCTCCATCCCACCCATCCCAATCCCCATCCCGCCCATCCTGCCCCACCCAATGCCCATCTCACCCCTCCTGATTTGCAGCACACTTCACCCAAACCCCCTCCAACCCCATTCCACTGTCAGAGGCTGTGGAATCAAGGAATTTTGGAGTGAGATTGAGGAGTTTTCAGTGGCATCGAGGGATTTTGAGCTGATAGATCAATCCCTCTCGACATTTGGAGTGCCAAGAAATGGAGACAACTACAACAAATAACCCCCAAAACCCCCCCTGTCCTCCCAAATATCTCCCTGAATCCCAGATTCCCCCGAAATACAAGTAAAAAGTGAGGCTTTAGATGCCTTTGACAACTTTGTTGACTTTTACCCCAATTTTGTTTGTCTTAAGGGGATAAAGATGAATCAAAAGATAATTAGAGCCAAAATAAAAGGACCACCAGCCACTTCCCAACGTGGATCACGGGAAATGTGGGTCACCAGGGCTCTGCTCAATGTGGGTCCTGCGATGGGGGATGGAGTTGGAGCAGCGCACGAAGCTCTTCCCACAGTTGGGGCACTCACAGGGCTTCCCTCACCGGTGCCTCCGTTAGTGTCTGGTCAAGGTAGAGCTCTGGGTGAAGCTCTTCCCACACTGGGGACACTCGTAGGGCCTCTCCGAAGTGCGGATCCTCTGATGGACAGCCAGGCTGGACCTGTCTCTGCAGCCCTTCCCACATTCCCCACACTTGTAGGCCCATTCCCCAGTGTGGATCATCTGGTGGCAGATCAGCTTGTTGCTCTTGCTAAAGCTCTTCCCACACTCCAAGCACTTGTAGGGCCTCTCCCCATCATGAAGCTGCTCATGGACCACCAGGTCTGAGCTCTGCCTGGATCTCTGGCCACCTTCCTGGGACAGGGTGAGTCTTTTGTCCTCAGAGCACCCTGGGCTGGGTCTGCAGCCCCTTCTCCTGAAGGATCTCTGGGTCTTTTCCTCCCTGTTGGATTCCTGTGCCATGGAGCTGCTCAAAACAGCCTCTCCAACGAGGTTCTGCTGCTGGGATTTGTCCTCTCTGGTCTCCATCCTCAGCTCCTTGTCTGGGGGAGGAAGGACAAGGAGAGGATGGGATTTGCCTCTGTGCCAGAGGGAAGGGGAAGGATATCCCCTCAGGGCACGGGGAACTCCGTGTCCACTGTGACACACGGAATTCAGCAGAGCATTGTGACAAGATGAAATCTCATGGATCCAAGGCTGTACTTGGGCAAACTGGGGCCTCCTGGGACACAAAGCCATTTCCATGTGCCCTCCTCACGTGGCTGTGGTGTCCCTGTTTGTCAGCAGTGGTTTATCTGCCCACCTGAAGCCCCCCTCCATCTCTTCCCCATCCCTGCATCTGGCCCTGTCACTTCTGTACTCAGTGGTGCCTTCAGTACTGAACCCCCTCATCTACAACCTGAGGAATTAGGAACTCCTGGAGTCCATGAGGAAACTGCAGACTGGATTTCAGAAGCAATAAACTGCCTCTTTCCTTCTGCAGAACCTTCTGAATGTAACTTATTTCAATCTCAGCCTTTTTGTCCTTTTTTTTTCCATTTTTGCATTTTTTTTATACATTCCTACTATTACGTGTTACAAACGAGGCTGGCACTCAGATGTAATGCTAAAAAGGGCACTCGTTTATTTAACTTTTTAAAGAACCACTGGGAAGGGGAACCTAGGATCAGCCCAGGTTCTCTCAGGGAGCCAGAAGACAAGAGACAGTGCGACGTCACACTGGGAGCTCCTTCAGAGCCCCAAAGTTCCAAAGAAGGACCCCCCCACAGCTTTACAGTCCCTTTTATCCTTTTTGCTCTCTCCTGATTGAGGCGCTTTGGATCCTCTCCCCGATTGGCTCGTTGTCAGGGTTCTGATTGGTCTTTACCGAGGGTCATTCCTGACCAATCATTTCCCGAGGGCATCAAGTGATTGGTCAATCGCGCCTATCAATCACGGCTCAGGGTGATGTGGGCTGTACGAACCAAGTCTTTCCCTCCCCCTCCTCTGATTGACAGCTACACGGCATTTTACACCCCTACAGTGCCACAACACTTATAACCTTTGAATCAATGCTTTTAGAACAGGTACAACCAGCAGGAAACAATTTCACAAACCCCTCTTCAAACATTTTATATCATTTATGTTTTCCACAAACAAATACCATTACTCACAGTATTTCTCCATGAGTATCTGCCATTATTCAGTATATCAATGACTTTCAAAAGTTTTGCTCCCTGTGCATCTGAATAAAACAATGATTTTTTGCAGATGTGAAAGAAAGAGGCTCCCAGCAGAGCCAGCACTGCCAGGGACAATGGCCCTGGCTCTTTCCGCATCTGCTCTTCCCAGCACCACACTCCCCTTCCCAGCCCTTCTGTGGCTGCACGGCTGCAGTCCTGGGGCAGCGTGGTCACCGTCCTGCTGCGTGTCCGTGCTGTGAGCACCCTCCTCAGCAAGGGCCTCAAAAGGCAAAGGCCACATGAGGAAGTACAGAAATAACAAAGGAGATCAATTCTCCACTTCCCATCAGCAGACAATGTCCAGCCAGCTCCTGGCAGGAAAGGATGGAGTACATGTACTCTGTGCTTGGTATGAGAAATGTCTCAATAAAAGACATCCACAGCCCTCACCGCCACCCCCATCCCCCTTCTTTTCCCTCTGTTTATCGCTGACCATGACCTCATGAAGAATGGGAGATCCCTTGGGTCAGGGCAGCCCAACTGTCCCCTCCCTGTGCCCTCAGGAACACTTTCCCAGCCCCAGCCCATTGTTTAGGGGGCTGCAGACATGCCCTGGGCAGAGGTCAGGGCAGGGCTGGCAATGTCCAGGCAGAGCCAGGGGGGCAGCGAGGTGGGAGTGTGCAGCCTGCAGGAACACAGCAGCAGCTGTGGGACAGCACAGGACAAGCTGTGCTGGGTATGGCCAAGGGCCCTGGCAAGTCTGGCAGTGCCCAGGAGAAGCCAAGTCCTGCTCTCCTGGGGCACAGCAGGGTCTCTGCCACCAAGGGCTGTGAGGAGACACCTTGTCCTGAGGCCCTGGGGCCTCCTGGCACAGCCCCAGCAAGGCTGGGCACTGCCAGCCCCTTGTGCTGCCCTCAGCACCCCCTGACATCCCCGGGGCCCTGGCAGAGCCCTGAGCAAGGCTCAGCTGAGGGACAGGATCTGCCTTCCCCGGAGCTGGGGCTCAGGCCTTGGCCTTTCTGCTGCCCCCACCCAGCCCAGGCTTTGCTCAGCATCTCAGCTGCCTGCACAGAGCCTTTGCCTCCCAGCACTGCTGGCACCAGGGATCTGCTGGAACCAGTCCTGGGGAGCCTTGGTCAGGAATGGCCCTGGGGGGCTTCCAAGGGACTGCAGGATTTTCAAAGGACTTTGGGGTTTGCTTCTGCCATGGAGTTTCTCAGAGGTCTGTGCAATCATGGCTCCAATTATCTGCTGTGATGAGTCCCTTGAGATCCTTTGTCAGTAACAGCCCTCAGTGGGGCTTGTTAATGCTTCAAGGTACGTGGTGCTGCGTTCAAGTTTGTTACTGTGAAAAACACGATTCACTTTTGTGTAAAATTTGTAAGTTTAATAAAAATAAAAATAAAAATAAAATAGACAATTAGGAGACAGAAATACAAAGCTTTTTCAGCCAAGGTGCTGATACCACCAGCAGCGAGATCAGCACATTTTCCCTCTTCAGATCCTTTGTTTTAAGGACCCCTGTGTTACATATTTAAAATAAGCTAATGCATGATTCAAATATTCATTTTGGTTTCAAGAACCCCCTAAATATATAATTTATCTGTAGGATTCCACACAGTCTGGGAAGATGTTGTAAATCTGTCTTCTGAATATTCAAACTCTTAAAGGATCTATTGTCTTTCTAATTTCAGGAATGCCGGACATCCCTTCTGTCTTCTATCTAGCTGAAAGGTTAAAAAAATACAACCCCTCCCCCAATCTCTACTTAGTTACAATCTAAGAATATTCTTTTATCACATTTTTCAAATTCTATTAATAAAAGAACATACAGTACAACCTTCCCATATTTATACCTAAAGCAATCATCTTACTATATGCAAAAAGCCAACTCTAAAACATGCATTTATAAGAGTTGCAATAACGAATGATCATAAGTTCTGTACTCCCCTGTTCCCTTTAAGTTAATGATTTATCCCTAAAGTTGTGCCCTTCCCCGAGCTGTCCATCTACCCCAGCCCTGCCCCTTTTTCCAGACTGTTCCTTGCCAGTCTTCCCCATGGGCCAACCCCACCTAAACCCCTCCTTGGGATTCCCCTAAAGCCCCACTGGGCCCTGTGAGCTCCCTCCTCCCCCTGCCTGCCCCACGGGCTCCTGGCTGTGTCACTCCGTGTTGAGATCCTCCCACTCTCTGCCCTGGCTGGTGCATTCAGGTTCCCACCCCTTGGACTCCCCGGTTCATCGCTCCTTGTACCCCAGGTTCTGGGTCCTGTCTTGTCCCTTCCAGAGTTTGTTCCTTCACTGAACCTCTTGGATTCAACAAGCAGAATGCCCTCGTCCCCATTCTTGTCTCGGGCTGCCCTTGCTAACAACGCTGTGCCCAGAGCGACAGCTCGAAGCCGCCGCTCCCGTCACCTTGTCACCTTGTCACCTTGGCACCAGTGTCGGGGTGGCAGAGCCCTTTGACTGCAGCACGGCCTCAGAGGTTGGTGATCCACCAGGACAGGTTCCCAGGGAGGTGGTCAATGCCCCATCCCTGGAAAGATTCAAGCCCAGCTGGGACAGGGCTCTGAACAACCTGATCTGGTGAAAGATGTCCCTGCTCATGGTGGGGTTTGGATGAGATGAGCACTGCAGGGCTCTTCCCATCCAAACCATTCCAGGACTGCATGGGGAGAAGGGGCTGCTCACGGGACTCCATCCACTCCCTTGACTCCTCCTGGTCTCTGCTGGAGCCCACATCCAGCAGCCAAACCCAGCCCCTTCTCTGGCCTTTCCCCCCCTGCCCCAGGGGCTGACAGAGCCAGGCTGGCACAGGTGACCTTGAGGCTCTGCAGGGCTCAGGCACAGGGGCTGTGCCAGAGTCAGGGCTGAGCTCACACTCTGTGGGCTGGGGCAGAGCCCAGGCAGAAATGAGCCCTGAGCCAGCAGCTCTGCAGTGGTGGCCACCAGGCCGGGTGGCCAAGGGAGGCTTCTGGCCATGCCCTGGAAACAGCTGCTACTGCCCAGGGGCCTTTGGTGCCTCAGGCTCTCCCTGGCACAGCTCCCAGCACGGCACTCTGCTCTTGTGCCCGAGCCCTTCACTCTGCTGGGGCTGGCCTGGGGCTTTTCCTTCAGTGGGATCTGCCCTGGTCCTGGCACAGGAAAGGCAGTTCCTGCTGGAGCAGGAGGCTCTGCCTGCAATGGGCTCAAACAACTCCAACAAGGCCCTGATTACTTCAAAATTGATTCCTAGAGCACTATATTCTAACAACTGTTATAGCTCCTATACTGTGGAGTAAACTTCTCTTTTTTAAATTTACTCTGTGGTGTAAATAAATCTTTCTGTCTAATCCTGATCAGAATCAATCAGAGCTGTATTTATAGAAATATACCTGGTATTCCATCGTTATTCCTGTGGGACAAATTGCATTTCAGTTCAATTCCACCTCTCCAGTCTTTTACACATAAACCTTTGACAAAGCCTGGGAAGAGTATTGGATCCAGCCTCTCCAAGTCTCCTCTCTTAGATGGAATTTTCGAAGTCTAGGCATCCTGGAGGGGTTTGAGGATCCATGGTGGCTGTTGGGTGTCATTTCTCCACCTCATGACTCAGCAGGAGTTTCTTCAATGAAGAAATGAAGCTTTTGCCTGCAGCTCCCACTCTGCCCATGACAGGAACCCCTGTGAGTGTGTGGGACATCCCGGCTCTTTGGCAGCCTGGGGACTCCTGGGATGTCACCGTGGAGCCCCCGTGAGGGCTGGTGACAGATGGGTGCCTTTGCAGCCCCAGGTGCCCTGGGATGTCACCATGGAATGGCTGTGACTGCCTCTGACCACAGGGCTCTTGACCATCCCCAGAAACCCCTGGGAGGTCTCCACGGAGCCCCTGTCTGTGCCTGTGACATTCCAGCTCTGGAACAGCCTGGAGACTCTTGGGAAGACCCCATGGAACCCCTCAGAGGGGCTGTGACAACTCGAGTCCTTGGCAGGCAAACACCACCAGCCCCTGTTGCTATGGTCAGTTTCCATAGCAACCATCACCAGCCCCCTGTTGCTATGGTCAGTTTCCATGGCAATCACCACCAGCCCCCTGTTGCTATGGTCAGTTTCCATGGCAACATCACCAGCCCCTGTTGCTATGGTCAGTTTCCATAGCAACCATCCCCAGCCCCCTGTTGCTATGGCCAGTTTCCATGGCAACCATCACCAGCCCCCTGTTGCTATGTTCAGTTTCCATGGCAACCACCACCAGCACCTGTTGCTGTGGTCAGTCCCTTGACAGCTCCATGCAGACCTCATCCCAGGGGTGGTTGCCATGGACACCAGCTCAGGCCTGGAGCCAGAGTCCATTGCCATGGCAACCATTTGCAGTCCCATTCCCATTCCCATGGGATCCCAGAAACACAGAATTGGCTGAGCTGGGAGGGACCCATCAGGATCCTCAAGTCCAACTCCTGGCCCTGCACAGGACACCCCAACAATCCCAGCCTGGGCCTGGCAGCGGTGTCCAAATGCTGCTGGAGCTCAGAGAGCCCTGGAGCTGGGACCCTTCCCTGGGAGCCTCTTCAGTGCCCCAGCAGCCTCTGGGGGAAAAACCTTTTCCTGAGACCCAACCTGAACCTGCCCCACTCAGCTCCAGCCCTTCCCTCCAGTCCTGTCCCTGGGCTCCAGAGTGAAGAGGTTCCCACAGCCCCAGCCAGGGCCCCGCTCCCAAGGCTGTTGCCAGGGCAGCCAGGGCTGGCACCGGCTGTGAGGCTCAGTTTTCATGGGCTGGGCTTTAGGAATGGGATTCCCCAATTTCCTGCTCCCGCTAAAACCGTGCCGCCGCTCGCTGCCCTCCAGCCTCCCATGGAAAGCACAAAAGGCAAAGATCCCAGGCTGGGATAAGAACAATTTACTGGGAACAGCAACAAGATAAGCAACAAATAGGAACAGAAACAATATTGATACCAGAAGGGATAAAACAAACGATGTACAGGGAAAACTACAACAACATCAACTGGCTCTTCCTGGCCATGTATTTTCTTCCTGCTTGGAAAGGACACCCTTCTCCTCGGGGAGAGAGAGAGTCCCTTTCCTGGCCCTGGCAATGACCTGAGATGGCATCAAATACAATGAAGAGGCCATGAACAAACCCTCACGTTCTTTAATCCCACCTCACATCATTGCCAGGGGCAGGGAAAGGGACAGGTGTCTTCCCAGTGTGGATCACAGGAAATGTGGGTCACCGGGGCTCTTCTTAATGTGGGTCCTCTGATGGGGGATGAGGTTGGAGATGCACATGAAGCTCTTCCCACAGTTGGGGCACTCGCAGGGCTTCCCTCACCAGTGCCTCCGTTGGTGTCTGGTCAAGTTAGAGCTGTTAGTGAAACTCTTCCCACACTGGGGACACTCGTAGGGCCTCTCCCCAGTGTGGATGTGCCGGTGGGTGATGAGGCTGGAGTTGTACTGGAAGCCCTTCCTGCAGTCAGGGCAGCGGAAGGGCCGCTCATCCGTGTCAATCCTCTGGTGCACAAGGAGAGTGGAGCTGGTCTGAAACCTCTTCCCACACTCAGAACACTCGTAGGGCCTCTCCCCAGTGTGGATAATTTGGTGGTTGATCAGGTGAGACCTCTGGTTGAAGCCCTTTCCACATTCCCCACACTTGTATGGCTTGTCCTCAGCGTGGATGTTCTGGTGGCAAATCAGGCTGGATCTCTGGCTGAAGCTCTTCCCACATTGCTCACACATGTAGGGCTGTTCCCTGGTGTGGATCCTCTGGTGTCGGGTCAGGAGGGAGTTCCAGCAGAAGCTCTTCCCACACTCCAAGCACTTGTGGGGCTTCTCCCCATCATGATGCTGCTCATGGACCACCACATCCGAGCCCCGGCTGAAGCTCTGTCCACCTTCTTGGCTCAGGGTGGGTCTTTCCTCCTCAGAGCACCCTGGGATGGGTTTGGAGCCCCTCCTCCTGTGGGATCCCTGCGGCTTTGCCTCCCCATTGGATTCCTGTGCTGTGGAGCCACTCAAAATGGCCGCTTCCACGAGGTTCTGCTGTGGGGATTTGTCCTCCCTGGTCTCCATGCTCATCTCCTTGTCTGGGGGAGGAAGGACAAGGAGAGGATGGGATTTGCCTCCGTGCCAGAGGGAAGGGGAAGGAAATCCCCCCAGTGCATCCCCAGCAGGACGGCGTCAGCAGCGGGGTTGTCCTGCAGCTGGGGACCAGGCTGAGCTGGGAGATGGAGCAGGAGAGAGGGGGAAAGGGGCAGTGACTTCCTCCTCACCTGCCTGGCTGTCCTGGGGTATCTTCCTCTTCCTCTCAGCCTTCTCCTCCATCCAGCAAAGGTTTGGGAATGAGAATCCTGGTTTGGGGAAAAAAAAAAGGAGGAGCACGTTGAGCTTGAAGGTTTCTTTGCCCAAGCCCATCTCTAGAAGTCACTGGCCACGTGGGGTCCATAAAAAACATCCAAACATCAAGATCCAGCCCTGAAAATGCCTCCCAGGAATTCCCTATCTCTGGTCTGTCCCCTTTGGTGTTCGAGGCTATCCCCCCTGCCCCAGCTGCTGGGGGGTCACACTTGTACTGGGGGTTCCTCGTGTACTCGGTCCCTGCCCTTCCCAGACTGCTGAGAGTCCCAGGAACACAAAAAGCTCCCCCCTTTCCCATCTCCCCACTTAAGGATGCTGGGGGTTTTGGGGTCGCTGGGTCCTTGTCCTCTTACTTTTTGCTTCAGGGATCAAAGGGTCCAAGGAGTCCCCCCTGCCCCTCTCCAGGCTGTTGAGGGTCCCACCAATCATGCTGCTTTCCCCCCTCTGGGCTCCCCACTTTGGGGTCCTGGGGGACACAGGGCTCTGCTCCTCCAGGCTGCCTCTGCCAGCAGCCACCACTGGGACTCCCCAATGTCCCCTCAAGGGGCATTTTCCACTCAGCTTTGGAACTCTTCATTCTCCAAACATCCCACCCCACATAAAAACCCAACTCAGGGACCCCCCTGGATATCTCGGCCAAGCTCTCCGTCTTGGTTTGGAAAGACAGATGTCTGCTAAGGAAGGCAGGAGCCTCCCCTGAAATGGAAAATATAAACCGCCTCCCTCTGAATTATAATTTTGGAATTAATGGACTCTCAGGCAAAGATATGGGAATAGGAATAACAGTTCCTATTAGGAGGAAAATTAAACTAAACATGCAATAGTAAAAAAAAAAAAAAACCCAAACCACTAAAAGAGTCAGAATACAACCTGACACCCGGTTAGTCAGAGTGTTGGTAGCAGTCCAATCCAATCGTGGCTGCAGTCCTCCTGGAGTGACAGATGTGGATCTGTGGAAGCAATGATCTTGTAGAATGGTGTTGTATTCCTCTGGGACTCCAGTGGAAACACACTGCTTCAGGTGTGTTAAATCTCAGATTATATCCAGGTAGGAATGCTTGGCTCCTCCCTGTGGGTGGAGCATCTGAGAATGGGATGATGTAATTTTATCAGTCCTGCAGTGAGACACAATGGCCCATTAACAGAAGATATCTCCCTGGAGGGAGGATGTGTTTTGGAAGAGATAAAGAACACTGTCCCACCTGGTTTTAACAACTGGCCCATTTACAGAAGATATCCCTCCAGAGTTATGAGGGATGAGTCAAGGAAGAGATAAAGAACACTGTCCCACCCGGGTTTTAACGGCTGGCAATAGAATACACACTTTTGGTTACATCTTGCTTTGCAACCCAAGACAATTGGTCAAATGCATATTCATGAAGATTATACATATTTAAACACTCCTTTGAGTGCACATTTTCCAGCAATTCTTTAGGTTTGCTCGACCCCAGACCGTATCTTCCTAAAGTACGTGCCACAACGCAAATGTGATTTTGAGACTTATGTTTTATTTCCTCTTGAGGCCTCCTGGTCTGTGGTTCGACAGTTATTGGTCGCCAAGGGGTCAGTGGTGGATTCCTCCTGGCTCTTTTGGTGTTATTTGCCTGGTTCTTTTCAAGGTTATCTTTTCATCCAGGTATTTTAACCATTTTTACTTTTAATCAACAATCGCTGTTTCACTGTTGTCAGTCAGTTACAGAAATAAAGGCATCAGTCATTATTTCACAACCATAGTCACTTCTGCCAAAGTTAATGTTATGATGTGTAATAAGGAATAATTCATGTTTTCCTAATGTTTGTGTGATGTGATAAATATGGTATGTAATTCGGTATGATGGTAAATATGTTTTATAAAAATCTACACTGTAACCTTAAAGTCACAAGCGCCTTGAAAAACTTGTCCTGAAAGATTGTGACAATTGCTGCCAGCACAGAAGAAAACCACATTAGCAGAAGAAAAGAGGGTGCAGCTGGGAGGAGATGGATCTTCATCGTTGATGAGTCTGCCAATGACCCAGCAATTAGCAACTGATATGTATCTTATCAGCATCGTCAAGATGGTGAATCCCAGTGTCCAAATTCCAGTAAATCTACTCAGGGGCATCTCCCTGCCCGGAAATCTATTCAGCAAGGTCGGCAGCAGGGAAACAAAGATACATGAATATGTATCTCGGACAGGACTGAGATCATGTACTGTACAGCCAAACACTGTATATAAACCAGCAGCACAAGGCACACTTGGTGAAACCTCGGGGAAAGGTGACGCAGTAGAGGTCATGTTTGTGGTTTCACCCAGTGACGGCACTGTTTCCTTGTCTCATTGGCTTTGTCGATTTTCTTTGTCCGAAATATTCGTTGGCAAATAAATCGTTTTCGATGGAATGGGCTCTTTAAATCTATAACATAATGCACTGCACATTTTAATATTTTAATATATGTCTATTTAATAATTTAATTTATATGTATATCTATAGTTTTTTTAATATATTCTATTTTAATTTTTTGTGAAACCCTAAACTAGAATACATTTATCACACTGAAATATGCAATCTCCACAGGGATTAGGGTATTAACCATAAAAGGATGACAAATTATAATATATCAAAAGCAGTTTAAAAGAGATTGCAAACTGTACTAAACCAAAATAATTTGCAAAAGCCAATATATAACAGCAAAAACCATGAACTACAGTGTTATTTCTAACACGTCTCCTGGCCTAACAGAATGTCAAGACTGTGCTAAATTATCAGATTTAAGGAATTACAAGTATGCATGCTAGGAATACTGACGATACATGAAAAAAAAATATATAAAAGATATATAAAAGATATATAAAAGAAAAGGCAAAAATCATCTTGACAGGTTCAGACTGTCTTGGGTTAAAAAGTCATATAAAGGTGAAAACCAAAAAAAGTCCTCAATCCGTGCTCTGCAATACTCCATCAGCCCCAAAAACTGCCATAAATCCTTCTTCTTTTGGTCTGGGGTAATGGTACTCATAAAATTCCTTGTATTCTTTCTGGATTGATGCACCAGAACCCTCCAGTCAAAATGTGTCCCAGACACGTTTTTCCTAAATACTCCCAAATATTTCACCTTTTTCTCTACCAATTGTGCCTCCTTTTCAGACTCCAAGTCCCCTTTTTAGCAAGGAAATTAAGCAGCTTCACCAAACAAAAGCCTCTTTAGCCACCTTTTCCTGCTCCCGCGATAAAAGCAAATCTAATTCAAATTCTAATTCAAAATCTAATTCTAATTCTAAATGCAACAGCGGAATTCCTGAGGGTGGGGTAAATTCTCTTCATATTTTCTGTGTCATTTCTCACCGTTATTAATTTGCATTCTCACTTCAGCCATCAAATCCCTTCCCAGTAAATGACACTCAAAATTAGGAACAAAGAGGAATTTGTGCACTTCAAACCTATTCCCCACCTCTGCTAAAGGGCACTTGCTCATCCTTTCCACACACCCCTTTGAGTAATCTATGATCTTTTTGGCAAATTTCCCCACTTAGGGATAAAATTTAAGGTTTAAGGATAAAAAATTAACAATCCACCTCCATTATCCTCTGGACTTTTATCTCTCCATTATCCCATTGTTCCTCCTGCCTGCTCCTCTCTCTCCTTTCTCTTCTCTCTTTCTTTCACACAAACCTAATGTCTTACTTTGAAAGACAGGTATCTGCCAGGGAATAAAATGGAGCCTCCTTGGAATGGAGAATGCAAACCCCTTCCCTCTGAATTATTATAATTTTGAAATTAAAGGGCTCTGTGATCGTTTTAGTATTTACCTTTTGGTGGGATATGACTTGGAGGAAATAAAAAGCAAAACAGGCTTAAAACTTCATAGTTATAAAGATACTTCATTCACACACACTAAAAGGAGAAAAAGAAAAATGAAAATGAAACTTCAAACCACTCTTCCCCTCCCCTACTAATGTTTACTTTTTACAAACAACACAAAGAGACAACCTGTGATTTTCAGTCAGTTTCTCCATTTAAACATGATCTTTGATCACTTTGGGAGATGAGTCTCTCTAAGTGTCCCATGGATCCCACTGACAACTTAAAACAGTTCTCTTGTGGGTTTTAACTGTCACAAAAACAGTGCCCAGTAAAATCTGCTTCCATGACCGCTCCCATTAGCAGTTTCCCAAGCTGCTTATGGGTCATGGACTCAAACACACTGCAGACTGGGGTGTCACTTTTTAAAGGTGAACCACTTCAAAGGCAAAGGATTCTTTATTTCAGGGAACAGAGATATCATCTCACTTCTTCACTGCACACAGAAGGCTTCTCATATCTATGTCTGTTCAAGCATCTCAGCAAATCAATTTCACTTTGTCCATCACAAACACCTTGGCTCAAAAATCCACACATAAATTTAAACAATCACCTCCCCAAATGCATATCTTTCCATGGTTTAAAGGAATAATTTAGTCCAGTTTCCATGGTTTACATTCAGAGAAGTCCAGCAAAAATGTCCACTTCCTCAACCCCTTCTTCCAATAATCTTTATCAGTTCTTTTGCTGACTTTGTACCATGCTGTCTCTTTATGTTTTAAATCACTCTGTCCTTCCTATCTCACTCAGGGGAAGGATTGGAGTTCTGAAAGCTTCATCTTGTGTTAAGAAAGAGTTAAATCCGGCCCAGCTCTTCTCTCCCTCAGCTGCTGACTCAAACCAGTGCCAAGTTTCAAGGCCCATGATGATGGTGGTGAGGAGGAGAAACATGCTGGGGAATGCTGATGAATTGTCTTTTTCCCACTCCCTGGTCTCATCCGTGCACCCAAACTCAAGGTTGCTTCCTGAGTCCTGGGGGGAGCAGGGGAGGAGGAATTTCAATCCCATCCTCCCCCGGCCATCATGAGCACCAGCAACCAGGGTCCGGGGCACGGCCCGGCCAGGGCTGGCTGCCGTGGGGACCCGAGCTGCAGCCTCCCTCTTTTTTCCCCACTGAGAGCCAGTGGGGCCTGGCCAGGCCTCGGCCGGCTTCCCCCCTCCCTGTCCCAGCAGGAGAGGGGAGGGGGCCGGGGCAGGAATGGCCGGCCCTGGCCTGCTCAGGCCGTTCTGACAGAACGACCCCAGCCGATGTTACCTGTTCAACTGCCCAGAAGGAAAGAGAAAGGGCAGTTCCTGGGAACCTCTGGTATTCAACTCTCAAATGTTCACCTAGACGTACCTCTTTCCAATTGGATTGTCAAGTTATAACTTCCTGAAGAATCACTTCTTGGCCAAACTACCACAGGCTCTCAGGCAAAGATATGGGGATAGGAATAGTTCTTTACTAGTATGTATGATGTGGTGGATGGTAATTCATGTTTTCATAATATTGTTGTTATAGTAAATAGAAATAAAAATGTGTTTTTCTGAAAAAGCCAGAAAGCCTTTCAAAGCAGAGCAGAAAGTTTGGAAATTTTGCAAGAGCTCTCCCCGTCTCCAGAGGAAGGAACAAAAGAATTATAATACCAATAGAAGGTGGAGGACGACCAGGATGAGAACACTCAGCACCTGATGAGGCTTGATGACCCTGAGATGATATCTTATCAGGACCATTAGGAGCACTCAGGAGTCTTCTCCACCCAAGAAACCTTTTCAGAAAACTAGACCTTGCTTTCGAAATTTCATCAACCACCGAAACGAAGTCACCGAGAGACAAAAGAACTTCTAGAATCTTGGACTCATATAGCCCAGCCAGAAGAAGTATAAAAACAGCTGGCATGGGCTCAGTCCTTTGTAAAAACCGGGGGGGATACAGTGCGATAGAGGCTGTACTTGTGTTTTCACCCAGTGTTGGCACTTCTTCCCTGATTGTGGGCTCTGTCGATTTCCCTGTCTGAAAATTTCTTTGGCAAATAAATCGCTTTTGATGAAATTGGCTCTCAAAAATTTATTACATATAACAAGGCAAAACAGAACAACAACTACAGCATTTACAATGAAAACAGAACCGGGAACTTTGAGGGGCTTTGCTTCACAAAGCCCAGGGCAGCAGTCTGACCTCCATACCCCTGCAGGACTCAGAGGAGCACCAAGCTGGAAGGGCAGGAATGAACAGAAATCCCAGGCTGGTGGATGAGATGTATCAGAAGCTCCTCCGTGGTAGCTGGAGCTGCAGGACATCCCAGAGGGCAGGGGGTGTGAGGCTACAGCGTAGCAAAAAGACCCAGAGCACTGCCCAAGAATGGCAGTGGCAGGACAGGGCCAGCCCAGCTGCAGCAGGGCAGGAGAAGGAGAGCTCAGAATTCCCGAACACACAAGGAGATGGTGGTAGATCCCTAGGACTGAACTTGGGTGGTGACAGTGAACTCCTCCCACAGCAAGCAACAGCCTGGCCATCCTCCCTCTGATGCTGAGAGCCAGAGAGAGAAGCTGGCCCCAGCACCATCCTTTTTCTGTCCCCCAAAACTTGCTGTATCTTCCCCCTCCAAGAGAAATTCCCAGAGACAAAAGAAGTATAGCCAGGTGCTGCAACTCATCTCCTTTGGCCCCTTTGTTCTGCTTAAGTACCTGTAAATACCCAGTAGTTAGTTTCCTAGCAACTTATGGGAAAAAATTCTATAACTAAAAAAAAAACAAATCTAACCCCCAACAGAGTTCAAAGGATAACAGTCCGTGCTATTATGCAAAGCTGTTGGACATAAAGTCCCCATGTCCCAAGCAGCAGCAGCAGCAGCAGCATCCATCCGTGATCTATCTGTGATCCCTCACATTCTCTAAGCAGTACATTTTTATTCTATTTTTACTCAATCAGCTACAAACAGGATTCTACTGCAGTCTTCCCAGACCTATCCAGACCTAACATTGATGTGTGAAAGTGGCCATAATTTCTTACACAAATTCCACGTACACAGTTCTATCTGTTCTATCTAGGAATGGTAGCAATGCTACATTATGTTTTTGTTATGTCTAGGACTCAATTAACTTTGTAAAAGGTAATGCTACTGAAGTTTGAGCTAGGTTTTAGGGCTTCTCTTACTAATACAGTCTCTTCTTTGCTTAAGGCACTTAAGATGTTCTCTACTTGTTTAAAACTAAACTTTCATTTCTACCTCAAGTCTGCATGGATTTATGTATTTTAGTTTCTCCGAAGGTTGAATTCAGCCCTCACATTCCTGAGGACTTCTGAGCCTGTGTGAATGGGGCCCAGAGGGATTTGCATTGCAACACCTGGGGGTTCAACCCCAACCCTGAAGGATTCTAAACCAAACCCTGGGGACTCCAACCCCACCCTGGTGCCTCTAACCCCAAACCTAAGGTCTCCAAGTCCTGGGGGACTCCAACCCTTGGGGACTGTAAACCTGCTCAGGGCAGGCTGCTCTGGGCAGGGGCCCACGGCCTCAGCCCCTCTGCAGGGCACAGCAGCAGCTGCAGCTCCCAGAGGGCTCAGCCCCAGCCATGGGCAAGGTGCTGGCACAAGGGAAAACCAGGCTCCCTGGGTGCCCTGCTCCCCTCTCCCTGAGCTCCTGAGAGCTCTGCAGCCCCTGCTGCCATCCCATCTGCCCAGGCCAGCACAACAGCCCCGGCCTTGGGGCCCTCAGGAGCTGCTCCTGCTGCAGGCCCAGGGCCCATCCCAAAGCTGGGGCAGCTGGAAAGCTGTGCCCATTTCTGTTCATTGCTGCTCTGATGAGGATGGATCCTCAGCCCCTTGGAGGTTGCTGATGATATTTAGTACTCCAGAGGCCTCTTCTTTCTTGAGCTCTCCTGTTCAGGAATTCATTGAGAAAAGCTCCTAAATGTTTGTTCAAAACACCCAAACAAAAAAAGATTCTAGGAATAATTAAAGTTTTCAATTCTTCTGTGGTCAATTAGACAGATTTCAGAGGTGTACACAATGTGAATATGTTATATTAGAAAACAGTGAAGAGAGAATTGTTTATCCTCTGAAGTTTTCTTTTCCTGTTTATAGACTGTTATCAGGAATGTCCAATTACGATTGACTCCACGCACCTTCTAATGCACTCTGAATAGATATGAAAATCAAGACTTTTCCTGGTTGACAATCAATCAGACTTGTTCCTGAGAGAGTGTGTTCTTGAGAGAACCTGGGCAAGGAGCCTGGAGTCCTTTCTCTAGGTTGCAATGCAAGATGTAACCAAAAGTATGTATTCCGTTACCATCTGTTAAAACCATGGGGGGCAGTGTTCTTTATCTCTTACCTGATCCATCCCTCATATCTCCAGGGGGATATCTGCTGGTAATGGGCCAGCTGGTAAAACCAGATTAGGCAGTGTTCTTTATCTCTTCCAGGAGCCATTCTCTCTCCAGGGAGATATCTTCTGTTAATGGGCCATTGTGTCTCACTGCAGGACTGATAAAATTACATCATCCCATTGTCAGATGCTCCACCCACAGGGAGGAGCCAAGCATTCCTACCTGGATATAACCTGAGATTTAACACACCAGAAGCAGCCTGTTACCACTGGATTCCCAGACGAAGACCTGACTCATCTACACCACCACTGGATCTTCAGAGGAAAACTACACCTTTCTACAAGATTGTTGCTTCAACAAAACCCCTTCTGTCACTCCAGGAGGACTGCAGCCACGATTGGATTGGACTGCTACCAACACCCTGACAAACGGGGTGTGAAGTCATCTTCTGTCTCTGTCAGGTTTGGGGGGTTTTTTTACTACTTCATTTTTAGTTTAATTTTCCTCCTAATAGGAACTGTTATTCCTATTCCCATATCTTTGCCTGAGAGCCCAGTAATTTCAAAATTATAATTCAGAGGGAGGGGGTTTATATTTTCCATTTCAGGGGAGGCTCCTGCTTTCCTTAGCAGACATCTGTCTTTCCAAACCAAGACAGGGAGCTCAGCCGAGGTATCCAGGGGGGTCCCTGAGTTGGGTTTTTATGTGGGGTGGTGTCCTGGTTTAGGGCAAATTTGGGGGAAACCTCCAAAGGGGTTTCTCTGGAAGAGCAAACCCAAACGGCCCCTCCCCCCAGCTGGTCCGGAAAAAGAACTTCCTCGGAGAAAAGTGGAAAAAACTATTTATTTAACAAACAAAATGCCCACAAATGCAAAGAATTAATAATATGAAACAATAAAACCTCTGCCCGCTCCGAAGAGAGATGGCAAACAGAGACAGTCCTTGCTGTGGGTGTAGCTCAGCTCACTCAGTCTCTCACCAGTCCCAGTCCCTCCGCAGGTCCAGGCCCGGCGGGGCCGCAGGTGCCAGCCCTCGCTGCTTCTCTGGGTTTTTCAGTCCAGAGCAGATTTAAACAGTCCCAAGAAAAAAAAAAAAACAAACAAAAAAACAGTCTAGGGAGTCTTCTCTGCCTAGCTAGCTAGCTAAAACTAACTAAAAGCACAGGAGATCTCTGTCCCACCGCTGTCCGTGCCTCAGACGAACGCCAGAGAGCAGCAATGTGTGGGAGTCAGGCAGATTTTCTCAAAACAAACTGCACGCTGTTCTTTCTCCCCCTTCACTCCCAGAACAAGTTTTAAAGGTACAAAACTGAATATACAGCACAAACAGAACAGACGACTGGGGATACAAGCAGCATAAAGTCACCCTACCACATTCCACCCCTTATCCCCATATCGTCAATTTACTACCGAAACTAAAATTCTAACTCTACACACACATACCTTATACATTCATATATATACAGTATACAGCTATATACAGAAAATGGTAGTAACATTCAGTAAATGATATTTACTCATAGTTTTCACTCAACAATCAGATCTCCCTGAGGAACACATCATGTTGTTCCATCTTTCTGCATTATCCACCACATGCAACCTGGTCCCTGAGCAAAAACAATCCCACGGATGGGTTTGTCTGTACTTGAGGGAGATTTAATCCAAACTGTCTTCCCTAACAAACCTCTCACATGTACCACTGGAACTTTATCTCCATCTACTGTAGATAGGAGCTCAGACTGGGCAGGGCCTGCTCTGTTGGTGGAACCTCAGGTGTTAACTAACCAGGTGGCCTTTGCTAAGTGTTGCTCCCAATTTTTGAAAGATCCTCCACCTAATGCTTTCAAGGTGGTTTTTAACAGTCCGTTACATCTCTCCACTTTGCCTGCAGCTGGTGCATGGTAGGGGATATGGTAGACCCACTCAATGCCATGTTCCCTAGCCCAGGTGTTGATAAGGCTGTTCTTGAAATGAGTCCCATTGTCTGACTCAATCCTCTCAGGGGTACCATGCCTCCAAAGAACTTGCTTTTCCAGGCCCAGGATGGTGTTCCGGGCGGTGGCATGAGGCACAGGATAGGTCTCCAACCACCCAGTGGTGGCTTCCACCATGGTCAGCACGTAGCGCTTGCCTTGGCGGGTTTGGGGCAGGGTGATGTAATCAATCTGCCAGGCCTCCCCATACTTATATTTGGACCACCGTCCACCGTACCAGAGGGGCTTCACCCGCTTGGCCTGCTTGATGGCAGCCCATGTTTCACAGTCATGGATAACCTGTGAAATACTGTCTATGGTTAAATCCACCCCTCGGTCCCGTGCCCACGTATAGGTGGCATCTCTGCCCTGATGACCTGAGGCATCATGGGCCCACCGAGCTAGGAACAATTCTCCCTTGTGTTGGCAATCTAAGTCTATCTTTGATACTTCTATTTTTGCAGCCTGATCTACCTGCTCGTTGTTTTGGTGTTCTTCATTAGCCCGACTCTTGGGGACATGGGCGTCTACATGATGAACTTTTACAGATAGTTTCTCTACTCTGGTGGCAATGTCTTTCCACTCATCAGCAGCCCAGATTGGTTTTCCCCTACGCTGCCAGCTGACCTTTTTCCACCTTTCCAGCCAGCCCCACAGAGCATTAGCTACCATCCACAAATCAGTGTAGAGGTAGAGCTTTGGCCACTTCCCTCTTTCAGCAATGTCCAGGGCCAATTGAACAGCTTTGAGTTCGGCAAGCTGGCTTGACCCACCTTCTCCTTCAGTGGCTTGTGCAACCTGTCTTGTGGGGCTCCATACGGCTGCTTTCCACTTCGTTTCATCCCTATGATGCGACAGGAATCGTCAGTGAAAAGAGCGTAGCGTGCTTCTTCTGCTGGCAGTTGGTTATATGGTGGAGTTTCTTCAGCCCGGGTTACTTGCTCTTGTTCCTCTTCATCAATGAGACTAAAGTGTTCACCTTCAGGCCAGTTTGTAATTATCTCCAAAATCCCAGGACGATTCAGTTTTCCAATACGGGCGCGCTGTGTGATAAGAGCAATCCACTTACTCCATATGGCATTGGTGGCATGGTGGGTAGCAGGAACCTCTGCTTTGAACATCCACCCCAGCACCAGTAGTCGGGGTGCCAAGAGGAGTTGCGCTTCAGTACCAATCACTTCTGAGGCAGCTTGAATTCCTTCATAGGCTGCTAAAATTTCCTTTTCTGTTGGAGTGTAATTGGCTTCAGACCCTCGGTAGCTTCGGCTCCAGAATCCCAGTGGTCAGCCATGCATCTCACCAGGCACCTTCTGCCAAAGGCTCCAGGACAGACCATGGCTCCCAGCTGCAGAGTAGAGCACATTCTTCACCTCTGGTTCTGTCCTAACTGGGCCAAGGGCCACCGCATGAGCAATCTCCTGCTTGATCTGGGCAAAGGCATGTTGTTGTTCTGGGCCCCAGTGGAAATCGTTCTTCTTCCGAGTAACCAGGTAGAGAGGGCTCACAATCTGTCTGTACTCAGGGATGTGCATCCTCCAAAAGCCTATGGCGCCTAGGAAAGCCTGTGTTTCCTTCTTGTTGGTCGGTGGAGACATTGCTGTGATCTTGTTAATGACATCGGTGGGAATCTGGCGCCCACTTTTTGGTGGGAATCTTCCCACTTTATTCCCAAGAACTGGATCTCTCGAGCAGGTCCCTTAACTTTGCTTTTCTTTATAGCAAAACCAGCTTTCAGGAGAATCTGGATGATCTTCTCTCCTTTCTCAAACACTTCAGCTGCAGTGTTTCCCCATACAATGATGTCATCAATGTAATGCAGATGTTCTGGAGCCTCACCCTTTTCTAGTGCAGTCTGAATGAGTCCATGGCAGATGGTGGGACTGTGCTTCCACCCCTGGGGCAATCGGTTCCAGGTGTACTGCACCCCCCTCCATGTGAAGGCAAACTGCGCCCTGCATTCTGCAGACAGAGGGATGGAGAAAAACGCATTGGCAATGTCAGTCGTGGCGTACCACTTTGCTGCCTTGGACTCCAGCTCATACTGGAGTTCCAGCATGTCCGGAACGGCAGCACTCAGTGGTGGTGTCACTTCATTCAATGCACGATAGTCCACAGTCAATCTCCAATCTCCGTCAGACTTGCGCACAGGCCAAATGGGGCTGTTGAAGGGTGAGTGGGTTTTGCTGACCACCCCTTGGCTCTCCAGCTCACGGATCATCTTGTGGATGGGAATCACAGCATCTCGAGTTGTTCTGTACTGCCGGCGGTGCACTACCGAAGTGGCAATTGGTACCTGTTGATCTTCCCCCTTCAGAAGTCCTACTGCAGATGGGTTCTCTGATAACCCAGGCAAAGTGTTCAACTGCTTAACACCTTCTGTCTCTACAGCCGCTATCCCGAATGCCCACCTGAGTCCCTTTGGGTCTTTGAAATACCCATTTCGGAGGAAGTCTATGCCCAAAATGCATGGGGCCTCTGGGCCTGTCACAATAGGGAGTTTCTTCGCTCGTTTCTAGTCAGGCTCACATCAGCTTCCACCAAAGTAAAATCCTGTGATCCCCCTGTCACACCAGCAATAGAGACAGATTCTTCCCCCACATGTCTTGATGGGATTATTGTGCACTGCGCACCAGTGTCAACCAAGGCCTCATATTCTTGTGGTTCAGATGTGCCAGGCCAACGAATCCACACAGTCCAAAAAACACGGTTTTCCCTAGCCTCTACCTGGCTAGAGGCAGGGCCCCTCTAAGCCTGGTTATCCGTCATTCCCTGGGTAACTGGAGCTACTTCCCTCTTGGTGGAACTTCCTCTCTGAGTCTTGCCGTCCAACAATTCACGCAGCCGCTGTGCCAAATCGTCAATAGATTTTCCATCCCATTTCTTCATGTCTTCCCCAGAATCACGCAGAAAGGACCACAGCTTAGTTCGTGGGATACCCCTTCTTTCCCTATCTGGGGAACATCTGCGCTTGGTACCAGAACCTCTGACCTTGTCTTGGTTTGACAAGACAGGTGTCTGCCAGGGAAACTGGGGTTTCCCTTAGAATAGAGAATGCAAACCCCCCACCCCTGCCAAATTATAAATTTTCAATTAAGGGCTCTCAGGCAAAGATTTGGGAATAGGAATAACAGTTCTTTACTAGGAATATCAATAATACAAATGTGGTAGGAAACAAAACTACCCCACCAAACCAGCAAACAAACAACAACAATTTGGGAAAGCCCTGACAGAATCAGAGCTGCCACCTGGCACCCTGTTAGTCAGGGTGTTGGAAGCAGTCCAGAAGTGAGTCCTGGGATGACAGACGTGGCTCTGTTGGAGCAGGGACGATCCTGTAGCCAAAAAGGGTCTAGGAGTGATGAGGAAGGGTCTAGGAGTGATGAGGAGGAGTCCAGGGGTGATGAGGAGGGGTCCAGGGGTGAGGTGATGATGAGATGGGGTCTGGCAAAGACGAGATGGGGTGCCGTCTTCCTCCCAGGAATCGGGGTGAAGCAAGTGAAGTCTGTCCCCGGCCGGCTCAGTTTTCCCGGCAGCAATTGTAGACTCCCCCCACTGGGCAGGGCATCCCACAATAGGACCATGCATGCAAATGGGGCTCTGGGGGGAGCGGGTATAGTCCGGGGGTATAGTCTGTTGATGGCCCATTACCCAAAAGGCACCCGCCCCTCCCCCCCGTCCCCCTCCTCCCAAAGTTACAAGAAATAAAGAACAATTCCCCAACTGCTTTCAGCAGATGAAAATAGAATACACATTTTTGATTCCATAACCCAGGACATTATCCACCCCTTATTCTATTATCATCTGCATCATACCTAAAGCAATGAACTACTATGCAAAATGAACCCCTACACTCAGTTCTTACTTAGGATTAGGTTTTCCTGGGGTACACAACTGGTTTTTCCATCTTTCTGCATTACCCACCAAGTGTAACCAGGTCCTTGAGCAAAAACAATCCCACGGATGGGTTCGCCTTTGCCTGAGGTGGGGTTAATCCAGACAGTCTTTCCTAAAATACCTCTCATGTGCACCACAGGGACTTTATCTCCATCTACTGTGTGCAAAGGGGTAGACTGGGCAGGACCAGCTCGATTGATGGAGCCTCGGGTGTTGACCATCCAGGTGGCCTTTGCTAAGTTCACTTCCCAGTTCTTAAAGGTCCCTCTGCCAAGTGCCTTCAGAGTGGTCTTAAGTAGTCCATTGCACCGTTCCACTTTCCCGGCAGCTGGTGCATGATAAGGGATGTGATGGATCCATTCAATGCCGTGTTCTTTAGCCCAGGTGTTTATAAGGCTGTTCTTGAAATGGGTCCCGTTGTCTGACTCGATTCTCTCAGGGGTGCCGTGTCTCCACAGGACTTGTCTTTCAAGGCCCAGGATGGTGTTCCGGGCGGTGGCATGAGGCACAGGATAGGTCTCCAGCCACCCAGTGGTGGCTTCCACCATGGTCAGCACGTAGCGCTTGCCTTGGCGGGTTTGGGGCAGGGTGATGTAATCAATCTGCCAGGCCTCCCCATACTTATATTTGGACCACCGTCCACCGTACCAGAGGGGCTTCACCCGCTTGGCCTGCTTGATGGCAGCACACGTCTCACAGTCATGGATAACCTGAGAAATACTGTCCATGGTTAGATCCACCCCTCGGTCTCGTGCCCACTTATAGGTGGCATCTCTGCCCTGATGACCTGAGGCATCATGGGCCCACCGAGCTAGGAACAACTCTCCCTTATGTTGCCAATCCAAGTCTATCTTAGACACTTCTATCTTCGCGGCCTGATCTACCTGTTCGTTGTTCCGGTGCTCCTCATTAGCCCGACTCTTGGGAACATGGGCATCCACATGACGGACTTTCACAGGTAGTTTCCCTACTCTGGTGGCGATGTCCTTCCACTCATCAGCAGCCCAGATTGGTTTTCCCCTACGCTGCCAGCTGACCTTTTTCCACCTTTCCAGCCAGCCGCACAGAGCATTAGCTACCATCCACGAATCGGTGTAGAGGTAGAGCTTTGGCCACTTCTCTCTTTCAGCAATGTCCAGGGCCAATTGAACAGCTTTGAGTTCGGCAAGCTGGCTTGACCCACCTTCTCCTTCAGTGGCTTGTGCAACCTGTCTTGTGGGGCTCCACACAGCTGCTTTCCACTTCCGGTTCATCCCTACGATGCGACAGGAACCGTCAGTGAAAAGAGCATAGCGTGCTTCTTCTGCTGGCAGTTGGTTATATGGTGGAGCTTCTTCAGCCCGGGTTACCTGCTCTTGTTCTTCTTCCTCGGTGAGACTGAAGTTCTCAGCTTCCGGCCAGTTGGTGATCACTTCCAGAATCCCAGGGCGATTCGGGTTTCCAATACGGGCGCGCTGAGTGATGAGGGCAATCCATTTGCTCCAGGTGGCATCGGTGGCGTGATGGGTGGAGGGAACCTTTCCTTTAAACATCCACCCCAGCACTGGTAGTCGGGGTGCCAGGAGGAGTTGTGCATCAGTGCCAATCACCTCTGAGGCGGCTTGAACTCCTTCATAGGCAGCCAAGATCTCCTTCTCCGTGGGAGTGTAATTGGCTTCAGACCCTCTGTAGCTTCGGCTCCAGAATCCCAGTGGCCGGCCTCGAGTCTCACCAGGCACCTTCTGCCAAAGGCTCCAGGACAGACCATGGCTCCCAGCTGCGGAGTAAAGCACATTCTTTACCTCTGGTCCCGTCCTGACTGGGCCAAGGGCCACCGCATGAGCGATTTCCTGCTTGATCTGGGCAAAGGCGTGTTGCTGCTCTGGGCCCCAGTGGAAATCGTTCTTTTTGCGGGTAACCAGGTACAGAGGGCTCACAATCTGACTGTACTCAGGGATGTGCATCCTCCAGAAACCTATGGCACCTAGGAAAGCTTGTGTTTCCTTCTTGCTGGTCGGTGGAGACATCGCAGTGATCTTATTAATGACCTCTGTGGGGATCTGACGCCGTCCATCTTGCCACTTCACTCCCAGGAACTGGATCTCTCGGGCAGGTCCCTTGACTTTACTCTTCTTGATGGCAAAGCCAGCTTCCAGGAGAATCTGGATGATCTTTTCTCCTTTCTCGAAAACTTCCACTGCCGTGTTTCCCCACACAATGATGTCATCGATGTACTGTAGATGTTCCGGAGCCTCACCCTTCTCCAGTGCAGCCTGGATCAGTCCATGGCAGATGGTGGGACTGTGCTTCCACCCCTGGGGCAGTCGGTTCCAGGTGTACTGAACGCCCCTCCAGGTGAAAGCAAACTGGGGCCTGCACTCTGCTGCCAAAGGAATGGAGAAGAAGGCATTGGCAATATCAATGGTCACATACCACTTTGCTGCCTTGGACTCCAGCTCGTACTGGAGCTCCAGCATGTCCGGCACGGCAGCGCTCAGTGGTGGAGTCACTTCATTCAATGCACGATAGTCCACAGTCAATCTCCATTCCCCTTCAGACTTACGCACAGGCCAAATGGGACTGTTGAAGGGTGAGTGGGTTTTGCTGACCACCCCTTGGCTCTCCAGTTTCCGAATCATTTCATGGATCGGAGTCACAGAGTCTCTGTCAGTACGGTATTGCCGACGGTGTACTGTTGCTGTGGCAATTGGCACCTGTTGTTCTTCAACTCTCAGCAGTCCCACAGCAGAGGGGTCGTCAGAGAGACCAGGCAGGGTATTTAGTTGTCTGATGTCTTCCATCTCTACAGCAGCTACTCCAAAAGCCCAACGATATCCTTTTGGGTCTTTGAAATGTCCATTTCTGAGATAGTCTATGCCAAGGATGCACGGGGCCTCTGGACCAGTCACAATGAGGTGTTTCTGCCACCCATTCCCAGTCAAACTCACTTCGGCCTCCAATACAGTCAGTTGCTGGGACCCCCCTGTCACTCCAGAAATAGAGATGGGTTCTGCTCCCACATACCCCGATGGCATCAGGGTACATTGGGAGCCAGTGTCAACCAAAGCCGTGTATTTCTGTGGGTCAGATGTGCCAGGCCATCGGATCCACACAGTCCAATAGATCCGATTGTCCCTCTCCTCTACCTGGCTAGAGGCAGGGCCCCTCTAGCACTGGTTATTCCCTCCCTGAGCATACATACTAGAGGTTCCAGCATCCTGACTACTGACAGCCTGGGCATAGGAGGTTGAGGATACTTTCATTTTAGTGGCACCCCTTTGGTGAGTGTTCCTCTCCTTGAGCTCACGCACCCGGGCTGCCAGGACATAGGTGGGTTTCCCATCCCACACTCCCATGTCTTCCCCATGGTCACGCAGGTAAAACCACAGGTCAGCTCTCGGGGTGTACCCTCTCTCTCTGGCTGGGGGTCGTTGGGCTCTGACTCTGGGGCCTGTGACTCGCACTGGTGCCACATTGGAACTGCTCTTCCTCATCTCCTCCCTCACCTCCCTCATTTCCTCTTTGAGCTCTTTCACCACGGCAGAGATATGAGCCTGCAGCGGGCCATTGATCATGCTCTCATAATTCCTAAGCTTAGTGGCAACAGCCCCCACTGTCACTTGGTTGTCCTCAGCATTAATGGTTGCAATGAATGTAGTATACTGAGATGGCCCCAGATTTGCCAGGTTCCATAACATCTGCGCTGTGCATCTAACCTTGTCAGGATCATTATCATGCTGTCCACTCCTCCCAAAAAGTACCTCTAGTACTGCCACTTCCCTCAGCTGTTGGATTCCTTCCTCCAGAGTTTTCCAGCGCATTCTATGGTGGTGCTCCTGCATTCTTTCTCTGTGGACAAATCTTTCTCTCACACTCGTTAAAAGCCGCTGCCAGAGGGAAAGAGGTCCAGGCTCCCTTACAAATACCTGATTTATACCTGAGTCCTGGGTCAAGGGTCCCAAATTCCTGGCCTCCCCACCATCTAGTTGGACACCTGTGCCCATAAGATCCCAAACCCGAAGTAGCCAGGCAGTGTAAGCCTCACGTCCCCGCCGTACAATATCTTTTTGCAGATTACGGAGACTTTCATACGACAGGGTCTCAGTGATGATCTGAACATGTGATTCCCTTGTGTCTTGTGAGGGCCCTCCCTTCTTATCTTTACTCTCTGGGTTTGCTGTTTTCACTTTAGATTTCCTTGTTTCCACAGGGGCAACTGCTGCTGGCTGTGACTGCCCCTGTGTGTCAGCTGGAACCTGGACAGTTGTAATGTCTGCGGGTTCTGTATCAGATTCTCTTTTGTCAGGGCAGGGCGAAGGTTTCTCACCAGCTGGGGAAATGTACTCTTTCAGCATCTGGTTCATCTCATGCATTTCTTTTATCAGAGCCTTCACCCAAACCAGGTGGTTTATGCCTGAGGCTGGCTGTGGGACAGGGGTGGGCTCTTGGGCAGCATCATTATTCTTTGGGGTAGTTATCAGAGTGCTTACCCAGGCCAGTCTCCCTTTATCTCTGAATACCAAATAGAATAGGCCTATAAGCAGCACCAACCACTGTATGACGTCATTAGCATTCAGAGGGAAATTTAACCCTTGAAAAGCTGGTGGAGTAGACCCAAAAAACTGAGTGAAGGATTGGGAGAAAATTTCCCCAGGTGCCATTTCCTCACAATATGTACCATTATTAAAGTAACCCCAGAAACACAGAGTTAGTCTATGATAGCCCTGAATCCATGTGCCTGCTTTCCAAAGGAAGTTAAAAATCCACGAATTCCTCACCTTATTAACCCACAAAATAAACTGGATGCCAGCCACAGTAGCCTTAGTTACAGGGCCCATGTTTAGATAAGGGCCAGCAAATGGCAGAAATACAGCCACAACCACGTGCCAGCCAAACCAGGGAAAGCTGGACCACATGATTTTGAGCAGTAGACTTCTATCTAGTACACAAGAACTGTTATTCCTCTGTCTCAATGCCCTTGTGCCCCACACTTGGGCGCCAAAATCTGTCTTGGTTTGACAAGACAGGTGTCTGCCAGGGAAACTGGGGTTTCCCTTAGAATAGAGAATGCAAACCCCCCACCCCTGCCAAATTATAAATTTTCAATTAAGGGCTCTCAGGCAAAGATTTGGGAATAGGAATAACAGTTCTTTACTAGGAATATCAATAATACAAATGTGGTAGGAAACAAAACTACCCCACCAAACCAGCAAACAAACAACAACAATTTGGGAAAGCCCTGACAGAATCAGAGCTGCCACCTGGCACCCTGTTAGTCAGGGTGTTGGAAGCAGTCCAGAAGTGAGTCCTGGGATGACAGACATGGCTCTGTTGGAGCAGGGACGATCCTGTAGCCAAAAAGGGTCTAGGAGTGATGAGGAGGAGTCCAGGGGTGATGAGGAGGGGTCCAGGGGTGAGGTGATGATGAGATGGGGTCTGGCAAAGACGAGATGGGGTGCCATCTTCCTCCCAGGAATCGGGGTGAAGCAAGTGAAGTCTGTCCCCGGCCGGCTCAGTTTTCCCGGCAGCAATTGTAGACTCCCCCCACTGGGCAGGGCATCCCACAATAGGACCATGCATGCAAATGGGGCTCTGGGGGGAGCGGGTATAGTCCGGGGGTATAGTCTGTTGATGGCCCATTACCCAAAAGGCACCTGCCCCTCCCCCCCGTCCCCCTCCTTCCAAAGTTACAAGAAATAAAGAACAATTCCCCAACTGCTTTCAGCAGATGAAAATAGAATACACATTTTTGATTCCATAACCCAGGACAGACCTGTACTGCGGAGATTTGGAGAATGTCCTCTCTGAGTTGTTTGTGGTTCTCCTCTATCTTGTTTTCTAATGTCTGCATACGTGTTTCCAGAGCTGCAATTCTGGCATGTGTTGGACCGTGCACAGCATCTGCATATGCTCGGAGCTTCTTTGCCATATCCAGCACAGTCTCTCCTGTGTCGTCCCGTTTCATTATTGCTAAAGCAGATGAGTATTCTTGTGGCCCAAGTCGTACAAGTTTGCGCCACATCACGGGTGTACATGGTACCAGGTCTGGGTTCCTAGTGTTTAGGTCATCTGAGAAGGCAATCTCTGCCACTGTCATTTCTCTTAAGCGTTGAATCCCTTGTTCTATGGTCTTCCACTGGGTTTGCTGCATATAGAGATCGTCTGCACACAGGTATCTTTGTTCCACACTTCCCAGGACCCGTTCCCAGAGACTGCATGGATTAACCTCTCTCATCATTCCTTGGTCAATAACTGGATCAAGTGACAGGGGTCCCAGATGCCTTGCTTCCGTGCCGTCCAGGATTGTAGCCTCTCCTGCAGCATCCCAAAGATGGACTAACCAACTAATTATAGATTCATCAGGTCGTCGAGTGTAGTCCTTTCTTAGGCCTCGAAGGTCCTTCAGGGAAAAGGACTCAGTAGTAGCTTCTGGTCTTCTGCCAGTTGGTTGGGCTTGTGATCTGCTGCCGGTTGGTTGGGCTTCTGATTTTATGCTAGTTGGTTTGGATTCTGATTTTGTGTCCATCTGTTCGGTTTCTGATTGTGTATCAGTTGGTTCAGCGTCTGATTGGGTGTCACTTGGTTGGGTGTTGGGAGGCACTGAGGGTCCTTCACCTGGATCCTCATCCACTGGTCGATCAGTTTTGTGTGTGCGCTTCTTTGCTGGGGCGACTGCCAGTGTCTTACGCTCACTGTCTGGTTTAGCTGCTGTCTGAGTAGCTACGGTATTGGCTGCAGCCCGAGTGACTGGGGTAGCTGCTGATTTATCTCCCTGCCCCCCTGCCTCTACCTGCTGCCCTACAGTATCTAGCAGCGTACGATAAGCATATGCCAGGGCCCAGCTTTTTGCAATAAGCTTTTTTTCTTTAGAATCATTATGGCCGTTCTCCTCCAGATATTTCCCCACCTCATCTGGGTTCTGAATTTGTTCATGTGCAAATTCCCAAGCTGAGGGATCAGAAAATTCCTTCAAGGTTTGGCCCATTCTCTCCCATTTTCCACACCATTCAGGATTTTTCATACCTGGGTCTACTTCTAGGTCAGCAGTCTCATCAGCCCCTCTGGAGAACTCAGACCTCATTCTAGACAAGCTGTAGAACATATAGAGGAAGCCTACCAGATTAAATACCAGAAAAGTGGTTTCTTTAACAGTCAGGGGACATTGAACATTCTCTAAAAGTGATGTAACCGATTCAAAAGAGAAGGAATAAAGAAAAGACTGAAAAGCTTCATCCCCTCTAACAAACTGAGTGCAATTATTAATAAATCCCCAAAACATGCTACTGGAACTAGAATGCAGGGTAGGACGAAGAAGCCATAAACCAAACATACCAGGCACAAACTCTAGTACCTGTATAAGCTTCTTGTAAATCATAATCATTAAGCCCAGGACAATAACAATCCTAATTCGTGCACCTCTAGTGTAAAAGCTATGTGTTAGAGACAATATCGGAGCTATCTCTGAATAAAAAAACAAACCTAAGGACCAGAGAGGTATTAAAACCTCAAAAAAGCCTAGGGAACAGAAACACAGAAAGGACTCTATCTCAAGAGACATTAGGAATTCAATAAGTAACATGGCTACTGAGTACTCTATCCCCACACAAAATACAACCAAAAATGCAATCAATGTAAGTTTTTTCCACTCTCTCAGGCCCCGCAGTTGGGCGCCAAAATAAATATATGTCCTGGTTTAGGGCAAAATTGGGAGGAAACCTCCGAAGGGGTTCCTCTGGAAAAGCAAACTCAGACAGCCCCTCCCCCCAACCGGTCTGGGAAAAGAACTTCCTCGGAGAAAAGTGGAAAAAACTATTTAACAAACAAAATGCTCACAAATGCAAAGAATGAATAATATGAAGCAATAAAACCTCTTGCAGCTCTGAAGAGAGATGGCAAACAGAGACAGTCCTTGCTGTGGGTGTAGCTCACCTCACTCAGTCTCTCCCCAGTCCCACTCCCTCTGGAGGCCCAGGCCCAGCGGGCCGCAGGTGCCAGCCCTCGCTGCTCCTCTGGGTTTTTCAGTCCAGAGCAGATTTAAACAGTCCCAAGAAAAAGGAAAAAAAAAAAAAAAAAAACCAGTCTAGGGAGTCTTCTCTGCCCTAGCTAGCTAAAACTAACTAAAAGCACAGGAGATCTCTGTCTCACCGCTGTTCGTGCCTCTGACAAACGCCAGAGAGAGACGTGTGGGAGTCAGGCAGTTTCCTCAAAACAAACTGCGTGCTGCTTCTTTCTCCCCTTTTGCTCCCAGAATGAGTTTTAAAGGTACAGAACTTAAATATACAGCACAAACAGAACAGATGATTGGGGATACAAGCAGCATAAAGTCACTCTACTACACTATCATTCCCCCCCTTGAAAGTATTTCACTTTAATAAATGAAGTGTAAATGCTTTCACTGGATACAGTCCATTTGGCCTCAAAGTCTACACTGGATGTTCATCTTCAAATCCGTGGTTGTCCTGGGCTCCGTTAGGGGTGTCATCATGGACCGGAGGTGCTGGATGTGTTGTCTTGTCTCGTGTCAAGGCCTTCATTATGGTTCTGTTCCAGGATGTCCTTTTTAGTATCTCTTCCCTTAGGATTCTGTAAACTAACCAGATTGCTAAAAACATGATTAACAAAGTCACCAAGCTCTCAAAGATAAACTTTACCCGTAAACTCACATTCTATCTTAGCTCTTTGAAAATTTTGTCTAACCAGCTAGTTGCTAAATCTTTTTGCTCTTTTTGTACCTCGTGCTCTATTTGCTTCAGCTGACTGGGGTCTCCGGTGTGTGAAGGTCTCAGGATATCCCTAATAGTTTGCTCACCTCCCATACCACTGTGGCTACAAAATGCGGGCCTCTATCTGATAATATTCTTAGGGGTACCCCAAATCTGGGAATAATCTCTTGTAACAACCACTTAACTGTTTCTTTTGCCTGGTTTGTGTGACAGGGAAGGGCTTCTGGCCATCCAGAAAAGGTGTCAACCCCTACTAGCAAATATTTATATCCCCGAGTCCTTGGCAGTGCTACAAAATCTACTTGCCAATAGTTTCCTGGTTCTACTCTCACTCAAATTCTACCTAACTGTGCGTGCCGTCTAGCTACTGGATTGTTTTTTAAACAAATTTCACACTTGGACATTATTGACTTGGCCATTGTTTGCATCCGTACTGAGACTAAGTGTCGTTTTAGCCATTTTACCAATGCCTCTGCACCCCAGTGACACTCATTATGTTTTACCTGTAAAATTTCTCTCATTACCAAAGGGGGTACCACTGTTTGCCCTTGTGTGGTGACATACCACCCTTCCGTGTTCTTCTGTGCCTTCAGCAGATGTGCTAGCCTGTCATCTTCAATGGTATACTTTGGCTGAGGAGGCAAATTAAATTGAGAAACATTAAATTTTGATGGTATCAATGCCATTGCTGTCTGCACCTCTGGCGCCACTTGGCGGGCTGTCCAATCGGCTCTCCGATTTCCCTCACAGACTTTGGAGTTGCCTAATTGATGTGCTTTGCAATGCATAATTGCTACCTGTTCCGGTTTTTGTACCACATTGATCAGTTGCAGGACTACATCTTGATGTTTGATATGTGTACCTTGGGAGGACAACAGTCCTCTTTCATTCCACAGTGCTCCATGTACATGCACTATTCCAAAGGCATATTTCGAGTCAGTCCATATGTTTACTGCTTTTCCCTCACTCAGCTCTAACGCCCTGGTTAATGCTACCAGTTCTGCCCTCTGGGCAGATGTGTTTGGTGGTAATGCTTTTGCCTCCACTACGGTGTCAATTGTGGTTACCGCATATCCGGCGTATCTGATTCCATTCTCTACGAAGCTGCTTCCATCTGTGAAAAGTTCTCATTCTGGTTGCTCCAAAAGGACATCTTTGAGGTCTGCTCTTGCTGCATAGGTGCACTCAATCACTTCCACACAGTCATGTTCCAGTGGACTTTCCTCAGCTGTAGTACCTAAAAACAAAGCTGGATTCAAAAGGTTAGTTGTCTTTAATGCCACGTCATCCTGCTCAGTTAGGGTTACCTAGAATTTCAGGACAGTGGTTACCATGTGTGGCACATAAACATCCATGTGTCTTCCCATTGTGAGCTTCCTGACTTCTTGTATCAGCAGCACAGTAGCTGCGACTGCTTGCAGGCATGAGGGCCACCCGGCACTTACGTTGTCGAGTTGTTTGGAAAGTAACCCACCGGCCTTTTCCAACTTCCCAATCATTGGGTCAAGACTCCCAATGCCAGTCGCTGCCTCTCATGCACGTACAGCTGAAAGTCCTTAGACAAATCAGGTAACCCCAATGCTGGAGCAGTCATCAGTGCTTCTTTCAGTTTCAGGAAGGCCTCTTTCTGTGGTTTTCCCCAGGTGAACGGTTGCATCTTCTGGGCCTCATACAAAGGTTTTGCAATCAGTCCATAGTCCATGATCCACAGGCGTCACCACCCAGTCATTCAAAGGAAGACTCGCAGCTCGTGGAGGTTCTGG
This sequence comes from Phylloscopus whistleri, assembly GCA_017589585.1. Classification (NCBI taxonomy): domain Eukaryota; kingdom Metazoa; phylum Chordata; class Aves; order Passeriformes; family Phylloscopidae; genus Phylloscopus; species Phylloscopus whistleri. The sequence goes on along the minus strand of JADMLD010001601.1, from coordinate 471,337 downwards.
GGCTCTGGAATAGCACAAATAGCTTGGATATGGTTAGTACCTAGTTTTCTTTGTCCTTGTGAGATTTCGCATCCCAGATAAATCACAGTCTGTTGGGCAATTTGTGCCTTTTCTCTAGACACTTTATACCCTCCCATTCCCAGTGAATTTAAAATTTCAATTGTTACCTTTATGCACGTTGTCTTTTCTTCTGTTGCTATCAGTATATCATCAACATACTGCAACAAAAGGTATTGATCTCTTGGTACCTGTCCTCTCTTGGTGCAGATTTCCAGCTCCTTTGCCAGTTGATTTCCAAATAGGGTGGGGGAGTTTTTGAACTTCATAGATAACCTCGTCCAGGTGAGCTGGGTCTTTCTTCCATTTTCTGGATGTTCCCACTCAAAGGCAAATAGTTTCTTACTCTCTTGGTCAAGGGGTATGCAAAAGAAAGTATCTTTTAAATCAATTACAGTAAACCACTTCTGTATCTCCTTTACGGATGCTAACAATGTATAGGGATTGGCAACCACTGGGTGAATGTCTTTGGTTATTTCATTTATACCCCTTAAATCCTGTACAAGTCTATACTCACCATTGGGTTTCTTCAGCGGGAATATTGGAGTATTATATTCTGATTCACATTCCTTTAAAATTTGATACCTTAAAAATTTATCAATGGTTTTAGCTATTCCCTGTCGTGCTTCTGGTTTTATAGGATACTGTTTAATCCTTACCGCCTTGGCTCCTTCTTTCAATTCTACATATACCGGTTGTGCTAACTTAGATTTTCCAGGTATATCTGTCTCCCACACAGAGGGGATTACTACATATTCCACCTCCTTGGGAATATTAGGAATTAGTTTTTCTTTTATCATTAAAATCTTTCCTGTTTTGGACTCAGGTACTCTCATTACAAGTTCACCATTCTCAAAGGTAATTTCCGCCTCTAGTGCTGCCAATAAATCACGCCCTAAAAGCGGAGTTGGACACCCAGGCATATATAAAAATTCATGTGTTAAAACTTTGTTCCCAAAACTCAAATCCAGGGGTTGCAAAAATGGCCGTACTTCCTCCTTCCTTGTGGCTCCAATTATTACAGCTGACTTATTTCCAATTTGTCCCTCTATATAGTTTAATACCAAATACATTACTTTGGTGTCAATCAAAAACTTCACTCCCTTATCTCTTAACTATAAAGTTACCAGAGGTTCCCGGGGTGTAAATTCTTTTTACCCAGCATATAACATCATCACCTTGATAGCGTCTCCTTTCTGGAACTGATTGCCTTGGTAAAACCGGTTTGAATGCTTTTTTTTTCCTTTTTTTTCTTTTTTCTTTTTTTTTCCCTTATTTTTTTCTTTTTCCTCTTTTTTTTTTGCTTCTTTTTTTTTTTTTTTTTCTCTACTGCTCCTTCTACTTACAATATGCACACCGATTCAAACTCAATCTTGGTCACCTTTCTGTTTCACCCATCAAGGTGTCTAAAATCACCTGAATATCTTCTCACTCAGGATTCTGAGTTTTCATTATCATCCTAACCACACAAGCTACTTTATCTGGATTATCTCTATACAATCCAGCTGACTGTTTCCATATAACTAAATTAGCAGGTGAAAAAGGTACCTTTACAAAAACTGGTCCCTCAGCTCCCACTCCCTACCTCAATGGTGCAATAATAGTTTTCTTCTGTTTGCCTGATTTCAATATTCCTTTCCTTGCCTGGGGCCAGGGTGGGGCCAACCGTCCTCGTGTACGGTGGGCTACTGGGGCGTCTGACTTATCGTCCTCACTGTCACTACTTTCTGCCCTGTCCTCTCTGTACCCCCCTCCCTTCCATCCCTGTCCCACAATCAAATCCTGATTGCCACCTGAGAGAGAAACAGTGTGAGATTCCGGCAGAGGAGGGTATAGGGAGACAGAGGGGACGGGAGCCGGTGAAGGCATAGGTGGGAGAGGAGGGTACCCCTGAGCAGGTGTCGGTGGAGGGATAAATCTCTGAGCAGGCGTTGGCAGGGGAGGAGGATAGCCCTAAACAGACACAAAGGTATTTTCTTGAGCAGACCTAGGTGGAAAGAGGAAATTACCCTGAGCAGGCAAAGGTGGAGGAGAGGTCTATTGGGCAGGGGTAAGCGGAGGAGGGGTAAGGGAATCCGATGAGGTGATGCTGTGTGGAATAGAATTCTCGGCAGGGGTACACGAGGGAGGGGTAAGGGAATCTGGTGGGGTGAGGGCAAATGGAGTGGAACCCGATGCCGAGGAGGTGTTAGCAGGGGCAGTGGGTCCCACTCATAAATCAGCATCCAAATGGTCTACTCCCCTCCCAAGAACCAAATGTTCTACGCAGCGCTTATCCTGGATGCAAGCCAAGCAGTGCTTATCTTCAAGCCTCAATGACTGCAAAACATATTTTGGTCACCATACATTACAATAATCAATCAACTTATCCTTCCGTAACTCTTGACCAAAATTCCCCTCTTTCCAATGTGCCAACAAACAACCCAAAGGAGAAGCACCCGGGATGGGGGCATAGCCGCCCAAAACCCCTTTTTATCCTTTTAGCTTCTCCATATTACAGCTACGATTACACCCCCAATGCCGAACCTGCAACGCTTTCACATTGACTGACAGACGGCGCCTAGGCACAGACCAGGAATTCCTTAGCCCAACCAAGCGTAGCTTTCGCCGCGTCTTACTGGCAGGCAACCAGACCAGAGTAAAAGCACCTTACCTTCCAGGGAACGTTGTGAGCGGCGGGGGGTCGCAGCGCGATGGGCTCCTCGAGAATCCCTCGGTGCTGGCTGCAGCGTGATCATGTCGCGTGGTCCTCAGCAGCGCTCACAAGGTCCCGTCTGGAGTTGTCAAAATGTTAGCATTGGAAACACATAACCACGGAATGATTATATGCAGGTGCTTTTATTGAGGAGTTTTGGGAGCCGGGGTACACAGACAAACCCAAATCTGACTCCTACAGTGATTAGCAACACACACGTTTTATATCCCTCTGCCACACAGCTACATATTGATTGGTTGCCCTAGATTGTTCCTAAGCAAAATTTCTTGTAATTTAGCCAAACAGTGATCATATTTGATTCCCCTGAACAAAGTCATACTTGATTTAGTTAAAACAAAGGCCTTAGCTACAGCAACTATAGCAAAACTAATGTTCTATTCTCAAGGCCCGGTTAACCAGCAAGCCCGGGCCTTTCTCTTCCCAACCGTTACCTTTCCTAACCACCACCCCCTTAGTTACCCGCTTGCAGTTCTACAAAAAATCATTTTAACCCTATACTATCAGAGGGAGGATGGGTGGTGAAAGAGATAAGAAACACTGCCCCACCTGGTTTTAACAGCTGGCCCATTATCAGAAGGCATCCACCCCCCTCCCTCCTTGAGTTACAAGAGATAAAGAAAAAATCATCTCCCCAACTGCTTTCAACAGACGAAATAGAATACACATTTTTGGTTCCATAACCCAAGACAAGCTCAAATTGATCCTTCAACTAATTTACTTTTTGCGTGACCTAACAAAATCCTTAAACACTTCCTGAGTTGCCTGACCTTCTGTCCAAAGGGGATGCACCCTCTTTTTTCCCATGAGTACCCACAAAAGCACCATGGGCAGCCAGGCCAGCCATTTTCCTCACTGGCTCATCTTTTGGCACACCATGACAGGCTGCTCCTTTCCCCTTAAGATTTCTTTCTTGAAGTATGTCCTTCCTTCCTGGACCCCATTTGTTTTTAAGGGCTGTTTCCCTTAAATCTGCATCCCGAATAGGCCAAAGTCTGCCCTCTGTAACGGCAGTGTGGAAGGTTTGTTGATGCCCCTCCTTCTTTCACAGAATATTGAAAACTCGATTATTTCGTGGTCACTGTACCCCAGGCAGCCTCCAAACTCCACATCTCCCAGCAGCCCTGCTCTGGCTGTGAACAGCAGCAGACAGAGCTTTCCTTGGCAGTGGGAGTGTTACCAAAAGTTCAGTAAAATCAAAACCTCCTTCACCCCAATGTAGCATTCAGAAGCAGCATTCTTTTTTCAGCTGGATGCATGGGGGGATAGCTCCTCCAAAGCCATGTGTGCTGAGTACAGGAAAGTTTCTGTTTAGATTCTGTATTTTGGATACATATTCATTGCTCTTCCCAGACTGAATATACCTATGATAATCATTTCCCTGAAATCATTAACACATTTCCCCTCCCCTTTTGCATGCCTTCTTCTGCCCTGGGGGTCTCTCTGGTGGTTCCTGGTCATCACAGACCCCAATGTTCCAGTGGGCCTGGCTGAGCTGGCAGGACACTAAGGCTGCTGAACTTCCAGTTCCCCTTCTTACACAAAGGGGATTGTGTGGTTTCCATGGGCCATGGTTTTGGAGAACGAGCATTGTGTTAGCTCACCAGGTGAGACCATTGATCATCTGGAAACATGAGGTCACAGAGTGGGCTGTGACATCTCAGAGTGGGTTATGTGAGGTCATGGAGGAGCTATAGCATCATGGGCCATCTCTGTGACATCACAGAGTTTGCTGTGACATCACAGGGTGGCTGTGTGACATCACAGAGTGGATTGTGACATCAGAGACCAGCTGTGTGACATCATGGGGGGCTGTGTGACATCCCAGGAGGGCTGTGTGAGGTCACTGGGTTGGTCACTCTGCCCCAGCCCCTTCACAGTTTCCCCCAATAAGTGTGTAGCCCTGGTTCGTGCCTGAGATGTTTTGGTTTTTTGAAATTCTTTTCCCAGGGAATTTTCAGTAAACAAGAGACATGTTGAAACAGGGGATTCAAGGGTTAAAGGGAATTTTAGAATAGCTGAGGTAGTATACATGAACATGTAGAATGAACTATCTCCATTCTCCAAGGACTGAAGGAAAGTAGAGAGATAAGGGGGCCCTTCGAAGGACACCTGGTGCCCATTAGAAGTTGCTGAGCTTGTAAAAATAAGAGGGGGCCCTTTGTAAAAGTAGAGGGAACATCTTGGTAAAGAGAGAACACACATGTGCAGATCTGATGGTTCAGAAGTTCACAAGGAGGAAGACATTGGTTCCTTCATACTCACCAGCCCTCCGACCCAATTCGGGGACCACTGACTCATTAAAAGGACTAAACCACACAGCCGCAACTGATTTACATACGAAGCGGAGAGCGGGCAGGGACAGGTAATCAATATGTATAGGCGATATAGAATATGCATGATTTTTGTAGATAAATAGAAGGGTAAAATTGTAAGAGGTACGCAGGATTTGGGAAGATGCACTCCCCCTTCGTCCATCGCTGAATAAAATACGTACCTACTTTACGAGTTGTGGAGTTTTGAATTGTATATCAATGTTTTTCTAACTGTCACTTTGTTCACATTTCTTTCCCTAGGAGGGACTTCTTGATGTCCCTCTGGTATGACCAATGTGATAGAAGAGGATTGTCTTTTTTTCACCAATCAAATTGGTCTGTGTAGAATAGTATAAAAAGGGAAACACATCCCAAAAATAAAGGAGTCATTTTTAGTTTTCTGGAGTCAGAGTCTGTGTCGTTGTGGGGTACAACAGTGCTGGAAGTCCAATGCTGTTCATGCCCAGAAGGGTCCCCTGTCCCCCAGTACTCCCCCGGTGCACCTGGAGCCACAGCCTCCACCAAAGGATGTTCCACAGGATCTACCCCAGAGCCTGACACGGGGACAAGGGCCTGGGCTGTGTGACCAGGACATCAAGGACAGGGATTGTCCAGGTCACTGTGGCCTGGGTTGGGTTGCCCAGGGCAGGAAGGATGTCTGGCAGCTGCAGCAGGGTCAGGGAAGGGCTCCAAGGTGGGGCTGCAGCCCTTGGGCTGTCAGGAGAGGCTGAAGGAGCTGGGCTTGTCCAGCCCCAAGCAGGGAAGGCTGAGGGGCTCCTCATCCCAGCCTGGCAGTGCCCCCGAGGAGGTGTTGGAGAACACAGAGCCAGGCTCTTCACCGAGGGCCTGCTATGAGACAAAAGACAATGAGCAGAGGCTGAAAGAGGGGAGGCTCAGCCAGGACAGGAGGAAACCTTTGTTCCCATGGGCTCAGCCAGGTGCTGAGATGCTGCCCCCTAATCCCTGTCCTTTGGGATTTTCCAGTCCAGACCAAATCAAGCCTTGAACCACTTGGTCGGACCCAGTTTCTGACAGCTTGGGCTGCTGACTTGCTGAGGTCCTTTCCAATTCAGCTCTCTAATGATGCTGGGAGAATGCTGGTCCCAGTTTTAGACTGGAGCAGAGCAGATGGGACAGGAGCCCTGCAGGGCTGTAGGGGACCTGCAGCTTGCGAGGTGCACGAGCACATCTTCATTAGCTGGGTCATTGAAGCACTTTTCAGAAATGTCCAAGTTTTCCCACCAGCAGGAGAGACCAGGAATTTCCTGGAAGTGTACAATGGCAGGAGAAGAAATCCTGATCTTGCCCTCTCTTTCTGTCACTGGCTGGAGTTGTGTTTTTCATGGAACTGTGCCTTCCCTTGGCTTTGTTGGCTGACAAGAAATGAACATCCCTCTATGTCTCGGGTAGCTCCTTCTGCAAGGAAAGCAGCTGGGAGTTGGTGCCAAGGAGCTGAAAGCTGCAGGTGCAGCCTGGAGTGGAGGAAGCTCAGATTTGCACAAGGCTGCTCTGAGTGCCAGGGCTTGGATGGGGGAAATGGTGGGGTGGGGATAGGGACAAAGTGTGATTGATTGTCAGCCATGAAGGGTCTTGATGTTCATATCTATTCAGAGCACTTTGGGAGGTTCTGGGGATCAATATCAACTGGAGGTTGTTGATATCAATCTATAAACAGGAAAACAAAACTAAAGAGGACAAAAAAAACCTCCAAATCTTCATTAAAAAAAAAAAATCGTATATTCGCTTTGAATGCAAATCTGAAATCTGTACAATTAACCACAGAAAAATGGAAGAATTGAAATTAAATTATTCCCAGGGGCTTTTCTTGTTAGAGTGCTTTGGAATGTTAATGAGTCTTTGGCACTGGATTCCTGAACTGAAGAGCTGAAGCCTGAACAAGCCTCTGGAGAGCTAAAATCCATCAGGGAACTGCCAAGTTGCTGAGGATCCATCCTCCGCAGAGCAGATTGAAGAGATTCCAGGGGTTTCCAGCTGCTCAAGAGCTGCGAGCTCACGTGCAGGCGCAGGGGCTCCATGGTGGCATCTGAGAGGTCTCTGGGCTCCTGAAGATCTCTTTGGTCACACTCAGTCACAGGGGCTCTGTGGTGACATCCCAGGGGTCGTTAATCTTCCTAAGAGCCATGAGGTGACAGTCCCAGGGCTGCACAGTGGCACCAGAGGTGTCTGTACCCTGCCAAGGAGCCAATTTGTCCCAGGCAGTGGCAGGAGTCCAATGGTGACATCCCTGTGCTCCTAAAGAACAGCGAGGTCACCGACACTCCCAGGGGCTCCATGGGGACATCCCAGGAGTGTCCAGGCTGCCAAAGAGCTGGGATGTCACAGACACTGACAGGGGCTCCATGGGGACATCCCAGGAGTGTCCAGGCTGCCAAAGAGCTGAGATGTCACAGACACTCCCAGGGGCTCCAGGGGGACATCTCAGGAGTGTCCAGGCTGCCTAAGAGCTGGGATGTCACAGACACTCCCAGGGGCTCCATGAGGACATCCCAGGAGTGTCCAGGCTGCCAGAGAGCTGGGATGTCACAGACACCCACAGGGGTTCCTGTCATGGGCAGAGTGGCAGCTTCAGGAAAAGTTTATTAGAGGAGCTCCTGTTGGGTCTCAAGGTTCACAGAGGACCCACACCAGGACTCCCAGACTTTCTAAACTCCTTCTGGGAGAGGATCCTGGGAGTGCCTGGATCCAATCCCAGCCCCAGACTTTCTCAAGGATTTATGCCTAAAGGATTATACAGGTGGAATTGAACCTTTGTACGACTTTGTCCCTCAACACTAAGGATGGCAAACCAGAAGTATTTATGGACATATAGATATGACTGATTATGATCATGATCAGACAAAAAGATCTTAATCAGAATGATTTACTCCCCAGTACAGGAGCTGTAACATCTATTTTAAGATAGTGCTCTAGGAAGCAATTTTGATGCAATTGTATTAAAGCAAAAGCAGTTATTAACCAGAGATGTGTGTCACTCCCCCAGACCAACGGCCGTGGGCAAATCTCTTTAGCTCAGCCTCAGGCAGTGACCTTGAGGGATGTCCCCACTACAGGGAGGAATCTCCACACCCTCCCAAGGAGGGAAATGTCAGGAGATGCTGCAGATAAAATCTGGGACAGGGCTTTTCTACTCTGAAGTGCTGCCCTGTCAGTCAGATGTACCCAGGCTGTGCCAGCTCAGCAGCTCTGCAGAAGCTCTCAGTGGTGTCACTGGGTTGTTGCTTTCTCTGGGGATTTTAGCAGCTCTCCCACAGCTTCAGCTCCCTCTCAGGATGCGGAACTTTGGGATGGAGGAGTCAGGCTGCTTTCAGCATTCTTCACCCCAAAAGCAGCATGATCCCCTTCTTCATTTCCCACTGGGGGCTTTGCAAACAAGGCCTTGCTGGAGTTGTTTGAGCCCATTGCAGGCAGAGCCTCCTGCTCCAGCAGGAACTGCCTTTCCTGTGCCAGGACCAGGGCAGATCCCACTGAAGGAAAAGCCCCAGGCCAGCCCCAGCAGAGTGAAGGGCTCAGGCACAAGTGCAGAGTGCCGTGCTGGGAGCTGTGCCAGAGAGAGCCTGAGGCACCAAAGGCCCCTGGGCAGTAGCAGCTGTTTCCAGGGCATGGCCAGAAGCCTCCCTTGGCAACCCGGCCTGGTGGCCACCACTGCAGAGCTGCTGGCTCAGGGCTCATTTCTGCCTGGGCTCTACCCCAGCCCACAGAGTGTGAGCTCAGCCCTGACTCTGGCACAGCCCCTGTGCCTGAGCCCTGCAGAGCCTCAAGGTCACCTGTGCCAACCTGGTGCCCATCCCTGGGTCTGGCACTGTCACTTCTGTGCTCGCTGCTGCCTCCAACACTGAACCCCCTCATCTACAGCCTGAGAAACCAGGAGCTGGAGGATGCCCTGAGGAGTATGACCACTCTGTGCTTTTCAGAAACAATCAGGTGCCTCTTTATTTCTGCACAGCATTCAGAATGGAACTCATTCCAGGCCCAGACTGCTTTGTGCCTTGTGTCTTGTTTGTTATTCTATTTCGTGGTTTCCTTTCCTTTCCTTTCCTTTCCTTTCCTTTCCTTTCCTTTCCTTTCCTTTCCTTTCCTTCCCTTCCCTTCCCTTCCCTTCCCTTCCCTTCCCTTCCCTTCCCTTCCCTTCCCTTCCCTTCCCTTCCCTTCCCTTCCCTTCCCTTCCCTTCCCTTCCCTTCCCTTCCCTTCCCTCCCCCTCCCCCTCCCCCTCCCCCTCCCCCTCCCCCTCCCCCTCCCCCTCCCCCTCCCCCTCCCCCTCCCCCTCCCCTTCCCCTTCCCCTTCCCTTTCCCTTTCCCTTTCCCTTCTTCTTCTTCTTCTTCTTCTTCTTCTTCTTCTTCTTCTTCTTCTTCTTCTTCTTCTTCTTCTTCTTCTTCTTCTTCTTCTTCTTCTTCTTCTTCTTCTTCTTTTTCTTTTTCATTTTCTTTTTCTTTTCTAATATTTTCCATAAATGGATGCCATTAATCCCAGTATTGCCACATCAATATCTACCGTGCCTGTGTTAAGCACAGACAGTAAGGAGCCCTGATCACTGTGCATTTCTGTAAAATAAAGTGTCTTGCTCTGCCCTGTGTGCCCAAGATGTTCCCTCAGCCCCTCTCTGTCTCTGCAGGGGCAGTGCCTGTGAGCAGAGGTGGAGGGCAGAGACTCCCAGCACAGCAGCACAGCCACGGACAATGGCCCTGGCTCTTCCCACAGCTGCTCTTCCCAACTCCAGCCTCTCCTTCCCAGCCCTTCTGTGGCTGTAAGGCCACAGTGCTGTGGCAGCTTGGTCACTGTCCTGCTGCGTGTCCGTGCTGTGAGCACAGGCAGGGCCAGGCCATGGGCACTGCTGGGACACAGCTGGGCTCCAGCACAGCAGCTCCAGCAGCAAAGGGCATCTCCTGAGGGCAGCCCAGGAAGGCTTTGCTCTCCCTGCAGAGCTGCTGCCAGCAATGTGCTCCAGGAATGCCTTGGCAAAGCAAAGCCCAGTGCCCAGGGGCAGAGGGGGAGTGTTCAGGGGGGCACACAGCAGTGTCCTGGCACAGCCAGAGCTCCTGGCATGGACCTGAGGGAGCAGCGGAGCAGGGCCTGGGCTGTGTCTCTCTTCTGGGGACAGCCTGGGAAGGTGCCCCAGGGCAATTTTCCCACCGCAGCCCCTGCAACCACCATGGCCAGCACAGGCCTCTGCCCACACCTGCAGGAGGTTGTTTGTCCCTGCATGGAGGGACACCAAGTGACCAGGCCAGCAGTGCCTGTTTGCTCTGTGCTGAGGAGATTTCAGCAGGGCATTGTGTGTGTGTGGGGAGATGAACCAGAGTGAGCACAAACACCATCAGCAGCACTCGGGGCTGGCACAATTCCAGAGGCACAAACAGGGCCTTGAGGCCACTTCACTCTGAGAGTAAAATCCTCTGGGAAACCACCTGAATTCTTCACTGGGCTGTGCTTAGGGCTGCAGAGAGAAACATCCAGGGCAGGGAGGCTCAAGGGAAACTGCTCAGCACAGCCAAGGACTGCCCAGAGAGACCATTGGGGTGGGGGTGTGTGGGGAGAAATCACAGCTGCCTCCCTTCTGAACCACCCCCAGGACCTGGACGGGGCTGTGCTGTGTTCTGGGCACTGACTTGGAACTGAGGGACGTGGAAAAGGCCTTTGGTGTCAGGGATGTTGAGAAGGCTGGGCAGTGTCAGTGTGAGAGCTCTCTTAAACCCTTGGAAAGGGCAGAGCCATCCCAGAGGGTCCTGGGAACCTGGGAAAGGCAGACATGGAGCCAGTCTGCAAACAGGGCAGGGAGGGGATCTGGGAGAGTCCCAGACTGGTCAGGCTCAGCAGGGAAGGGGATGTGGCAAATCCTCCTGCAGCCATTCCAGGCACTGGCAGGACAAGGCAGGGATTGCAGAACCCACGTGGGAGAGAAAAGAAGGGGATGTTGTGTGCCCAGACTTCAGCCAGGCCTGTGACACGGTCTGCTGTGGTCTCCTCAGAGCCAGACTGGAGAGAGCTGGGCTGAAGAAATGGAACCTGGGGTGGGTGGGAATTTGGCTGAACAATGAGGGTCAAATGTCACCCATGGTACAGAGTCCTCTTGGCAGCAATCAGCCCTTGACCACCACTGTGGAACATTTCTATTATCTCTACAATGGTATGAAATGCACTTTCAATTCCTTTGTGAGTACTGCCAAATTGTAGGGAGTCTGTGACCAAACTCCTCCAGTTGACGGTGACTGCAAAACACAATTGGGCATAATTGTGCTTTTCTTTCCTATGGGCAAGATGACTGAGTTGAGTCAATTTGTCTTGCCATCAGGTGCCAACCACGCAACGAGAAAAGTGAGAAAAAACTCATGCATCAGAAAAAAAAGGCAGTTCAAATGGGAAAAACCCAAACCCAATAAAACAAACCAAAACCAAAACCAAAACCAAAACCAAAACCAAAACCAAAACCAAAACCAAAACCAAACCAAACCAAACCAAACAAAAAATACCCCACAAAAACCAAAACCAAAAACAAACAACAAACAAACAAAAAAAAACCAAAGCAAGACCAGCCAGAACAACACAAAACCCTCACAAACAAACCAAAAACAAAAAGCAAAGGCCACAAACAGAAGAAAAGCAAATCCACAGGAAATCTCCTATCAGCAGAAAATATTTAACTATCTTGTGGCAGGAGAGGATTCTTTATGTGTCGGTGATGTTTTGAAAGGAAAATGTCTCTAAAAAAAAATTAATCCCCAACCCCCCTTGCCTCCTCTGCTTCCTGCAGTTTATTGTTGATCATGGTGTGACATGGAATGGAATATCCCTTGGGTCAGTCCAGTCCAGCTGTCCCATCCCTGTTCCCTCAGGAACACTTGCCCACCCCAAGCCCATAGGTTGGGGGGTTGCAGACACACCTCAGGTGGGGCGAGCGCTGTGACAAGGACAGGAGAACAGAACAACACTGACTCTTATCAAGGACTGTAGAACAGCACAGCACAGCCTTGGAGAAATGGATCAAGGATGTAACTCCGGCAAACAGCAGTCATTCAAAATGCAAGGAAAATGTCAGCTCAGCTGACAAAACAGAAGGTTTGCAAAACAATAATATTGCCCATACTCAAAAGCGGGGTTGAGGAACAGCCACCTAAAAAGGACACTGGATGTTGAAGACAGACCCCAAAGAACCAGATAAGAACTTGTGAGAAGGGGTGCAATTATGTCAAGTAAATTCAAAGGAAGTGGGAATAGCTAATGAATGCATAATCAGTGTGTGTGATCAAAACGCTGTTCATTTGATGGTCAGTGCACTGAAATGGAGGAAGGATCGCCCAAGTGACCAGCACGCTGTAATAAAGAATACCTGCTCTCAAATACTCAAAAGCGTGTTCAAAAGTTTCTATCCAGCGCATTTCAGTATCAACAGTGTCCTTGACTCCATTAAACCCCACAGTGTCACAGTGGCCCCTTGGTTCCATGAGGCCCTGCTGTATAACAATGGACCTTTGGTTCCATTATCAAGTAAATAAAGCACAGACAAAGACTCTCCAACTAATTAAAGTTAGAAAGTGGTATGTTTAATTCAGTGCCAGGTAACACGGGGAGTAACCTCCCAAAGATGTGTGCAAAAACCACAGAGCTCTGGCTCTTTCTTTATCTACAAAATCTTACATATTCATGTAATCATTCAACACGCCTATACATACTTTTTACTTAACCCTGCCTTCTTTCCTCTTCATCATAAAATGAGCTCAAAGTCCTTTCACGCTTGCGCAGTCCTGCACTCAAATTGGGTCGGTGGGTTTTGAAATGGGTCAGCGGTGCCTTAGGATGAAGTTAGGAACGTCTTCCTCAAGGTAAACTTTTCACCTTGGTCTTGTTGGCAGGCTCTCTGACCCCTTGGGCATAGTTCAAGCTCTCCTGCCTGGTTCTGACTGGTTTTGGGGCCCAGGTGCAGCTACAGTTTCTTCATCTTTACAATACTCCATCCTCCCCTCAGAACTTCTACAAACACAGCAAAGTCAGGCAAATGATAGATTGTCTTCTCAAACTAGCTTCATCTGGCAATGATTAACTATCGTCCATTGCTTCTGCTCTAAACTCTTCATTAATATCCATTTCTTCTTGCTTCTATCCCTTTAGCTACACTCTTAACCCTTTGGATTCTTCTCAACTGTTGATTCAATTAGGGCCTGTACTGTCAAAATGGCCTCCTTGGTTCTGCACTGCCACAATGCTCTCCTTGGCTTCACAAGGCCTTGGTGTGTCCCAACAGCCCCTTGGTTCCATGAACTGCCATAGTGTCACCACGATCTCTTGCATCTGCAGTATCACGATGGACAGTTGGTGACAAGCAGCCCCACTGTGTCACAAGGAATATTTGATTCCATGGGGCCCCACAGTGTCACACTGGCCCCTTGGTTCCACCAGGCCTCGCTGTATAATAATGGCCCCTCAGTTCCATGAGGTTTTGTACTGCCAACAATGGTCTCCTTGGTTCTGCAGTGTGCAAATGGCTGCTTGGTTCCATAAAATTCCTCCGTACTGCAGTGCTCTCCTTTGTTCTGTGGGGCTCTGCAATGCCACAATGTCCCACAGTTTTCATGAGCATCTTCCATACTATCAACAATGCCCTTTGTTCCAAGGAGACCCCACAGTGTCTGGATGGCTCCTTGGATCCATGAGGTTCTGTAGTGTCACCATGATCTCCTTGGATCCACATTGTCACAATGGACCCTTGGTTCCATGAAGTTCCATAGTATCGGCATGGCCTCCTTAGATCCACAGTATCGCTATGGACCATTGGTTCCATGTGGCCCTGCTGTGTCACAATGGTTTCTTGGTTCCATGAAGCCCAACTGTTTCACAACTGACCCTTGATTCCATGAGGTTCTGTACTATCAAAATGGTCTCCTTGGTTCTGGACTGGAACAATGGACCCTTGGTTCCATGAGATTCCATTATGTCACAATGGTCTCCTTGGTTCCACGAGGCCTTGCTGGGTCACAATGGCCGCTTGGTTCCATGAGCTTCCCTAGTGTCACCATGGTCTCCTTGGATCTGCCTTGTCACAATGGACAATTGGTTTCATGGAACCCTGCTGTGTCACAGTGAAGCCTTAGTGCCATGAGGTTCTGTAGTTGGACAATGGTCTCTTTGGTTCAACGACACTTTGGAGTGTAACAATGGCTGCTCAGTTCCATGAGCTTCCATAGTGTCAACAATGGTCTCCTTGTTTCTGCAGTGTCCTAATGAACCCTTGGTTCCATGAGGTTCCTAAATGTCACTGGTCTCCTTGCTTCCATGTGTCCCTGCTGTGTCACCACAGCCCCTTGGTTCCTTGAGTTTCTGTACTGTCAACAATGGTCCCTTTGTTCCAGTGAGGCCTTGCTATGTCACAGTGGACCCTGGGTTCCATGAAGTTCTTCAGTATCACAATGGCCCCTGTCCTAGGTTACTGTGTAAGATGTGCCCAAAGTATGTATTCTATCACCATCTTCATGAGCTGTTGAAACCAGGTGGTCCCCTCCCTCCGGACTATCTCCTGTTAATGGGCCATCAATGCCTTGCTGCATGCCTCATAGATAACTCCCTCCAGGAGTTATCTCTGTTTAATGGGCAATCAAGATCCACTGCATGACTGGTGGAATGATATCAGCCCACTGTGAGATGCTGTCCCCAGGGGGAGGAGCCAAGCATTCCCATCTAGATATAATCTGGGATGTGGAACAGCACAGTAGCCTTTACCCACTGGATTCCCAGAGAACAAGAGCTACCAGACCTTTCTACGGGATGACTGCTTGAACAAGACCACTTCATCTGGACTGCTACCACTACCCTAACCAACAGGGTGTCAGGTTGTATTTCTGCAATTTATTTTATTTTACTTTTATTTTACTTTTATTTTACTTCATTTTACTTTTTTTTTCCTTTTCTCCTATTAAATTGTATTTCTGACTTGAAGTCTTACTGGTTTTGCTTTCAAACCAGCACAGCCCCTTGGATCCATGAAGTTCCAAAGAGTCTCCATGGTCTCCTTGGATCCGCATTGTCATAATGGACAATTCCTTCCATGCAGTCCCAATGGGTCAGAATGTCCCCATAGTTCCATGAGGCCCCGCTTTGTCCCAATGGCCCTTTGGTTCCATAGGTTTTATCCTGTACCAATGGACTCCTTGGTTCTATGAGTTACCCTGCTTTTAGCAGGGGTTTCTTTGGCTCCAGCAAGGCCTGGCTGTACCTCAATGCACCCTTGGTTCCACGAGGCCCTGCTGTGTCACAATGGACCCTCCATTCCATGAGGCCCTACAGAGTCACAATGGACTCTTGGGTCCATGGGGGTCCATCATGTCACACTGGACTTCTCATTCCATGAGTTTTTGTACTGTCAACAACAGTTCCCTTGGTTCCACAGTGTCACAATGGCCCCTTGGGTCCATGGGCTTCTGTAGTGCAACATGGTCGCCTTGATTCCATGAGGTTCTGCAGTGTCACAATAGAAACCCTTGTTCCATTAGGCCTCCAAGTTTCACAATGTTTGATTCCAGGAAGCACCACAAAGTCACAATGCACCCTTGGTTCTGTGAGGTTCCAGAGCATCCCAATGGTCACCGTGGTTCCATGAGTTTCCTTAGTGCCACAATGGTCTCCATGGTTCCATTAGGCCCTGTCTTGTCACAATGGTCCCCTGGGTTCCAAGGAGGCCCTGCTGTGTCACAAAGGACTCTTGGTTCCATGAGGTTCTGTGGTTTCTCCATGTTCGTCTAGAATCTGCAGTGTAACAATGGACCATTGGTTCCACATGGCCTGGCTGTGTCACCAATGACTCTTTGATTCCATGACTGCCACAACAGAGACTTGTTTCTATGAGGTTCTGTACTGTCACAATTGTCTCCTTGATTCCATGAGCCCCTGCTGTGTCACAATGGACCCTTGGTTAAACAAGGCCTTGCAGTGTCTCAATAGTCTCCTTGGTTCTATCAGGAACACAAAAGCTTTGCATCAACATTGAGCAATGCTTACTTTAGCCACCTGGGAACCTCTGTCTGCTTTCCAAAGAAGGGTTCAAGCTGAGGATGGCACCAGCAGCTTCCATCTGCAACAGAGATCCAGGACAGGGACAGAGAATTCAGCTGAGACACTCAGAGAATTCTGCTTCCAGAGCTCATTTCTGGTGACACTGTCCCTTGTAGAAAGGTGACATCATTCCAGGCAGCCTGTCCTGAGCATGTGGTTCCTGAGTGGGCTTTGTTGTTTAGGAAACCTGCTCAGGCTTTTCCATTCTTTCCTCACCAAGAGGAAAACTTCTCCTGGGCCTGTGTGCAGGCAGAGGCCTGAGGAGAGCAGGTGGGACATGGTGCAATGGGCTGGGACACGCAGCTGCAGAGCTCAGGGGACAAGGTTCTGATGCAGGGCGCAGGGATGTCAGTCCCAGGTGGGCAATGTCAGACATGGTGAGGTTGGGGTGAGGAGCAGGTTGTCCAAACAGGGTCAGCCTGCAAGGGGCTCATTCTTCTCTGGGCCCAAACATCCTAAGGAGACATTCAGCATCAAGATCCCTTGGGGAATGTTTCTATCCATGCTTCCCTCATCTGGAAAATAAAAAATGCTTGTTTAAAAAAGAAAAAATCAGGAGGTGCACTTTGAAATCTCCCTCCTCAACAGGACTCCAGACTCCAGTGAGCTGCACATGCCCTGGAGACTTGAAGATATTTGAAGGAAGACAAAGAGGTCCTGAGGGCTTTCTGTATTTTCATCAGCCCAACACTGGATTTGGGGCTGAGTCCAGGACCCTCAGGCATAGAGAGAAGGTTGAAGAAGCTGCTGAAGGAGTCAGAAGCAAAACTCCCAGTCCCTTGGAGCATCCCTGGGCCCCAGTGAGGGCAGGGAGTGCCAAAGGCTGCCCAGGGCCTGGTGAGAGCAGCTCCTTGAGGCCAGGATTGCAGGGAGCCCAAGGCTGTGAGCAGGGAACTGCAATGCTGAGCAAGGCCTGGGCTGGCTGGAGGGAGCAGAAAGGCCAAGCCCTGAGCCCAGGCCTGGGACAGCAGGGCCTGTCCCTCCCGGGTGGCTAGGGGCTGTTTGTGGGGCAGGGGGATGGGAAGGGCAGCAAGGACAAATGTCCTAAAGCTGCAAGCCCTGCCAGCCTGCTCAGGGAGGGGCCAGGGAGGACCAAAGTGCAGCCCCTGCAAGGAAAGTTCCTCCTGTGGGCCCTCCAGAGGTGCTGGCAGAGCCCAGGGGACAAAGGCCTGGGTGCCTGTGGCCCTGCCAGCCCTGCCCAGCCCTTGGCCATCTCTCCTGCAGGTGTGAGTGTGGATCTGCTGGAGTGCAGGAGGGCTCTGCACAGGGCCCTGGACAAGCTGGATCCAGGGCCCAAATCCAACAATGTCAGGTTGAACAAGACCAAGGGCCGGGTCCTGCACTTTGGCCACAACAACCCCTGCAGTGCTACAGGCTGGGGACAGAGTGGCTGGACAGTGCCCAGGCAGAAAGGGACCTGCAGGGACTGATGGACAGCAGGCTGGACATGAGGCAGCAGTGTGCCCAGGTGGCTAAGAAGGCCAATGGCTCCTGGTCTGGATCAGGCATGGTGTGGCCAGCAGGAGCAGGGCGGTGATTCTTCCCCTGTGCTCGGCACTGGTTGGGCAGCACCTTGAGTGCTGTGTCCAGTTCTGGGCCCCCCAATTAAGGAAGGACATGGAGGGGCTGGAGCATGTCCAGAGAAGGACAACAAGGCTGGTGAGGGGTCTGGAACACAAGTCCTGTGAGGAGAGTCTGAGAGAGCTGGGTTTATTTCTCCTGGAGAAGAAGAGGCTCAGGGGAGACAAGGTGGTGTCAGGCCACAGGTTGGACTTGATGATGTCCAAGGTCTTTTCCAACCTTGCTGACTCTGTGATTCTCTGAAACCACCCTTGCAGCAGTTGCAGGAGGAGCCCTGGGCCTCCTCTTCAGAAGGTGCAGCAGCCCAGGTCCCTCAGCTTCTCCTCACAGCCTCAAAGCCCATCCTGTCAGTCCTGCAGAGCCTCTGCAGCTCCTCCTCATTGCCCACAACAGGGAGCCCCACAGCCAGACACAGCAGCCCAGATGTGCCCCCCTGGCTTGGGGTGTCTCTGGCAAGGGAGCAGCACCAGGCACTGCAGGAGCCTGCAGACAATTGAAGCACTTGGAGGATGATCCTGCTCCCCAAGGGACGTTCCCATGGTGCCAAGTGAGGAACTGAAATGGGGAGTGGGGCCAGAGAGGAAAGGGACAACCAGGGATGGGCTGTTTGCAAGGGAGGGAACAGGGGTGGGATATAGGAAGAAATTGGTATCAGGAAGAGTAAAGAATGCCACGGTGAAGCAAAGGAAATGCTCAGGGCAGTTTGGGGGTGGCTGCCAGGCAGCCCTGGCTCTGAGCAACAATGTCTGCAGTGGCACAGCAAACTCACAGCTCATGGGAACAAACTTTCTGGCTGACTTCAGAGGCCACCACAAACCTGAGGGGTTTCTCTGTTGTCCCCCAGCCCTTCCTGGCCCCAGGGGCTGCTGGCATTTGTGCTCCCTCAGGTTCATCTCCCCACACCAACACCATGGAGGTGCTCAGGCCTGCTCTGGGCAGTGCAAACAGGGGCTCCTGAGGCAGTGCTGCCGTGTCTGTGCCTGCAAGGCTGCGGCAGCTGTGTAAGCTGGGGGAGAGGCCAGGGCTGCAGAGGGGGGATGTTGTTGGCAGGTGCATGAGGTGGCTGTGGGACGCTGCCCTGGGGTGTCCAGCGCAGTGGGGATGGATCAGGCCCTGCTCTGCTGCTCCTTCCCGTGTGCCCCAGGGCCCTTGCAGAGCCCCAGCCGTGCTGTTTGCCCCCAGCCTGCCCCCGGCCAGCCTGGGGCTGCTGGCGGGGCTTTTCTCTGCTGAGCATTGGCCTGGGCAATGTGTTCTGGAGAGAGCCTGGGCAAGGAGCCTGGAGCCCCCAGGCCCTGGGCTGAGGCCTCAGCGCTGCTGTCCCAGCAGTGCCCATGGGCTGTCCCTGCTGCAGCCCCAGCACTGCCACCCCCAGCCCTGTGCCCAGCCCTGAGAGCACTCAGGCCCTACAGCAACACCAGGGCCAGGAGGGCAGCGGGGCAGGGCCACGGCAGCAGCACTGGCAGCACCAAGTGCTGCTGCTGCTGGGCACAGCTGCTGTGCCAGCACTGATCTGCCCCCAGCTCTGCACACAGACATTGCTGCTGCAGCTCCAGAGAAGGGAGCCAAAGGGGCATCTCTGCAGGAAACTTGGCTGGGAGATGCTTGAGTTCCTTTAAAATCACCAAGAGTGCAGCCCTTCATTGACACAGTCTGTGGCCACAGGGAAGGTGGAGAGAAACAAAATGAGAAATGGCATGGAGAATGGCTTTTTTTGTGCACAATACTGAAGAAGTAAAACAATGAAATTAACCTCCATAATGAATCTAACAGGAAGTATCAAAGATGACTTTTATTACACGTGATTTTCAGAAATTGGCCAGCAGTTTAAAGTTTCTGAAATCGTCCAGTGATCACTGCAGCCTTGAGCTCCTGGTTCCTCAGGCTGTAGATGATGGGGTTCAGGGCTGGAGGCACCACTGAGTACAGAACTGACAGGGCCAGATCCAGGGATGGGGAGGACATGGAGGGAGGCTTCAGGTAGGTAACAATGCCAGTGCTGAGGAACATGGAGACCACAGCCAGGTGAGGGAGGCAGGTGGAAAAGGCTTTGTGCCGTCCCTGCTCAGAGGGGATCCTCAGCACAGCCCTGAAGATCTGCACATAGGAGAAAACAATGAACACAAAACAGCCAAAAGATAAACAGACAGCAACCACAATTACCCAGCGTTCCCTGAGTTTGGAGTGAGAGCAAGAGAGCTTGAGGATCTGGGGCACTTCACAGAAGAACTGGCCCAGGGCATTGCCATGGCACAGGGGCAGGGAAAATGTATTGGCTGTGTACAGCAGAGCATTGAGAAAGGCACTGGCCCAGGCAGCTGCTGCCATGTGGGCACAAGCTCTGCTGCCCAGGAGGGCCCCGTAGTGCAGGGGTTTGCAGATGGACACGTAGCGGTCGTAGCACATGACGGTCAGGAGGGAAAGCTCTGCTGACATGAAGAACATAAAGAAAAACACCTGAGCAGCACATCCTGTGTAGGAGATGTTCCTGGTGTCCCAGAGGGAATTGTGCATGGCTTTGGGGACAGTGGTGCAGATGCAGCCCAGGTCGGTGAGGGCCAGGTTGAGCAGAAAAAAGAACATGGGGCTGTGCAGGTGGTGGCCGCAGGCTATGGCGCTGATGATGAGGCCGTTGCCCAGGAGGGCAGCCAGGGAGATGCCCAGAAAGAGGCAGAAGTGCAGGAGCTGCAGCTGCTGTGTGTCTGCCAATGCCAGCAGGAGGAAGTGGCTGATGGAGCTGCTGTTGGACATTTCTTCACTCTGCACATGGGGACCTGTTCATGGAGAAAGGACAGGGACAAGTCAGCAGAGGCTGCTTTGAGCCAAACCTGGGCCATTCCCTGTAGACTGTCCCACTGTGACTTCCCCATCCTTGTTCCTGCTCTGGGAAAACCTTCACCCATGTCCCTGCCTGAGCTCCAGTTTGCTGTCTGAGTGTGCCAGGAGCAGCCAGGCCTGTGCATGGAGGCTCTCCAGGAGCCATCCCTGCCCTGCTGCCCTGGGTTTGTGGCCATGTGGCAGAGGGAAAAGGCTGGATATTCAGGATTTGTCAGGGGAATCACTGCTAATGCAGACAGAGTTGTTGCCATCTGCACTCCCATTTCTATAGTGCATGGAGAGCAGGAAGGAATTTTAGCCATTAGTTTTCTGCCCATACATCGTTGCTGGTTCTCTGAGGTCAGAAATCCCCAGCAGTTCTGCTGCACTCAGAGTTTGCCACTGAGATAGGTGAGAGGCAAAGGATTCCCTGTGGCTTGGGCAAGGTGAGGGGCTGGATGGGCTTGTTCCCAACTGCCCTGGGTTTGCAGCTTTGGCTGCAATCAGAGCACAATCACACTCCCGGGTCGCCCTGGGATAAACCAGACCCTGCCCAGAGCAGAGGGATCCCTGAATGTCTCCCCCTATTCAAAGGGCTCTGGGCAAGGTCTCAGCATCCTCTTCTGCCAAGGACACTCACGGCTCCCTTGGCAAACCCAGCAGCATTTCCTCAGCTCTGGCATCTCTGCACTTCCCCGGGGCACGTTCAGGGATCTCCAAGGGGCTCTGACACAGATTTGCAGCCAGGAAGGCAGCTCAGAGCTTGCAAGGACACAGCAAGGAGATCCCCGAGTGTGCCCATGATGGGATCTCAGGGAGGGGGCTCAGCTCATTCCCCTTTCCCATGGGCTGCTTTGCCCACAGCCCCACAGGTCCCAGGGAAGCTTGGACACCCCATGGTCATGGACACAGCTGCCTGGCAGCAATCCCAAGGGCAGTGCCTGACTCAGCTGCTGCAAATGCCAGAGCCTCCCTGAGAGCACCAGATGACAGGGACAATACCAGGGCAGTGCAGAACCAAGAGAAGATGTGGTGGGGCTGTGCCTGGGAGGGCAGGGCAGAGACAGCTGGGCACACAGGACAGTGTTCCCATGCCCAGCTGTGCACGGCACCTCCCACACACCAACAGTGCCCTCCTGCCCCCAGCACTGCTCTCTTCAGCCCCCTCTCCTTCCGTGAGCATCTCCCTGGGCCTGGACATTTCCCTGCTGAGAGGAGCCTTGTCCCTGCCAGCGCTGACAGAGCCCATCCCTCCCTCTGTGCCCTGGGCCTGGCCCTACAGAAACCTGCCTGTCTGCAGGGCCCTGGCTGGGGCAGGCTCTGTCTGCAGGTGGGCAAGGGCAGCTCAGGAGAGCCCTGCTGGGCCCTGCAAAGGTGATGCTGCTGCTATCCAGGGCTGAGGAGGGGCTGAAGGCCCTTTAGGAGCCTCCCAGCAGAGACACTGACAACCCAAAGTATCAGTTCTGGAGTCTCTGTAAATGTTCAAAGATTCCTTTGATGATCCTGAGTGTCCCTTTCAACTCAGAATGTTCTGTGATTCTGTGATTACAATTCCTGTTCTGGTTCTCTCATCCTCCTGTTGCCTGCAATCAAAAGAGAAGAAAACCCCCTTGTAACAGTGTAAGAACAGTAAAGTAAAAACCAGACCTTTATTGGAAGCTTCCAGGTGTCCCAGTGGGGATGGGGCACACCCAGCCCCTGATTTCAACAATTTATTAATGTTGATTAATTAAGATATTTAACAGGAACATCCAATAGGAGATTCAGTTGCGCCGGTTACAGACCCCTGGGTCAATCCATTGCTTCAAGGGTTTCTTTGCCCCACTCACTTTTTTTTATGACTCCTAACGCTCTGGGTCAAAACCAAAATGTTATTTTTGTAGGTCCTCTTCCTGATAATAAGACTACACAGTAGTTCAAGAATGTAATTAGAAGGTCAGCTTATTGTTCTAAAACTTAAAAACTGGAAACCTATCCTGTGCATCATGCCACTGCCCGCAACACCATCCTAGGCCTGGAAAAGCAAGTTCTTTAGAAACATAGTACCCCTGAGAAGACTGAGTCAGACAATGAGACTCATTTCAAGAATAGCCTTATCAACACCTGGGCTAGAGAACATAGCATTGAGTGAATCTACCATAACCCCTACCATGCACCAGCTGCAGGCAAAGTGGAGAGGTGCAATAGACTGTTAAAAACCACCTTGAAAGCATTAGGTGGAGGATCTTTCAAAAATTAAGAGCAACACTTAGCAAAGGCCACCTAGTTAGTTAATACCCGAGGTTCCACCAACAGAGCAGGCCCTGCCCAGTCTGAGCTCCTATCTACAGTAGATAGAAATAAAGTTCCAGTGGTACATGTGAGACGTTTGTTAAAGAAGACAGTTTGGATTAAATCTGCCTCAAGTACAGACACACCCATCCATGGGATTGTTTTTGCTCAGGGACAAGGTTGCCTGACTCTCCCACATTGCGGCTCTCCAGTGTTCGTCTGAGTCACGGACAGCGGTAAGACAAAGATCTCCTGTGCTTTTAGTTAGTTTTAGCTAGCTAGCTAAGCATGAGGGTTTTTGTTTGCTCTTCCAGAGGAACCCCTTTGGAGGTTTTCCCCCAAATTTGCCCTAAACCAAAACATAAGACTACACAGTAGTTCAGGAATGTAATTAGAAGGTCAGCTTATTGTTCTAAAACTTAAAAGAAAGGGTAGGAAACATGCTTGAAATTATTAAGTATTAATACATAAATAAGTATATGTAAGTAATATGTATACAATACAATATATACTATAGTAATATATGTACATATATGTACCTATATACTATAGTATATAAGTACAAAAAAAAAACTATGTATAACTATAAAAAGTATATGCAATAGTAGTTGAATAGAGTGAATTAAAGATTATAGTTTAATAACTACATAATAGTAAAGCAGTTGGGGAATTGTTCTTTATTTCTTGTAACTTTGGAAGGAGGGGGATGGGGGGGAGGGGCGGGTGCCTTTTGGGTAATGGGCCATCAACAGACTATACCCCCGGACTATACCCGCTCCCCCCAGAGCCCCATTTGCATGCATGGTCCTATTGTGGGATGCCCTGCCCAGTGGGGGGAGTCTACAATTGCTGCCGGGAAAACTGAGCCGGTCGGGGACAGACTTCACTTGCTTCACCCCGGTTCCTGGGAGGAAGACGGCACCCCATCTCATCTTAGCCAGACCCCATCTCATCATCGCCGGACCCCATCTCACCATCACCTCACCCCTGGACCCCTCCTCATCACCCCTGGACTCCTCCTCCTCACTCCTAGACCCTTCCTCATCACTCCTAGACCCTTTTTGGCTACAGGATCGTCCCTGCTCCAACAGAGCCACGTCTACCACCCCAGGAGGACTCACTTCTGGACTGCTTCCAACACCCTGACTAACAGGGTGCCAGGTGGCAGCTCTGATTCTATCAGGGCTTTCCCAAATTGTTGTTGTTTGTTTGCTGGTTTGGTGGGGTAGTTTTGTTTCCTACCAGAGCTATGAATATATGAAAAATGTATAAAAAGCAAAAATCTTTTTGTCATCACCCCAACTTTCCCATCCATCTCCAAGCAGGAAATTGAAACACTCTCAGGAAAGCTTCTGATCTTTACAACAATCTCAGGCTCACCTTCTTTTGGCAAAGGTCCTCCGGAGCTGTGGGATGTGCCAGCTTCAGGAGATCCCTGCAGGAACTGCAGCTTATCTTCCCCCAGCCAGAGAGTGACTGTTCCCAACGCTGTGAGGATTTCTCCTCTAGTGAGCTCTGAGTGAGCTCTGCTCTGTGCTGCCAGCCCAGGCTGAGCTGAACCCCTGTGTGCCTCTGTGCTGTGCCCAGGGTGGCTGCAGGCAGTGCCCCAGCCCTGCTGGGCTGTGCACAGGAGCTGCTCCTGGGCAGAGCTGTCTCTCTGCAGTGCTGCCCTTGCCAGGAGCTGCCTCACTGCCTGGCCCAGCCCAGCTCAGCAGCACAGACACAGCACAAGGAGTTTAATGACCCTCTTGGGGCTTGTGTTGAGGCCCTGAACATCAGTCCCTGACAGGGAGATGAAGAAACCTCTCAAGAACTCCAAGTCAGAATCCAACTCCAAAGTTTCTGGAAGATTTAATGGGTCCCACTGAGGGACAAGACAGAGAAAGTGTCCCCAGGCCCCAGGCAGAGCAGAGGACTGGAGGCAGTGGTGATGGGTGGGGACAAAGAGAAGCCAAGCCTTGGTGCCCTGGGGCACAGCAGGGTCTGTGCCACCAAGGGCTGTGAGGAGACAGGTTATCCTGGGGCCCTGGGGCCTCCTGGCACAGCCCCAGCAAGGCTGGGCGCTCTCAGCCCCTTGTGCTGCCCTCAGCATCCCCCTGACAGCCCAGTGGCCTCAAGGATCTGCTGGAAGGAGTCCCTGGGGAGCCTTGGTCAGGAGTGGCCCTGGGGGGCTCCTGAATGCTCCCAGGCACTGCAGGTTCTTCAAAGGACTTTGGGTTTGGCTTTTGCCTTGGAGTTTCTGAGAGGTTTCTGCAATCATGGCCTCCAATTATCTACTGTAATTAGTCCCCTGAGAGGCTTTGTCAGTAACAACACTCAGTGGGGCTCATTAATGCTTCAAGGTACTTCAGTTATTTTAAGGTACTTGGTATTTCCATTTTAAATCTGATTCTGTGAGAAAGATTGTGCAATCCTGGCCCAAATTATCTACTTTATCAAGTCCCTTGGGATTCTTAGTCAGTAAAAACACTCAGTGGGGCTCATTAATACTTTAAGATACTCAAAGTTTCTTAAGGAACATTTTTTTACACTGAGTCTGAAAAGTTTGTGCAGTCATGGCCTCCAATTGTTTTAATGAGTCTCTTGAGAGCTTTGCATTGACATTCAGTGGAGCTCATTATTACTTTGAGATACTCAAGGTGTTTAAGGTACTTTGGATTTTCCTTCCCACACGGAGTCTCTAAGAGGTTTTTGTGCAATCCTGGCCTCCAGTTCTCTCCTTCAAGGAGTCCATGAAGAGCCTGTGTTGGGGATGGACCTCAGTGCAACCCCTTAATGCCTCAAGACACTTTGGGTTTTTCTTTTGACTTTGATGCCTGGAAAGGTTTGTGCAATCTCCTCTCAGGCCCTGAGGTTCAAGGGCTCAGCACCAAATGCACCATGGGGCTCATTAGGATCAAGCAAGTCCTGACACACCATGGCTGTGCCTTGATTTCCCTCTGGTCTGGTGCAGTTCATTAGGAAGTCTTTTTTCCTAGAGTTATGGAGAAATACTTCAAAGAACTTCTAAGAAATATGTATTCCTATTTTCAAAGGTGCATTTTTCTCTTTAAGGCAGCTGTGATTGCAACATTCAGTGATTGATATTGATCCAGGGTCTCTACTCACAAGGTCTGGCCTGCTCAGAAATGCTGTGCCTTGAGGTCTGACCCAGTGTGGACAATCTTGCTCCACATTCCCCAACCCATCCTATCTCTCCTCACTCCCCTGGCACCTGCTTTGCTTGGAGAACTGGCTGCACTCAGCCAAAGAGGGGTTTTCTTCTTTTATTTTTGAAACAATCTAAATCTCCTCGGTTTCCCCACTGAAAACTGATACCCTCCTAAAGTCTGTGCCAGGCCCAAGGTGCCACCAAGGCCACTCCAACCCTGCCCTGGACCAGGAGTGAGGGTGGATCGTCATCCCAACCTGCCCTGGGCCATTGAAAGGGGCTGTGGCCATGGACACTGCACTGACCCCACTGCTGGGTTTGGGTGCCACAGCAACCCCCATCAGTTCAAGGTTCCTTGGAAAGCTCCCCAATGAGCCATTTCTGCAGCCAGGTTCTGTGGCCAGGAAGATGTGGGGGGCTGCAGGTTGTCAGTGCCCCATCCCTGGAAACATTCAAGTCCAGCTGGGACAGGGCTCTGAACAACCTGATCTGGTGAAAGATGCTATTGTTCATCCCAGGCCTGGACAAGAGGCCTGAGTGAGGCCTGAACAAGAGGCCCTGAGCCAAAGGTGACCTCTCGATGAACCTTCCAGCCAAAGGTTATCTTTGTATCTTCTCATTAGTGAAATATGCATGGACATTAGCACTGTGATAGATGTATCCACTCCTTAGTGAAACATGGATTGACCTTTGTGTATTTAGAAGCTGGACAAGGCCATGAAATCTGACACCTGGTCTTGTTTGGGGCTGGATGGTCAGAGTCAGCTCCCTTGGTTCCTCCTTGGGCCCTGGCCAGGCTTTGGGAGGGACCCAAGAGGAGGATGACATCAGATGTTCCTGCACTAGAAGTGCTGTCAGTTTGTTTATTCAGCACTATCAAAGCTGGGCCCTCTCCCAGCGAGGTTGGAGCCTCACCTGTGGCTGGAGGCACCTGCAGGAATTCCCAGTGTCCAGGAGTGGCTCTGCAGTCCTTGGCTGTGACAGCTTCCCCCAGCTGAGGTGTAGGTGTGGGTGATGGGAAAGTCTGAGGGTTACTGGTGATGGATCTTTCTTAGTCACTGCAGGCAATCTTTGGTAGTGATGGTTGGGTGCATTGCTGAGCTGCTCCTTTTGTGCTCCTTTGCTGCTTTGAACTACAGGAAATGACCCTGATTCCTTCAGGTGCTGTCTGTGTCTTTGGTGCTGACCCTGCCCACTGGTAAAACAAAATTGGTGGTCTGGCCAGATCACACCAGAATGTCACTTTTCAAATGTAAATGTAGGGAATCAATCCCATCCAGAATTCCTGGATGGGAAACCCTTCCCCAGAGTTCACTGGCTCTGGAGTGGGCTGAGGTCAGAGCACTGTGTGAGCAGTGGGCAGTTGGTTAAAAGAGGCTGAACTGCTGGATGTGTTAAAGTGCATCCAAAAATTGCATCTGGAAAAAGGAAAAGAACTTGTGGGTTTGAGAAGATGAGGATGGATTTTGGTCACAGCACATTGGAAACAGCACCACTAGAAGGAACAGAACCACTGTGAAACTCCTGTGGCCCAAAGGCACCGGGGACACAACAGCAGCACAGGGAGGAGCCCTGGATCCATCAGCAGCCCACAGTGGGAAATAGGAAATCAGACCTTTGGTACTGGGAATGGAAGTTCATGGGTGTGTGGAGACATCCCATAAACAGCTTCCTAAAGGATGGTTTGGGTCCTGTTTCCAGGCAATATTGGTGCCTCCCTAGAGGGCATGTCTCGGGTTGTGGAACCTAGATTGTGTATTCTATTTTCATCTGCTGAAAAGCAGTTGAGGAATTGTTTTTCTTTATCTCTTGTTTACTCTGAAAGGAGGGGGGCGGGTGCCTTTTGATAATGGCCCAACTGTTGAAACCGGGCAGGGCATTGTTCCTTATCTCTTTTACTGCCCGGGGAATATTTTCTGCTAATGGACCATTAGGACACTCCTACCCTCCCCAAGATAGTACATCCACATTCCATCATCCTATTGTGAGATGTTCCACCCAGTGGGGGGAGCCAACCATTCCTACCTGGATAAACTGGGACTGCGGAAGAGGAAGGTCTCTTGCTTCACCCGATTACTGGAGGAAGACTGGACCTCACTCTCATCACCACTAGACCCTACCTACAGGATCATCTCCACCTCAACAGAACCACATCTGCCACTCCAGGAGGACTCACTTTTGGACTGCTTCCAACACCCTGACCAACAGGGTGTCGGGTTGTAGCTCTGACTTTGTCAGGGTTTTCCAGGATTGCTTGTTTATTTTTTTGCTTGTTGGGTTGGGTGGTTTTTGTTTTCTACTACATTTGTACTGTTAATATTCCTAGTAAAGAACTGTTATTCCTATTCCCAAATCTTTGCCTGAAAGCCCTTAATTGCAAAATTTTAATTTGGCGGGGGGTGAGGGGTTTACATTTACTATTCTAGGGGAGGCTTCAGCTTTCCCTGGCAGATACCTGTCTTTCCATACCTAGACAGGGCACTTCAGCAACAGCCACAAGGAAGAGTTGGGGCCAAGAGAACATTTTCCCCCAAAGAATGCCTCTGGTCTCAGAAAGCCAAAGATTCTTGTTCACCCTGTGCCCCATCTGTGCTGCCTTGTCCTCTGGAGTTTACATTGGTCATGGGTTAACACAGTTTGGTTTTAGTTAGTACCTTTGAATTTCTTTAGAAAGGACAGACCTATCAGGAGCCAGTTCTTGGCTCTTGGCATGTGATTTGCCCACTGAGAAAACAGAATGCGACTTTTGGTAATACTCATATGAAGCTGAGACTGTGTGGGAGCCTCCCTCTTTTCTCCCGCTGAGCCACCAGGTGACATCCTGCAGCAGCCGGGGCGGGCCGGGCCCAGCCGGGCCTCCGGGAGCCGCAGCCCCCGCGGGGAGCAGCCTGGGCGGCTGAACCCCTTTTCCCCGGATGCCGGCAGGGGAGAGGGGAGGAAAAGCCCCAGCAGCGACTTGCTCCCCAGCCAGGGATGGGAGATGTTCCATCCCTCCCCTTCCCGGGCCCCTGGGAGCACCCCCGAGTTGAGCCACCCCAGATGTGACCGAGGGTGGCAGGGGAAAGGCATCCATCAGTCTGGGTCACTGCTGAGATCCTGGCTGCCATTTCTGAGCCTCCCCCACCAGCATGGCTTTGAGATCTTTGTGGCACCTGCCCTGCAGGGACCATGTAACCACCGCAGGCCTGGGCACATTTAACTCTTTCCTGCAGGCAGATGGAACTCCCAGAGCACTGGCCCTTCCCGGAGTGAGAACAGACAAAGTGATGCAACCATAAAGAGACAGAGCATGAAACTGAAGTAAGTGAAGAGAGAGTGAAAAGACTATTTGGAGCAAAGGAGAAGGAGTGGCCTAATTTGGCTGGACATTTCTGGTAAACTTTGGAGAATGAACTGTTTTTCCTGTAACACATGAATGCTGTTTGGGGAAGATGTAAGGTTCTAGTTAAAGGTGATATGAAGCTCTTTGCTCCTAAGGAAAAGGAGATTTGTAGTTCTTGAGATGAAGATGACTTTGGAAATAGAAGAAGAGAATCTTTGTGTTATACTAGAGGAGGCATCCTTAAACAGTACCCCTAATCAGCAGATATGGCCCATGTGCAGTGTTGGGAAAGCTGCTAATGGGTAGGATTTCACAGTTTGCAGAGGTTCCTTTCAGGTTCTTGCAGATTTGTGGCATGGGAGCCACCAGAGGATAATTCCTCTTGTGACGATGTCTCTATAAGACCCAGAAAGACTCCTTTCCTAAAAGAACTGATGAATGATTATTTTTAAATGGTAAAACTGACTGAAATTACAAGTTTTGTCTTTTTATGTTGTGTGTGGGAAAGTGAACACTTGTGGAGGGAGGGAAGGATGTTTCGAAAGTTTCGTTTGATTTTTTCTTTCTTTTTTCTTAGTTTCATTCTTTTAGTGCGAGTAAATAAACTATCCTTGTAATTTTAAGGTAAGCCTGTTTTGCTCTTTATGTTCTTCTAGTCATATAAAATAGCAAGTGATGAAACCATCACAGGTGAAAATGTTTTTTGCATGTGAGGCTTTAGGAAAAACCCACAGTATATGAGCTGTAATGGTTTCATGTTCTCCTGTTTCTATTTGCCAAATTTATTGCAGTGCTCTGAGTGTTTACTCTTTTTCCCTCTGTGAGATAGGATCAGGAGAAAAGCAAAGCAGGCCCAAACTTCAAGGTATAAAGATAGATACATTAACACACACTAAAAGAAGAAAATCAAAATTGAAACTTTTCAAAACACTTCTCCCTCCACCACCAGCCTCCTTTCTTTCTCACAACCTATAAAGACAAAAGTCAGGACTCAAGGTCAGTACCACTCATAAAATACTCTCTCATCAGTCCTTTTAGAAGAGAAGTTTCTTCTGATTTGTTGTGGTAACTTTCCACAAGAAAGAGCAGGCTGCTTGTGGCTTTTAACTTTCACAAAAGCAGCCGCCCAGATGAAAAATCTGCAATTGTGGACCTTCCATATCATGTAGTCTTTCCCGTGGCTACATATGGGCCATAGATTCATGCACACTGGGGTATCATTTTAAAAATGAAAACTCAAATGCAAACGATATTCTTAATCTTATGGAACCGAGGTCTCTTTTCACTTCTTCACTGGCGCAGAGGGCTTCTTATCTCATCTCTCTCTGTTCAAACGTCTCATGGGATCAAAAGATCACAACTACTAAGTGAATATTCACTCAATCAATTAAAGGTACCTTTCCTCAAATTCACAAATATGAACAATCATTTCCACAATTAACCTGTCCACAGTTTAAAGGGATATTCTACCATATTACAGTCTGTTACCACAGCTCATAGGAGATTGTCAGCCTAACACCAAGGCATCTTCTCATCTCTTCCATCACTCTTCTTTCACTGACTCTAATATCTACATATTGTCATTTGACATGTCCCCAGTTTGGCCTTTTCTCTCACTTAGAGAAAGGTTAGTGCTTTGGAAGTTTCATCTGTACAAGAATAGAGTTAATATCTTGCCCAGGGCCTGTGGTGGTCCCATGATCTCTGCCAGGCAGCAGCCTCTAGGATTTCACAGCTATGGGGATGAGGGAAGAGAACTCATGCCGAGGGATTTCAGAGCGGCCTGGCTGGTGGATGCCTCCTGCCCACCCCTCGGTGACAACTGGGGTGGGCCTGACCCAACCGGGCCCGTAGCTGCTATTCGGAGCCCGGCAGACATCTCCCTTGGCTTGGCTGGCAGCTGGGAAAGGCTTTAAAGTTGGCTAGATCTTAGTAGCTGCAGCCTCCCCTTCCCCCACCGGCAGCTGATGGGGCCCGGGGGCACAGCCAGGCCAGGGCCGGCTTCCCCCAACAGGGAGGAGCGGCGGGGCCTGGCCGGCCTGGGCCGCTGCACGGAGCTGCTGCAGGGGCTGGTTGTTACCTGCTCCTCTGGCTGGAAGGAAAAACAACCAGCTTGGACACCGTCTCAGCTTTGTACATATACTCACAAAGTCACATCCAGCTTCCTCGGTGGTTAAACAATATGTCAGCATCTAAGAATTGGCTTCTAGTAGGTCCCTGTCTTTTCCAGAACAATTCCAAGGTCCTTACAGGGAATTGTTTTCCTCCTTAGCTAAAAACCAAGCTATGTTAACCCATGATGATGACATTTGTCCTTGCTGCCCCTCCCATCCCCCTGCCCCACAAACAGCCCCCAGCCACCCGGGAGGGACAGGCCCTGCTGTCCCAGGCCTGGGCTCAGGGCTTGGCCTTTCTGCTCCCTCCAGCCAGCCCAGGCCTTGCTCAGCATTGCAGTTCCAGCTGCTGTGCCCCAAGTTCACTCAGTCAGGCTTGAAAAGGGTCTTGAGGTGCCTCAATCCCCTCGGGGGGCGCATGGGAGAAAACAACAAACTGCTCAGGAGGGTGGAGAACAAACTTTTAACTTGCAAACTTCAGAGAATGAGGTGCTTGGGAAATCTTAAAGCAACAGGGAATTACAGTGAAACACTTCACAAAGCACTAACTGAGCAAACTCTAACCTGTCCAAGTTCTCCAGATTTTGGGAAGAGCAAGCCAGGAGAGGAGAGAGAGGGAGACAGAGATCCACAGTTGCCCTTGGATCCAGCACCATCTCATCTGCTGTGAACTCTGGGGCCATGGGACGTGTCAGTGTGTCACGACCCACTAATGCAAGCGAGAATCGTGATAGTTTGTGTGATCTCAGAGCGCAAAAGACACAGTAGGGGACAACAACAATTTGCTCAACAGCAGTACACTTTATTAAATGCACACAGCACTATATGCGTCAGAGGGAGTAGGAAAAGAGAAAAGGGGAGAGAGAGATAAAGAAAAGAGAGAGAGAGAGAGAAGGGAAGAGGGGTATAGCTACCAACGGAGAGACGGAGTCCTCGTGGTGCAGGTGACCAATAGACGCGTCTTCGTCTGTGGGGAGATCTCGGAATTCGAGCCATTTCGAAGGATTTCTTATAGTCCTTTTCGAAGCAACAGGCAGCTAGCCAAGAGGTGGTGTGAGCATCAGCAGGTGCGTCGAAAGCAGGTTGAAGTGCTTCGATTCCTAGAGCAGAATGTCCACTCAGGGAACGGTGGAGAGCAAACATGGGAAAGACCAGTCCGAAATTGATTCGAAAACCAGTGCCCATTGTCTTCACCGGGTTCCCATGGAGATGCAATGGTTCAGTGACTGCACCTGCAGGCAGCTCATTTCAGCTAGGCCAGAACTCCTGTATTGGGGGTCTCAGACTTTAGTCCCAGTCCCTCTGGAGGCTTCAGTCTCCATCTTGGGCAGCGATCGTGAGGCAGAATGAGGAACTTAGGGACCGTCTCTTACACCACCCCGTGACTCACGATTGTCGACAAGCAGCAAGGTTCTTCTGTAGTGTTGTCATGAAGTCTTCAGGACTCATCAATTGTTGGTAGCACAACTGTATTGGTTTAGGATAAATTCGGGGGAGAATCTCTAAAAGGGAGTCCCCTCAAACAAACCTCCACCACCCCTCCCCCCCAGCCCGGGGTTGGGAAGGAAATTCTTTGGAGGAGGAAAAAGTGGGAAAAACCGGTTTTATTGAAAAAGAAAATTCTCCCCACCCCGAGTGGAATGAAAGGCGCAGGTTTACTCAGGGGGAGGGCTCCAAGCTTCTTTGGCAGGCTCCGGGTCTTCTCAGACGTCTCGGGTCAGATCAGTTCCAGAGCTGGTCCTGTCTTGGGGGGGGGGGCGGGGAAGGGAAAAAAGAGGGGGAAAGAAAAAAACGGAGAGCAGGCAGCGGGAGCGGCAGCAGCAGCAGCGGCAGCAGCAGCAGCGGCAGGAGCGGCCGAGGCAGCAGAAGCCAAGCAGCAGAAAAAGCTGAAGCAGCCAAAGCCAAGCAGCAGAAGCTTACACATTTCCATCCGTCTTACTTGCTCAGACTTTTGACACTTATACGTTTCCTTCTGACATATGAGTCTTACCCCACATTCAGATCTCCCTGAGGTACACATCGTGTTGTTCCATCTTTCTGCATTATCCACCAGGTATAACCCGGTCCTTGAGCAGAGACAACTCCACGCATGGGTTTGCCTGTGCTCGAGGTAGGGTTGATCCACACTGTCTTTCCCAACAAACCTCTAACATGGGCCACTGGGACTTTATCTCCATCTACTACATTAAGGAGCTGAGACTGAGCAGGACCCGCTCGGTTGGTAGAACCTCGGGTGTTGACTAACCAGGTGGCCTTTGCTAAATGCTGCTCCCAGTTCTTTAAGGACCCTCCACCCAATGCTTTCAGGGTGGTTTTTAACAACCCATTGTACCTCTCCACTTTGCCTGCAACTGGTGCATGGTAGGGGATATGGTACACCCACTCAATGCCATGCTCCCTAGCCCAGGTTTTAATAAGATTATTTTTAAAATTGAGTCCCATTGTCTGACTCAATCCTTTCGGGCGTACCATGCCTCCAAAGGACCTGCTTTTCAAGGCCCAGGATGGTGTTGCGGGCTGTAGCATGAGACACAGGGTAGGTTTCCAACCATCCCGTGGTGGCTTCTACCATGGTCAGCACATGGCGCTTGCCTTGGCGCGTTTGAGGCAGTGTGATGAAATCAATCTGCCAGGCCTCGCCATACTTGTACTTAGACCAGCGCCCTCCATACCAGAGGGGCTTCATCCGCTTGGCCTGCTTGATGGCAGCGCACATCTCACAGTCTCGGATAACTTGAGAAATGCTGTCCATGGTTAGATCCACCCCTCGGTCTCGTGCCCACTTACAGGTGGCATCTCTGCCCTGATGACCTGAGGCATCATGGGCCCATCGAGCTAGGAACAACTCTCCTTTGTGCTGCCAATCTAAGTCTATCTTAGACACCTCTATCTTTGCAGCCTGATCTACTCGCTCGTTGTTCTGGTGTTCCTCATTAGCCCGACTCTTGGGGACATGGGCATCTACATGATGGACCTTCACATGTAGTTTCCCTACTCTGGTGGCAATGTCCTTCCACTCATCAGCAGCCCAGAATGGTTTTCCCCTACGCTGCCAGTTAGCCTTTCTCCACCTTTCCAGCCAGCCCCACAGAGCATTAGCTACCATCCACGAATCGGTGTAGAGGTAGAGCTTTGGCCACTTGTCTCTTTCAGCAGTGTCCAGGGCCAATTGAACAGCTTTGAGTTCGGCAAGTTGGCTTGACCCATCTTCTCCTTCAGTGGCTTGTACAACTTGTCTCATGGGGCTCCATACGGCTGCTTTCCACTTCCGGTTCATCCCTACAATGCGATAGGAACCGTCAGTGAAAAGAGCGTAACATGCTTCTTCTGCTGGCAGTTGGTTATATGGTGGAGCTTCTTCAGCCCGGGTTAGCTGCTCTTGTTCTTCTTCCTCGGTGAGACTGAAGTTCTCAGCTTCCGGCCAGTTGGTGATCACTTCCAGAATCCCAGGGCGATTCGGGTTTCCAATACGGGCGCACTGAGTGATGAGGGCAATCCATTTGCTCCAGGTGGCATCGGTGGCGTGATGGGTGGAGGGAACCTTTCCCTTAAACATCCATCCCAGCACCAGTAGTCGGGGTGCCAGGAGGAGCTGTGCTTCCGTGCCAATCACCTCTGAGGCGGCTTGAACTCCTTCATAGGCAGCCAAGATCTCCTTCTCCGTGGGAGTGTAATTGGCTTCAGACCCTCTGTAGCTTCGGCTCCAGAATCCCAGTGACCGGCCTCGAGTCTCACCTGGCACCTTCTGCCAAAGGCTCCAGGACAGACCATGGCTCCCGGCTGCGGAGTAGAGCACGTTCTTTACCTCTGGTCCTGTCCTGACTGGGCCAAGGGCCACCGCATGAGCGATTTCCTGCTTGATCTGGGCAAAGGCGTGTTGCTGTTCTGGACCCCAGTGGAAATCGTTCTTCTTGCGGGTAACCAGGTACAGAGGGCTCACAATCTGGCCATACTCAGGGATGTGCATCCTCCAAAAGCCTATGGCGCCTAGGAAAGCCTGTGTTTCCTTTTTGTTGGTCGGTGGGGACATGGCGGTGATCTTATTGATAACGTCTGTGGGGATCTGACGCCGTCCATCTTGCCATTTTACTCCCAGGAACTGGATCTCTCGGGCAGGCCCTTTGACCTTGCTCTTCTTGATGGCAAAGCCGGCTTCCAGGAGAATCTGGATAATCTTCTGTCCTTTCTCAAAGACTTCCACTGCCGTGTTTCCCCACACAATGATGTCATCAATGTACTGTAGATGTTCCGGAGCCTCACCCATTTCCAGTGCAGCCTGGATCAGTCCATGGCAGATGGTGGGACTGTGTTTCCACCCCTGGGGCAATCGGTTCCAGGTGTACTGCACCCCCCTCCATGTGAAGGCAAACTGGGGTCTGCATTCGGTTGCCAAAGGAATGGAGAAAAACGCATTGGCAATGTCAATAGTGGTGTACCACCTCGCTGCCTTGGACTCCAGCTCGTACTGGAGCTCCAGCGTGTCTGGCACGGCAGCGCTCAGTGGTGGTGTCACTTCATTCAATGCACGATAGTCCACAGTCAATCTCCATTCTCCTTCAGACTTACGCACAGGCCAAATGGGACTGTTGAAGGGTGAGTGGGTTTTGCTGACCACCCCCTGGCTCTCCAGCTCACGGATCAACTTATGGATGGGGATCACAGCATCTCGAGTTGTTCTGTACTGCCGGCGGTGCACTACTGAAGTGGCAATGGGTACCTGTTGATCTTCCCCCTTCAGAAGTCCTACTGTAGATGGATCCTCAGACAGTCCAGGCAAGGTATTCAGTTGCTGGATGCCCTCTGTCATTACAGCTGCCACCCCAAATGCCCACCTGAGTCCCTTTGGGTCTTTGAAATACCCACTTCGGAGGTAATCTATGCCCAAAATGCATGGAGCCTCTGGGCCAGTCACAATAGGGTGTTTCCTCCACTCATTTCCAGTCAGGCTCACTTCTGCTTCTACCAAAGTAAAATCTTGTGACCCCCTGGTCACGCCAGCGATAGAGACAGACTCTACCCTTACATGTCTTGATGGAATTAATGTACACTGCGCACCTGTATCAACCAAAGCCTCATATTCTTGTGGTTCCGATGTGCCAGGCCAACGAATCCACACCGTCCAAAAAACACGATTTTCCCTGGCTAGAGGCAGGGCCCCTCTAAGCCTGGTTATCCTTCTTTCCTTGGGCATATGTCTTAGAAGTTCCTTCAAGGGGCTCGGACACGTCATCATCATCACACTTGGCAGTTCAGCTACGGGCAACTGGAGCTGCTTCCCTTCTAGTGGAACTTCCTCTCTGAGTCTTGCCTTCCTTCAATTCACGCACCCGTTGTGCCAAAGCAGCAGTAGATTTTCCGTCCCATCTCCTCATGTTCTCTCCAGATTCCCGCAGGAAAAACCACAACTCAGCTCGTGGGGTGTACTTCCTCTCCCCATCAAAGGTGCGCCTGCGTTGGATACCAGGGCCTCTAATTTGCACTGCTGAGATTTGGAGAAGGTCCTCTCTAATCTCCTCCCTAAGTTTCTTATGATTCTCCTCCAGCTTATCTTCTAGTTTCTGGAGACGTGTTTCCACTGCTGCGATTCTGGCATGTGTTGGGCCATGCACGGCATCTGCATATGCTCGGAGCTTCTTTGCCATATCAAGTACAGTCTCCCCTGTGTCCTCCCGCTTCATTACTGCTAAGGCAGAAGCATATTCTAATGGCCCAAGCCGTATAAGTTTTCGCCACATCACAGATGTACACGGTACCAAGTCTGGGTTCCTAATATTTATGTCATCGGAGAAGATCATGTCTGCCACTGCCATTTCCCTCAAGCGTTGAATCCCTTGTTCTATGGTCTTCCATGGGGTTTGCTGCATATAAAGATCATCTGCACACAGGTATCTTTCTGCCACACTTCCTAGGACCCGTACCCAGAGGCTGCGTGGATTAGCCTCTCTCATCATCTCTTGGTCGATGACTGGATCAAGTGACAGGGATCCCAAATGTCTCGCTTCAGTGCCATCCAGAATTGTAGCCTCTCCTGCGGCATCCCAAAGACGGACTAGCCAACTAATGATAGGTTCATCAGGTTATCGCCTGTAATCCTTTCTTAGGCCCCGAAGGTCCTTCAGGAAAAAGGAATCAGTGTTGGCTTCTGATCCTGTGCCAGATGCTTTGGCTTCAGGTCTTGGTGAAGGTCCTTCTCCTGGGTCATCATCATCCACTGGTCGGTCGGTTTTGTGTGTGTGCTTCTTTGCTGGAGCAACTGCCAGGGGCTTAGGCTTACTGTCAGGTTTAGCTGCTAACTCAGGCTCAGGTTCTATCTTAGCTGCTGGCTTCACAACTGGGGTGCTGGCTGCAGACTTAGCGACTGGGGTAGCTGTTGATTTACATTCCTGCCCCCCTGCCTCCATCTGCTGCCCTACAGTATCTAGCAGTGTACGATAAACATATGCCAAGGCCCAGCTCACTGCAATAATCCTTTTCTCTTTAGTATTACCATAACACTTCTCTCTCAAATACTTGGCCACCTCAGCCGGGTTCTGAATTTGTTCAGATGGGAAGTCCCAGGCTATAGGATCAGAGAATTCTTTTAAAATTTGGCCCATGTCTTCCCGTTTTCCACTCCAATCAAGATTTCTTCTACTTGGCTTTTTCCTTACATCAGAGGTCTCATTAGCTCCTTTGGAAATCTCAGCTTTCAATTTACATAAACTGCAGACAGTATAGAGGAAGCTTACTAAATTAAATGCCAGAAAGATGGTTTCCTTAACACTCAGGGAGAACTGAACATTCTCTAATAGAGATATAAACAATTCTGAGGAGGAGAGGGAAAACAGAGGCTGAAAGAACTCTGCCCCTGCTTCTCTTCTCACAAACTGAGTGCCTAACCATAACAACGAACCATCAAGTGTATTTACAGCCTTCCTGTAAATCATTACAAACAAGCCTAGCCCAATGAATATTCTGACTAGTGCCCCACGGCTACATAAACTACGTATTAGGAGCAATACCAGAGCTATTTCAGGATAAGGAAATAGCCCTAGGTACCACAAAGGTAGTAACACCTCAAAAAACCCTAGGGACCAGAAATATTGGCAGGCTTTCACCGTGAATGACATTATGAGTTCAGAAAAAACCATCCCGATACACCCACAAAACAATCAGAACCACCAATATTATTATTAAGGTTTTTTCCACTTTCTTGGGTTCGTTTCCCGGCCAACGCACCAAAAAGTGTATTGGTTTAGGATAAATTCGGGGGAGAATCTCTAAAAGGGAGTCCCCTCAAACAAACCTCCACCACCCCTCCCCCCCAGCCCGGGGTTGGGAAGGAAATTCTTTGGAGGAGGAAAAAGTGGGAAAAACCGGTTTTATTGAAAAAGAAAATTCTCCCCACCCCGAGTGGAATGAAAGGCGCAGGTTTACTCAGGGGGAGGGCTCCAAGCTTCTTTGGCAGGCTCCGGGTCTTCTCAGACGTCTCGGGTCAGATCAGTTCCAGAGCTGGTCCTGTCTTGGGGGGAGGGCGGGGAAGGGAAAAAAGAGGGGGAAAGAAAAAAACGGAGAGCAGGCAGCGGGAGCGGCAGCAGCAGCAGCGGCAGCAGCAGCAGCGGCAGCAGCAGCAGCAGCAGGAGCGGCCGAGGCAGCAGAAGCCAAGCAGCAGAAAAAGCTGAAGCAGCCGAAGCCAAGCAGCAGAAGCCCGGAAGCAGCTCTGCTTGGGCAGCAAAAGCCCCGCGAGCAAAACAGCGCTGCTAGACATAACAAAAACAGTCCACTGATATGGGATAGAGGCACTGTCAACCCAGAACAACAACCCAGGAAAACAGAGACAAGAGGGAGAGAAAGGTTGGGGAAAAAGATAGGAAATATTCAAAACAGTTAGTATAATCACAATGATTATTAAAACAATTACTTTCAAACAATCTTCCATAATCAAAATACAAAATTAGTTAATCACAATGATTATTTAAAACAATTTCTTTTAAACAATTTTTTTTCATAATAATCATAATAAATCATAAAGTCAAAACATAAAATTGATTCAAATTTTAAAAGCAATTACAATTTTCAAGTAGTTATAATAAATCAAACAGGGTCAATTTAGAACACATTCAAAGTTTTATAATCTAAGTTACAAACGGCTCTGCTTTACATCGATAGCTTTGGGCATATCTATAGGAAAAGAGACACTCATCAAATTGTGTGCATACATCATAGTGGTCAATTTTGTCAATCGTCTCATCATTCTCCAAATCACAATGTATAGAATTACTAATAAAACAAAACCAACAAAAACCAAAATCAAAAGAACAACAATGGGATGACACAATCTACTCAGGATACCCGTAGCAGTAGGTGACCACCCAAAAAGAGTATCCCACCACCTATGTTCAGCATCCTTCTTCACTCTTTCTGAGATGGACTGGATTTCTTTTACATCATGACGAACTGTCACCAAGGTTTTCTGTCCATCTTCCTTGATTTTTTCTAATATTTGAATTAAATCTCGGTGAAGCGTCAATTGCTTCACCAAAGTTAGGTTCATCCCAATGTGTGTAGGCACTAATTTGCGTATCAAAGTGTAATTAGATTGTATAAGTTGGTAAGAAGTGACTGGAGCCTGATAAGCAAAATCACATCCAGTGATTCTAATAAAATTACAAATACAAAAATTTGAATGCTTTGAAGTATCTACTAATCTACCTTCTACAAATATAACCTCACAAGCAGTTCTTAAGCATATGCATCCATGGCCTATGTATATAAGCACTGTTTTAGGAGTTTCGTTAGGATGAACTTCAAAATGACAGATGTTTTGTTCTGTGTCCAAACAAATATCTTGGGCTACGATTGCATTACTTTCACAAATGAACCCTTGTTGTCCCTGAGCAATACAAGCTTCTAAGTTAACAGTTTGCCATTTCCCATCAGCTTGTCGGGCCCACTCTCTATGCTCGAGAGGATAGAGAACAGTTCCATTATGGTTCAATCCCAAGGCAATGATAGGGAATATCAAATCTACTGAAGCATTATGTATGGTCAACACAAAGGCTGTGGCTGTGTTTGTAATAGGGTCGTAAGTGAAATTCACTAATTTCCACCAGGACTGGAATTCTCTTTCAAAATCGTTGGCACTGTCCCAAATTATTTTCCGAATTTCAGTGGGGAAGGTGCCTTCTTCCCCTTCTCTTATAATTGAAGCAGTGACTGTCTGCATCCATAGTTGAGCCTGGATGCAACTGAGACCCCAGGAAATATTGCTTTGTGTAGCATTGAGCGCATCAATTATCAATTGATTATCCTTTATGTCTATTTTTCCCCAATTTGGTATTACATTGGCTAACAGCCACTGATGGGTTCCCAAAGCCAATAGAGAGGACTTTAGTGGTTGTTGTAATTGGGCCAAATCTCTAGTTGTGGTAGTCAATTTATTCATCAATACTTCTGAATCAATACTATTTAGAATTCCCAGTCCTGTTCCCAAAACACCAGTAACATCTCCTGGCATTCGCTCCTTCGAAGGGGTACGCCTTCGTAACCAGGTGGTCCATCCTTCAAAGGAGGTGTGCAGGAAAGGTGAGCAAGCTGGTTGTATTTCTGAAATATTATTTTGCATTAGTAGCTTAACTTGTTTAAGAGACCATGATGGATTGAACATTATTTGCTGTTGGCCTGTTTTCCTAATAATGTATGGTCCAACACCATAAATTTGTGGGTTTAGAACCACAGATGGTCATTTTCGAGTGGTGGTAGGGGTTGTAACAGGTCGGGCTATGGCATTTATTTGAAACTTATAAGAAAGCCCTGTGTCATTATGACCCCAAAGACAAACAACCTGCACAGTTTGTAGTAATGTAAAGTTATACCAGCATTCTTGTGTGCTCGACAGTGTACAATTTTTTTCACTCTCATGTGTCTGATTTGAAACTTTAATTGTGCTCGCCTTTTGGCATCCTATTTTAACTTCTTCCCCTATTACTTCTTGAAGTTGCCAAACCTTTTGCTTTTCCCAATCTTGCCTGTTATATAATTGATCTCCATGCATAACAACAGTTGATAGGTTTAGGTTCTTTATCTCATCTTAGCTTCCCGTGTGTCCAGTAGATTGTGCAGAAGCTTGGGGCCAGGGCCGTTCAGTGTTATAATCTCTTTCTTTTCGGGGTGCACTCACTGTATGTGATGTGGGCCTTGCTACAGTGTTTATTTTAAATCTATGAATCAGGCCTCTCAATTTTGATTGATTTGTTTGATTATTATACCAACTACATGTTATATAAGTCGGCCTGGTTAAAGTGAAATTATACCAGCAATCGTTTGGTTCATGTTTACATTCTTTTGTGATTGCAACATTGTCGGTTCTCAGACTTAAGGAATGGTTGCCAATATACTTCTGCCGACAACACAATTCTAAGGGTATTTGTTTGGCACATGTCCATCTTGCCGAGGGACAAAGTTTTGCTGAGATGTTAGGATGAAAATCGCTTCTTCCATCTGGTTCTAGAAAATTACCAGCGATTCTCAGGGTGGAAGCCTTTTCATGAAGGAGCCCGTCTACTTTTCTGCATCCTAAATTTATTTTTTCACCAATTGTTCCGGTTAAAGTTCTAGTCCATTCCTTTTTATCCCATCCCCATTCATTTGAACGGTATACCTCAGAGTTATGCAGCACCACAGTTGCCAAGTTTGGGCGGCGATCTCTGGGATATGTTCCTAGAACATGAGTATACCTGATGGTGGCTTCAGACCATGGCCATTCAGCTGGTTTTTGGCCATGGTATTGGGGTAGGATGCAGAAAAGTATCACTAGTCCTATCATGGTTGTGCAGTCTTCATGTCCCACGGAGTTCTGTAAACAGCAAACACAACAGAGCCTGCCACCAAAGGGCAGAAAATTTAAAATGATGGTACTATCCAGCGTGTGTTTATTCGATGCTCTTTCCCCAGGGCATCAGAGGCCACCCATGTATATTTATTCAGAGGGGTCTTTAGCATCAGTGGTACTTCTCCCACAGTAGGGAGGTCCACCAAAACAGGTTGACCAGGATAGTGAGCTGGATTTCTGGAGTCATTTGGTCCCTGTAGTGAGGGAATTATGCTCGGGGCAGTCGGGCAGAAAGCAGTGATCTTGGGGCACCCATTTATTCCCCATCTGTCATTCACACCTTTCACAGCTTCCCACAGTCGAGTATCCCAATTTCCCTCCTGTGGTTTCAAAAGCCGTTTTAAGAGACCATTGGTTCTTTCTACAATTCCGTTAGCTTGGGGGTAGTAAGGGGTGTGAAAAGTCCATTTGATTCCTTCAACCTTTGCCCAATCCTGTACAACTCTGGCAGTAAAGTGGGACCCGTTATCAGATTGGATTTCCTGCGGTTTTGGAAAAGTTCCAAACCATTCCTGTAATGCTTTAGCAGTATTATCACCTGTAGCTCTCTTAAAGGCTTCTGCTTGAACTAATCCAGATATAATTTCCACTCCTACCAAGACAAAATGTTTACCACCTGACTGCTTGAAGGGACCGATATAATCTACTTGCCACGCATCCCATAGGCCTTTACGTTTTCTTAAGTGGAGAGGGTCATCCTCCAGAGGATGTCTCTCCAGCCGTTTACGGCATTGTTCACAGGCAGATACACATGTACTGCACATTTCTCTGGTAATAGGCCAGCCACGGGCATGAGCTTCCCTGTATAGATCTTTTACACCTGTATGTTGTCTTTCTACATGCAGCCATTCCAACAAGTGTTCCCAATCCTCAGTAATTTGTTCCTTTTTCAGGGGACTTATTCTTGCCAATTCATCAGCTTTATTGTTCCATTCTCCTGCTGGATTTCCATCTGTCTGGTGAGAAGCCACCCATCCTACCGCAAAGCTTCCTTGACTTGCAATCTGCAAGATTTCTTGCCACTTTTCTTTTTGCCACACTGGAATCCTATTAACTTCCCAATCATTCTGTTGCCAGAAAGGCAGCCACTCAGTACATCCTTTAAACACAGCATAGGAATCAGTGTAAATACAGTCAAGAGAGGTGTTCTGTGCTTCATGTTTGAAAACACTCCAAACAGCTATTAATTCACCAATTTGGGCACTGCCTTCCCCTTCTGTGATAATTCGTTCACCAGAGGAAGTGTGTATGGCTACAGCTCTGTACCTCCATACCTTCCCTTCACGCTTGGCTGAAGCATCAGTGAACCAAGAGCTTTTTGACAGTTTGGGGGAAAAAGGGGGGGCCACTTTTATGACTGAGGCAAGTTTATCTTGGCTGCTATCCAAGTTCTCTCGGTCTTGTATTGCTAGAATTTTAGCAGCACCTTCAGTGATTGAAAAGATATTACAATAATGTTCAATTTGAGCATACCATTTCCTTACTGAAGCTCTCTGGGCTACCCCGTCAAGGGGAGAGGCCCCAGTAGTGACTGTTTTAATTACTTTAAAAGGGCCTCTTAAAACAATCGGCTGTTGCCGTGTGATTTTTTCTACTTCTATAAGGGCTAAGCTGACCACAAACAACCCTTTTTCCCAGGTAGTGTACCTCTTTTCAGCATCTCTAAAACCACGGGAGAAAAAGCCAACAGGTCTAGTCGGACCCTCAGGACCCCTTTGCCATATGTGAATTGACAATCCCGACACTGCAAAACCCCACTCGACTTGAAACGGATCTGTAGGGTGTATAGGGCCAAGAGCCTGATGGGCTGTGGCTTCAAAGATTAACAATTGCAGTGCCTCCTCCTGGGAAGGGGTCCAATCCCATTTTACCCCTTTTCTCAGCAAATCATAAAGAGGTCTAGCAATTATTGAAAAATCTGGAATATGTTTTCTCCAAAATACTAATAATCCTAAAACTTGTTGGAGGTCTTTTCTTGATTCAGGCATTTTGATCTGATCTAAGGAGGTCAGAGTATCGGGTGGAATACACGTCATACCTCCTTTCCACCAAATTCCCAGAAACTTTACTTCCTGAGAAGGTTTCTGAATTTTCTCTGGGGGAACTTGTAGGCCGAGACTTTCTAAATGAGAAATTATTTTCTGTTGACTTCTATTTCATCTCCTCCTACAAGAATGTCATCGATATACTGATAAACATATACATTTTCAGGTTTAGGTATTGTTTCTAATTCTCGAGCTAGGGCATGATGGGCTAAAGTGGGTGAGTGTCTGTATCCTTGTGGCAGTCGTGTGAAGGTGTATTGCTGCCCTTCCCATGTAAAAGCAAAGCGGTCCATGTCCTCTGGTTGTAATGGTATCATGAAAAACATGTCTTTAACATCTATAGTTGCCATGATTGTGTGAGCTTTTTCTTGGATTGATATTATCAGTTCAGCCAAATTTGGAACTGCTGCTGTTAGGGGGTCTGTACTGGCATTAAGCCGGCGATAGTCTATTGTTAGTCTCCATTTCCCGTTAGGTTTTCTTACTGGCCAAACTGGAGAATTGA
The DNA here is from genome assembly GCA_017589585.1 of Phylloscopus whistleri. Classification (NCBI taxonomy): domain Eukaryota; kingdom Metazoa; phylum Chordata; class Aves; order Passeriformes; family Phylloscopidae; genus Phylloscopus; species Phylloscopus whistleri. The sequence goes on along the minus strand of JADMLD010001601.1, from coordinate 426,522 downwards.
AAGGAGAATGGGTGTTAATTATTACTCCTTGTTCTCACAATTCCTGTATAACCAGTTTGATGCCTTCTTTAGCGCCAGAGGGTAAAGGGTATTGTTTTACAGAAGTAATTTTGCTAAATGGAAGGGAGGGGGCTGCTTGCAGCAGCCTGATGTTGAGACGTGGTGTTCCGAAAGACCACAAAAAGCCTTCCAGATCCTCCCATTGTCTCCCAGCAAGCACATCCATTCCTAGCAAACTGTCTGGGATATTTCCAACAACCATTTTAACAATTAATTGATTTTCTTCCCCAGGCAGTATAAGTTTTACTAAGGCAACATTCATGGGTTCTGTAATTCCTAGGGCATTTAGAACACAATATCGTTTCTTTAGTGGAACAACACCAGACCTTTGGGCATCTTTATTTTTTAAGGCAGAAATTTGGGCTCCAGTGTCAATTACAAAAGTTACCATTGCTCATTTAGGACCCACTGTAGCTGTAATCAGTATATCTCCAATTTTAGGATTTTTAGTGAGCTTTCTAAGGTAAATCCATCCTCCGTCCCTCTGCTCACTAGTGAGAGATGGAGTTTCTAGTTTAACTGTAGATTATTTTGGTTTCTTTGAGAAGAAGGGGGGTTTGGCTCATTTCCCAGAGCAGGTGAAAAGGGTTGCTGCGGCTCAGCGCCCTGGGCCTGTGGAGGAGGGGGGGCACTAGGTCGTATCCTAGGTGGTACTAGTGCCGTTGGTTTAGAATTGCGCCAGTTAAATACTATTTTACTTAGCTTTTCAAGTGGCAACCCATTCATTACGTCTTTAGGCACACCTTTCTTTATTCCTAATATCCACCAACATTGGCGTTGAGATGTTTGCTTGCCCTTTTCTGGGTTTCCACTGTGAGGGACTCCAATGTATCTAACACCCTTTGATTTTCCTGATCTTTCTTCAGGGATTTTTACAGGTCCATATTTTCTACTGTAATTGATAAGATCTTCCGCAACCTGTCCCCATGTCCAAACCTTGCAATCACCAGCATATGGTTTAGGGTGTACAGCTGGTTGTTCGGAGGGGGTGGAATATGGGGTGAATCCAGGATCTGTAGATCCGGTTTGATCACTTGGGTTTCCAAGGAATCTGTCCAGCCTATCTAGAGGGCTTAGAGCCATTATGGTTTTTTGTAAAGTAATTGCAGTGGGTTTAAGTGATTCTGGGAGCCCCCGAATTAAAGGAGTCATCATTTCAGGCTGGACAGGCAATTGCATTGGGGATTCAAATCCAGGAGTTAATTTTCTTTCATGTATCATTTGCAGGCAGGCGGCTTTGTGCACGCTTTCTAGTAGTTGGTCAGGGGTACAGACTATGTCTAGAGGGTCCCCTCTTTCTAGAGGATTTATTCCCCCAGCCCAGAAAGCTGCACGCTGTGTCAGGGACCATGTGTCACGTTTATCTCCTGTTGTTAAGAAAACTCCATGTCCCCAACAGCCACTTGCTTCTTGTTCATTTAGCTTAATTTGGTCACCACCAGTAAGAGATACTCGGAAAACATATTCTGTCTCCGATTCATGTGAGAGACGGCTATATTCTTTCTTAACCTGGCCAATTCGGTAGCACTATATGGTATTTGTTTGGTGGTTATGTGGGGATCGAAATCTTCATCATTTATATAATTGTATTCTGTTTTTATCAGGGGCCTTAATTGTGGACAACAATCCTCCCCACAATTTTTGACTGATTCCAATTCTCTCTGGGGGTATATTTGTCTAATGTGGGAATTTCCTTTTCCTTCTGTCAGCTTTGGGGAGTGAGTTCTTAATATGTTCCTCCCTCAAAGCGGTTCGTAGGAAGTGATTTTCATCTCTTAGTGAGCGGATTTCGTCCCGCAATGTATGAATGTCATTTTTCTTTTCACCTAGTTTTTTCTGCAAGGTCTTTATTAGATTGTGAAGGGAATCTATAATTGTTTCCTCCCCAGTGCTTTGTTTGAAGTGTTCTTCGACAGCGGCTGTGAGGCATGCCCCTAATACAGAACAAATTGTAGTCTTATCTCGACCGAGTTTAAATCTAGTCCCGTGTTGTAGAGAGCACACTCTATCAACCACACTCTCCAAATCAAACCAATTATTTACTGCCCATTCTTCTTCTCCAGGAGAGGGCTTGGCATTATGTTTTGCCAACAAGGCATAAAATGCCTCTTTACCTTTTGCACCGGGACTCTCATTCATCTTGTGAAGGAGCTAAAAATCATTACACACACACACAGAGTCCTACTATATTCCCCCCTTCACTGTCCTGGGTGGGTGAAAAGACCTAACTTATTTGGAAGGTGTTACTTTGGTAACAGAGATTGGGGAAAGGCAAAGGTGTCTCTGACACCAAAATTTTGCCTGCAGGGTTCTGTTCACACTGGAACCTGGGGACACTTTCTCAGTCATGTTTCTCTGTGAGACCCATTAAAACTTCGAGAAACTCTGGAGATTCAATTTCACTTTGAGTTCTTGAGAAGTTTGTTGAACACACTCTCAGGGACTGAGTCTGATGGAAACAACACCAAACCCATGGGAGGGTGTATTGGTTTAGGATAAATTAGGGGGAGAATCTCTAAAAGGGAGTCCCCTCAAACAAACCTCCACCACCCCTCCCCCCCAGCCCGGGGTTGGGAAGGAAATTCTTTGGAGGAGGAATAAGTGGAAAAAACCGGTTTTATTGACAAATGAACAAAAATCTCCCCACCCCGAGTGGAACGAAAGGCGCAGGATTACTCAGGGGGAGGGCTCCAAGCTTCTTTGGCGGGCTCCGGGTCTTCTCCGACGTCTCGGGTCAGATCAGTTCCAGAGCCGGTCCGGTCTTGGGGGGGGGGGGGAAGGGGGAAGGGAAAAAGAGGGGGAAAGAAAAAAACGGAGAGCAGGCAGCAGAGGCAGCAGCGGCAGCAGCGGCAGCGGCAGCAGTAGCAGCAGAGGCAGTGGAAGCCAAGCAGCAGAAGAGCTGAAGCAGCCAAAGCCAAGCAAGCAGCACAAGCAGCAGCTGAAGCAGCGGCAGCCAGAAGCAGCTCTGCTCGGGCAGCAAAAGCCCCGCGAGCAAAACAGCGCTGCTAAGACATAACAAAAACAGTCCACTGATATGGGATAGAGGCACTGTCAACCCAGAACATTCCACCCCTTATCCCATATAGTGGACGCACAATAAAACTTTCATCTCACTTACTCAAACCTTAGACACTTACACATTTCCATCCATTTTACTTGCTCAGACCTTTGACACTTACACGTTTCCTTCTGACATATGAGTCTTACCCCACATTCAGATCTCCCTGAGGTACACATCGTGCTGTTCCATCTTTCTGCATTATCCACCAGGTATAACCCGGTCCTTGAGCAGAGACAACTCCACGGATGGGTTTGCCTGTACTCGAGGTAGGGTTGATCCACACTGTCTTTCCCAACAAATCTCTAACATGGGCCACTGGGACTTTATCTCCATCTACTACATTACGGAGCTGAGACTCAGCAGGACCCGCTCGGTTGGTAGAACCTCGGGTGTTAACTAACCAAGTGGCCTTTGCTAAATGCTGCTCCCAGTTCTTTAAGGACCCCCCACCCAATGCTTTCAGGGTGGTTTTTAACAACCCATTGTACCTCTCCACTTTGCCTGCGGCTGGTGCATGGTAGGGAATATGGTACACCCACTCAATGCCATGCTCCCTAGCCCAGGTTTTAATAAGATTATTTTTAAAATGAGTCCCATTGTCTGACTCAATTCTCTCGGGCGTACCATGCCTCCAAAGGACCTGCTTTTCAAGGCCCAGGATGGTGTTGCGGGCTGTAGCATGAGACACAGGGTAGGTTTCCAACCATCCCGTGGTGGCTTCTACCATGGTCAGCACATGGCGCTTGCCTTGGCGCGTTTGAGGCAGTGTGATGTAATCAATCTGCCAGGCCTCCCCATACTTGTACTTAGACCAGCGCCCTCCATACCAGAGGGGCTTCATCCGCTTGGCCTGCTTGATGGCAGCGCACGTCTCACAGTCTCGGATAACTTGAGAAATGCTGTCCATGGTTAGATCCACCCCTCGGTCTCGTGCCCACTTATAGGTGGCATCTCTGCCCTGATGACCTGAGGCATCATGGGCCCATCGAGCTAAGAACAACTCTCCTTTGTGCTGCCAATCTAAGTCTATCTTAGACACCTCTATCTTTGCAGCCTGATCTACTCGCTCGTTGTTCTGGTGTTCCTCATTAGCCCGACTCTTAGGGACATGAGCATCTACATGACGGACCTTCACATGTAGTCTCCCTACTCTGGTGGCAATGTCCTTCCACTCATCAGCAGCCCAGATTGGTTTTCCCCTACGCTGCCAGTTAGCCTTTCTCCACCTTTCCAGCCAGCCCCACAGAGCATTAGCTACCATCCACGAATCGGTGTAGAGGTAGAGCTTTGGCCACTTCTCTCTTTCAGCGATGTCCAGGGCCAATTGAACAGCTTTGAGTTCGGCAAGCTGGCTTGACCCACCTTCTCCTTCAGTGGCTTGTACAACCTGTCTTGTGGGGCTCCACACAGCTGCTTTCCACTTCCGGTTCATCCCTACGATGCGACAGGAACCGTCAGTGAAAAGAGCGTAGCGTGCTTCTTCTGCTGGCAGTTGGTTATATGGTGGAGCTTCTTCAGCCCGGGTTACCTGCTCTTGTTCTTCTTCCTCGGTGAGACTGAAGTTCTCAGCTTCCGGCCAGTTGGTGATCACTTCCAGAATCCCAGGGCGATTCAGGTTTCCAATACGGGCACGCTGAGTAAGGAGGGCGATCCATTTGCTCCAGGTGGCGTCAGTGGCGTGATGGGTGGAGGGAACCTTTCCCTTAAACATCCATCCCAGCACCGGTAGTCGGGGTGCCAGGAGGAGCTGTGCTTCCGTGCCAATCACCTCTGAAGCGGCTTGAACTCCTTCATAGGCAGCCAAGATCTCCTTCTCCGTGGGAGTGTAATTGGCTTCAGACCCTCTGTAGCTTCGGCTCCAGAATCCCAGTGGCCGGCCTCGAGTTTCACCTGGCACCTTCTGCCAAAGGCTCCAGGACGGACCATAGCTCCCAGCTGCAGAGTAAAGCACATTCTTTACCTCTGGTCCTGTCCTGACTGGGCCAAGGGCCACCGCATGAGCGATTTCCTGCTTGATCTGGGCAAAGGCGTGTTGCTGTTCTGGACCCCAGTGGAAATCGTTCTTCTTGCGGGTAACCAGGTACAGAGGGCTCACAATCTGGCCATACTCAGGGATGTGCATCCTCCAAAAGCCTATGGCGCCTAGGAAAGCCTGTGTTTCCTTTTTGTTGGTCGGTGGGGACATGGCGGTGATCTTATTGATGACTTCTGTGGGGATCTGACGCCGTCCATCTTGCCATTTTACTCCCAGGAACTGGATCTCTCGGGCAGGCCCTTTGACCTTGCTCTTCTTGATGGCAAAGCCGGCTTCCAGGAGAATCTGGATAATCTTCTGTCCTTTCTCAAACACTTCCACTGCCGTGTTTCCCCACACAATGATGTCATCAATGTACTGTAGATGTTCCGGAGCCTCACCCTTTTCCAGTGCAGCCTGGATCAGTCCATGGCAGATGGTGGGACTGTGCTTCCACCCCTGGGGCAATCGGTTCCAGGTGTACTGCACCCCCCTCCATGTGAAGGCAAACTGGGGTCTGCATTCGGTTGCCAAAGGAATGGAGAAAAATGCATTGGCAATGTCAATAGTGGCGTACCACCTCGCTGCCTTGGACTCCAGCTCATACTGGAGCTCCAACATGTCTGGCACGGCAGCGCTCAGTGGTGGTGTCACTTCATTCAATGCACGATAGTCCACAGTCAATCTCCATTCCCCTTCAGACTTACGCACAGGCCAAATGGGACTGTTGAAGGGTGAGTGGGTTTTACTGACCACGCCTCGGCTCTCCAGCTCACGGATCAACTTATGGATGGGGATCACAGCATCTCGAGTCGTTCTATACTGCCGGCGGTGCACTACTGAAGTGGCAATGGGTACCTGTTGATCTTCCCCCTTCAGAAGTCCTACTGTAGATGGATCCTCAGACAGTCCAGGCAAGGTATTCAGTTGCTGGATGCCCTCTGTCATTACAGCTGCCACCCCAAATGCCCACCTGAGTCCCTTTGGATCTTTGAAATACCCACTTCGGAGGTAATCTATGCCCAAAATGCATGGGGCCTCTGGGCCAGTCACAATGGGGTGTTTCCTCCACTCATTTCCAGTCAGGCTTACTTCTGCTTCTACCAGAGTAAAATCTTGTGACCCCCCGGTCACGCCAGCGATAGAGACAGACTCTACCCCTACATGTCTTGATGGAATCAATGTACACTGCGCACCTGTATCAACCAAAGCCTCATATTCTTGTGGTTCCGATGTGCCAGGCCAACGAATCCACACCGTCCAAAAAACACGATTTTCCCTAGCCTCTACCTGGCTAGAGGCAGGGCCCCTCTAAGCCTGGTTATCCTTCCTTCCTTGGGCATATGTCTTAGAAGTTCCTTCAAGGGGCTCGGACATGTCATCATCATCACACTTGGCAGTTCGGCTACGGGCAACTGGAGCTGCTTCCCTTCTAGTGGAACTTCCTCTCTGAGTCTTGCCTTCCTTCAATTCACGCACCCGTTGTGCCAAAGCAGCAGTAGATTTTCCGTCCCATCTCCTCATGTTCTCTCCAGATTCACGCAGGAAAAACCACAACTCAGCTCGTGGGGTGTACTTCCTCTCCCCATCAAAGGTGCGCCTGCGTTGGATACCAGGGCCTCTAATTTGCACTGCTGAGATTTGGAGAAGGTCCTCTCTAATCTCCTCCCTAAGCTTCTTATGATTCTCCTCCAGCTTATCTTCTAGTTTCTGGAGACGTGTTTCCACTGCTGCGATTCTGGCATGTGTTGGGCCATGCACAGCATCTGCATATGCTCGGAGCTTCTTTGCCATATCAAGTACAGTCTCCCCTGTGTGCTCCCGCTTCATTACTGCTAAGGCAGAAGCATATTCTAATGGCCCAAGTCGTATAAGTTTTCGCCACATCACAGACGTACACGGTACCAAGTCTGGGTTCCTAATATTTATGTCATCAGAGAAGATCATCTCTGCCACTGCCATTTCCCTCAAGCGTTGAATCCCTTGTTCTATGGTCTTCCATGGGGTTTGCTGCATATAAAGATCATCTGCACACAGGTATCTTTCTGCCACACTTCCTAGGACCCGTACCCAGAGGCTGCGTGGATTAGCCTCTCTCATCATCTCTTGGTCGATGACTGGATCAAGTGACAGGGATCCCAAGTGTCTCGCTTCAGTGCCATCCAGAATTGTAGCCTCTCCTGCGGCATCCCAAAGACGGACTAGCCAACTAATGATAGGTTCATCAGGTTGTCGCCTGTAATCCTTTCTTAGGCCCCGAAGGTCCTTCAGGGAAAAGGAATCAGTGTTGGCTTCTGATCCTGTGCCAGGTGCTTTGGCTTCGGATCTTGGTGAAGGTCCTTCTCCTGGGTCATCATCGTCCACTGGTCGGTCGGTTTTGTGTGTATGCTTCTTTGCTGGAGCAACTGCCAGGGGCTTAGGCTTACTGTCAGGTTCTATCTTAGCTGCTGGCTTCACAACTGGGGTGCTGGCTGCAGACTTAGCGACTGGGGCAGCTGTTGATTTACGTTCCTGCCCCCCTGCCTCCATCTGCTGCCCTACAGTATCTAGCAGTGTACGATAAACATATGCCAAGGCCCAGCTCACTGCAATAATCCTTTTCTCTTTAGTATTACCATAACACTTCTCTCTCAAATACTTGGCCACCTCAGCCGGGTTCTGAATTTGTTCAGATGGGAAGTCCCAGGCTATAGGATCAGAGAATTCTTTTAAAATTTGGCCCATGTCTTCCCATTTTCCACTCCAATCAAGATTTCTTCTACTTGGCTTTTCCCTTACATCAGAGGTCTCATTAGCTCCTTTGGAAATCTCAGCTCTCAATTTACATAAACTGCAGACAGTATAGAGGAAGCTTACTAAATTAAATGCCAGAAAGATGGTTTCCTTTACACTCAGAGAGAACTGAACATTCTCTAATAGAGATATAAACAATTCTGAGGAGAAGAGGGAAAACAGAGGCTGAAAGTACTCTGCCCCTGCCCCTGCTTCTCTTGTCACAAACTGAGTACCTAACCATAACAACGAACCATCAAGTGTATTTACAGCCTTCCTGTAAATCATTACAAACAAGCCTAGCCCAATGAATATTCTGACTAGTGCCCCACGGCTACATAAACTACGTATTAGGAGCAATACCAGAGCTATTTCAGGATAAGGAAATAGCCCTAGGTACCACAAAGGTAGTAACACCTCAAAAAACCCTAGGGACCAGAAATATTGGCAGGCTTTCACCCCGAATGACATTATGAGTTCACAAAAAACCATCCCGATACACCCACAAAACAATCAGAACCACCAATATTATTATTAAGGTTTTTTCCACTTTCTTGGGTTCGTTCCCGGGTTTCGGCACCAAAAAGTGTATTGGTTTAGGATAAATTCGGGGGAGAATCTCTAAAAGGGAGTCCCCTCAAACAAACCTCCACCACCCCTCCCCCCCAGCCCGGGGTTGGGAAGGAAATTCTTTGGAGGAGGAATAAGTGGAAAAAACCGGTTTTATTGACAAATGAACAAAAATCTCCCCACCCCGAGTGGAACGAAAGGCGCAGGATTACTCAGGGGGAGGGCTCCAAGCTTCTTTGGCGGGCTCCGGGTCTTCTCCGACGTCTCGGGTCAGATCAGTTCCAGAGCCGGTCCGGTCTTGGGGGGGGGGGGGGAAGGGGGAAGGGAAAAAGAGGGGGAAAGAAAAAAACGGAGAGCAGGCAGCAGAGGCAGCAGCGGCAGCAGCGGCAGCGGCAGCAGTAGCAGCAGAGGCAGTGGAAGCCAAGCAGCAGAAGAGCTGAAGCAGCCAAAGCCAAGCAAGCAGCACAAGCAGCAGCTGAAGCAGCGGCAGCCAGAAGCAGCTCTGCTCGGGCAGCAAAAGCCCCGCGAGCAAAACAGCGCTGCTAAGACATAACAAAAACAGTCCACTGATATGGGATAGAGGCACTGTCAACCCAGAACAGAGGGTCATTAAAGTCCTTGTGTTGTGTCTGTGTTGCTGAGCTGGGCCGGGTTCCTGGCACAGAGGCAGCTCTTGGCAACCAAGAAAAGTTTCAAAAAGACATTTCTCCTGAGGAGAAATCCTCCTTCAGATGCGGCACCTTTGTTATTTGAAATGTAGACTCAGAGTTAAAGTTTACAGTGGCATAACAACCTTTTCTGTTCTTTCTCATTAATTGTTAACCCTCTCTTTCTCGTTTGTTTTGGATTAGTCTTGCTTTCAACGCATAGAACATCATTCTCTTACATGGAGTAGTAGCTTTTGCACTTATGCCTATTGAGATCTCATGCTGTGGAACTATGCTTTTGAAATATTAACTTTTGAATACAATGTGTATGTTTCACCAGCAAATAAACACTTTGAACCGGAAAAATAGAACTCATCTGTCTCTAGCTCCCACTGCTGCTTTAGTCAATGCTCTTGTTCCTTTTTCAGTTTTTGTTGCTTTTGTCTTCTGCAATTTCAGTTCTTCCATCAGCTGAAGCAACATCTCTGCTGTTTCTCTCCCTCTTGTCTTGTTCTTTTCAACGCTTCCCCCCGTGCAGTTCTAAACTCGTTTTCATAACATTTCTTCTCTTCAAGTTCAATCACCTCCTTTTTTGTTTTTTTTGCATTAGTTGGTCACTCCAAGTTTTTCTTACATTCCTTTTGTGCAGCTCCAACTCTGCCTCTCAGAGCCCTGCTGCCGCTTCCAGCTACGCCGTGCTGCCACCAACACTGGCACATGCCACCCCAGGATCCCGCAACCTGCAGCCGTACCTTGGGGTCAGTGTCTGATAAGTCATCCGGACTCTTAGGCTCTCAGGGGTGCCTACATTGCTTTTAGGCTCTCAGGTCCACCTGGCTGCAACTTGTCCGGATTTTTAAGCTCTCAGGTCTGCCTGTTTTGCTCTCAGGCTCTCAGGTCTGTCTGCTCTTCAGGCTCTTGGTCTGCCTGGCTTAGTTGGGCTGGGCTCCACTATCTCACTGCTCTTAGGTCTGTAGTCGTCTGCTGAGATCACATTGGGGTCACCATTTATGGTTCTCATTGGGGGCACCAATTGACAGTGGAGCCACGACTGACAGAGGCATCCATCCTTGATTATCTAAAAACTCTCACACCTTTCTCTCTGTTGCCTACCCACAGGCAACTCCATGCAGCCTTCTGACTCCTTCTCTCTTCCTTCTGCAGGACCAGCAAACTCTTTCCTGTCCCTTGCATGACCTCCTGACCCTGTCTGTCCCTCACGCATCAGCTTGACCCTTCCTCCTCACAGCACAGCCTACAGACTCACACTGACTCCCTACCAGCTAACCCACTGTTTTATAACACTCATTCTCATTGGATAGAGCTGTGATCCATGAAGGGCAAGGCTGTTCCCACTCTTAGTAATTAGTACAGCTGCAATTTATCAGGGGCGAGATTGCCTTCAGCACTATCTCTGTTCTCTTTACAATCCATCCTCCCACACCAAGGAGAATCTGCGTACAGTACAGACCCTCACGGAACCAAGGGGCCATTGTGGCACAGCAGGGCTTTGTGGAACCAAAGAGACCACGGTGACACTACGGAACCTCATGGAACTGCAGGTCCATTGTTCCACAGCAGGGCCACAGAACCAAGGAATGCATTGTGACACCACAGAACCTCATGGGATCAAGGTGTCCATGTTACACCACTTAACCTCATGGAACAAAGGGTCCCTTGTGACACTGCAGAACCAAGGAGAATGTTGTTGGCCTGTTCCGAACTCATGGAACCAAAAGTCCATTGTGACATTGTGGGGGCTCATGGAACCATGGAGACCATGATGACACTTCAGGACCCACTGGAACCAAGGGGCCATTGTGACACTGCAGGGCCTTGTATAACCAAGGGGTCATTGCAGTGTGGCAGGGCCTCATGGAATCAAGGGGATCATAGTGACACTGTGGGGCTCCATGAGACCATGGGGACATTCTGACTGTGCAAGAAAGGATACTGTTGTTACACAAAGTGTCATCATGGAACCAATGAGACCATTGTGACACTGCACCGCCTCATGGAAGCAGGGGGTCATTGTGACACATTGTAGAACCGGGGGACCAGTGTGACACTGTGTGACACCATGGAACCAAGGACGCCATTGTGCACTACAGGGCTCCATGGAACTAAGAACTCGTGCAACAGTGAGGGGCCCAATGGAATCAAGGAGCCATTCCATACTTCAGGGCCTCATGGAACCAAGGTGCCCCTGTGACATTGCAGGGCCTCATGGAGGTAATGAGACCATTCTGGCACTCCTAGTCCCCAGGGAACCAAGGGGCCATTGTGACACCACAGGGCCTCACAGAAGCACGGCCACCACTGTGACACTGCCAGGTCTCATGGAAGCAAGGGGCCATTGTGACACTGTGGAGGCAAGGAGACCACTTTGATATTGCTGGGCCTCATGGAAACAAAGATCAGGTGTGATCATGTGGGGCCTCATGGAACCAAGGGCCAATTGTGATGCCGCAGGGCCCCAAGGATCCAAGAACATGGAACAGGTCTGGCTGGCTTGGCCTCTGGGGGCCGCCTGACTTGTCCAGCTGACTTTGGCACATTGAGGGCTGATTCTGATCTGTCCTCGAAACCCTGGAGTTCCATGCTTTCCTTCCTGTGGGAAAGAACTGTCCTTCTCCTCCAGGTGCCCATGGCCAAAATTGGGATTCTACCTCCAAATCTGATTCTCTCCAAGGATTGTTCCCATATGAAACCTGGCAGGACACACAGCTCTGGCTGGCCTTGGCCTCTTGAGGGCCACTTCTCATCTGCCTTCAAAACACTGTGGGGCCATGCTTCTCTTCCCATGGAAAAAATCATCTTTCACATCCAGGTGTCCATGGCCACAACTGGGAATCTGCCTCCTTAATTCCAGACATCCAAGGATAGCTGCCAGACTGTCTCGGTTCCTTTGGTGACCTGAGAGCCAGCTCTCATCTGCCCCCCTCCATCTCCTCCTCATCCCTGGATCTGCAGGTCCAACATAGTCCCGCCCCAGCTGGACTCACTCACCAGCTGTGGCAAAAACTTGTCCTCCATACACTCCAAAACCTTCCTGGACTGCCTCTTTTCTGCTGTATTCAGTTCCCAGCAGATGTCTGGTAGGTTAAAGTCACCTCCAAGAACAAGGGCTGGTGGTCCTGAAACATTCTCCAGCTACTTATAGAATAAGTTGTTCACCTGTTCTTCCTGGCTGGGTGGACAATAACAGACTCCCAGTACGAAGTCAGCCTTGTTGGCCTTCCCACTAATTCTTAACCTTAGGCTTTCAACTCCATCTTCATTAATTTCAATATAATCTCCAAGAGGAGACGGGACAGATGGGAGCAGAGACAAAGAATTCCTGCTGCATTCTTCATTGTGTTTGCTTCTACAGGTGACCTGGATCCATATGTAGAGGAGGTGGTTTGTGTCAGATAACACTGGCAGAGTGATAAGAAGAGTACTTTTAACTGAAAATAGTGTATCATGCATAATAGACAATGAGAAAAAAAGGACACATATGATCTGAAGAGCATCTGAGTTTTTCAGAGGATGAGAGACTGATTGATGTTCCAGTGGTCAAGCCTGTTTATATTCTTTCCTCAGGGCTTCCTTGAGATGAGAGGGGACCAGCAGAGGCCAAGGCCAGCCAGAGCTCTCTGTCCTGGCAGCTTTTGTCTGGGAGAAGCCTTGCAGAGAGGGAATTTTTCAGGGGGAGTATCAATTTTGGCCATGGACACTTGGAAAGATGGATGGTTCTTTTCCATATGAAGGAAAACACAGAGTCCCTCAGTTCTCCAGGGGTTGATAAGATGCAGGCTTCATCATTCCAAGGACAGCTGGACCTCTCAGGTGGCCCCTGGGAGGCCAAACAGGCCAGATCTGTTCCATCTCCCCTTGGTTCCATGAGGCCCAGCAAGATCACAATGCTCTCCTTGCTTCTGAGGTGTCACAATGGCCCCTTGCTTCCATGAGGCCCTTCAGGGTCACAATGGCCCTGTAATACAACAATGGCCTCTTGGTTCCACAGAGCCCTGCTGCTTCACACTGGCCCGTTGGGACAATGCAGCCCAACAGTGCCACAGTGATCTCTTTGGTTCCATGAATTCCCACAGTGTCATAATGGTCCCTGGGATCCATGGTACCCCACAGTGTCACAATGGCCTCCTGGTTCCATGGGGCCCCACAGTGTCACCATGGTCTCCACAGGAAGGAAAGCACAGAGCCCCAGTGTTTCAGGGGCTGATGAACAGCAGCCACCAGAGGCCAAGGCCAGCCAGAGCTGTCTGTCCTGGCAGCTTTCATCTGGGAGCAATGGAATAAACATCTTGGATTCTGTATCTCGGATATATGGAATTTTGGGGGCTGAATCCCAATTTCAGCCATGAGCACCTGCATGAGAGGGCCAGTTCTTTCCCATAGGAAGGAAAGCACAGAGCCCCAGGATTTCCAGGGCAGATCAGAGGTGATCACCAGAGGCCAAGGTGAGCCAGAGCTGTCTGTCCTGGCAGCTTTAGCCTGGGAGAGACCCTTGCATACAGTGAATTTTGGAGAAGTACCAATTCTGGCCATGGGTGCCTGGGCAGGAGGGATGGTTCTTTTCCATAGGAAGGAAAGCCCAGAGCCCCAGGGTTTCAGGGGCACATGAGAAGAGACCCCCAACATGCCGAGGTCAGTTGAGCCAGTCAGGCCCAGCCAGCCAGACCTGTTCCCTGTTCCCTTGGATCCACGGGGGCCCCACAGTGTCACAATGGTGGTGTCACATTGGATCCTTGGTTCCACAGGGCCCCACAGTGTCACACTGGCCCCTTGTTTCCAAGGGGCCCCACAGTGTCACAATGGTCCCTTGCTTCCATGAGGCCTTGCAAAAATGGTTTCCTTGGTTCCATGGAGCTGCACAATGACACAGTGGCCCCTTGGTTCCATGAGGCCCCAGAGTGTCACAATGGTCTCTGTGGTTCCAGATAGTCCTTCAGTGTCACAGTGGTCCCTTGGTTCTACTGGGCTCCTCAGGATCACAATGGCCCCTTGGCTGCATGAGGCCCAGCTGTGTCACACTGGCCCCTTGCTTCCATGGGGCCCCATAGCATCACAATTGTCTCCCCTTGCTTCCATGAGGCCTTGCTGTGTCACAGTGATCTCCTTGGTACTGCAGTATCACAACTGTGGCTCAGTAAGGCCCTGCAGTGTCACAATGGTCTCCTTGGCTCCACAAGGTTTGGCAGAGCCCCTTGGTTCAACAAGGTCTCAAAGTGTCATAATGGCCTCCAGGATTCCATGAGGCCCTGCAATGTCACAATGGACCTTTGGTTCCATGAATCCCACATTGTTCCATGAATCCCCAGCTCCATGGGGCCCTTCAGTGTCACATTTGTCTCCTTGGTTCAATGGTGCAACACAGAGCCACAATTGCCCTTTGGCCCAACAGAGCCTCATACTGTCACAATGGACTCCTTGGTTCCATGGGGACACACAGTGCCACAATGGCCCTTTGGTTTCACAAGACCTCCAAGTGTAAAAATGGCCTCTATGGTTTCATGCAGCCATACTGTCTCACAAGGTACGCATGGTTCCATGATGTTCGATGGTGTCACAATGGTCTCCTTGATTCTGCACTATAAGAATCCTTCCTTGGTCCCTTGGAGCCCCAGAGTGTCACTGTTGTGCCCTTGGTTCCATGAGACCCTGCAGTGCCACATTGGTCATTTGGTTCGATGAGGCCCCATGTGTCATAATGGTCTCCATGGTTCCATGAGGCCACGTTGTGTCACAAGGGCCTCCTTGGTTTCATGATGCCCTGTAGTGTAACAAAGCTCTCCTTAGTTCCATGGTGTCAGTGTGGCCCCATTGTCCCATGGAGCCCCACAGTGTCACTGTGGTCCCATGGATTCCATGAGGCCCTGCAGTGTCACAATGGCCCCTTGGTTCCAGTGGGTTCCCAAGGGTCACAATGGTCTACAGTGTTCCATGAGGCCCCACAATATCCCAGTGGACCCTTGGTTCCAAGGGGCCCGCAGTGCCACAAGGCTGCCTTGGTTTGATGAGGTCCTGCAGTGTGGTAATGGCCCCTTGGTTCCATGAGGCAAAGCAGAATCAGAGTGGCCCCTTTGTTCCATGAAGTACCACAGTGTCACTGTGGTCCCCTTGGTTCCACAGGGCCCCACAGTGTCACAATGGACCTTTGGTTCCATGAGGTTCCTCAGTGTCTCAGTGGCCCCTTGGCTCCATGTGGCCCCGCTGTGTCACAGTGGCAGGTGGTTCCATGAGGTCCCACAGTGTCCAAATGGTCTCCTTGGTTCTGTGAAGCCCTACAGAGCCACAGTGGACCCTTGGTTCCATGAGGCCTTGCTGGGTCACAATGGACTTCTGGCTCCATGAGCTTTTGCACTGTCAGCAATGGTCTGAGTTCCACAGTGTCACCATGGATCCTTTGTTCCATGAGGTTTCATAGCCTAACATGATCACCTTGATTCCAGAAGGTTCTGCAGAGTCACAATGGACCGACCATTGGTTCCATGCAGCCCCACACCTTCACAATGATCCCATGAACTTCCATACTGTCAGCAATGGTCTCCTTGGTTCCATGAGGCCCTGCTCTGATACAATGGACCTTTAGTTCCATAGGGTTCCACTGCATCACAATGGACCCTTTGTTCCATGAGGTTCCAAGGTGTCACAGCTCACTCCTTGATTCTGTGAGCCTCTGCTGTCACCAAATATCCAAAATATCAGAATAACACTCCTTAACATTAATTTGGTGTTTTAGAGGGCATCACTTATTCAGGCCTGAGGTCCACCATGGGATAACTCCTAAGCTTACACGGACATGTAATTGTACCATTGAATTGCTTATGTACAGTTGCTGAATGTGTATTGCAATTTAGCCATTCCCATAAAACCCACCCCAAGTTTCCAGATTCACTCCTTGTTTTCTCTGTCATGGCACCCTTGAGCCAGATGTCTTCTTCTTCTCTTCCAACCATCCTTGCTGGGAAAACAGGCCCTGCATGCCTTGTTCCTGTGCTAAAAGTTCACAGGCAGGGTAAAAATGGAATTCACCCTTTTGGTCTCAAGGCCAAGGCTCTGTGTGCCCAGGCAGAGGCAGGCAGGACGCAGAGCTGTCAGCAAAGGAAGGGCCCAGACAGGTGGGGCAGCTGGGGGTGACGACAGCCTGCAGGGACAGAGGCGCAGGGCATGGACACCATAGGACAGCCTGGGCTGCAGAGGGCACAGGGATGGGCAGCAGCTGCAAGGCCCTGACAGAGCCAACTTTGGCCTGCAGCACTTTGGCCATGGCTGCTGGCCCTGGGCCTGAGCCAGGAGGAGGGGACAAGTGACCCTTGCAGGCCTGGGGCCTCATGGCCTCCTTGTCCCTGCTCAGCAGCCTGGCAGGGGCCACCCCATGGTGCTGCCCTTGGCATTGCACAGCCCCACATCCCAGTGGCCCGGGAAGAGCCCTGAGCAAGGAGGGAGGGACAGGATCTGCCTTGGCAGGGGCTGGGGCTCAGGCCTTGGCCCTTTGCATTCCTGAAACACATCCAGGTTTGCTCAGCATCAGAGGCACCTTCGCCTTGTTTGTCCCACCTGTCCTCACTGCCTGCAGTGTTCTGCTCTACCTGGAACCTGGGGACACTTTCTCAGTCATGGCCCTCTGTGGGACCCATTTAAACTTCAAGAAACTTTGGAGTTTGATTGTGACTTTGAATTCTTGAGAGGTTTATTTAACTGACTCTCAGGGACTGATGTTCAGGGACTCATCAGTAAACCTCCAAGAGGGTCATTAAAATCCTTGTGCTGTGTTTGTGCTGCTGAGCTGGGTTGGGCTCCTGGTAGAGAGGATGATCCTGGCAACCAAGAAGAGCTTCAAAAAGCCATTTCTCCTGAGGAGCAGCTCCTCTCCCAGCCCAGCAGGGCTGAGGGCAGTGCCTGCAGGTATCTGAGAGCAGTGAAGCAGACAGAGACTCAAAGAAACTGGAAGGATAATTCTGAGATTATTCAAGGAGAAATCTTCACAGCTTTTGACAATTCTGAGCTTCTTCATGGAGAAATTTTCACAGCTTTTGACACAGTCAGTCTCTGGCTGCAGGGATCTCCTAAAGCTGACCCAGGACAGGACTGAGGTGACTGTCAGGATGGCTCTGCTGCCCTTTCTGCTTTGGGGGAGGATGTGCTCCAGGGCGGGGCTGCCCTGGGCACCGTCAGAGGGACAGGGCAGGACAGCTCCTGCTGCCAGGGACGGCTGCAGGGGCTGAAGCTGGGGCTGCAGCCGGGGGTGTCCAGGGCTGTCCTGCAGAGCAGCTCCTGCAGCCCTGAGGGCTCTTGGCCAGGCCAGGGGATCTGCCACCTGCCAGGGGCAGCTCTCAGCCTGCCTGGGAGCTCCTCATGGAATGTGGGGAGAAGTTGGAGGTGGAAGGAGCCACCCCCATCAGGGCAGATTCCTCCTGCTGTGGAGATGCTGCTGCATGGCCAGGGCTGCTCTCAGCTCTCTCAGAAAGGAAAGGGAAAGGGGCTGTCAGCTTTGTCTGTGTCACTGAGACTCCTGCACTGTCACCCTGGGGATCAGCAGATCTGCCTCAGAGCTCCCTCAGAAAGAGCCTCCTCACCCTCCTCTAGCTACAGACAGCACCAGCAGCACCTGGGCTTGCAGCCTCTCTGTTTGTCTGAGCTGCCCTTAAGGCCCTGCTGCCAGGGAGATGCCCCTGGGCAGTGCCCTGTGCTGGGAGGGGTGTGCAGGGTAGAGCTGAGCCCCCAGGGCTGGGCTGGGCTCTGGGAGCACTGGCAGGGACAAGGCTTGGATACAGAGAAACAGCTCCCAGTAGGCACAGCTCCAGGCAGCACAGAGCCAGAACAACCCTGGACATTCCCTTCCAGTCCAGGAACACAAGGAAAAAAAAAAAAAAAAAAAAAAAGTGAGAGGAGTTTCGACAAACATATTTTGAAATTGAAGCTTTTAGGAAGTCAGCTTTTTTTGAAGCACGTTTTAAGTGCAGTCACCATGAAATACAAAGAGGTGTAATAAACAAAGGGCACCTGTGTGGGGACGAGCAGGTCTGACTGAATTGGGGCATAGGGAGCTCTGTTTTCTGTCTGGATTCTACAATGGTCAGGCTGAGAGCAATGCTGAAGATGAGGCAGTAATTCAGCAGCAGCACAAACCTGAACTGAAAAAAGTTTAGCAAAGCTCATTCACAGGAAGAGAAGTAATTTTGAGAGGATTCCAAATAAAATACATAGGATTGACTTAAAGAACTTTTTCCCAGTTTGTCAATGTCTTCTCTCAACAGCCCATGATGCCCAGAGTGAAGAAATGTCCAACAGCAGCTCCATCAGCCACTTCCTCCTGCTGGCATTGGCAGACAGGCGGCAGCTGCAGCTCCTGCACTTCTGCCTCTTCCTGGGCATCTCCCTGGCTGCCCTCCTGGGCAACGGCCTCATCATCAGCGCCGTAGCCTGCGGCCACCACCTGCACAGCCCCATGTTCTTCTTCCTGCTCAACCTGGCCCTCACCGACCTGGGCTGCATCTGCACCACTGTCCCCAAAGCCATGCACAATTCCCTCTGGGACACCAGGAACATCTCCTACACAGGATGTGCTGCTCAGGTGTTTTTCTTTATGTTCTTCATGTCAGCAGAGCTTTCCCTCCTGACCGTCATGTGCTACGACCGCTACGTGTCCATCTACAAACCCCTGCACTACGGGGCCCTCCTGGGCAGCAGAGCTTGTGCCCACATGGCAGCAGCTGCCTGGGCCAGTGCCTTTCTCAATGCTCTCATGCACACAGCCAATACATTTTCCCTGCCCCTGTGCCATGGCAATGCCCTGGGCCAGTTCTTCTGTGATGTGCCACAGATCCTCAAGCTCTCCTGCTCCAAATCCTACCTCAGGGAACTTGGGCTCATTGCTGTTTGTGACTGTTTTGCACTTGGCTGTTTTGTGTTCATTGTTTTCTCCTATGTGCAGATCTTCAGGGCTGTGCTGAGGATCCCCTCTGAGCAGGGACGGCACAAAGCCTTTTCCACCTGCCTCCCTCACCTGGCTGTGGTCTCTCTGTTTGTCAGCACTGCCTTCATTGCCTACCTGAAGCCGCCCTCCATGTCTTCCCCATCCCTGGATCTGTCCCTGTCAGTTCTGTACTCGGTGGTCTCTCCAGCCCTGAACCCCCTCATCTACAGCCTGAGGAACCAGGAGCTCAAGGCTGCACTGTGGAGACTGATGACTGGATGGTTTCAGAAACATTAAACTGCTGGACATTTTCTGCAGATCTCTTGTAAAAAAAGTCATCTTTGATACTGCCTGTTGGTTTGGTTATGGCTGCTTTTCCTGTATTTTATATTTTTGATCTTGTCCACAAATAAAAGCTATTCTTTCTGCCATTTTTCATTCTGTTTCTCTCCACATTCCCTGTGGCCACAGACTGTGTCAGTGAGCAGCTGTGCTCTTGGTGGCTTTACAGGAACTCAAGGATCTCCCAGCCAAGTTTTCTGCAGAGATGCCCATTTGGCTCCCTTCTCTGCAGCTGCAGCAGCAATGTCTGTGTGCAGAGCTGGGGGCAGATCAGTGCTGGCACAGCAGCTGTGCCCAGCAGCAGCAGCACTTGGTGCTGCCAGTGCTGCTGCCGTGGCCCTGCCCCGCTGCCCTCCTGGCCCTGGTGTTGCTGTAGGGCCTGAGTGCTCTCAGGGCTGGGCACAGGGCTGGGGGTGGCAGTGCCGGGGCTGCAGCAGGGACAGCCCATGGGCACTGCTGGGACAGCAGCGCTGAGGCCTCAGCCCAGGGCCTGGGGGCTCCAGGCTCCTTGCCCAGGCTCTCTCCAGAACACATTGCCCAGGCCAATGCTCAGCAGAGAAAAGCCCCGCCAGCAGCCCCAGGCTGGCCGTGGGCAGGCTGGAGGCAAACAGCACGGCTGGGGCTCTGCAAGGGCCCTGGGGCACACGGGAAGGAGCAGCAGAGCAGGGCCTGATCCATCCCCACTGCGCTGGACACCCTAGGGCAGCGTCCCACAGCCTCCTCATGCACCTGCCAACAACATCCCCCCTCTGCAGCCCTGGCCTCTCCCCCAGCTCACACAGCTGCTGCAGCCTTGCAGGCACAGACACGGCAGCACTGCCTCAGGAGCCCCTGTTTGCCCTGCCCAGAGCAGGCCTGAGCACCCCCATGGTGTTGGTGTGGGGAGATGAATCTGAGGGAGCACAAATGCCAGCAGCCCCTGGGGCCAGGAAGGGCTGGGCCACAGCAGGGAAACCCCTCAGGTTTGTGGTGGCCCCTGAAGTCAGCCAGAAAGTTTGTTCCCATCAGCTGTCAGTTTGCTGTGCCACTGCAGACGTTGTTGCTCAGAGCCAGGGCTGCCTAGCAGCTACCCCCAAACTGCCCTGACCATTTCCTTTGCTTCACCTTCACTTTCTTTACTCTTCCCTGATACAAATTTCTTCCTATTGCCCACCCCTGTTCCCTCCCCAGCAAACAGCCCATCCCTGGTTGCCCTTTCCTCTCTGGCCCCACTTCTCATTTCAGTTCCTGAGCTGGCACCATGGGAACATCCCTTGGGGAGCAGGATCATCCTCCAAGTGCTTCAGGAATTGTCTGCAGGCTCCTGCAGTGCCTGGTGCTGCTGCCTTGCCAGAGGCACCCCAAGCTAAGGGGGCACATCTGGGCTGCTGTGTCTGGCTGTGGGGCTCCCTGTTGTGGGCAAGGAGGAGGAGCTGCAGAGGCTCTGCAGGACTGACAGGATGGGCTTTGGGGCTGTGAGGAGAGGCTGAGGCACCTGGGCTGCTGGACCTTCTGAAGAGGAGGCCCAGGGCTCCTCCTGCAACTGCTGCAAGGGTGGTTTCAGAGAATCACAGAGTCAGCAAGGTTGGAAAAGACCTTGGACATCATCAAGTCCAACCTGTGGCCTGACACCACCTTGTCTCCCCTGAGCCTCCTCTTCTCCAGGATAAACAGCCCCAGCTGTTTCAGCCACTCCTCACAGGACTTGTGTTCCAGACCCCTCACCAGCCTTGTTGTCCTTCTCTGGACATGCTCCAGCCCCTCCATGTCCTTCCTAAATTGGGGGCCCAGAACTGGACACAGCACTCGAGGTGCTGCCCAACCAGTGCTGAGCACGGGGGAAGAATCCCTGCCCTGCTCCTGCTGGCTACACCATGCCTGATCCAGGCCAGGAGCCATTGGCCTTCTTGGCCACCTGGGCACGCTGCTGGCTCATGTCCAGCCTGATGTCCATCAGTCCCTGCCGGTCCCTTTCTGCCTGCCTGCTGTCCCGCCACTCTGTCCCCAGCCTGTAGCACTGCAGGGGTTGTTGTGGCCAAAGTGCAGGACCCAGCCCTTGGACTTGTTAAACCTGACATTGTTGGATTTGGCCCCTGGATCCAGCCTGTCCAGGGCCCTGTGCAGAGCCCTCCTACCCTCCAGCAGATCCACATTCCCAGCCAACTTGGTGTCACCACGGTTTCGTGAAGCCCTAGAGTGTCACCATGGTCTCCATGATTCCATGAGTCCTCCCAGTGTCACAATGTCCCTTGGGTTCCATGGGACCCCTTGGTGTCACAAAGTCCCTTGGATCCTTGGACCCTGCAGTGTCACAATGGATCCTTGGTTCCAGGAGGTGTGGCAGTGCAGCAATGGTCTCCTTGGTTCCACAGGGTCATATTGGCCTCTTGGTTCCAAGTGGCACCACGGGGTCAAACATGTTTCCTTCATTCCAGGAGTCCCTGAGGAGCAACCCTGGCCTCTTGGTTCCATGGGGCCCTGCAGTGTCACAATGGCCCCATCATGACACGAGGTCCTGCTCTGTCCCAATGCTTTGCATGGTTCCACAAGGCCCTGCAGTGTCACAGTGGCCTCTTGGTTCCAAGAGGCCTCAGAAGGCCACCAGGAATTCCTTGGTGCTGCAGTGTCACAGAGGAGCCCTGGTCACACAAGATCCTGCAGCGTCCCCAGGGACCCTTGGTTCCATGGGGCACCACAGGGTCCCAGTTGCTCCCTCAGCTCCAAGAGTCCTTGCAATGGAACAATGGCCCCTTGATTCCATTGGGCCCCAGGCTCTCCCAAGCTCTCCTTGGTTCTGCAGTGGCACAATGGCCCCTTGGTTCAACAAGGCCCCTCAGTGTCACAGTGGCCTCTGTGCTTCCACCAGCACCCAGACTGTCACCATGGACTCCTTGCTTCCATTCAGCCCCACAGTGTCACAGTGGCCCCTGGGCTCTGTGGTGCCATGTCATACATAGTGTCACTCTGGTCCTCTGAGTGCCACCAGGCCCCTCAGTGTCACCATGGCCCCTTGCTTCCCCAGGGCCCTGCAGTGTCACCATCATCAGAGAATCCAGCAGGCTGCAAAAGACCTTGGAGAGCAACAAGTCCAACGTGTGACCCGACACCACCTTGTCACCCAGACCACGGCATTCAGTGCCACATCCAGTCTGTCCTTCAACACTTCCAGGGATGGTGACTCACCCACCTCCCTGGGCAGCCCATTCCAATGTCACCTGGTGCAGCTTAAGTCTGTGTCCTCTTATCCTGTCACTGTTCCCTGGGAAAAGAGCCTGACCCCCACCTGGCTGCACACTCCTGTCAGGGAGTTGTAGAGAGTGATGAGGTCTCCCTGAGCCTCCTCCAGGATAAACAACCCCAGCTCCCTCAGCCTCTCCTCACAGCACTCGTGCTCCAGACCCCTCACCAGCCTTGTTGTCCTTCTCTGGACACGCTCCAGCCCCTCCATGTCCTTCCTAAACTGGGAGCCCAGAACTGGACACAGCACTCGAGGTGCTGCCCAACCAGTGCTGAGCACAGGGGAAGAATCCCTGCCCTGCTCCTGCTGGCCACACTGTTCCTGATCCATAGGAGTGCCAGGGATTGGATGAGGGAAATGGTTTGGAGGGGCTGGGGACAAAGTCTGATTGATTGTCAGCCATGAAGGGTCTTGATTTTCATATCTATTCAGTGTGCACTAGAAGGTGCTGGGAGTCAATAGTAATTGGACATTTCTGATAACAATCTATAAACAGGAAAAAAAAACTTCACAGGATAAACAATTCTCTGTTCATTATTTTCTAATATAGTATATTCACATTTTGTACAGTTCTGAAATCTGTCTAATTGACCACAGAATATCTTGGGTTATGGAACCAAAAATGTGTATTCTATTTCATCTGTTAAAAGCAGTTGGGGAGATGATTTTTGTTTATCTCTTGTTATTCTGGGGGGAGGGGGGTGGGTGCCTTCTGATAATGGGCCAGCTGTTCAAACCAGGTGGGGCAGTGTTTCTTATCTCTTTCACCACCCTCCAGGGGGATATCTTCTGCTGATTAAGATATCTTCTGCTGCCATTAAGACTCACCAAGCCATCTTCCACAAGCAATCATCCACATTCCATCATCCCATTGTGAGATGCTCCACCCAGTGAGGGGGGAGCCAACCCTTCCTACCTGGATAAAAACTGAGATGCAGGAACACAAGTTATCTGGTTCCACTGGATTCCTGGAGGAAGACTGGACCCTTCTCACGAGCACTGGACCCTTCTCTCTCAGGATCATCTCTGCTTCAACAGAACCACATCTGCCACTCCAGAAGGACTTACTTTTGAACTGCCTCCAACACCCTGACCAACAGGGTGTCAGGTTGTAGCTCTGACTCTGTCAGGGTTTTCTTGGATTGTTGTTTGTTTGTTTGCTTATTTGTTTGGTTTGGTTTTCTACTACATTTGTATTGTTAATATTCCTAGTAAAGAACTGTTATTCCTATTCCCAAATCTTTGCCTGAAAGCCCTTAATTGCAAAATTATAATTTGGAAGGGGTGAGGAGTTTACATTCTCCATTCCAAGAGAAACTCCAGTTTTCCCTGGCAGATACCTGTCTTTCCAAACCAAGACAATGGGAGGTGGCAGTGGCTGATTGGGGGTAGTGGGGAAGGGGTGTAAGAGGGAGGGATAACACAGGGCTGGGACCCTGCTAGAGAGGGAGAGGGGTTGAGACCCCAAATTGCGTTGGGAGAGGTCCCACTCCTCCTCCTTTCTAATCCCCAGGATGGAGCTGGGGCAGGTTGGGCTGGGGCAGCGCTGGGCTCTTGGCCCGGCCTGGGAGCCCCCCATGAGCCCCCTCCTCAAATTCCCCTGGCAGCTTAGAGGGGTCCTGGCACCTTTTGGGGTTCACTGGGTGCTGTATTGGGGTTCAGGTGCCTCCCAAGGAGTCCCCAGAACGGGGTGACACGGGGGGGACACACGGGGGTCCCCATTCCTGATCCATCCCAGGGCCCGTTGTGCCCCCACCCCCCCAATCACGGTCACCCCGCAGGGTCCCCCCAGGTCCCTCCCCACTGACCCCATAAATGGGACTGGGCTGAACTGGGAAGCTTTACTAGGAACACTGGGAGCAGCCGGACGGGGACAGAGTGACAGCAGGGCTGAGGGGACACACGACCCCCCAAAATCAGCGCGGGGACGGAGGGGGGAGGCCCAGCCGGGCCCGAGGCCACGGGGAGAAGCTGTGGCTGCTGCTGGCTCAGGAGCTCTGTGAGCAGAGAAAAGGGGGTGACATCGGGCTGGGGGGCCCCGGGGGGAGCACACAGGGGAGGGGGGACACGACCTCCGGGACCCCCCTCACCTTCCTGCACAGGTAGAAGCTGAGCCCCAGTGCCAGGAAGATGAAGCCCAACACGAAGCCCCCGATCCCCGTCAGCATCTTGCTGCGGGCGGCGTCCGGCGGCATCTCTGGGGGGTCTGCAGGGGTCAGGGCCCCCCAAAACCTCTCACAGACACCCCGAGCGCCTCCGAGCTCACTCCCAGTCTCCCCCAGCCCACCCAGGACACCCTGAAACCTCCTCCTAATCCCATCCCGGCCTCCTCAGGACCCACCAAAGCCCCTCCTGTCCCTCTCAGGATCTCACAACCCCCTCCCAGTTGCCCCCCACCGCCCCAGGACCCCCAAACCCTCTCCCAGTCCCTTCCCAGCTCCTCCAGGACTCACCCAGATCCCTCCCAGTCTCTCCCCAGCACAACCAACCTCATCCCAGGTCCTGCTTTCCCATCCCCCAGCTCCTCCCAGCCCCTCCAGGCTCACTCCCATCCCTCCCAGTTACACCCAGCACCCCCAAACTCCTTCCCAGCGCCCCCCAGCACCCCCAGAACCCCATCCCACCCTCCCCAGCACCCTCCAAACTCCTGCTTGGCCCTTCCACAGCCCCCAGCCCCTCTCCCAGTTCCAACCGGGCTCTCCCCAGCTCCCTCCCAGTTGCTCCCAGCACATCCCAGTGCCTCTGCCGGCCCGACCAGCAACTCCCCCGTACCCCAGTGCCGGCTCAGGGGCTGCTCCAGGCTGACGTGCTCCACCTGGCAGGTGTAGGTGACCCCGCGCTGGGGGGGTGTTTCCAGCAGCACCAGGAGCTGGTGGGTCCAGTCCCCGTTGGGGACCACGTCGGTGGCCACCACGTGCCCCGAGAGCTCCTGCTGGCCCTGGAACCACCTCACCTGGATCTGGGCAGGGTAGAAATCCATCACGGAGCAGAGCAGGCGGCCGGGGCGGGGCTGGGAGCTCGAGAGCAGCAGAGAGATGGAAACGCTGGGAGGCACTGAGAGATAGCGGGGCCACACTGGGATCAGCTGGGGGGAACTGGGAGAGAGAGGGGAGGGGTGGTGTGGGCTTGAGAGTGACTGGAAATGGGCTGGGAATGGACTGGGAATAGACTGGGAATGGCTTGAGAGGGAGTGGAAGGCACTGGAGCGGCATTGGGAGGGACTGGGGTGGCACTGGGAGGAACTGGGAATGAAGCACGCGGCGCTGGGAGGCCGAGTCCAGCGCGGGGCGCTCGGCGCTGCGGGTCTGCCTGGCAACTGATGAGTCATCAGCAACACGCGCTCTGATTGGCTGAGAGGCGTCAGCTCCACACACGGCCAGGATGGATACGCGGAGGGGCACTGGGAGCGACTGGGATGGACTGGGATGGACTGAGAGGTCCCGGGGATGGGTCCCAGGAGGGCTGAGGGCACTGGGGCGATTCGCAGGGAGGTTTTGAGGGGCTCCAGGGTCATTCCCAGAGCAAGGCCCGAGGGGACGCGCTCTGCCCCACGCTCACCTCTGCGCTCCACCAGGAACGGGGTGGCCACCTTCTAGTTGTGCCGGCAGAACGTGTCCACATGAGCCCGAATCTGCTCCATTAAATCTGGGTTGCTGTTCCAGTACTGGGTCTGTTTCTCCCCATAGGGGTTGTTCCCCACGTAGTGCCGCACGTCGCTGTCGAACATCACGATCTGCTCCCGGTTGTAGAAGTACCTCTCCAGGTACCTCACCTTCTCCATGCCGCTAATGAAGTGACACTCGAACTTTCCCATAAACTGGAGCACCCCTGAATGTGCCGGACACAGGTCAGGGGCTGCCCCCCAGCACCCCCAGAGCTCCGGACACCCCCCCGGATCCCCGCTCCGCACCCCCTGTGCCCCACGGCCGCCACGGGTCCCTCCTGCCCGCGCTGCCGCTTCC
This sequence comes from Phylloscopus whistleri, assembly GCA_017589585.1. Taxonomy (NCBI): domain Eukaryota; kingdom Metazoa; phylum Chordata; class Aves; order Passeriformes; family Phylloscopidae; genus Phylloscopus; species Phylloscopus whistleri. The sequence goes on along the minus strand of JADMLD010001601.1, from coordinate 399,955 downwards.
TCTTTCCCACCCTTCCCGCAATTTCCCCTTTCCCATCCCCTCCCCTCCCACTTCCAGCCGCTCCCTAAATCACTTTTGGGGTCCCGTTCTCCCCTTTTCTCCTTTTCCCACCCTTTTGAACTCAATCCCCCCATCCCCCTTCCCCTCCCGCTCAGTTTTGGGCTCCCACCCTCCCCTTTTCCCCATTTTCCCACCCTCTCCCACCCCTCCCTCGCCTTCCCCCGACCCTCAGCCCCTCCCGCTCTTCCTTTGGGGGGTCCCCTCCTCCTCCCCCGCTTCCATTCCGGGCTCCCCCCTTTTCTCCTTCTCCCCCTTCTCCCCCCCGGCCCCACCTGGGAGTGACTGAGAATGGACTGGGAGGGACTGGGATGGACTGGGAGGGACTGGGGTGGCGCCGGGAGGGACTGGGGATGAAGTTCGCGGCGCTGGGAGCACCAGTCCGGCCCAGGGCGGGCTCGGCAGCGGAACCGCGCGCTCTGATTGGCTGAGAGCGCTTTTGGGCACCGAATGTCCCGAGGCTCTGCCCGGCAACTGATGACGCACCACCGACTCGCGCTCTCATTGGCCGCAGCGCGCCCCGCCCGTGTTTTGATTGGCTGAGCGGGTTCCGGGCCGCTGCGGCCCCGGGGTTGGGTTTTTTGGGCCGGGGGAACCTCGGGGTGCGGGGCGGGTGGGAGCTCAGGGGTGCCCAGAAATGTGTGTAGGATCTCGGGGGTGCCCGTGGCCGGGGGTGACGCTGGCACCCACCAAAGCCGCTCTGTCCCTGCCCCCGCAGCCGCACCGGGCACAGAAAATGGAACCGAGGGTTCCTGGCTGGGGACAAGGACCGGGAGAGATCCCTCAGCGAACTCCGGCACGGGCACAACAGACCCAGCCTGGGCACAGCGAGGGAATTTATTACCGACCAAACCACACCACCAAAGTACAAATAATTTGTGGAAAGTGAAGTAAAATACTTAGGGCATATAATGAGCCGAGAGAGCCAGCGATTGAATCCAGAAAGGATTACAGGAATAACCTCACTCCCACGGCCAGAAACTAAAAAAGAAATCAGAAAGCTTTTGGGTGTCTTAGCATATTGTAGGTTATGGGTAGAAGGATATACTCAAGTTGTTAAACTGCTGTATTAGTAAAAAATGAGATTGTGTGAGCAAAAAGATGAGAAAATTTTTGAAAGTTTGATACAAAGATTGATCAGTGCAACTGCCCCAAATCTTCCTGCTTTAGATAAACCTTTTTACTTATTTGCAGAGCTGGAAAATGGAGTAGCCCATGGTATCTTAGCTCAAGAATGAGGAGGTTCCAAGAAACCGGTGGCTCATCTGTCAAAGGTGTTAGACCCTGTTAGGAGGGGGTGGCCAACCTGTATCCAGGTGGTAGCTGCCACTGCCCTACTAGTAGAAGAAAGCAGAAAATTAACTTCAGGAGGAAAACTGAAAGTGCACACCCCACACTCAGTCAGAAATATTTTTAATCAGAAAGCTGAGAAATGGCTCAGTGATTCTCAAGTGCTAAAGTATGAAGCAATTCTAATAGACAAGGGTGACTTGGAACTAATTACAGATAAACCTCTCAATTCTGACCGGTTCTTGCACGGAAAACCAATGGAAGAACTAGTGCATGATTGCTTAAAAATCATAAACTATCAGCCCAAAGTGAGAGAAGATCTGACAGACCCACCCCTGCAAGGGGGGAAGTGATTTTACATCGATGGATCTCCAAAGGTCCCTTCCAGGTGCTGCTGACCACTGAATCAGCTGTGCCAACTGCAGAACAGAGATGGACTCATGCTGGCAGAATGAGAGGGGCAGTAAAAGAACTCAGCAGCTGGAAAATCCTCACTTCCCCCAGAGGACTGAAATTGACTCCAAAGCAAAGCGCCCGTGCTCAGTGTGGCGAGCAGACAACGAGCAACCACACATCAGCCCAGACTGGGAGGGAGTCCCCTGTGGGCTTTATCAGTTCTTTTGTATTCCCAAAGGCCAGAGGCTCTCCAAACTCCAGCACCGCCTTTGGGGTGGTCATTTACGTCCTCCCCAGTCGAGTGGATTGGGGTTGTATGAATTAAAAAAACACCAGGGCCATGGGTAATCACAGAGTTTTTGCTTTTGCTTGTGAGCTACAAAAAGAAAAACCACCAGCCTTCCCTGCTGAGACATCTCCCGGATTTATTCCTGGTCACAGACCCTGCTTAAAGCTCCCTGATGCGAGTCATTCCAGCTGGGTGCGATGTCAGTGTGAAAATTGTGGCCAGCTCTGGCAGTGCAGCTCCCCAAAGGGCAAGCGTGTTGCAAAATTTGTCACAAGAAAGGGAAAAGTTCAAACACAAACCGAGGGCAAGTACCGATTTCACCAGTGTGTTGTGGAGGTGAATTGATGCTTCCTGATACTCACGAGCTATTAGAGGCTGCGTGGGAGGCTCTGTGTTGGGGGTTGAGGGTTTTTTCTTTCCTTTTCTTTACTTGTTACCGGCAGAATTTTTCCCACTGAGTTTCTAAGAAGCACTGATGGTGGGGAGGGGAAACTCTCGCTTCACTCGATCTGGGCTTTTGGAGGGGAACGGTGCAGCTGCTGCCTGGGGAGAGGAACTCACTGCTGCTGCAGAGTCCAGCTCAGTCCTGTTCTTTCTGCTGTGGGGTGAGCCCCTGCTCCTGGGAGCAGCCTCTGAACTGGGACCTGGTTATCCTCTGCCTCACTAAAGAGGGGCCTGTCACCGTGCTGGGAGCAGGGTCGCTGTTGTCCCACCCCCGCTGCTTCTTGGGCACCGCTCTGAGTCTTTTCCATTCTCTGTAGCCTGCACCCTCTGCCTGCTGAGACCTCCCATGTCTTCAGCCACAGCTCCGGAGCTCCTGATCCATCATTTCCATCCCTGCCCAGCCCAGCCCAGACAAAGCCGCCATCACCGCGCGCTCCCCGAGCCCGCGCCACAGCGCCCCCTGCAGCCGCGGGGGGATCATCGCACCTGCCCTGCCCACTGCGAGCCACCAGTGCCCCTGCCGGCTGTGCCCGGAACTGCACCCCAGGGGAAAGTGCCGCGCTCAGGGAAGCTGTTCCTGGGTTCCTGGTTCTGTTTGTTATCAATGCTGGGGTTGGTGTTGTTTGTTTGCCTAGTTATACACACCAGTAAAGAACTGTGATTCCTGTCCCCAGACCTGTGCCTGAGAGCCCCTGAATTTTCAAAATTATAAGAATTCACAGGAAGGGGGTTTGAATGCTCCATTCCAAGGGAGGCTCCTCCTTTCTGAGCAGACACCTGTCGTTCAAACCTAGACACCATGAGATGATCATGATCATGTGATGACCATGACTGTGACCATGCCCATAAGATGATCATGACCATGAGAGGGCTGTGACCATCAGATGACCATGACACGGCTATGAGGTGATCAAGATCATGAGCTGACCATGAGATGAACATGACACAACCATGGCCATGAGGTCATCATGACCGTGAGAGGGCTGTGACCATCACATGACCATGACACAGCCATGAGCATGACATCGTGCCCATGAGAGGACCATGACCATGAGCATGAGGTGATTGTGATCAGGAGACAACCATGAACATGAGATGATGGTGCTCAGGAAATGACCATGACACAACTACGACTGTGACCATGACATGACTGTGGCCATGAGTTGACCACAAGGTGAACATGACCATTTGATGACCACGAGCATTCCATGACCATGATTGTGAGGTGATCAAGGTCATGAGGTGACCATGAGGTGACCATGACTTAACCATGGCCATGGGGTCATAAAGACCATGAGATGAGCAAGAGATATGTAGTGGTTTAGGGCAAATTTGGGAGGAAACCTGCTAGGGAGCTCTCCCTCTCCTCCTCCAACCGGTTCAGGAGTGACCTCCTCAGAGAGAAGTGGAAAGAAAAACCTGTTTATTAAACCAGCAAAGCACTCCCCAGCACAATAAACTGAACAATACCAGATGACAAGAACTTCATGCCGATCTGGAGAGATGAAAAATTAGGAAGAAGTCCCTCCTGGAGGTGGTTGCTCTGTTCTCAGTCCCTCTGGTGCTGGTAAAAATTGCTGTGCAGGGTAGATCTTGGTGGGTCCCAGATGCAAGCTCCCCCTGGAGCCCCCCGGGTCCTCAGTCCGGGGAGGTTTGAACAGTTCCAAAAGAAGGCGAAAAAAAGGGAAAAAAAAAAAGAAAAAAAGAGGAAAAAGAAAACCAAAGCTTCTACGCCTCAGCAAACTACACTAACTAACTAAAGAGAAGAGAAAAAGAGAGAGGGGAAAACAAACCCCTCTCCATCCCACGTCTGTGTGTTGTTGACTCCCACTCTCAAGGCCAGCCTGGAGGAGGAAGGTTTCTGAAAAGAAACTGTGTGCTTCTCCCCAGCTTTTTACTCTCAGACCCAATATTAAAGGTACAGAGCGTAATATGCAGCATAAACCCAACAGACAATAGGGGATACAAACATCATAACGTCATCCTAGGACATCCTTGGGCAATAAGAAATCAAAATTGTGGAATCTCTGAGGTTGGAAAAGACCTCCAAGACCATCCAGAATTCCTTGAGGCCCCAGAAGATAGGACGGAACATTAAAGATTTTCTGGGGTTGAAAGTCAACAAACCCACTCTCCCCAAGGAATTCCCAGTGTCTGTCTGATGTTGCTGTGCCTGTGTCCATCCAGGTGCCCACAGGAGCCAGGAAGATGTGGAGTCCCCCCAGCCAGCTGTCCTCCCAACATGGATCACCAAAACCACGGATCACCAGGGCTCTGCCCACCGAGGGTCACTGGGGATCATCCAACGCCGATCCTCCCACAGGGGATGGAGCTGGAGCAGCACACGAAGCTCTTCCTGCTCTCAGGGCACACCCAGGGCTTCCCTTAGTGGCGCCTCTGCTGGTGTTGGGTCAAGTTAGTGCTCTGTGAGAAGCTCTTCCTGCACTCAGGACACTCGTAGGGCCTCTCCCCGGTGTGGATGTGCTGGTGGACAGTGAGGGTGGAGTTGCGTTTGAAGCCCTTCCCACAGTCGGGGCAGCGGAAGGGCCTCTCCTCTCTGTGAATACGCTGATGTCTGAGGAGATGGGAGCCAGTGTGAAACCTCTTCCCACACTCAGGACACTCGTAGGGCCTCTCCCCAGTGTGGATGCGCTGTTGGTATTTCAGGTGGGAGCTGCATCCAAAACTCTTCCCACATTCCAAGCAGGTGTAGAACCCTTCCCCAGTGTGGATCACCTGGTGCCGGATGAGCTTGGAGCTGTCTCTGAAGCTCTTCCCACATTCCCCACACTTGTAGGGCTTTTCCCCGGTGTGTATCATCTGGTGTTTCCTAAGATTGCCCTTCTGGCTGAAGCTCATCCCACATTCCCCACACTCATAGGGCTTTTCCCCAGTGTGGATCCTCTCGTGCTGGATCAGGTGGTCCTTCCGGCTGAAGCTCATCCCACATTCCCCACACTCATAGGGCCGTTCCCCACTGTGGATCAACTGGTGCTGGATCAGGTGGCACCTCTTGCTGAAACCCTTCCCACATTCCAAGCACTCGTGGGGCTTCTCCCCTCCATCAGGCTTCTCCTCCAGCTCTGAGCTCCGGATGGATCTCCGGCCGCCCTCCTGGCACAGGGGGGGTCTTTCCTCCTCGCAGCTCCCTGGGCTGGGTTTGCAGCCCCTCCTCCTGCTGGATCTCTGGGGCTTTTCCTCCTCCTCCATCTGGACACTCCTTGGGAATGACAAATCCTGGTTTGGGGGAAAAAACAAGAGGAGAGCGCCTTAGGCTGGGGGTTACTCCTTGCCCAAGTTCCTCTCAGGAAATCATTGGGCACCTTGTGTCTGTAAGAACCTCCAAAACACCAAGATTCAGCCCAGAAGTCCTCCAAACATCAAGACACAGATCAAAAACTCACCAAATATCCAGACTTAGCCAAAACCTCTTCTAAATCATAAGGATGTCCTGCAAAGGGGGGACCCCCAGGGAAGGAAGAAGAGGAAAGTGTCTTTAAAAAGAGATGCTGGGAATCTGCTTGGAGACAGGGCCAGGCACTTGGACATAAGGAAGGCACAGAAGAAGCCCTCAGTTCCAGAAAATGTTATTCACTGACAACACAGACTGCTGCTCAGCCAAGGTCCTGCTCAATTCAGGAACTTCCAGAAGAACAAAGACTGAACAGAGCTGTGAATATCCCTACCCAGACAGAAGTGGGGTGCATATTAAGGGGGGTATGTGGTAGGTGCATTGGGAGTCTGTACCTCTCAAGTTCTTCAGGCAATGGGGAAAGGGAGAGGGAGATGCAGCCAGGAAAATTAGGATGAAAAGGAGGCCGCATCCTCCAACAACTGGAGAGACTCCGTGGGAAATGTCCCATGGTCTCTCCCTTTTTTATGAATGAAATGACTTGTACAGGACTCCTCTGCCTTCTCTGTGGACACAAACCTCTGGTGATGGGAATTTTTCCACACACCTTGGGGCTGGTCTGGAATTCCTTCCACCGCCCAGGGAGTTGGGCAGTGAGTGGAGCTGAAGGTGCCTCACCCAGTTTGGGTGATCGGCTCCCTTGGGTGGCGGCGGCACCGGGGATTGACTGGGGACCCCAGAGTGTCCAGGAGACAGACGAGTGACAGATAGGGGGGGCTGTGAAGCCAGGAGAAAATGTGTTTAGGGATGGGTCTTCAAGGGCAGGAGAAGGGAAAAGAGTCACAAGACATGCTGTTATTTAGGAAAGGGAATCAGGCAAAGCACAGGTTACCACCCACATGGTCAGCTCAACCGGCAGAGCTGTGTGTGCTTCTGAGAGCCTGGGACTGAAATGCCCTGAGCTGGAAGGCTTAAATATCTTCTGCTAACACCATGTCACCTAACAGGGTGGCCAAAGCAATTCTGACTGCTTCAGTCATCACTGGATCACTTATTAAGGTATTTCTAAAACAAATAATTCCAAAAGAAGGGATTGTGGAAGCAATAGTCTCAGATGGGGAACTCATTTCACAGGAAAGATCCTTCAGGGGGTTATGGCAGCTTCAGGAACACAATGGGACCTCCACAACCCCTGGCACCCCCAGAGCTCAGGTCAGGTAGAAAGAATGAGTGGGGAAATAAAGAAACACCTTTGGAAGCTGGTGATAGAAACCAAGATGCCATGGGTACAGCTTTTGCCATTGGCTTTGGCAAGAATAAGAGCCAGACTCAAAGCAGACACTCAATTCTCGCCCTTGGAATTGGTGTTTGGAATTCCTTACCCTGGTAATTCTCCACCACGTGCAGGGTGCAGATAAGGGATGCATATTTCAAGCAGTCTGTGGCCAGAATCCTGTCTCCTGTGAAATCTCTCCCACAGGAAGCTCGGCTGGCACAGACCCTGCCTTGGGACTTTGCTGCTCACAACATCCAACCAAGACATCGGGTCCTGCCCAAGGAGTGGGAAGAAGCACCACTGGTGGCCAAGTGGCCTGGCCCATCCCAAGTGTCCCTGAGCACAGAAGCAGCCCCAGCACTGCTGAACACGGGGGGACCCCTCACCCTGGGCTCAGGGTCTCCGAAGCCCCCGAGATTTGGACTTCCCGGACGCAGAAGGAGGATGGGAGGCTGCGACCGCCCCTGCACTGAAGGCAAGGCAGCAGCAGCCAGGGCTCCACAGCCCCGGGGGAAGCCCCTGTGCCTGCCCACAGATCCTCTGCTGGAATGCTCTGCCTGGGCACCCTCCCTTGGCATCTCCAGGCACTGCAGGGCCAATCCTTGCTGCCACTGCTGCAGCTTCAGTGCTTTCTGTGCCTGCACTCGCCACAGGGGCTGGGGAGACAACGGGACAATTCCACTCTGGGGCTCAGGCAGACTCACACTCTGGGCTGGATGGGATTAGATGGTTGGAAAATAGACCGACTTTAAAATTGGTTTTTATTTTATTTCTCCACTCAGGCTGGGTTTGCCTTTGCCCTGGGGAAAGGAATTTTAAAAGTTTTATTTTAAGGGATGTTACACCACTCAACAGAGATGAGTTGAACATCTCAACAGACTGGGAAGAGCCCAAAAGATCCCCACAGAGAGAACGACCATCAACAAAACATCAACCACCATCAGCAAACAGCAACCAACACCCACCCCAGACACTGCCCCTGGAAGAGCTGCAGACACTTGGTCTGGAAAAGGCTGAGAAGGAAATCCAGGAGTGCAGACCTAATTAACATCAGAGGCAAAGAAATCCGGATCCAACAGGAAATCAAATACTCAGGATTCAGCAACTTGGAAGCAATGAACATCAAACTAATGGATTTCTATGGGTTCAGACTGTAAAAAGTTTAGGAAAAATCCAGTAAAACTCACATGTCATGGAATGATTTTCTCTTCACAACAGGCTATGTGTGGATGAAATGATTTCTGTTGCCCATCCTGGCCAGAATCAAGTGATGCCTTGACGCTCTAACACTAAAGATATTGTTGGAGAGTTTTGGGTTTTCCTGCAGTTTTCAGTGACAAGATTATAATTAAAATAATTTTTTGCAATATCCTACTCTTATATTGTCAGTTAGGTTTAGGTTAGGGGTGTGAGAATCAATTTGTAGTCCCAGGACAAGAAGTAGAAAAAACTTGACTGCTTTGGGATGTTGTTGTGTGTGTTTGTTTGTGGCTCTCAGTGATCACAAAAGGCTGCATTTTGCAAAACTAGAAGAGCTTTAAAGGTGACACTTCAACTTCTAAACAGTTAATAGAATATTGTTAAAAAAAAAAAAAAAAAAAAAAGTGGTGATTGTGGTGAGGCCACAGATGAGTCATTCAATGGCTGCCCTGGAAGAGAAGCTTTAGAAATGCAAATTAACACTGCTGGGGAAAAGTGTGGACAATTGGGCAGGAATTGGGCTGATTCCCCCTGTCCCTCAGCCCAAGCTCTGCCTGCTTGCACTGATGGAATTGGCACAGCCAAGGGCAGAGCCCAGAGTGAGAATCTCTGACTCTGCAACACAAATTGGTTCAGCTGCAAAGGGAAACAGCAAATAGAGAATGTTGGGAAAGCTTCACTAAAATAAGTGGGGGGGAATCATCCGTCTCCCCACTCCAACATGTGCTGTCAATGTCTGTGTCACACAGGGAGCATCAGACCACTGGGGGGTTTCTGCTACCACAGGTTCAGAGAAATCAGCTGGGAATTCAAGTCTGTGTTGATATAATTAGAGAAAAGAGACAAATTGAGGCAGCCCTGGCTGGAGGGAGCACCCAAAAATGGGGAAAAGATGAACGGCCACCAGAACAAATCCCACAACACCAGGCAGGGACCAGCCCCTGGGAACCCCAACAAATTCATATCAGGAGCCAGAGAACCCAGTGATCATTTCAATGGCATAATTGAAACGGCTACAAAAGCACAGGGAATGAGGTCACTGAGAATAATCCAAAAATCAAAGAGGACCCAGGAAGAAAAAACAGAGTCAATGAGTGAATCTGCTTGGAGATAGGGCCAGGGACTTGGAGATAAGGAAGGAACGGGAGAAACCATCAGTTTCAGAAAATGTTCCTCATTGACACGGACTGCTGCTCAGCCAAGATCCTGCGAAATTCCTGAACATGGAGAAGAAGAACAAAGCCTGAACAGAGCCAGGAATATCGAATGTTATACAAAAGGGGGGTGCATATTAACGAGGACATGCAGCAGGCGGATCGGGAAGTCTGAACTTTCCAAGGAACTTCGCCACTGGGAAAAGGAAGAGGGAGATGCAGAAGGGAAAATCAGGATAAAAAGGAGGCTGCGTACTACAACAATGGGAGAGACCGCATGGCAAATGCCGCACGGCCTCTCCCTTTCTTCATCAAGAAAGTCACTTTTACAGGACTCCTCTGTCTCCTTCGGGCACAGAAACCTCTGGCCATGCGAATTTTCCCGCACAGGCCCGGGGACAGCGCAGCCGCCTCCGTCCTACCCACAGGAACCGGGACGAGCAAGCGCTGCTCCGGCACCGGCTCCTGCCCAGGCACCCGCGGGAAGGAGACCGCGGGCAGCCGCTCCCGCAGCGCCCTCAGGGCACGGGGAACACGGCGCGGACACGGCAAAACCGAGCCACAGCCAGAGCCCCCTGCCGCCCCCTCCGCCCGCAGCCAGCCCCGAGCCCCGGCATAACCCAGCGCGGCTCCCACCTGCGCCGGGGCCGCCTCCGAGCTCCGCCGCCGCCTCCCCGGGCTCCGGCCGCTGCCGCCGCTCCTGGGCCCGCACAGAGGCTCCAATAATGGCGCAGGGGGCCGGGACGCGGGCTCGTCCCCGCTCTGCTCTGCCCAATTAGCGCGCAGAGAGAGCCAGGAGTGACGGCCGAGCCAGCCAATCGCTGCGAGCGGCGGGCTCTGCACACGGCACAGCCTCTCAGGCCCCGCCCTCGGGCTGTCTGAGGGCAAAGCCGCAGATCAGGAACCGCCCTGGGACGCGCCCGGGCCCCAGCCGGGATTGAGCTCAAAACACAAAGTTCTCCGCACCTCCCGGACCGCCTGGCCCAGCCCTGCGTGCTGGGTGCCTCCGACTCAGCAGGAAGCCCTGAAGCCTCACTTCTCCTACCCCCTCACTAGGAGGATCAGTTCGTCACTTTGATTTCCCCGAAAAAGGGAACACTGCCCCAAACCCCTGTCGATGAATGGAAGAGGCGAGAGATTTCTGGCCGAAAACTCCAAAACTTGAGAGCACGCTAATGAGAAGTAAATGAGACCCTTAAACTCAGCCTCCCCTCACGCCTCCCTCCTTCCAGCTCTACCTCCTACCGAGGTTGTGCCGTGTGCAGAGCTCGCCCCCCGCTCGCTGCCATTGGCTGATGGTGCCGTCATTGCTGGTTCTGGCTGCGCGCTGATTGGGCAGAGGAGAGCCGAAAAAAGCCCGCGTCCCGGTCCCCCGGTGCAAGCGCCATTTTGCGAAGAGTCTGTGCGGGCCCGGCAGCGGCGGCAGCGGCCGGAGCCCGGGGAGGCGGCGGCGGAGCTCGGAGGCGGCCCCGGCGCAGGTGGGAGCCGCGCTGGGTTGTGCCGGGGCTCGGGGCTGGCTGCGGGCGGAGGGGGCGGCAGGGGGCTCTGGCTGTGGCTCGGTTTTGCCGTGTCCGCGCCGTGTTCCCCGTGCCCTGAGGGCGCTGCGGGAGCGGCTGCCCGCGGTCTCCTTCCCGCGGGTGCCTGGGTAGGAGCCGATGCCGGAGCAGCGCTGGCTTGTCCCGGTTCCTGTGGGTAGGACGGAGGTGGCTGCGCTGTCCCCGGGCCTGTGCGGGAAAATTCGCATGGCCAGAGGTTTCTGTGCCCGAAGGAGACAGAGGAGTCCTGTAAAAGTGACTTTGTTGATGAAGAAAGGGAGAGGCCATGCGGCATTTGCCATGCGGTCTCTCCCATTGTTGTAGTCCGCGGCCTCCTTTTTATCCTACTTTACCTGGCTGCCTCTCCGTTTGCCCAGTGGCGAAGCTGCTTGGAAAGTTCAGACTGCCCGATCCGCTTGCTGCATGTCCTCGTTAATATGCACCCCCCTTTTGTATAACATCCGATATTCCTGGCTCTGTTCAGTCTTTGTTCTTTTTCTCCATGTTCAGGAATTTCGCAGGATCTTGGCTGAGCAGCAGTCCGTGTCAATGAGGAACATTTTCTGAAACTGATGGTTTCTCCCGATCCTTCCTTTATCTCCAAGTCCCTGGCCCTATCTCCAAGCAGATTCATTCATGGACTCTGTTTTTTCTTCCTGGGTCCTCTTTGGTTTTGGGGTTATTGTCAGTGACCTCAATTCTGAGAAAAACGAAAATTCAGTCTGAGAATATTTTCCAAAAGTCCAATAAGGGAAAAAACAGGACAATGTCCAGCGCTGGCATGTTCCTGGTCATCAGCCTGTTCCTGGTCATCAGAGAAGGAACACCCTGCACATTAAGGCAGCCTTATCTCTGTGCTGTTCCTTTACTGAGGTACATACATATTCATGATTTTCTTGGGCTATTCAAACATTCCTGGCAGCTTTTGATGGTTTAGAAACTTTTCTTTATTTTGTTTTTCTGCTCTGGCTTATCTACTTAACATCCTGCTGATCAGGTCAATCTATTTTATTTCTTCTTGTGGCCTCATCCTGTTGTTTCACACTTCTCAGTTCACAAACTCTTCTCTCATTCTTCTCTGGGGCTCTGGTTTGTGTCGCCCTTATCTCATCCCTTGGAGAGGTCAGTCAGCAGCTGTGGGAAACAACCTGATTGTTTTATACACTTCTCTGGGTTACACAGAAGTATTTGACCATTTTCTATTTTGCTAAGGCCTACAGTACAATACATTCATCCCATTATTAGTTCTATCAGCTGTAAGGTGTCTACATCAACGTAATTCCCTTTGCAGCTGAACCAATTTGTGTTGCAGAGTCAGAGATCCTCACTCTGGGCTCTGCCCTTGGCTGTGCCAATTCCATCCGTACAAGCAGGCAGAGCTTGGGCTGAGGTACAGAGGGAATCAGCCCAATTCCTGCCCCAGGCAAGAAGCCCCTGGTGCATTGTGCACACTTTTCCCCAGCAGTGTTAATTTGCATTTCTAAAGCTCCTCTTCCAGAGCAGCCATTGAGTGACTCACATGTGCCCCTCCCAACAATCTGCTTTTCTTTTTTTGCCTTTTTCTTTTTTTTAACAATATTTTATTATCTGTTTTTGAATTAAAGTGTCACCTTTAAAGCTCTTCTGGTTTTCCAAAATGGAACTTAAAGGTGAACTTTGAAAAACCCACATACCAAAATTTTGTGATCACTGAGAGCCACACATAAACAGACACAAAAACATTCCAAAGCAACCAAGTTTATTTTCTTCTTCTTCTAGGACTAAGAATTGATTCCAACACTCCTGGCTCCAACATCACAACATAAAGTAGGTGTGTTACAAAAAAAATTATTTTAATGGTGTCATCTTGTCACTGAAACTGTGGGAAAAACAAAAATGCCCCAACAATATCTTTAGTGTTAGAGAGTCAAGGCATAACTTGATTCTGGCCAGGATGGGCAATAGAAATCATTTCATCCACACATAGCCCAGTGTGCAGAGAAAATCATTCCATGACATGTGAGTTTTACTGGATTTTTCCTAAACTTTTTACAGTCTGAACCCATAGAAATCCATTAGTTTGATGTTCATTGCTTCCAAGTTGCTGAATTCTGAGTATTTGATTTCCTGTTGGACCCGGATTTCTTTGCCTCTGATGTTAATTAGGTCTGCACTCCTGGATTTCCTTCTCAGCCTTTTCCAGACCAGGTGTCTGCAGCTCTTCCAGGGGCAGTGTCTGGGGTGGGTGTTGGTTGCTGTTTGCTGATGGTGGTTGATGTTTTGTTGATGGTCGTTCTCTCTGTGGGGATCTTTTGGGCTCTTCCCAGTCTGTTGAGATGTTCAACTCATCTCTGTTGAGTGGTGTAACATCCCTTAAAATAAAACTTTTAAAATTCCTTTCCCCAGGGCAAAGGCAAACCCAGCCTGAGTGGAGAAATAAAATAAAAACCAATTTTAAAGTCGGTCTATTTTCCAACCATCTAATCCCACCCAGCCCCGTGTGTCAGTCTGCCTGAGCCCCAGAGTGGAATTGTCCCATTGTCTCCCCAGCCCCTGTGGCGAGTGCAGGCACAGAAAGCACTGAAGCTGCAGCAGTGGCAGCAAGGATTGGCCCGCAGTGCCTGGAGATGCCAAGGGAGGGTGCCCAGGCAGAGCATTCCAGAAGGATCTGTGGGCAGGCACAGGGGCTTCCCCCAGGGCTGTGGAGCCCTGGCTGCTGCTCCCTTGCCTTCAGTGCAGGGGCAGTCGCAGGCTCCCATCCTCCTCCTGCAGCCGGGAAGTCCAAAACTCGGGGCCTTCAGAGACCCTGAGCCCAGGGTGAGGGGTCCCCCCGTGTTCAGCAGTGCTGGGGCTGCTTCTGTGCTCAGGGACACTTGGGATGGGCCAGGCCACTTGGCCACCAGTGGTGCTTCTTCCCACTCCTTGGGCAGGACCCGATGTCCTGGTTGGATGTTGTGAGCAGCAAAGTCTCAAGGCAGGGTCTGTGCCAGCCGAGCTTCCTGTGGGAGGGATTTCACAGGAGACAGATTCTGGCCAGAGGCTGCTTGAAATATGCATCCCTTATCTGCACCCTGCACGTGGTGGAGAATGACCAGGGTAAGGAATTCCAAACACCAATTCCAAGGGAGAGAATTGAGTATCTGCTTTGAGTCTGGCTCTTATTCTTGGCAAAGCCAATGGCAAAAGCAGTACCCATGGCATCTTGGTTTCTATCACCAGCTTCCAAAGGTGTTTCTTTATTTCCCCATTCATTCTTTCTACCTGACCTGAGCTCTGGGGGTGCCAGTGATTGTGGAAGTCCCATTGTGTTCCTAAAGCTGCCATAACCCCCTGAAGGATCTTTCCTGTGAAATGAGTTCCCCATCTGAGACTATTGCTTCCACAATCCCTTCTTTTGGAATTATTTGTTTTAGAAATACCTTAATAAGTGATCCAGTGATGACTGAAGCAGTCAGAATTGCTTTGGCCACCCTGTTAGGTGACATGGTGTTAGCAGAAGATATTTAAGCCTTCCTGCTCAGGGCATTTCAGTCCCAGGCTCTCAGAAGCACACACAGCTCTGCCGGTTGAGCTGACCATGTGGGTGGTAACCTGTGCTTTGCCTGATTCCCTTTCCTAAATAACAGCATGTCTTGTAACTCTTTTCCCTTCTGCTGCCCTTGAAGACCCATCCCTAAACAGATTTTCTCTCTCAGGCCAGGGAATGTCTCCTAAATCTCTCCTAGCCTCTGTCTGGAGCTCTGTCATTTGAATGCAGTCATGGGTTTCTTCCCATTCCCCCTGTGCAGGCTGTTCAAGCAGCAGGCTGGGTTAAACCCTTCCCCTGTCCTCAATTCTATATCCTCCTGTGCCACTGAACAAGTTCCATCCTGTAATATCCGAGCACTGCTCACCCCTTTAGAAGCTCTCATGTTTTCCAAAGCTTTGAGTTGGTGCCAGACTTTAGGAGATTCTCCTGCCATCAGTTCTCAGGCCTCAGTTACCATTCAAGCTGTGGCTGCTCAATTCTGCAGACAATGAGGCCACTCTCTGGCGACTGGGTTCAACATTTTTGCCCAAGAATTCCTTTGGCCTGGCTCTGTTTAACATCCACACACAATTCAAATTCTTTTTTCCTTTCTGGGCGGTCCAGGGCAGGAGTCTCAGTTTGTCAGTAATTTAACAATTAAAAATTCTGCTTTCCTTCTGGTCTCCATCCATCCAGTTTCTTGCCTGGCAGCATAGGAGCATTCCAGGGAGAGAACCCTGGCTCCAAAAGCCCTGCCTTTCCCAGGGGCTCAATACCAGGCTGTAAGCCCTTCCTTCCCTCCCTTGGAATGGGGTATTGCTTTTAGACGCCACTTGTCCTGGTTGCTTCAGAGGAATTTGGAGAGGCTGGGGATCTGATTTTCCCAATTTCCCTGGGGCTGCCCACACTTCTGGGTTCACTTCAGCACAGGCCTTGCCAGACATTTGTCACAAAGGTACAGGAGTACAAGCCTGTGTATCACCTTTGACAACATTAATTTGCATTCCCAATTTAGCCATCAAATCCCTTCCCAGTAAATGACAATCACATTTAGGAACAAATAAAAATGCCTCCATTTCCAACCCATCCCCACATCTGCTAATAGGGGTTGAATAAAACACAGCTGCTCAGCTTTCCCACTTACACCCTGAATCATCAAAGACATTTTTGGCATTTTCCCCCCTTAGGTCTGAGATTGAGAGTGGATGGAGAGGCCCCTGTGTCTGTGAGGAAAGGCCTCCTGTCGATGCAGAGCCATCCTGAATGTTCCCAAGGGCTCCAGTGCGGTGGGTCCCTGGTGTGATGGGAGCTCTGCCACCCCTCCCAATCCACGTCCCTGCAGGGATGGACTTGCTCCTGGTGAGGGTGCTGACCTCCTTGTTTTCCTCTCCTGGAAACCAGGGATACAAGGGATCTGCATCAGCTGGCAAATTCTGAGCATCACACCCTGCTGAAGAACGTTCCATTCCTCAGTATTTTTCTCTTCCTCCTCTTTTCCATCATCCATTTCCTTACCACAGCGATTCCTGCTGCTGCTTCTTGCCTCAACCATATTCCTGCACACTCCCCTTCACCCTTTCCCTTCCCAGCACACCAACACCATCCATCCCCTGTTGTCTAAATCCCTTCTCGATTTTGCTAATTGCCCCCCTGGGTGTCCGTGTCCTTAATTCCCTCTGGGAGAATGTGCAAACTGCCTGGACATTCTCCCAAGGGACACTTGGTGGGACACAGACATGGATAGTGACACGGGGACACATGGACACGGAGGGGGACGTGGCCATTCATGGGGACACAGGGGGACATGGGCACAGATGGACATGTGGGGGGAAATGACAGGGATGGAAACATGGTGGGGAGACAGCCACGGGTGAGATATTTTGAGATCATCATCCCTTTTGCTGGGACCCCTTCCTGGCTTTCCCTTTTCCACCCTGCATGGGTGCCCTGCCATGGTTACTCCCTGGAGATCCCAGTCTCCACCCTGATGAGATTTTCAGTGCTCTCTCCCTGCTGACTCTTCACAGACCCCCCTGATCTGTCACTCGCCTGTCTCCTGGACACTCTCGGGTCCCCAGTCAATCCTTGGGCAGTAGGAGAAGGGAAGGAGAAGCAAAGATGAAGAACAAAATGGTCAAAGGATGCACGTGGGAGGAGAAGGTGGGATTGTGCAGGAGAAGGAGGAATAGTAGGAGGAAGAGGAGTTGTGAGGAAGAGTAGGGACACAGGAGGAGGAGGAGCAGGATGAGGAGGCACCACAAGGTTCTACACCCTGGATCTGCAGCCTCCGCCAGCCCCAGGAGCATTGCCCCCCCACATGCAGCAGGAGACCGGGGAGGGGGATCCAGGATTTTCATGGGAGTGAATCTTGGTGTTTCTGAGGTTTCTTGGGCTAAATGTTGGTGCTTTGGTTTTTTGCAAGGGGCTGAATCTTTATATTTTAGAAGAGGTTTTGTCTGAGTCTTGATGTTTGGGGAGTTTTTGTTCTGTGTCTTGATGTTTGGAGTACTTTTGGGCTGAATCTTGGTATTTTGGAGGTTCTTACAGACACAAGGTGCCCAATGATTTCCTGAGAGGAGCTTGGGCAAGGAGGAACCCCCAGCCTAAGGCTCTCTCCTCTTGTTTTCTCCCCAAACCAGGATTTTTCATTGCCAAGGAGTGTCCGGATGGAGGAGGAGGAAAAGCCCCGGAGATCCAGCAGGAGGAGGGGCTGCAAACCCAGCCCAGGGAGCTGCGAGGAGGAAAGACCCCCCCTGTGCCAGGAGGGTGGCCGGAGATCCAGCCGGAGCTCAGAGCTGGAGGAGAAGCCTGATGGAGGGGAGACGCCCCACGAGTGTGGGGAATGTGGGAAGGGTTTCAGCTACAGGTGCGACCTGATCCAGCACCAGGTGATCCACACTGGGGAACGGCTCCACAAGTGTGGGGAATGTGGGGAGCACTTCAGGCAGAAGGGGCACCTGACACGACACCAGAGGATCCACACTGGGGAAAAGCCCTATGAGTGTGGGGAATGTGGGAGGAGCTTCAGCCAGAAGGGACATCTTACACAACACCAGATGATCCACACTGGGGAAAAGCCCTACAAGTGTGGGGAATGTGGGAAGAGCTTCAGATTAAGCTACCAACTGATCCGGCACCAGGTGATCCACACTGGGGAAGGGTTCTACACCTGCTTGGAATGTGGGAAGAGCTTTGGATGGAGCTCCCACCTGAAATACCACCAGCGCATCCACACTGGGGAGAGGCCCTACGAGTGTCCCAAGTGTGGGAAGGGGTTTCACACCAGCTCTGATTGCCTGAAACATCAGCGTATTCACAGAGAGGAGAGGCCCTTCCGCTGCCCCGACTGCGGGAAGGGCTTCAAGCAGAACTCTGCACCTCACTGTCCACCGGCGCATCCACGCTGGGGAGAGGCCCTACGAGTGTCCTGAGTGTGGGAAGAGCTTCTCAAACAGATCTGACTTGACCAAACACCAACAGAGGCACCACTAAGGGAAGCCCTGGGAGTGCCCTGAGAACGGGAAGAGCTTCGTGCGCTGCTCCAGCTCCATCCCCCGTGGGAGGATCGGCGTTGGATGATCCCCAGTGACCCCGTTGGGCAGAGCCCTGGTGATCTGTGGTCCTGGTGATCCGTGTTGGGAAGGCACCTGGCTGGGGGGACTCCACATCTTCCTGTCTCCCTGTGGGCACCTGGATGAACGCAGGGGCAGGAACATCCATCGGGACACAGACCGACACTGGGAATCCCTCGGGGAGAGCAGATTTATTGACTTTCAGCCCCAGAAAATCTTTTGCATTCAATCCTATCTTCTGGGGCATCAAGGAATACTGGATGGTCTTGGAGGTCTTTCCCAACCTTAGGGATTCCACAATTTTGATTTCCTATTTCTTGAGGGCATCTTCCGCAGCCCGGTAGTGATGATATGGGGCAGTGATCAAGATTTTGGAGACAGTGGGGTGGAAACCCCTCCAAAAAAGCTTCTTCCCTCCCAGCCAAGCATGTGGATCCTCAGCTGGCATGGACACAGAAATCCTTTTCTTTCAGCCTTGATTTGCTTTTCATTTCTCTTCATCCCTTTAAAAAAATCCCACACTGGGGTAAAAATGAGGACATTGAACTAAGACCTGGGTGAGGACATGGGGGCACATAGACATGGAGAGTGACATGGGGACACCTGGACATGGAGGGGAATGTGGCCATTCCTGGGGACACAGGGGGACACGGGCTCAGATGGAGATGTGGGGGACAATGACAGGGATGGAAACATGGTGGGGAGACAGCCATGGGTGAGGCCATGGTGGGACATGGCCAGTGACATGTGGGGACATGGCCATGTCCGGTGCCGTGGGGGGAACTTGCAGGGGCTGTGGGGGATGCTGGGTGTGAGGGAGTTGAGGGTTCCTGGGAGGGACTTGGGGCTTGCTGAGGGCTTTGGGGACCCCAGGCCGAGTGGCTCCTACTGCGCTGGGAGACCCTGGCGGAGGTTCTGGGGCAGCTGCTCAAGGAGCCCCTGACCTGGAGCCCCAGCCAGGCATTGGGCTCCTGGAAGGGAATGAACGTCCTTGTCCCCAGGAGGGAAATCCCAGCAGCCCCAGGGTGTTGGGGGCAGCTGAGAGACCACAAGAGGGGGAGGGGAAAGCCAGACCGAGCTGTCCCTCTCCAAAATGGCCTCCCAAAAATCCCAAACTCCTGAATTCTTTGCAGGAAAAAGCTGCCAGGAGGTGACTGAATTACAGGAAAGGAGGAATGAGACCCCTAGACTGAGCAGGAGGGGCCTTGAAGCGCCAAAGCCACGCCTGGGTGTCTTGGGTTATGAAACCAAAAATGTGTGTTCTGTTTCATGTGTTGAAAGCAGCTGGGGAGATGTTTGTCTTTTGTTGTGGTGTATTTTTATTGTTTCCAATTGCTGCACAGTTTTAATGGTCAGTTTTATATCCCCTCCCTATTTTCTATTGTTCTACTATATTTTCTCCATAATGGGTTGTTCCTTTCCTCCTGTATTGTTGGTTTTGCCCTGGTTGTCTATCTTCGCTAGACCTGCCCTTCCCTCCTCCTACAGAATTGTCAATCCTTCCCTAACCCTGCCCCTTCTTCCAGACCCTTCCCTGTCAATCCCCCAACCTTCAACACCCCAGTGGTTGGTTTAAACTGTTCCCTCCCCCTGTGTTCTTTCCTTGGTCTGTGCCTTGTACTCCCCGCCTTATGTTCCTCCCCCATGTCACCCTTATTGGTTGGAAATTGTATCCTCTCCCAAGACCTCCCCCACTGGTAAGCCCCTGCAAGCCCAGGTTCTGTGCCTTTTTCTGTCCCTGACCCTCCGGGCAATAAACACCTTTGGAAATCCCACAGAAGGCCTCTCCCTGTTCCTTGTCCCTGCCCTCGACGCGTGCCACGTGTGCTACAGAGCAACTGTGCCCTACAGCTACACCCCGGATTGCCTGGTTATAACAGCAAATTAATCACTGCTATTTTGTGGGGTCTGTGTGGTTGCTGTGCTGGGAGAGCAGCCTCGTGGTTTGTCCCAAAAGGATACTCTCCTTGCACTCCAACACAGGCACAGACCCCCCCAGACAAGTCTGGGCTTGTTCCAGGCAGCATAGCACCCAGGGTGCAGCAGGAGATAAATGTAGCAAGATGAATCCTGCATGACTCCTTCAGAGAGGTTGGATGAATCAGTGGAAGAAGGAAACGGATCTGCTTCAGGAGTCCTGTCCAGAGATTTTATTCCAGTGCAGCAGCACTTCTGAACCGTGTGACTTCCCTGAGCAGAACCCCAACCACGTGCCTGTCCTGGGTTTTTACCTGGGAGAGGGGGATGGGGGAGGGCATACAGCCTACCTATCAGAAAGGGACAGGGCGTGACCCGAGGGCTAAAGGGCAGCCTAAAGGTCAAATCACCTGTGAGGAGAGGTGGGCCCTTTCTGCCTGGGCCAATTCCTTTGATGGCCAGCCCCAGCAGAATCTCAGGTTGCTTGGTAAACCCTGTGTATTATAATCATTCCTTCAGGGTTGGCTGGGAAAAACCTACCCTGGGGGAGGGGAAAATCCCCTAAAAGAGGGCTCACCTGGAAAGCCTTAAAGACACACCACAACAAGTGCCCGAAGAATTTTACTTCCGGTTCCACAAATTGCAATTTACTTTTTGTTACTTTCAGTCCTTGTTCACCTAGAAAATTTAGAAGCCGTATACTGATATTCCTCACTTGACTTTGGCTTTCTCCTGAAATTAATAAGTCATCTACATATTGGAGAATTTGTATTTCTTTGTCTGAGTTGAATTGCTCTAGAAATTTTTCTAATGATTGCCTGAAGAGGTTAGGAGATTCTGAAAATCCTTGAGGGAGACGTGTCCATCTGAATTGTTGCCTCCTCCTGGTGGCAGGATCCTCCCATTCAAAAGCAAACCAGTCTCTTCTCTCCTCTGCCAGGGGACATGTCCAAAAAGCATCTTTCAGGTCTATGGTCGTGAGCCATTCATGTTCCCTCGGCACCTTACTGAGGAGTGTGTAAGGATCTGGCACAGCTGGGTGTCTAGAAACAGTCTTCTTGTTTGTTCTTGTAGGTCCTGCACTGTGGCGACATGGGCAGGAACTGGACCGGACTGCTGTGGTACTTATTTTCTTTAATGAAGCATCAGTCTCATCACAGAAGTAAAGGCAAAGCAGCAGCTCACAGCACCCATGTAGCAGCCAGCAGTAGCAGCAGCCCACAGTAGCCACAAATTTCTCTGTTACAAAGCATCTTAAGGACTTTTTAGCCAATAGTATATTATTAAAACTTACAGACAGTTAACCAATCAATTATAGCACACCTACACCTATTTCAAACAATAGTCGTTTGTATGCTTCTCTATTAACAATACACAATACCCTTTTTAAGACCTTCTACTATCTTGTCTGGCATATATTTTCTGCAGTGTTATGACTTATTCAAGCCAAACCTAAAAACTCGGCCTTTGTTTTCCATGTCCTTGTTCGCTATACTATTATATACTACTGTATCTTTCCTAGTTCCCAACTTTTCTCAGTTGCTGCAAGTTCTGAGATCTCAGCTTTTTCTGTTTGAGGCCTGCTTTTTCAGCTCCCTAAAATCCTTTTTTGCTTTTAGTGTTTCCCACACTGCACTGGCCGATAGCTTCCATCGGCCTTTTTCATGGCCAAAATGGGTGTGTTGTGTGGGGACATACAGGGCTCTAAAATCGCTTCTTCCAGTAATTGCTTGATTATCGGGGCTAACCCCTCTCTTCCTTCAGGTGAAATGGGGTATTGTTTAACCCTCACTGGTGGAGTATTCTCTACCATTTCCACTGTTTTCCTTTGCTGAGCCCACAACTCAGGATTGATTTCTTCCATGTCACTTTGGGTGAGTGCCATGATCCTCACTACCATTGTCCCATTCTCAGGGATTACTCCAACCCCTAAACGAACTTGGAGGTCTCTCCCCAATAAGTTACTTTCCAGCCTTGGTAGGTAAATCAAGTCCACTCTGCACTGTTTGGAATTCTCCCTTCTCTCTACATTTTCAATCACAGGAGCTTTAAATGGCCTCCCTTCAGCTCCTAATACGTCTCAAGTCCTTTTACTTAAAGTGACCCCTAATGGCAATTTATTTACACTGGACCTTTTGGCCCCAGTATCTATTAAAAACTCCATATCCTCTCCTAATGGACCCACCTCAAAGTTTGCCAAGGGCTCCGTCAGATGTTTCATAGGGTCCTCCATTATGTAAAGCCCTCGACACCTCTAATCATCTCCTTTTAAAATCTTCCCCAGGAGGTCTTGATCCCTTGCGATGGCCTCATCAAACTCCAGCTTTTTGTAGTTCCTTTTAAGATGCCCTGCCTCACCACAGTAAAAACAATATCCAGCTCCTGGCCTTCCTGGTTTTTCCAGATACTTTTTCTAAGGTTTCACTGGTCCTGGCTTCTCCTGACTGGATGGTTCCGACTTGCCTTTTTCTGACCTTGCACTTGCTTTAGCAACCACCACCATTATCCTAGCCTTTGTCTTGGCTTTTTCTTCTTCTCTCTGCAAATACACCTTCAGGGCCTCTCTTAAAAGTTCATTAATACCTTTCTCCTGCCAATCTTCCATTTCCTCCAGCTTCCTCCTAATATCTGGCCAGGCCTTGGTCACAAACTGCACCTTTAGCAGCATCTAGCCTTCTGGACCATCTGGATCAATGTTAGAATGCAACTGGAAATTTTGCTTTAATCAGTTCAGCCATGCTGCTGGAGTTTCATCTTCCTCCTGTGTGCCATCAACCACTAACTTGGTGTTACTCCCTCTGGGAACTGACTCCTTTATGCCCCTAACCATCAGAGACCTATATTCCCTCATACTCCGCCTTCCCTCTTCCTCGTTGGGGTCCCAATTAGTGTCTGTCAAGGGTATTTTCTGATCTCCTGGAGGTCCTGTTCGGTTCTCCCGTTCCCAAATCTTTGTTCCCACAGTCCTTATTAGCCAGACCTCCTCCGGGGAGAATAATATGTTAAAAATAAAGTTCTCCCAATGTATATGTGTTGGGTCTTAGGAATTGGTCGACCTGATTGGCTATTCCCACAGGGTCCTCTGTCAAACTCCCTATTTCTTTCTTGAAACTTCTGACCTCTGAAGCAGTCAAGGGAACATTCACAGACCCAATTCCACCAGCTACCCCACCCATAGGAACCTCTCTAAGAGGGAACAATTTCTCTACCTTGCAGGTTCTTGACCGAGTATTACAATACGGTCCATCGTCTGTCTTAGAATCATTCATTTGAGAGGTAGGGCCTTGCTGAAGGTTAGTGGTAGCATCAGACAGCAGGGGGACAATATGTGAGGAATCACAAGGGAGTTGTGGAAGTGGTGAGGGTTTACTTGAATCCAAATTAGGAGGGGGTAAGGGAATAGCAGTTGGGGAAGGATAGAAGACTGGGGTCGAAGGAGGGACCGGGAGCACAGTTGGGTTGGGAGGTGGAGAAGTGGTCATTGGAAAAGGTGGGGGTGGTAAAGGAAGGATGGCTGGGGGAGGAGTCAGGCCTGACTCCAGAGAGGCTAGAGAAGGTACTGGGGGTGCAGCAGGAGGGATAGACGGAGGAGTTGGAGGAGGCAAGTAATCGAGGGGGTCCCACTTCTTGTTAATCCCTTCCTCTTTTTCAACTACTTCCCTTTTATTTTGCAGCTTACAAATCTTTGTTTCCTTATCCTTTGCCGCATTTTCTATCCAGCAAGCAGCGTATCTTAGTTCCTCTAAATCAAACTCCTCGTGTGCTTTCAGGTATTCATTTAACTGTCTGCACATCCGTCGGTCCTGAGTTCTGACCCACGGCCATTCTCCTGGTAAATCTAATTGGGGCCATATGTCCACACAGAAGTGGATCATTCTTATCAAGTTCCCTCATCACCTCTCAATCCTCCCATCCATCCAATAACTTCCCCAAGGGACTATTAGGAGGAATACTCTTGATTTTCTTCTTCCCACCTTTAGTAGTACTTGCTCTCTTGCTTACACACCCTCCCATACTTTTAGGCCTCAAACAAAACTGTTAAGGTGCCCCTACCCAAACTGAAAACTAACGACGGGCAACACAAATCTGAACCGTAACCAAAACTTCCTTGGCCGTGAAAAAAATCTTTCTCTAACGTAAAAGTCCCTTTCTAACTCTTCCCCTACCCGAACTGAAAGTTAATGACAGTCAACAGAGCTCTAAACTGCAACTGATGCACTCTACTGCCTCCACGCCTTGCCCAACATTTGGGGCTCCCAACGTCAAGAGACTTGGATTGTGGGGGCCTACCAGGCCCCCCTCTTTGTGTTTAGTTTTGAGTCCACCTGACCCTTCTCCAGAAGTAGAGGTCCCAACAAGGCTTGCAACTCCGCTTGCCCCTTCCTACATCCCTGTCCAACTGGGGTTCCCCTGACCCTTTTCCTGAGGCAAGGTCCCAACGGGGCTTGAATTCTGCTTGCCCCTCCCTATACCTCTGTCCTTGGGGCTAGGTCTCTAACGGGGCTTGCCAGTCCACTTGCCCCTCCCTACACCCCTGTCCAATTGTGGGAGGCCTACCCTTGTGTGCCACTCACTCACTAAGATTCCTTCTCACGCCCAGAGGGGTGGTTCTCTGTCTCCCTAGAGGTGCCTCAATCTTTCATCTCCCACTCGCTTCCCTCTGTTCCTGGCCGGCACCCTCGCGGGAGTCCGGAACCGCGGTACTGAGGGGTCCACACTCGCTTCGGGGGTCCGAGCTGCCGGCCCCGTCTCACTCACTTGTCCACTCACTCGCCTCTACTCCCACCACCGGATTTTCTCACCAATCCGGCACTCCTCCGCGTCGCTGATCCCCTGCTGATTCCCAGGGTCCGGGGGTCACCAGCAATTCCCGAGGGTCCCTCGAAGCAGGCGGCCGTCCTGTCCAGAGGTCTCCTGTGGGCATGGTGATCCTGGATGAGTCCCCAAGCTGATAATAACAGGGCAGGAGATATTGCTCCTTTTTAAAGCCTTTATTGGAATCAGCTTAGGGTGGGGGCCCGATGAGTTGCACGCATGCTGCCACTGCTCCCAGAAGCGACTCGGAGGAGGTGTGCAGCTCTTCCTGACACGATGCCGGTGTTCTTCAGCCCAGCCAGCTCCCGGCACCATCACCAGGAGTGGGCTGCCCCCAGAAAGCCAGGCAATCTGGGGTGCAGCTGTAGGGCACAGTTGCTCTATAGCACAGGTGGCACGCGTTGAGGGCAGGGACAAGCAACAGGGAGAGGCCTTCTGTGTGATTTCCAAAGGTGCTTATTGCCAGGAGGGTCAGGGACAGAAAAAGGCACAGAACCTGGGCTTGCAGGGGCTTACCAGTGGGGGAGGTCTTGGGAGAGGATACAATTTCCAACCAATAAGGGTGACATGGGGGAGGAACATAAGGCGGGGAGTACAATGCACAGAGCAATGAAAGAACACAAGGGGAGGGAACAGTTTAAACCAACCACTGGGGCATCAAAGGTTGGGGGATTGACAGGGAAGGGTCTGGAAGAAGGGGCAGGGTTAGGGAAGGATTGACAATTCTGTAGGAGGAGGGAAGGGCAGGTCTAGGGAAGACAGACAACCAGGGCAAAACCAACAATACAGAGGAAAAGGAACAATCCATTAGGGATAAAATATACTGTAACAATACAAAATATGGGGTGGGGGTATAAAACTGACCATTAAATCTGTGCTGCAATTGGAAACACAATAAAAACACACCACAACAGAAAGGGATTACTGGAACCCTGTAGAGGAGACCACACTCACTCCAGTGCCCTCTTTAAAATCGTCTCTCCAGCTGAGTCACCCTACGAGTGTGGTCAGTGTGGGAAGAGCTTCAGCTGGATCTCCCACCTCATCCCCCGCCAGCACATCCACACCGGGGAGAGGCCCTACCAGTGTCCCCAGTGTGAGAAGAGATTCACTCAGATCTCTCACTTGACCCAACACCAACGGGGGCACCAGTAGGGGAAGCCCTGCGAGTGCCCCGAGAGCAGGAAGAGCTTCCTTTGTGCCCTGCTCCAGCTCCATCCCCCGTGGGAGGATCGGCATTGGATGATCCCCAGTGACCCCCGTTGGGCAAAGCCCTGGTTGTAGCAGAATTTCTTAGGGAACGTGGGCATGAGGTACTTCGGAATGAGATTTGAACTACCCCAAACTGGGCCTCACTTTCAGGCCTGCCTGGAAGTAGACAGACCTGTGCTGCAGATAAAAATTCATCTTAAGTTGTGTTTAAGTATTAGATAGCATAGTTATAGTGTGGTTATGGTGCCTTCCTTAAGGGCAGAATTATTTACATTCCTCTTTATACTGAATACCAATTAGAAAACACCTGTAACTGTAAACTATCTGAAACTGTATTTAACCCCTTTTACGGGAAGAACAGAGAGAGAACGCATGATCTAACCATATTGATCGTATGAGCGCTGCTCTGTCCAGCTTCCCACTTTAATTAGGAGTCCCCTGGTTTCATCTGGCGCCCAAACAGGGACCTGAATTTGCTTTAATGCGGTGTTTTTATTCACTTAAATGTGGTCTTTTTTTTTTTTTAAATCGCTTAAATGCAGAATTTTAATTGCTTAAATGCAGAATTTTTATTTGCTTAAATGTGGTCTTGAATTTTGTGCTTTAATGCGGTTTTGAAGTCCGCCTAAATGTGGAAGAAGTCTCCAAGCTTGTTTTTGGACCAGAGCGGAGTGGAACCGAGTTTCCCCCAACCCGTGGACGGTGCAGAGACGAGCGCAGGAGCTGGGGAGCTGGAAGCGTGGTTCGCAGAGTTTCATTGGAAGAGAAACAGCAATACGCAGTGGAGAGGTAAGCCACGGTCTGGAAACAAAGAAATTGAAAATAAGATGGAAAGAGAATTTCAAGCCACAACTCAGCTTCTGGCAAATATTATCTCAAAAAGAGTGTCATGGGTTAAGAATAGTCCAATCAAAATTATTTTTATTTAATTGGCAGATAGTTTGACCATTCAAAAGTAGGTTACGACTTTTGGGTAATACTCATATAAGCTGAGAGTGTGGGGAGGAGCTCTCTCTTTTCTTCCGGCTGGATCACAGGTAACATCGAGCAGCACAGAGCCTGGCCGGGCTCGGCCCAGGCTGCGGCCCCTGGCCGGGCCCGGCCTGGGCCCCCTGAGAGCGCAGCTCAGCTGTGTCTGCCTCCCCCCCCCCCGGGAACAGCAGCAGCGGGGCAGGGGAAGAGTCTTCTGTCACCGGGGCCGGGACTGAGGAGCGTTCCACCATCGCCCCCCCCCCCAGGCATGGCCCCCGGGAACAGCAGCAGCAGCGGGGAAGGGGAGGAGAAGCCCTGAGAGCTGCAGAATGCTTCCCCCCCCCCCCCGCCTCAGGCCGAAAAGAACAGCGTGGCCTTCAGACTTTTTTACTTCCCGCTGCAACAAAATCACGTGAGCAGCCCGACAAGCCTGACAAGTTTAACTCTTTCTCTGCTAGCAAATGGATTTCTTCTGAGCACCAGCTTTTCTCTGAACGAAAGACAGATACAGTGATTAGACCATAGAGAGACACAGCATGGAGCTGAAGTCAGTAGAAAGAGAGTGAAAAAGATTTTAAATGGAGGAGGAGGAGTGGCTAAAAATTCTAGCTGGACTTCTCTGGAATATAGAGACTAAACTGAGTTATTCCTTTAAACCATGGAAAGATGTGTAATTTGGGGAGGTGATTGTTTTATGTGTAGATTTTTGAGCAAAGGTATTGTGTGATAGACTGAAGAAAATTGATTTAATGAAGAAAAACCCTTTGCCTTGGATGAGACACCTTTAAAAGGCGACACCCCAATGTTGCAGTGTATTTGAGTACAGAGCCCACGTGTTCAGTATTGAGAATACTGTAAGTGGGTAGGATTGAGTTCTTTGAACTCCTTATAGAGAAAAGTCTCTATTGAAACAGAGAGACTCCTTTCCTAAAAAATTGATGAAAGATTATCTTAAAATGGTAAACTGGCTAAAGTTGCAGGTTATGTCTTTTTATGTTGAGTGTAGAAAAGTGAAAACTTGGAGAGGGAGGGAAAGATGTTTTGAAGGTTCCATTTGTTTTTTTCCTTCCTATTTTCATCCTTTCAGTGTGTGTAAATAAACTATCTTTATAATTTAAAGATGAGCCTGTTTCGCTTTATATTCTCCCAGTCAAATGAAATATAGAATGTGATGAAACCATCACAAAGAGGAAATAAGATTAAAGAAAGTGAATTAGATCAGTTGGCCCTATGGGCCAGGAAGAGAGGGAAGTTGAGCAAACCATCGCTCGTGTTTAGCGAAATGGAGCGGAAGGAAAGAGGCGAGTTGCTGTGGGATCTCGCCATCAGCGGTGGGAGAGAAGGAAAGCTGGCTCAGGAGTTAGGAGCCACTTGGAAAAAGATTATTAATACCTTGCAGTCATTCTCGGCTTAGCGAAAAGCCACCCGGGCTGCTATCAAAGCTCTCGAGGGGGTAGCGGATGAAACAAAAGAAATCCAGAGATCTTCTAAGGTTGCAAGGTTTTTCAGTATCAGTAACGCGCGTCCAGTAAGGGGAAATGCAGCTCCAATTTGTTCCACGTTGCAAGAGGTAGTGAACGCGGTCATGGAGTGCGCGGCTCAGCCACCGGAAGTGCCTCCTGCGACAGCCAGGCAGACTGAGATAGAACAGGAAGCGCTGCACTCCCCAGACCCCGGGGGTGTGGTGGAAGATGAAATCCTAGGCAGGGCTGAAGGCGGAGAGGGGCTGGCACAAGAGACGAAAGAGAGGGGCAGAGATCGGGGCGGTGACGAGAGCGAAGCGGCGCGGCTTCCCCCCCCACCGGAAAACAAAGCGGCGGCGTACACGCGGCTTGCCCGAACCACCAAAACAAACATGGCATCCTCCATGGCCACTTCGGCCCCGGGAACCATGGGGCCGGGGGCCGCCGCGACCCCCACAACAGCGGCTCCACAGCCAGCCACGGTGCAGCCAGCTGCTCATCACCAGCCAGTTACCGCAGCGTAGTGCCCCCTGCCCTCTGACTCCGATTCAGATGGCGAAAATCCCGATCCCAATTTTCATGACACGCCACGCTACAGAATAAATCACAGCATGCAAACAAACTGCAGCAAATAATAGCCGAGCTTGCTGAATTATCAAACCACCAAACTCAATTAGAACAGCAGACGGCTGCGGTTTCCTAGTTTTCCCCACAAAACAGGCAGAATCTCACAGCTTTGCAGTCCGCACAGCCTGCTCCGTCGTTTCCACCTTCTGCACAGCAGATGGCGCAGCCAGTTGTCCAACAAAACCCGATACAAAGGCGCTGGGCTGGCGTCTTGAAACAGGCGGTCCTCGAAGGAGACTTACACGTACCTAACTCAATTGCTTGTCCAGTTCTTATAGAAAATGCCCAGGCTCGGTGGAAACCTCACGAATGGAAGGGATTGAGTTCAGCAAAGCACACAGTTACCACTTATGGAATAAGGTCAGAAGCAGCCAGAAACATAATTCAGTACATCTTCACAGCAGATGTACTCTGCCCTGCAGATTGTACTAACATCGCTTTGCTGCTGCTAACACCCTCACAGCTCCTCATTTTTGAAAGAGAGTGGAGGCATTTGGCAATTGAAGAGGCAAATAAACATCAAGAAATAGGGGATCCTTTTTATGGACTTCAGCCCGATATGCTGACAGGACAAGGACCATATGCTACAACCAACGTCCAGCTCACCTTCCCCATTGAGATCCATCAGATGGCTCAAACATTGGCCCACAGAGCCTTGCTTCTAGTTCCTGACAAGAAGAAACCTGCATCATATGCTATCATCAGGCAAGGGGCCACAGAACCATATGGACAATTCTTGATAGACTGTCAGCTGCTTTAAAAGATGCACAAGACCTAAATACAGACGGCAAGAATACCTATTTTGTTCCCTCGCCTTTGAAAATGCCAATTCACATACCAGAGCCATCCTGGCTACCCTACCCCAAGGTTGTACAGTTGATGAGATGCTGATACAAGCAACCAGAGCAGAACAAAGTGACCAGACAGCAGCATTCGCAGTGGCCATGAAAGATGCAATGCAGAAACAAGCACACATCATTGCAGCTGCTCTGTCAGGAGGCAACATCAATTGTCCCAGCAATCAACGAAAATCCATCATCTGACATTCCTGATTTTCAGTGTGATGAAACAGGCCATGTCATGCTAGGGCCTGCACCGACAACTTTGGACTCCCTTGAATGATGCACAAGGGATGAAAGAAGAAAAGAACCTGCAGTTGTGATACATCACCATGCAGTGAAGAAGGGAAGACCACAGGCAATTTTAGGACTTTATGATTGTCACAAGAACATGCAAATGGGTGAATGACAAGGACTGAGTTTTGTGTTGTTTAATGCTTGTAGTTGTATGTGTGTTTCTGCAGGAGCAGCAGAACCTGTTTGGTGCTGAGTTGATTTACCCGTGTATGTTCCCAGTCAGAGATAACAGCTAACAGTGATAACAACGGTGACAACAGCGACGTACCTGGAGCACCTGTGATGACCCTGAAACTGCTGAGAACTGACTTTGTAAAATACAGAAAATAGTTATTTAGTGATAAGATTAAGTTTAGTAATAAGTTGTTTTTAGTATTTAGAATTAAGTAATAACCAGTTAAATTAAGTGTTTGTTTTAATTAGTGGTTTGGTGAAAACGGTATAACTATACCATTTAATTTTTTTTGTATTTGTTCAATCGGAATGTTAATGAATTTTATGACAGAGTTCAGAGCTTGAACTCAAGTCAAAATTAACCCAGAGATTGTTACTCTGTGCCAGGCAAATATTGTTTAATATTTGGACACCTGGCTACAAAATCAGGTTTGTTGTCCATGAAAGAAAAGCAGCCAAAAATGGCAACACTTAAGTGTTTTTTGAGTTTCTATTGTATTATAATTATTTTGAATTTTTTCAACCATTTTTTAATCAATTTAGAAACAGCTTTCACAGCTGAAGAGTAACATGGGAAAATTTATGGTTGTTGACACTCCATTTGACAAATGGTTTGATTTATGGGGTTTTATTGGGTAGATCAAAGATTTGATCTGTTTTGGTGTGATGATTTTGTTGTTATTATAGTTATTTTAGGTTTTATGCTTGTTTATTATAATATATGCAAAAATAATTAGCTTGTTTTTAAGTTACCTTAAAAAGAAAATGGGGGAGATGTAGCAAATTGAGCTGAGCTATCCCAAACTGGGCCTCAGTTTCAGGCCTGTCTAGAAGTAGACAGGCCTGTGGCACAGTTAGAAATTCACTTTAAGGTGTGTTTAAACATTAGATAGCATAGTTATAGTGTGGTTATGGTGACTTCCTTAAGGGTGAAATTGTTTACATTCTTTTTTACACTGAATGCCAATTAGAAAACACCTGTAACTGTAAGCTATCTGAACTGTATTTAACCCCCCTTTCCAGAGGAATAAACGGAGAACGCAGGATTCAGCCACATTGGTTTTTGTTCTGCATTGCTTGGTCCAGCTTCCCACTTTTAATAATTAAGAGTTCCCTGGCTTCATAAACTGGTCAGGGCAGGGGGAAATCTCTACTGGTCTGCAGATATTCATACTGGTCTATACTGGTCTGAACTGGTTTATACTGCTCTGTACTGGTCCATACTGGTCTATACTGGTCCGTACTGGTTTTTACTCACACACACCCACACACAGCACCATCGGCCCCATGGCCAGCCCGTGCCTGGCCCGCAGCCAGCGCTGGCACCGTCGTGCCCGGTGCTCCTCACGCTCCAGCTCCACCGCCAATACCTCTGAGGGCCCAGCCCTGCAGAGAGCTGGCTTGAAAATAATGAGCTGGACGGTATGGTCGCATGTGTCTTGATAATTCAAAAAGGTTTAATAAAATAAAGAAA
Organism: Phylloscopus whistleri; assembly: GCA_017589585.1. Taxonomy (NCBI): domain Eukaryota; kingdom Metazoa; phylum Chordata; class Aves; order Passeriformes; family Phylloscopidae; genus Phylloscopus; species Phylloscopus whistleri. Next base: position 368,113 of record JADMLD010001601.1, on the reverse strand, counting down.
ATAATACATAACAACAAAGATTAAAGCCGAACACAGTGTAGAGACCGATCCCACACCTGTTACAACCCCCCGAGAATGCGAGGAGCCCCTTTGTTCCGTCTCCTTTTCTACTTAATGACTGAGGATGGATCTATTGGAAAACTGCCAATAGAAGAGGTACAGGTTTTGACGAACAGTGACAAGGTCCAACAGGTGCTCCTCTCCTGGCACTGAGCCAATTACAAAGAGAAAAACACAACTTTCTGGTTAAGTTTCCTAAAATCTCCAAAGGCAAACCGAAACCCTCTCCTTATACAGAAATGCCCACTCGGGAGTGTGGGGTGCATTACTACAAGGGGCCCTGGCTCCCTTACAAATACCTGATTTACACCAGAGTCCTGGATCAAGGGTCCCAAATTTCTTGCCTCACCACTGTCTAGTTGCACACCTGTACCCACAGGGTCCCAGACCCGAAGTAACCAGGCCGTGTAAGCCTCATGTCCCCATCGTACAGTATCTTTTTGCAGATTACCTAGACTTTCATATGACAGGGACTCAGTGATGATCTCAACTTGTGGCTCCCCTGCGGGTTGTGAGGGCCCTCCTTTCTTATCCTTATTACTTGGGTTTGATGACTTCACCTCAGACTTCTTTGTTTCCACAGGGGTGACTGCTGCTGGCTGTGACTGCCCCTGTGGTTCAGCTGGAACCCGGACGGTTATAATGTCTGTGGGTTCCACTGCTGCACAATCAGACTCTCTCTTTTGGGCCAGGGGGAGGGCTTCCCACCAGCTGGGGAAATTTACTCCCTCAGCATCTGGCCCATCTCCTGTATCTCCTTCACCAGAACCCCCACCCAATCCGGGTGGTTTATCTCTGAGGCAGGCTGTGGGGCAGGGTCGGGCTCTGGGGCAGCATCTCTATTTTGTGGGGTAGGTATCAGGGTGGTTATCCAGGTCAATCTACCCTTATCTCTGAATGCTAAATAGAATAGGCCTATAAGCAACATCAGCCACTGTGATATCATTAGCATTCAGAGGAGATTTGAACCCTTCAAAAACTGGTGGGACCCAAAGAGCCAAGTGAAGGGTTGGGAAAAGATTTCCCCTGGTGCCATTTCCTCACAGTAGGTACCATTGTTAAAGTAACCCCAAAATCACACAGTTAGTGTGTGATACCTCGGAATCCATGTGCCTGCTTTCCAGAGGAAGTTAAAGATCCTTGAATTCCTCACCTTATTAACCCATAAACCAAACTGGGTAACAGCCACAGGAGCCTTAGTTATAGGGCCCATGTTTAGATAAGGGCCTGCAAATGGGAGAAATACAGCCACAACCACATGCCACGCAAACCAGGGTAAAACCACATGATTCTACTTAAGAAGGTTTCTATATCCAGTACACAAGAACTTAACTCCAGAACTGTTATTCCTTTTTCTCTCAATGCCCTTGTTCCCCACGTTGGGTGCCAAAAGCTGTCTTGGTTTGGAAAGACAGGTATCTGGCAGGGAAAACTGGAGTTTCCCTTGGAATGGAGAATGTAAACCACTCACCCCCTCCAAATTATTATAATTTTGTAATTCAGGGCTTTAGGCAATGATTTGGGAATAGGAATAACAGTTCTTTACTAGAAATGTTAACAATACAAATGTAGGAGTAGAGAAAAACCCAAGCAATCAAACAAAAATCCAAGAAACCCTGACAGAGTCAGAGATACAACCTGACACCCTGTCGGATGCAGTCCACAGTAAGTCCTCTGGGAGTGGCAGATGTGGTTCTGTTGGGGTAGAAATGATCCTGAGAGAAAATAGTCCAGTGATGGTGAGAAGGGTCCATTCTTCCCCCAGGAATCCAGTGGAACCAGATCCCTTGTGTTCCTACATCTCAGTTTTTATCTAGGTAGGAATGGTTAGATCCTCCCACACTGGGTGGAGCATCTCACAATGGGATGATGCAATGTGTCCTGTCATTGGTGAGCCTTCATGGCCCATTAGCAGAAGATATCCCCCTGGAGGGTGGACAGGTGGTGAAAGAGAAAAGAAACATTGCCCCACCTGGTTTGAACACCTGGCCCATTACCAAAAAGCATCAGCACCCCTCCTCCCTGGAGTTACAAGAAATAAAGAAAAACATCTTCCCACCTGCTGTCAACAGAGGAAATAGAATACACATTATTTGGTTACATAACCCAAGGCACCCATGCTTGGGTTTGGGGGTTCCAGGCCCCTCTTGTTCAGTCTGGGGGTGTCTCATCCCTCCTTTCCCTTAATTCAGGCACCTCCTGGAAGCTGTTTCCTGCAAAGAATCCATGAGTTTGGGGATTTTGGGGGGGCAGTTTTGGAGAGGGACAGCTCTATCTGACTTTCCCCTCCTGCTTGTGGCCTCTCAGCTGCCCTCAACACCCTGGGGCTGCTGGGATTTCCCTTCTGGGGACAAGGATGTTCATTCCCTTCCAGGAGCCCAATGCCCAGCTGGGGCTCCAGGTCAGGGGCTCCTTGAGCAGCTGCCCCAGAACCTCCGCCAGGGTCTCCCAACACAGCCGGAGCCGCTCGGCCTGGGGTCCCCAAAGCCCTCCGCAAGCCCCAAGTCCCTCCCAGGAACCCTCAACTCCCTCACACCCAGCATTCCCCACAGCCCCTGCAAGTTCCCCCCATGGCACTGGCCATGGCCATGTCCCCACGTCACTGGCCATGTCCCAACACAGTCTCACCCATGGCTGTCTTCCCACCATGTTTCCATCCCTGTCATTGTCCCCCACATCTCCATCTGAGCCCGTGTCCCCCCATGTCCCCAGGAATGGCCACGTCCCCCTCCATGTCCATGTGTCCCCACATCACTCTCCATGCCTATGTCCCCCCAAGTCCAGGTAATAGTTCTCCCTATTTTTACCTCAGTGTTGGATTTTTTTAAAGGGATGAAGAGAAATGAAAAGCAAATCAAGGCCAGAAGAAAGGGATTTCTGTGTCCATGCCAGCTGAGGATCCACATGCTTGGCTGGGAGGGAAGAACTTTTTTTGGAGGGGTTTCCACCCCACTGTCTCCAAAACCTTGATCTTTACCCCAGTTCATCACCATTGGACTGCGGAAGACGCCCTCAGGCAATAGGAAATCAAAATCGTGGAATCCCTAAGGTTGAAAAACACCTCCAAGACCATTGAGTATTCCTTGATGCCCCAGAAGATAGGATTGAACACAAAAGATTTTCTGGGGTTGAAAGGCAACAAATCCCCTCTCCCCAAGGAATTCCCAGTGTTGGTCTGTGTCCCGATGGATGTTCCTGCCCCTGCGTTCATCCAGGTGCCCACAGGGAGACAGGAAGATGTGGAGCCCCCCGAGCCAGGTGTCTTCCCAACATGGATCACCAGGACCATGGATCACCAGGGCTCTGCCCAACGGGGTCACTGGGGATCATCCAACGCTGATCCTCCCACGGGGGATGGAGCTGGAGCAGCGCACGAAGCTCTTCCTGCTCTCAGGGCAGTCCCAGGGCTTCCCTTAGTGGCACCTCCGTTGGTGTTGGGTCAAGTGAGAGCTCCTGGAGAAGCTCTTCCCACACTCAGGACACTCGTAGGGCCTCTCCCCAGGGTGGATGCGCCGGTGGACAGTGAGGTGTGAGTTCTGCTTGAAGCCCTTCCCGCAGTCGGGGCAGCAGAAGGGCCTCTCCTTCGTGTGAATCCGCTGATGTAGGAGCAGATGGGAGCTGGTCTGAAACCTCTTCCCACACTCGGGACACTCGTAGGGCCTCTCCCCAGTATGGATGCACTGGTGGTATTTCAGGTGGGAGCGACATCAAAAGCTCTTCCCACATTCCAAGCAGGTGTAGGGCCCTTCCCCAGTGTGGATCACCTGGTGCTGGATCAGGGCTGAGCTTACTCTGAAGCTCTTCCCACATTCCCCACACTCGTAGGGCTTTTCCCCAGTGTGGATTCTCTGGTGTTTCCGCAGGACGGAGCTGTAGCCGAAGCTCTCCCCACACTCCTCACACGCATAGGGCCGTTCCCCAGTGTGGATCACCTGGTGCCGGATCAGTTTGGACCTGCAGCTGAAACCCTTCCCACATTCCCCACACTCGTGGGGCTTCTCCCCTCCATCAGGCTTCTCCTCCAGCTCTGAGCTCTGGCTGGATCTCCGGCCGCCCTCCTGGCACAGTGGGGGTCTTTCCTCCTCGCAGCTCCCTGGGCTGGGTTTGCAGCCCCTCTTCCTGCTGGATCTCCGGGGCTTTTCCTCCTCCTCCATCTGGACAAATCCTGGTTTGGGGAGAAAACAAGAGGAGAGAGCCTTAGGCTGGGGGTTACTCCTTGCCCAAGTTCCTCTCAGGAAATCATTGGGCACCTTGTGTCTGTAAGAACCTCCAAAACACCAAGATTCAGCCCAAAAGTCCTCCAAACATCAAGACACAGATCAAAAACTCACCAACTATCCAGACTCAGCTAAAACCTCTTCTAAACCATAAGGATGTCCCATAAACAGGGGAGCCCCAGGGAAGGAAGAAGAGGAAAGTGTCTTTACAAACAGATGCTGGGAATCTGCTTGGAGATAGGGCCAGGCACTTGGACACAAAGAAGGGACAGAAGAAGCCCCCAGTTCCAGAAAATGTTATTAACTGACCACACAGACTGCTGCTCAGCCGAGGTCCTGCTCAGTTCATGAACTTCGAGAAGAAGAACAAAGACTGAACAGTGCTGTGAATATCCCTACCCAGACAGAAGTGGGGTGCATATTAAGGGGGGTATGTGGGAGGTGCATTGGGAAGTCTGTACCTCTCAAGTACTTCAGCCACTGGGGAAAGGGAGAGGGAGATGATGCCAGGAAAATTAGGATGAAAAGGAGGCTGCGTACTACAACAATTGGAGAGACCGCATGGCAAATGCCGCATGGCCTCCCCCTTTCTTCATCAAGAAAGTCACTTTTACAGGAATCCACTGTCTCCTTCGGGCACAGAAACCTCTGGCCATGCGAATTTTCCCGCACAGGCCCGGGGACAGCGCAGCCGCCTCCATCCTACCCACAGGAACCGGGACGAGCCAGCGCTGCTCCGGCACCGGCTCCTGCCCAGGCACCCGCGGGAAGGAGACCGCGGGCAGCCGCTCCCGCAGCGCCCTCAGGGCACGGGGAACACGGCGCGGACACGGCACAACCGAGCCACAGCCAGAGCCCCCTGCCGCCCCCTCCACCCGCAGCCAGCCCCGAGCCCCGGCACAACCCAGCGTGGCTCCCACCTGCGCCGCCGCCTCCCCGGGCTCCGGCCGCTGCCGCCGCTCCCGGTTGCCCGCACAGACGCTCCCAAAATGGCGCCAAGGTAGCCAGGGGGCCGGGACGTGGGCGTTTCTCCGCTCTGCTCTGCCCAATTAGCGCGCAGCGAGAGCCAGGAGTCACGGCAGAACCAGCCAATCGCGGCGAGTGGCGAGCTCAGCACACGGCACTGCCTCTCAGGCCCCGCGCTCTCAGGCCCCGCCCCCGGGCTGTGTGAGGGCAAAGCCGCAGATCAGGAACCGCCCTGGGACGCGCCCGGGCCCCAGCCGGGATTGAGTTGAAAACACAAACAAAGTTCTCCGCACCTCCCGGACCGCCTGGCCCAGCCCTGCGTGCTGGGTGCCTCCGACTCAGCGGGAAGCCCTGAAACCTCACTTCTCCTACCCCCTCACTAGGAGGATCAGTTCGTCACTTTGATTTCCCCGAAAAAGGGAAAACTGCCCCAAACTCCTGTCGATGAGTGGAAGAGGGGAGAGATTTCTGGCAGAAAACTCCAAAAATTCAGAGCACGCTAATGAGAAGTAAATGAGACCCTTGAAATCAGCCCCCTCACGTCTCCCTCCTTCCAGCTCCACCTCCTACCCCGGCAGAGCAGGGAGACAGGGAATGGGGCCATGGTCAGTTCGTGCCCCGGGGCTTTTCCGGCTGCTCAGGGACAGGAGCTGTTCCCCTGCTGCACCCTGGGCTCCCTCCCACTGCAGAGTTCTCCAGGAACTCCTTCAAGCTCAGCCCATCCCGTGGGGAACAGCCCCCCTCAAGCTGCTGCAGCGTGGGTCACTCTGCCACAGGCTCAGCCCTTCAAGGACAGGCTGCTCCAGCGGGGGCCCCTCTGCCCGCAGGTGTCCCCCGAGGTCACAGCCTCCTGTCAGGCATTGCCCTGCTCTGCCATGGGCTCCTCCAGGGGCTCTGGGGGGATCTCTGCCGTGGACCTCAGCATGCGGCACCTCAGTCTTTGGAGGCACCACGGATTGGCTCTGCTGGACACGGAGGAAGCTTCTGGCAGCTCCTCTCAAAACCCCGCCCTGAACACCCCATGCTACCAAAACCAGACCCGGCAATCCCAATACAGGTCCAAAAATGGGGTCCCAGATACACAGGAGCTCAGGTTGACCCAAAATTGGGATGGAGATTTCCAGGGGTTCAGGGGTGCACAAAAAACGAGGCCCAGCTGAGGGTGTTCTCTGCTTGGCTGAGCGCTGCCCCGAGGGCTGGGGCTGCCCCACGGGGGAACACCCTCCTCCAGCGGGGATGTCCCGCACACGGGGGATGCCCACAAAACCCTCAGAAACCCCGGGGCTGGGCTGGCCCTGCCTGGGTGCCAGGAGCCACTGATAAATATGAGGAGTCAATAATTGATTGCCAATTAGATAAACTTTATTAAAGTTGACAGGCAATGAGGTATTAGATCCGGGATAGCTTATCTAAAATCTGGTCTCTTTTAACCATCCTCTGACTTTTAACTGATTTCAGCAAAGCTTATTTTTTTCCAGCTAAATCAGCAATATATTGTTGTCTATAACCTTAGCTTTTTAAGGTCTTCAAAATTAGTGTCTCAACAATAGCAATAACAAGAATTCATAGTGGTAATAAAAACCCTGCCAGACTTATACCAGGTTTGCATGGCCATGTGTTGGCAAGGAGGGCTCGAGGAGCACCTTCTGTGAGAGGCTGCTGGAAGCAGCTGCTCCTCCATGTCCCGCAGAGGCAACGCCAGCCGGCTCCAGGACAGACCGGCCACAGGCCAAGGCTGGGCCAGGCAGAAATGGTGGGAACACCTTTGGGATAACAGATCTAAGAAAATCGTTTATGGTGTAGTTGTGACTGTGACCAGGGAAGAGCAGGGGGAGAACATGGGAGAGGAACAACTCTGCAAACAGCCAGGGCAGGGCAGGAGGAGGGGCAGGAGCTGCTGCAGCTGCTGGAGCTGATTGCCCTGAGATTCCGTGGTGCAGTCCCTGCTGAGGCAGCTGGGACCCTGCAGCCCATGGAGGGCACAGAGTGCACAGATGCACCTGCAGCACCTGCAGGAGCCCATGCCAGAGCAGGGGGATGCCTGAGTGGAGGCTGTGACCCCATGAGAAACCTGTGCTGGAGCTGGGACCTGGCAGGGACCTGCAAACCCATGGAGAGAGGAGCCCACGCTGGAGCAGGTCCTGGTAGGACTTGTGAGCCCATGGAAGAGTGACCCACGTTGCAGCAGTTTGTGAAGAACTGCTGTCCAGGAGATGAACTCATGTTGGAGAAGTTCATGGAGAAGTGTCCCTGGGAGGGACCCCTGGCACAGCAGGGGAATGACTCCTCTCCCTGAGCAGCAGGAGAAAAGATGTGATGAACTGACCAGAACCCCCATTCTCTGTCTCCATGCACCCACTGGGGGAAGAGGTAGAGCTGGATGGAGTAAGGGATGGGCAGGAGGTGTTTTTCAAGCTTTATTTTACTTCTCATTATCCTGCTCTGATTTTGATAGCAATAAATTCAATTAATATCTCTAATTTCAAACCTGGTTTCCCTATGATAGAATGTGCTGAGTGATCTGTCCCAGTCCTTATCTCAAGCCATGACGGCTTCATTCTGTTTTCTCTCTCCTGTCCATCTCTGCAGGGGACTGAGAGAGTAGCTTTGGTGGGTGCCTGGCATCCAGCCAGGGTACACTGACTACACTTCCTCTCCTTCATTCTGTCTTTCTTTCCAGAGGTCCCAGTGCAGAGGTTGAGTGGGGCTTTGATGGAGGGAGTGAAGGTGGCGGGGAGTAGCGGGGGCAGGAGGCACAGGGATGTGGGACAGGCATCAGAGGGGCACAGGCAGCTGGCAGGGGGCAAGGCCTGTCCCCCTGGCCCTGCAGCAGCCCCATGCCCTGCCCAAGGCGCTCCCAGCAGGGGCTGGGCCCCAGAGGCAGGGGGAGAGCCCAGTCCCGGGGGCGGCATTTCTGCCCCGACCCCCGTCCAGCCCAGCCTCCCCCGTGTGCGCAGTGACCGCTGGCACGGGCTGCACTGGGCAGCCTGACATGCTGGGGACATTGAGAGCTGCCCCCACGGTGACACTGCCCTTGGGATTTCACAGGCACCAAACAAATCACAGCCAGCCCTGCTCCTTGTGCTGTCACAGGAGCTATGAGTGTATCAAGTGTGAGAAGAGATTCTCACAGAGCTCAGCCTTGACCAAACACCAACGGAGCCACCCCACTAAGGGAAGCCCTGGGAGTGCCCCAAGTGCAGGAAGAGCTTCGTGCGCTGCTCCAGCTCCATCCCCCATGGGAGGATCCGCGCTGGATGATCCCCAGTGAGCCCCAGCAGAGCCCTGGTGATTCGTGCTGCTGGTGATCCGTGTTGGGAAGACACAGGCTGGGGGCTCCACATCCCCCTGACTCCCTGTGGCCTGGATTTTCTTTTCATTTCTCTTTGTTCTTTCAAAACATCCAAAACCAGGGTATAAATAAAGATTTTGAACTAAGATGTGGATGGGGACATGGGGGGATCTTGCAAGGTATGTGGGGGATGCTGGGTGCCAGGGAGTTGAGGGTTCCTGGCAGGGACTTGGGGCTTGCTCAGGGCTTTGGGCTCCCCAGGCCGAGCAGCTCCAGCTGTGCTGAGAGACCCTGGCAGAGGTTCTGGGGCAGCTGATCAAGGACCCCCTGACCTGGAACTGTCCCCATGTACCCCCATCCTGGTTCCAGGTGTCCCCTGTCCAGCATCCTCTTCTCCCTGCTGTCACTGCCATTGTCCCCTGCCTGGTCTCATGTCACCCCACTCCCGGTCCCATCCAGCTCCCATCCAGGTCTGGATCCCATTCCCAGTCTCATTCCCTGTCCCGTATTCTCTGGTTGCTGTTCCCATATTCCCAGCCCCATATTCCCTGCCCTGTTTCAGTTCTCATATTCCCAGTCCTGCTGCAGGTCCCACATTTCCATTTCTATATTCCCTGTTCTGTTCCCATATTCCAGTTCCCAGTCCCCTTCCTGTATTCCTGTTTCCAATCCCAATCCTGCCTTTCTAATCCTCATCCCATATTTTCTCTCCCCTTTTTGTTTCCATGTCGGGTTTCCATATTCCCATCCCCAGTCCCATTCCAGGTCCCTCTCCTGTATTCCCGGTCCCATTCCTGGTCCTTGTCCCATATTCCTGGTTCCAGTCCCTAGTCCCAGTCCCTGTCCCCTTTCTCAGTCCCCATACCTGGTCCCTGTCAACATTCCCAGTCCCTATTGCTGGTTTCTGTTCATATTCCCCATCCCATTCCCAGTTGTTCTGGGGTGACTTTGTGATGCTTGTATCCCCAATTGTCTGTTCTGTTTTGCTGGATATTTGTAGAACAGTTCTACACCTTTGAGTCTGGTTCCGAGAGCGAAGAGGAGGAAAGAAGCAGCGTGGGGTTTGTTTGCAGAAACTGCACTCACCCCTCTGCTTTCTGCTCCTGGACTGTGCTGTCTGTGGATGGACAGCGAGAGAGAGCTCTCCTTGGCTTTTTAGTTAGTTTTTAGCAAGCTGAGGCAGAGAATTTCCCTGGACTGTGTTTTTTTTGTTTTTTGTTCTTTTTTTCCTTCGAATTGTTTCAACCTGTCCTGGGCTGAAAACCCAGAACACCCAGACCTCACACCTGCAGCCCACTGGGGCCCAGGATGGCATTTTCCAGCACCAGAGGGACTGATAAAGAGACTGAGCCAGCTGAGTTACAACCCATGGCAAGGACTTTCTCAATTTTGCCATCTCTCTTCAGAATGGTGAGAGGTTCTGCTGTTTGATATTGTTCAGTGTTTTTGTGGTTGTGGGCACTTTGTTTGTTGAGTAAAAAGTTTTCTCCACTTTTCCCAAAAGAATTTTTTTTCCCAGCCAGATGGGGGAAGGGCTGCTTGGGTTTCCTTTCCAGAGGGATCCCATTTGGAGATTTCCCCCCATATTTGCCCTAAACCAGGACACCCTGTCCCCATTCCTGGTCCCTGTTCATATTCCCCATCCCATTCCTGATCTCTGTTCCCATTTCTGGTCCAAGTCCCCATTTCTGGTCCCATTCCTGCTCCCTGTCCCCCTTCCCAGTCCCTGTCTCATACTCTGTCTGGTTGCCATTCCCACATTCCCAGCCCCATATTCCCTGCCCTGTTCCTGTTTTCATATTCACGGTCCCGCTGCAGGTCCCACATTTCCATTTCTATATTCCCTGCCCCATTCCCATATTCCAGTTCCCAGTCCCGTTCCTGCATTCCTATTTCCGATCCGGGTCCTGCCTTCCTAATCCCCATCCCATGTCCTGTCTCCGGTTGCTGTTTCCATGTTCCCTGTCACGTTCCCACATTCCCAGTCCCATTCCCGGTTCCCGTATTTCCAGTACCATTCCCAGTCCCTGTACCCATCCGGGTCTCTGTCTGGTATTCCTTGTCCCATTCTTGCTCCCTGTCCCCATTCCCAGTATCATTCCCAGTCCCTGCCTCGTGTTTCCAGTCCTATTCTTGGTCCCTGTCCGTATTCCCGATCCTTGTCCCCATTCCCGATCCCTGTCCCCATTCCTGGTCCCATTCCCGGTTCCTGTCCTCTATTCCCAAACCCAGTCTTATTCCTGGTCCCAGTCGCGTATTTCTGGTCCAATTCCTTGTCCCAATCCCCACCTCAGTCTTATTTCCAGTTCCATTCCCTGTCCCGTTCCCATGTTCACATCACGGGTCCCCATTCCCGCTCCCATTCCCGCTCTCTGTCCCCATTCCCGGTCCCTGTCCCCAGTCCGGGTCCCTGTCCCCATTCCCTGTCCTCATTCCCGCTCCCTGCCCCCATTCCCGCTCCCTCTCCCCTCTCACCGGACACCGCCGCCATCGCTCCCGCCCCCCCGGCCCTCACCTCACCGGGGAAACCCCGCGCTGCTCCCGCCCACCAATCAGAGCGCGCGATCGCTCCTCTATTTGCATAACCACGCCCTCTGGTTTGGCCCCGCCCAGCGCCGGCTGCAGCCGCGTCCGGGCGCTGTTTCCTCCCACTTCCTTCCCAGCGCTCCCAGTAAGAGCGGTACTGGGAGGGAAAGCGCCCCCAATTCCTTCCCGCTGCTCCCAGGATCGCTCCCGGTGCCGCGCGGGGCGGGGTCGCTTTGGAACCCCCCAGGACAGAGCGCAGCTGCTCTTGGGTGTCGGCACCGCCCGGGCCGGGCTGGGAGCGGAGGAGGAGCGGGAGGAAGAGGAGGGACAGAGGAGGAAGAGGAGGAGCACCAACACCACGCGGTTTCCCCGCTCGCCCGCTCCGTCCGCATCTCCCCCGGCTCCGGCAGCATCGCCCCGTCCGGAACCCGCAGGTGAGCGGGGAGGGGAAGCTCGCCCCAAATCCATCGGGGGCGTCTCCGGGAGGGATTTTTTTCGGGGCAGGGGGTGTTTGGATCTTGCAGGACCCCAAAGCCGAGTCGGAAATGGCCCTGGAGGGATCTTGGGGGGTCCCACGTGGCGATGGCCCGGTCCCGGCGGGCAGAGGGGCGATATCGGGTTTGGGGATCTCCGGGAGAGCCGGGGAGGAACGCGGGAGCCCCGGAGCGGGGAGAGCACAGAGGAGCGATCCCGGAGCCGTGGGACCCCAGCAGCCTGGAGGGGTGGAGGAGGTGGAAATGAGCGGGGTCCGGGCCCCCCAAGGCTGAAAGGGGCGCTGACTTCTGCAGCTGCACTTGGGCAGTGGGACCATCAAACCCAAAGCGCTCAGCCCTTGTTTCCTCCCCAGTCCAGGATTTCCCACTCCCAAACCTTGGCCCGGTGCAGAACGAGGAGGTGGTGAGGCCGCGAGGAAGAGGAAGATGTCCCGGAAGCCCCAGGCAGGTGAGGAGGAAGTCACTGCCCCTTTCCCCCTCTCTCCAGCTCCATCTCCCAGCCCAGCCTGGACCCCGGCTGCAGGATAACCCCTCTGCCGATTCCATCATGCCACTGGATGCACTCTTTCCCCTTCCCAGTGGCATGGAGGCAAATCCCATCCTCTCCTTGTCCTTCTTCCCCCAGACAAGGAGCTGAGGATGGAGACCAGGGAGAACAAATCCCTGCAGCAGAACCTCGTGGAAGAGGCCGTTTTGAGCGGCTCCACAGTGCAGGAATCTGACAGGGAGGAAAAGCCCCGGAGATCCCGCATGAGGAGGGGCTGCAAATGCAGATCTCAGGGATCCGAGGAGGAAAGGTCCACCCTGGGCCAGAGAGGTGGCCACAGATGCAGCCGGAGGTCAGAACTGGGGGTGCCTGAGCAGCTTCAAAATGTGGAGAAGCCCCACAAATGCTCAAAATGTGAGAAGAGCTTCAGGTGGAGCTCTGACCTGATCCGGCACTGGAGAATCCACACTGGGGAGAGGCCCTATGAGTGTGGGGAGTGTGGGAAGAGCTTCAGCCACAGCTCCCACCTGATCCGCCACCAGATGGTCCACACTGGGGAGAGGCCCTACGAGTGTGACCAGTGCAGGAAGAGGTTTCAGACCAGCTCTGATCTCCTCAATCACCAGCGGATTCACACGGATGAGAGGCCCTTCCACTGTCCCGAATGTGGGAAGGGCTTCAACCGCAACTCCACCCTCCTCAAGCACCGGCGCATCCACACTGGGGAGAGGCCCTATGAGTGTCCTGAGTGTGGGAAGGGCTTCAGGTCGAGCTTCCATCTGATCCGCCACCAGAGGATCCACACAGGGGAACGGCCCTATCAGTGTGGGGAGTGTGGGAAGAGCTTCAGCCGGAGATCCTACCTGACTGTCCACCAGAGGACCCACACCGGGGAGAGGCCCTATGAGTGTGATCAATGCAGGAAGAGGTTTCAGACCAGCTCCCGTCTCCTCCTGCACCAGCGGATTCACATGGATGAGAGGCCCTTCCGCTGTCCTGACTGTGGGATGGGCTTCAAGCAAAACTCCCAAGTCGTCACCCACCAGCGCATCCACAGTGGGAAGAGGCCCTACGAGTGTCCTGAGTGTGGGAAGAGCTTCAGCCAGAGCTCTACCCTCATCCGCCACCAGAGGAGCCACCAGGGACAGGCCCTATAAGTGTGATTAATGCAGGAAGAGGTTTCAGACCAGCTCTAGTCTTGTCCTGCATCAGCTGATTCACACGGATGAGAGACCCTTTTGCTGCCCTGACTGCAGGAAGGGCTTCAAGGAGAACAGTACCCTTGTCAGGCACTGACGCATCCACACTGGGGAGAGGCCCTACCAGTGTCCTGAGAGCGGGAAGAGCTTCGTGCGCTGTTCCAGCTCCATCCCCATGGGAGGATTCGCACTAGATGATCCCCGGAGACCCCCAGTAAGCAGAGCCACAGTGAGCCGTGGTGCCCGTGATCCATGTTGGGAAGACACCTGGCTGGGGACTCCACATCCTCCTGGCTCCCTGTGGCCTGGATTTTCTTTTAATTTCTCTTTATCCTTTCAAAACCAGGGTAAAAATAAAGATTTTGAGCAAAAACATGGGGGTATCTTGCAGGGGATGTGGGGGATGCTGGGTGTGAGGGAATTGAGGGTTCTTGGCAGACACTTGGGGCTTGCTCAGGGCTTTGGGCTCCCCAGGACAAGCAGCTGCAGCTGCACTGGGAGACCCTGGCGGAGGTTCTGGGGCAGCTGATCAAGGACCCCCTGCCCTGGAACTCTCCCCATGTCCCAGTTCCCAGTGTCCACTGTCTAGGATCCCACTCTCCCCACTGTCACCTCCCAGCCCCCCACCCATTCCTGTGTCATGCCATTCAAGGTCCTGTCTTGCTCCCATCCCAGTCTGGTTCCCATATTCCCAGTCCCATACTCCTTGCCCTGTTCCCATTCTCATATTCCTGGTCCTGCTGCAGGTCCCACATTTCCATTGCTGTATTCCCTGTCCCATTCCCATATTCCTGTTTCCAATCCTGGTCCCATCTTCCTAATCCATATCCCATATTCTCTTCCTGGTTTCTGTTTCCATGTTCTCTGTCCTATTTCCATATTCCCATCCCTGATCCCATATTCCTGTATTACCATATTCCCGGGAATATTCCTGTATTCCCAGTCCCATTCCTGGTCCCTGTCTCCATTCCCGGTTCCCCTTGCCAGAATTTTCTTTTCATTTCTATTCAGCCTTTCAAGCACCCAAAACCAGGGTAAAAATAAACATTTTGAACAGAGACCTGGATGGGGACATGGGGGGATCTTGCAGGGGATGTGGGGGATGCTGGATGTGAGGGAGTTGAGGGCTCTTGGCAGGGACTTGGGGCTTGCTCAGGGCTCTGGGCGCCCCAGGCCAAGCAGCTCCTACTGCACTGGTAGACACTGGCAGAGGTTCTGGGGCAGCTGATCCAGGACCCCCTGCCTCCAGATCTGTCCCCACATCCCCCTGTCCCAGTTCCCAGTGTCCCCTGTCCAGGATTCCCTGTCCCTACTGTCACTCCCTTTGCCCCCTGCCTGTTCCTGTGTCACTCCACTCCCAGTCCAGTCCTGCTCCAAACCCCAGTCTCATTCCCAGTTCTGTAGTCTCTGTCTGGTTGCTGTTCCCACATTTCCAGTCCCATATTCCCTGCCCTTTTTCCATTCTCGTATTCCTGGCCCCTTTGCTGGACCCACTGCCAGGCCTGAATTTGCATTGCTATATTCCCTGTCCTGTTTCTATATTTATAGTCCTGTTGTGGTATTCCCATTTCCAGTCCTAGTGCCATCTTCCTTATCCCCATGCCATATTCTCTCCCTGCTTGCTGTTTCTCTATTCCCTGGTCCCATTCTAGATCACTAGCGGACAAAATCCTCCCCCAATGGAAATAAACGCGTCGGCCCCATGGACGTCGAGACACCTCCGCGTCCGCTTCGGTGCCGCCGTAACCAAATTTGGGCTCCGCATCTCCTCACGGTACCTAGGACCACAAAACCAAAAATGTGACTATTGCCCTCCAGAAGAGCAACCCCCAGGGCTCCTCCACACCATTGGCCCAGCTCGCCTCCAATCTTCATTCAACTCCAGAGGCTGCCCGGAGAGTACCTGCAAAATGAAAAGGTACACGCTTAGCAAGCTGCTGCACACCGCTCTCTTATGAGCCACCCCACCTAAAGGCCGACTCACCCGCTTGCCTCTATTCCTTGGCACGCCTGGGGCAGCGGCAGCATCTGCAAAGAAACAAAGCAAAAAAGCATGCTGAGACGCCGTGAAACAGCAACTGCCCCGGTCCGACTGAAGTATGCCACAACTATACCTTAAGCTTGCACCCATCTGGCCTCTGGCAGCCCGGGTCAGGAGAACTGGCAAGCAGAACACCTAAAATAAAAAAAAAAAAACCCCAGACGAGGCTTAGAGTTGCACCAGAAATCGAGACCTGAGCAGTAACAACTGCTTCTGCCCACCGATCACTGCTCACCTCGCTCCATTGACTTTTGCCACAGAGACACAGCTCCGCTTCCTAGAAATAAAGACAAAGAACAATGCTGTAACAGAGCCACCATTTACATTTCCCCTGCAAAGACAAACAGGGACTGACCTCCTCAGGGGAAACCCCTCACCCGGGATGGGGCATTCTGCTGCAGATTTAATCCATCTGCATCTGAAAAAACCTTAGGACAACAGTCAGAGTGCTGCAGGATAACTTGACAGCTCCAGACATCCTGTGTGAACCTAGGAATACTCCTACAGTCCATCTACACCCTACACTACAAATTTCAAGCCCCCAGCACCTGCCCTATTACCCCTACACCCAGACTAAGCAGCAAGGCAGAGCAGTTCCGGGCCAAATACACACCAACACCCGTGACACAGGAGACAACAAACAAGGGGACACAACAAGGACAGAAAACTCTTGGCCAGAAGAATGACCGTGAGGACCCAGAGGACTGGGAATGAGATGACCGAGGTAAGACCGATGGTGAGCTGACCAGGCTCGGAGAAGCCTGCAGGAAGAAGATGCTAGCAGGATGACTTATTCCAAGGACCGTAAAGACGGATGCCTGAGAGTCCTGCGGTCAGAATCACCTCCCTATCTTTGCATTCTGACAAGTCCTAATCTGCCAGAATGGATCCTTGCCAAGCACAGCTGTTGATGCAGCCCAGAACAAGACCTGAAAAGACACCGGACTGGATGCTTCTGGAGAGAGAAGAGATGCCTGTCCCAGCTCCCGAGTCAAAGGCGCCGGGCCAAGGAAGGCAGAGATCAGAGATGCTCAGACTGACGCCAGGGTTTTCAATAGGCCCCCGGAAGGGCTACAGCAAAAGACGTGAAAGACGAGATGCCCAAAAGACACAGAGCGCACAACAGACAAGTGACACAACACGCACCGGGACTGCTCTGCCCTGCACACCTCAGCAGTGGGATCAAAACTGAGACTTTCCTTTGATGGGACCTAAGGGGTCACATCTTGGACATCCCCATCTCCAAAGCTGACTCAAAAATCCCTCCCGGTGACCCCCAACCCGGCACCCTTCTTTTGATCTCCTGTGTGAGCTGTAGCCCTCTACTTATCTCTTGGAGCTCAGGGGATGAGAATCCGTGCCGGGTGCAAAGGAAGGCCGGCTCGCCCTCTGGGAAATTCCTGCTGTTACCAGGCTGCTGTCTCTTAGTTCGCTACAATAAAGAAAATCAAACGTGAGCGCGTGCTCTTAGCAGCACATCAGCCAAAAAATGGCAATTCTGCTACTCACCATCTCCTAAGAAAGCCCAGCAGCACACTTCGGCCGTGCTGGGAGGCCAACACTTGCAGAGCCAGAGTCTCCATGGCCTTATTGGCACTGAGCCCACCCACCACGGCCTCCGTCAGGGGCATGAGCATCGCCAGTTGCAGTGGGACAAGGGTTCCAGGACGGACATCCCCAGAGAACCCCAAACCTGTGGACTCTGCCTCCCCACTGTCACTTACTGGCTAGCCCTAGCCTAGGGTTACTGCCTGCCCCTGTTCTCAGGGAGACGGGTGTTGTGAAGAGTGCTGTAAGGGCTGGTATAGCTGTACTCTTAACTTATATCCCAGCCTGTGCCCCTTCCTTTCACTGTGTGCTCTCTGGCCCTTGAGTCCTTTACCTCTCAAGCCCTCCCTCAGCCTCTGTGTGTCACTGTCAAGTCCCCCTGCTGAACCCTACACCTTGCAGCCAGGGATGCTCCTTATCCAATAGGGAACCTTATCCCGCAGGCAGGACACCTTTCCCACAGTTGCTCCTACCATAACTAAGCGTGGCCCTGAGTCAGGGCAGAGGCTGACAGAGCCGAACTCTTTGCGGTGGCAAAGGCACGAAGCCGTACCAACTGCCGCCTCGAGGAGGGGTGGGAGCAATCCCCGGCTGCGGAGAGACAGGTGATCCCAGGGAGGGGCAGGGCGCAAACCCCCTGTTTCCCCAACGCTGTGGACCCTGCTCCCCACTACCACTTCCTGCCTAGCCCAGGCCTTTGGGTTACTGCCTGCACCTCTCAGGGCTTCTGGCATTGTCCTGCATTAGGGTTACTGCCTGCAGCTGCTGTCAGGGAAACGGGTGTTGTGAGGGCTGCTAGAGCTGTGCTCTAGCTTGTAGCCCAGCCTGTACCTCTTCTTTTCACTGTGTGCTCTCTGGCCCTTGGGTCCTTTACCTCTCAAGCCCTCCCTCAGCCTCTGTGCGTCACTGTCAAGTCGCCCTGCCAAACCCTGCACCTTGCAACCGGGGATGCTCTTTATCAGGATGCCCCTGGGACAGGGATCCCAGGGTGGGCCACGAATCGCCCGCTGCAACCCTTTACCTTGTGGGCTCTCGAAGATGGCCGACGATGCAAAGCTGGCTAATAGGTGGAGATGGGTCAGAACTGCCCTGCCCAGCCAAGGCTCTGGCCATGCTGAGGAGAAACCCTCCCCCTTTACTCCTGAGGGGTCCACCCCACTCGGGCCCTCTCCTCTAAGATAACTTGAAGTTGCCTCCTGGGACTGAAAAGGTTTTTCCCCGTCTCCCAACCAGCGGTCCCAGCACTTAGCCTTCGGAAGATGAGCGGACAAAATCCACCCCTGATGGAAATAAACGTGTCGGCCCCATGGACGTCGAGACACCTCCGCCTCTGCTTCAGTGGCGCCGTAACCAAATTTGGGCTCCGCACCTCCTCACGGTACCTAGGACCACAAAACCAAAAATGTGACTATTGTCCTCCAGAAGAGCAACCCCCAGGGCTCCTCCACACCATTGGCCCAGCTCGCCTCCAATCTTCATTCAACTCCAGAGGCTGCCCGGAGAGTACCTGCAAAATGAAAAGGTACATGCTTAGCAAGCTGCTGCACACCACTCTCTTATGAGCCACCCCACCTAAAGGCCGACTCACCCGCTCGCCTCTATTCCTTGGCACGCCTGGGGCAGCGGCAGCACCTGCAAAGAAACAAAGCAAAAAAGCATGCTGAGACGCTGTGAAACAGCAACCGCCCCAGTCCGACTGAAGTATGCCACAAGTAGACCTTCATCGCTGTAGAGCACGATATCAGGACACGGACTCACAGAAGGCCGAAGTTTCAAAATGTGGCTTTATTATCAGAAACCTGTCTTTTATACCTTTTCACAATGAGCCCACCTAAGAGGTGGGATCCTTGGACCCATTGGTCACACCAAGGGGCGATCAAGCAAATTTCCTCCTCTGGGAAAGAATGTAGAAAAACAAGATAGTTTACAATAACATGCACTTGTTTACAACAAGTGTCTCTGGGAAAAGAATTTTCTGAAATCAAAACATGGCAGGCACAAACTGTGGCTACATTTCAGCCTTTTAGTTTAAAAAAAAAGAAAAAGAAAAAAGAAAAATGCAGATTTCAACGCCTACTTGTGGAGGGGCCATCCGAGCGATCACTTGCATCATCTGCATCTGAGTCATCACTCGGAGGTTCCTCCGCTTGATGACTTTCACTCCTGTCACGGTCCCCAGGGCGGAGTCCGTGACCAGACTGAAAGGAACCTGGGAAAATCGCTGAAATGCCATGACAGCAGCTCTCAGTTCAACCAATTGGGCCGAGCCAGCCTCATGACCCCTCAGCTCCTGCCACTCAGATCCATCCCGACAAGTGACAATGGCTTTCCCTGTTTTTCCCAAACCGTCGTAAAGACGGTGGGTCCTTGCACCGGCTCTGGACTATTTTTTGGTTGCAGAGAAAGTTCAGCCAATTTCGCCACTTTCAGTAGCTCATGGCTGGGCAGATGATACGTGATCTGCCCGGAAAAGTTTGCTAGAGCACTCTGTAGGGATACATCATTTGTGAGGCTCCAGTCAAAATTCTCCCGCTTTGCGGGATCACTATTTTTGCGGGATCTGCTCCTGTCAATTGCAAGCACTGTTGTCTGCATTTGACGATCAGGTGAGCGATCAATTCAAATAGTGAAGTTGCCGTCTTTTGCGGCTGATGGGGCAAAAAGACCCATTCCAAAATGTGCAAGGAATCAGACCATTTGTCACTCTATTGGCCAATGATGCCTGTGGGATGTAAATCTGGAATGGCTGGCACCGTGAAGGCAAATTTCGGTTTATCATCAGGATGCAAAGGAATCGTAAAGAAACAATCCTTCAG
Organism: Phylloscopus whistleri; assembly: GCA_017589585.1. Lineage (NCBI taxonomy): Eukaryota > Metazoa > Chordata > Aves > Passeriformes > Phylloscopidae > Phylloscopus > Phylloscopus whistleri. The sequence continues at coordinate 348,467 of JADMLD010001601.1, read as the reverse complement.
ATCAATGATGAGAACCGGCCAATCTGCAGGAAGCATGGAGGGTGACGGCATACCAGGTTGCAGCGTCCCCATGCTTTCCATCACAGCATTGACTTTCCGGAGGTCTTGTAGCAACCTCCATTTCCCAGATTTCTTCTTGATACAGAAAACTGGAGTGTTCCACAGACTAGTGGAAAACTCAAGAGGGCCCTGGTCCAGTTGCTCCTGGACCAATTGTCGAAGGGCAACTAATTTTTCATTCGGAAGGGGCCACTGGCATTCCCAAATGGGTTTGTCTGTCAGCCACCGTAAAGGAGGCATGAGACACGATGTGCCCTTCGACACAGTGGCCCCCTTTAAAAATCCGTCCCAATCCGCACCCCCCAAGCCGCCAGGACGTCCTGCCCCCAAAGGTTAGTAGTAGTTTCAGTGACATATGGTCGAACCACAGCCAACTGTCCCTCTGAGTTTGTAATCATCACGGGTCGCTGGCTTACAAAGCATTCCTTCATTCCACCCAGTCCTGCGACAGACAACTGAACAGGATCCAGAGGCCACTACGGAGGTCATGCAGCAGAAGAAAGGATGCAAACGTCGTCCCCCGTATCTATCAGGCCTCGGAAGTGGATCTCTGAAGAGGTGGCATCAGGGAGGTGTAGGGTGCACCACATCTTGGGACATTCCTCGCTCAGGACTGCTGTCCAGTGAACTTGAGGCGGCCCGGTAGATCCGAAGCAGCCGTCTCCTCACCACCGGTTCTCAGTCCTGGAAACAGAGGACTTAAAAGGCACAAGTTGGGCAATCCGAGTTCCCTCGGGGATAGTGACAGCGGGGGTGGGTGTGGAGACCATTGCATAAATTTGTCCCGTATAATCTGCATCGATAAGTCCTAGATGCACAGTGATACCCTGCAGGGTAGCACTTGACCTCCCCATGAGGAAGGCACTTTTGCCTTCACCCAGGGGTCCAAAGGCATCCAGGGGGACTTTATGCGGTTTGCAAGAGTCTATGACGACTGTTGCAGCTGTGCAGACGTCAACACCGGCTGAACCGCAGGTGCTGGCTGCAAGCTTGCTAAGCAAGCCTACATCGGCATCGGGACCTGGGGAAAGCTTTGGGTCTGCGTGCGTTTCCCCTTGGCGCTCCACTTCCCGTTTCCCAAACTTGGCAAAGGCTGACCATTGGCAGCGACTTTTGCCGTACAAACATCTGCATTATGGTTCAGCCTTCCACACCGGGCACAGAAAAACAAGGGAGCATTTGCTTTCTGCTTCTGCTTTCCTTGTTTTTTCCCAGCCTGTGTTTTTCCCTGTTTTTGTTGCCCACTGTTTTGGGGCTTCCAAGATGACTGCAAGGCAGTAGCGAAGGCAGCCATCTTGTGTTCTGTGGTGCCTACATTGGCACGCACCAAGTGACCATGTCCGTTAGAGACGGACCTCCAGGGAGGGCCTCGATAAGTTTTCGGCAATCAACATTAGCATTGCTTCTCACAAGCTGTTTGATCAGCATTAGCCTGCTGTCTACATCGTCCACTTGTTTTTCAATTGCTGCAGAAAGCCTTTCGACGAAGTCCAAAAAGGACTCCTTTGACCCCTGGACTATGGTCACAAACCTCTGTTTCAGGGAGGCCAATTCAATGGTTTTCACCAACGCCACCATGCCTGTTTTCTGGCACTGGTCCAGCACAAATTGGTGAAAATTGGCCTGAACTTCAGGGTCAGCATATTGGCCAACACCTGTGAACACATCAACCCTGGCTGCTCGCCTGGGGTCCTGTGCAGGCAATTGGCTATTTTGTGCAATCACTTTTATAGTAAATTTGTTCCAGTTCTGCTCAAAAACCTCAAACTGAATGGGCCTGAACAACGCCTGAGCAACACGTCTGATATCGTATGGTACCAAGAGGTCCACGTATATGAGACGAATCATCTGCATAACTTCAGGAGAGCCCAGGCTATGTTTGTCAACCTTTTGCTGTAGGTCTACCATGGCTAGATAAAACATGGTGGGTGCCAGGTTGACCTGAGCAGGGTTTGTCCTAAGTACAGGAAACACCTGAACATCTCCTTGCGGGGTGACAGGATCTGTGTGTGTCTGCCCTGTGGATGTCCCTGGAGCAGACAGAGATACCTGTCCCAGGTTCTCGGCACCTGACATCGCGGCCCTTTCAGTGCCAGCAGGGCCAGAAAGACCCTCTGCAGTCCCCATGAAGCGCTCTGCAACTTCCCAATGCCCCATTTCCAAAGCCTTAGATTTCACTTTGTCCCAGAAGTGCCTCGGGTCTCTGGGATGCACGGTGACCTGGCATGGGGGCAGCGTCCAGTGATTGGCTGAAGAGAGGGCACCAACTCGGGGCCCTTTGATTCGAGCAATCACAGGGGACGTGGCAGCTGTGTTGCCTCCTGCCCCAAACGTGAACACTGGGGGAGGCACAGACAGAGCATTCCCAGAGTCACTAGAAGTCAGGGGATGGGGGGCGTCGCAGCAGCAGCAGCGGCTGTAGAAACCGCTGAAGCCTGCGACCCCGGGACCGCAGACAATTCACTCAGCGCAGGAGGGGGGGCCGACGCCCAGAGAGACTTGGTCCCTCCTATACACTGCACTGGAGGCGGGGCTGGCAAGGGAGAGTGTGGTAGAGCCAGTAGTCCAGCTCCCCACCCATTCGGGGCCGTGGGGACAGAGGCAGGCGGAACCGCGGCTTGCCCCGTTTCCACAGTGTTGCTGGGCAACGCAAAAACCGATGGTCCAGGGGTGGACTGAGCCGCCGCCTCACTTCCGGTCCGCGCCGCTGGAAGAGAGGGTGGAGGGTCAGTGCGCAGATGCACAACTGGTGAGGGAGGGGGCGGCTGCTCCCCCCCGCTGCAGCGGCAGCCGGCGCCGCTCCGCCGCGCGTGCGGGCGCTTCCGCCAGCCACGTGGACGCGGCGGGCACCGCGGGGCCGGAAGGGGATCCGGCCCCCCCCCCGTCACTCGCGTGGCAGGGCCGCGGCGGGGACGCACCGTCTCCGCCGTCTGGGGGACTTATTTCATCATCCTCTGCCCCAATTGGAAAGCGCGTACATCTTTCGCAATGTGCGCACTTCGTCGTAACTGTCCCCTTTAAAGTGACGCCTGCTGGCCACGCTGTTGACTGCGCCCGTTTGGCTTCCGCAATGCAAACATGGGGGATGGGCGATTCCCCCCACCCGCGGAGGTCCTCGGATGCCGCAGAGCCCGGCTCTTGCAGGGTGGGCTCAAAGGGCGGTGCCGAGGTCCCAAGCCCCACCCACTCTCGCCCATGACCGCCCACTCCCGGGGCGGGGGGCTCACGGGCTTTCAGGGCGGGGCAACGGGGCGCGGCAACTGCGGGGCAGGACGAGGGGGCATCGCCGGGGTTCCGACCTCCACCCACTTCCGCCCACAGCTGCCTGTGCCAGGGGGTGGCGGGCTCCCGGGCTCGCGCAGGGGAGCAATGGGGCGCAGCGACCGTGGGGCGGGGCGAGGGGGCGTTCCTGAATTCCCAGTTCCGCCCCCCCGCCACTGCTCGACTGCGCGAAGGGGAGTCGCGGGGATCGTGGCGGACTGCATCCAGGGGGGCGGGGCGAGGGGGCATACCGGAGCTCCCTGTCTGTCCCCGCTCCTGTTTCCCGCCTCCACCCACGTGCGGGGGCTCCAAACCTCTCCGGAAAATCAAATTCCCGGGGGGAGGCGACAAGCGAACCCAACACGTCCTGGGTGGGTGGGGGGCTTCCTGGTCTGCTGCTGGCTGGACACTCTGCCTCAGCTCCTTCACTGTTTGCGTCCACGAGGTCTCCGTCCTCCGTCTGTGCATCGGATGGCAGCTCACTCCAAGGTCCATCTCCATCCTCAGACACGGCAGGACTCAGATTTGAACTAGAAAGTGAACTCTCACAAGGACTTTTAAATATTGTAATAAATTTCTACCAAGTTATTATTAACTTGGTGATGTCTGCTTGACCAGAGTACATGGTCTCATGCAAACTGCATCCCAGAACGCGCCACCATGTCTTTGACAGCGCCTCCTGGGCACTTGGAAAAATGCCATTTCTTTTTCCCCATAGATATAGGGCTTGAAATTGATCACTGGGAATATAAACCCCTTTTTGTTCCAAGAGGTCTTCCCAAAGTTCCAGCACTAGGCTGTCTTCAGGGCCTAGTGAAGGAATTATCATTTTGCCAAAATTTCGTCTCCTTATCGGAGAGAAACAAACTGGCAAGCAGGCGGGTCAGTGTTTACCAAAACAACCCTTTTAGGTTACCTTGCTCCCGCGGCTGCATCACATTGGCGTCCACCAGATGTCGCTGTAGAGCACGATATCAGGACACAGACTCACAGAAGGCTGAAGATTCAAAATCTCTCTTTATTATCAAAAACCTGTCTTTTATACCTTTTTACAATGAGCTCACCTAAGAGGTGGGATCCTTGGACCCATTGGTCACACCAAGAGGCCATCAAGCAAATTCCCTCCTCTGGGAAAGAATGTAGAAAAATAAGATAGTTTACAATAACATGTCCTTGTTTACAAGAGTCCCTGGGAAAAGAATTTTCTGAAATCAAAACATGGCAGGCACAAACTGTGGCTACACTACACATCTGTATTCTTGTGATTGCCCTTAAGCCTACAAGCTCTTTAGAAGGGTGAAGAGCTTCAGAGAAGCTGGCAGTCCTCCTGCCATCAGCTGGCAGTCATCAATGGAATGCTTTAACCATAACCTAATGGAGCAGCTTGGATCACAAACAAGCTGTCTGGATACCTATAAGTTCTTCTCAAAGAAAACTGTTTTCTTTGCATCTGTCCACAACCTGCTGTTCTTTCAATCTTCAGAGCACCAAAATCATGCATGACATTTTCACCAAAACATCCACCAAAGTCTGGCTTGAAAAATACAAGGTCTTGCCCCCGCAAGCAGGGCCTATTTCTTTTTCCCTCTACAGCACACGTTGGCCACAAGAGCTACAAAGCTTGTGGCTTTAGCACATTTCCCCCAAATCAATGACTACAGTGTGATGGAAAGAACGAGCTTCTGACTGCTCAAAACGAGCTTTATTTCCACCTGTTAAACAACATCTCTGTCAAGCAGAGTCCAGCACAGAAGAGCAGACAGACTATATTTAAATCAATCAAAACTTTATTTATAATTGAATTCAGCAAAAATGAAACTATAGACAGGAAGAACTATATACATAAAGAACTATATACATAAAGAAAGAAGTCTCTACACTGCCTATTGTCCAAGATCCATCTGAGTCTGTCCTGAGAAGTATTGTTAGCCACTGCTAACAATATGAGTGGGGAACCTGACCCCAGGGCATGGGTAGCTGCCACTGCTGTCGAGGCACAGGCAAAGGACACGAGGGTCCATGCAACAGAGCCCTTCAAACTCATTGCAGTCATGCTTGTTCAGCAGCAGCAGGAAGTCGATGGCTGCCTAATTTTGGAGGGTAGCCTGCCTGGTGATTCCCTCATCTGATAAGAGGTCACTGATAGCGGCTGAAGATTGGCTTGTTTAGCCACTCAACACTTTAGGAGGCCCAATTCACCTAGAGCTTTGGCTGCAGCTACCCATGGCAAAAAGATTGAGACTGCAGTGCGTTTTGATTTGACCCAATGGATAATTTTGGAGTCACAATTTGGATCTAATTGATCAGTGGCGCGCTTTTGCCTTTCGTTGCGCTTTTGGGAGGTCGAGTTCAGTTTTGCTTTCCAATCCTCAATTTGGGTGTTGTTGGGTGTAAACAGCGTCAGTCGCCCTAATGTGCATGGTCCTCCTATAAGGCAAGAGGGGATACCTGACCACGCTTGATCGCCGCAGACAAGGAAGGTACCTTGGGGGAGCTTCCGGGGGCTGCCACTCTCGGTTGATGGCCTGCTGACTTTGCAGGGGAGACACCATGATCAGGCAGGTGGTTTTCCCAGGGTGAGGCTCATCCCTTGCACTCCAGGTGTGCTGACCCCTGCGATTTCCCCAAATGCAGGAAACTCGACTGCATAATTTGTGGTAGTGGGGGACTGCGTTCACGCTCTCCCCCGTTTTTTTGACTCTTGGCTTTTGTTAATTTTTACCACCCCCCCTTTCGGGTTTGGTGCCAGACAGTTTCTGGCCAAATGTTCTCTTTGGCCACAGCGGTAGCAAGTGAATGGTTGACGAGCTGGCTGTGTCGACAGTTCGGGAGGTGACGCCGGCATCGTCATTGCCGCTGGGGCTGCTAGGAGGAGCTGCCTCTTCCTTTCTTCTTCTGCCCGGACCAGGATGGGCACCTTCGCCGAGCAAGCTTCAATGATGGTGCTCAATGTGGGCCGTGGGTCAATGGGAAGGCCCACGATGACTTGCTGGCATATCGTGTTTGCATTGGTTTTCACTTGGTTGAGCAGCAGTCCATTGTGCAGGGTGGGGTCTTCAGCCTGCTTCTCAATGAGTGTCTTGACCCTGTTAACAAAAACTATGAACCCTTCTTCCGGCCCTTGCCGAATGTTGGCAAAGTTGGCCGGGGCCTCCTGTGATGGTAGAGAGGCAAAGGCTTGGACTGCTGCCTTTTTCACATGATCTAGAAGATGTTTAGAGAGGGCCCGTACCTGGTCTTTGGGGTCCACCCACTCCCCCTTGCCGCTCAAGTGATCTAATGTTATTGTTTTGCCAAAGTTGTCAAGGGCTCCACTGGAGCTTTGCAGGAGCTCAGAGCGAATCCCCTTTAATGACCTCTTCCATGCCCCCTCCCAGAGTATATACTCTGGGGACTCGAGGAGGCATGAAAGAAGGTCTTTAATATCAAATGAGGTGAGGGTATTGGAAGAAAAAGTGGCTTTAAATAAATTCTTAAAAAAAACACTGTCTCTTCCGAAGTCCCTCTGAGCTGTTGCAAGCTTTTCTTTAATTTGGAATGAGAAAGACTCCCATTCGGGCATGTGTCTTTCCCCATCACTGTATGAAACTGGAGCGACATGAAGGAGTGCATCTGGTTCCTGGTTCTGGGCCCCTGGCTTGTCACATCCGGTCTCCAAGGCATGGGAACCGGAAATGAGAGTATGGGAACTGGAAGTGAGAGCATGGGAACTGGAAGTGAGAGTGTGGGAACCGGAGGTAGGAAGAGATGGGGCAGAGCAACAAGGGAAGGAGAAGGAGTCATAGTCGGGGTAGTGACTTTGAGGGACAGGTGTTTCAGGAGGCGGGGCAGGAGTCTAGGTGGAGTCTAAGGGAAAAGGAGGAGGAGGAGTTTGGGGAGGAGCATGAGGCAGAAAGGGGTTGAGTAAGGGGAGAAAGGGATTTTGGGAAGAAGAAGCACAAGAGGGGGGACCGACCATGTGGTCTCCACCATCTTGTGTCCTTCAGGGGCCATTTTGTGGGGTTCGGGGTAAAGAGGGAGAATGAGGGAAACAGGGTGATTGGGGAGGAACCTCAAACCTGACAACTTTTGGAGTAGAAACTGGGGTGGAGGGTTTTCGGGAAGGGTCTCTGGCAGCATGGCCAGTGCTACCAGAGCAAGGGTGCTGGAGGAGACGTGGAGAGCCTGGGAGACTCAGGTTTGCCTGGCTGCCCTGCACTCAGTGGGCTGCTCTGCATGTCTCCCCCGGTGTGGGACAAGGGGTTTGGGAAAGTGGGGTTTGGGGAGAAAGAACTGGGGTGGATGGCTGTCTCTGCACTCCCCATCTTTCAATTAAAGTGAGCTGAATTAAAACGAACAAAGAAATAACTTTGGAAGCTGATTTGTCTCCCTGATTCATTAAATCAGTTAATTTTCGCCCCACTCTGTCCCAAAAGGGGACAGAGATGAGTTCTGCAGGGGACACTGGGGAAATGCAGGTGCAGCCATCTGACTAACCTTTTTACTAACACTTTTGAAAACTTTTTGTTCCCACCCTCAAGGATACCCACAACTTGGAAATAAATCCCTCGCTGGTGTGCTGACAACTTTACACCCATGATTTTAACTTAGGGTCAGCACACACACAATCCACCAGCAGCAGACAGCAAAGGAGAACAAAAGAGAAAGCAAAAGCAAAAGGGGTGGAGCTGGCAGTGGAAGGGAGAGCCTGAAAAGCACACTCACAGGGTCCCAACCACACACTGACAGACACACACAAGGACACAAGGATCCTTCCCCGCCCCCGGGAAAGTGATCACTCACCAGCTCCAGCCGGGGTGCTGCTACCACTGTCCTGTGCCTGGAGACCTTCCTCGGGTGCAGCGAGGTGTGGGGTCTCTGTCCTTGGGAGTGCTGCTGGACAAAACTGTAAATCTGGCCTGCTACAACTGAGGTAGCTGCTGATCCAAAACTGTAAATCCAAATAAGGTACCAGTCATCCGTGGGGTCAAACTGGAGATCCAGACAGCCCATCCACACTGGACGCAGCTGACAATCTGTAGTCAATCCCAACCACGTTGGGTTCCAGTTATTGTTAGCCACTGCTAACAACATGAGTGAGGAACAGCGAGGCACAGGCAAACCTTTGCTGAACCTGATCCCAGGGTGTGGGTGGCTGCCACAGCTGTCGAGGCGCAGGCAAAGGACACGAGGGAGACTCTTTCCTCCTGAGGTTCCAGGGTTTATTGATACCAAAGGGTTCAAGAAGGGGAAAAGAGCAGTTAGGAGCTGCTGTGCCCCAGCTTTTACATGGGGGTGGAACAAGGGGGCGTACAAAGCATCAACCAATGGGATTTTACAGGGTGGGGTTTACAGAGGGAGGTGCTAGGGAATACAGCCAATGGGGTACATGCAGGGGTGTTCAGGGCCAATTAGGCATTGAAGAACATAGAACTTTCTGGAAAGGGAGGTAGGGACAGCTGTGATGGGCAGATAAGGGAGGTTGGGTCAACTTACGGGGTATACCAACATTGGGGAAACAAAGGGGAATCAGGACATACCACAACAAAGCACCTGTTGGACTTTGTTGCTGTTCTTCAAATCCTGTACCTCTTTCTATTAGCAGTTTGCCAGTGGAACACTCTTCGATTGTGAAGTAGATAAGAGAAAGCACAAAGGGGCTTAGGGCATTTTCGAGGTGTTGTAGCAGGTGTATGGGACATGTCCCTATACTGACCTTGGCTTTGTTCTTTGTTTTGTATTATTTTCTTTCTTTTATTAAACCTTTTTGATTTTTCAAGACATACTTGACCATGCTGTCTCGCTAATTGATTTAAGCCATTTCTCTGCAAGAGCTGGACCCTCAGAGGTACTGGGAACCCCAACAGGGATCAGTGTTCCAAAGGGTTCCAGTGAAACACATTGGGGGCTGCGAGCTCTGCAGCTGGGCCTCCCCTGGGCTGCTGCGGCCCAGGGCCCAAAGGCTGGAGCTGCAGCCTTGCTCCTGTCTCAGGAACAGGAGCCTCCTGCAGGCCCGTGTCCCCTCCATGTCCCCGGCAGGAGGGAGGGCTCTGAGGCACAGGGGGTGCTGGCAGGAGGGGCTGCTCTGGCCAGCTGGGGGCCTCTGAGAAATGCCCAAAGCCTTGTGCTCTCTGCAGCTGGCCCAGGAGAGCAGCAGGGCTGAAGGGTTCGTGTGTCACAGCCAGCCCGAGCTGGGGAGCCCTCAGGGCCCCATGCGAGAGGCGGCCCTGGGGAACGGCACCGGGAATGGGGACAGGGAAAGGGGACAGGGACCAAGATTGGGCCCAGGAGTATTGGACTGGGAATGGGACAGGGAGTACGGGACAGCGACCAGGAATGGAGACAGGGACCAGGACTGGGACCAGGAATACAGGAGTATTCTCGCGAATACGGTAATATAGGAATATGGGATCGGGGATGGGAAAACGGAAACAGGATAGGGAACATGGAAACAGAAACCAGGGAGAGAATATGGGATATGAATTAGGAGATGGGACCAGGATTGGAAACATAAATATGGGAACAGGACAGGGAATGTAGCAATGGAAATGTGGGACCTGCAGCAGGACCAGGAATATGAGAATGGGAACAGGAGATGGAATATGGAACTGGAAATATGGGAACAGCAACCAGAGAATACTGGACAGGGACAGGGACGAGACTGGGAATGGGACCCAGACTGGGATGGGAGCAAGACAGGACCGTGAATGGCATGACACAGGAACGGGTGGGGGGCTGGGAGGTGACACCGGGGAGAGTGGGATCCTAGACAGTGGACACAGGAAACCGGGACAGGGGGACAGTTCCAGGGCAGGGGGTCCTTGATCAGCTGCCCCAGAACCTCCGCCAGGGTCTCCCAGCGCAGCCGGAGCCGCTCGTCCTGGGGAGTCCAAAGCCCTGAGCAAGCCCCAAGTCCCTGCCAAGAACCCTCAACTCCTTCACACCCAGCATCCCCCACATCCCCTGCAAGATGCCCCCATGTCCCCATTCATGTCCTTGTTCAAGATGTTTATTTTTACCCTGGTTTTGAGTGTTTTGAAAGGATAAAGAGAAATGAAAAGAAAATCCCAGCAAGGGGAACCAGGAGGATGTGGAGCCCCAGCCAGGTGTCTTCCCAACACGGATCACCGGCACCACAGATCACCGGGGCTCTGCATACTGGGGGTCACTGGGGATCATCCAGTGAAGATCCTCCCATGGGGGATGGAGCTGGAGCAGCACACGAAGCTCTTCCTGCACTCAGGGCACTCACAGGGCTTCCCTTAGTGGTGCCTCCGTTGGTGTCTGGTCAAGGCTGAGCTGTGTGAGAAGCTCTTCCCACACTGGGGACACTCGTGGGGCCTCTCCCCAGTGTGGATGTGCTGGTGCTTGACGAGAGCAGAATTGTACTTGAAGCCCTTCCTGCACTCAGGGCAGCGGAAGGGCCTCTCATCCATGTGAATCCGCTGGTGCACGAGGAGAGTGGAGCTGGTCTGAAACCTCTTCCTGCACTGGTCACACTCATAGGGCCTCTCCCCAGTGTGGATGCGCCGGTGCCTGACAAGGGTGGAGCTGTCCCTAAAGGCCATCCCACAGTCAGGGCAGCGGAAGGGCCTCTCATCCGTGTGAATCCGCTGGTGCAGGATGAGACTGGAGCTGGTGGGAAACCTCTTCCTGCACTGGTCACACTCATAGGGCCTCTCCCTTGTGTGGCTCCTCTGGTGTGTGATGAGGTGGGAGCTCTGGGTAAAGCTCTTCCCACACTCCCCACACCCGTAGGGCCTCTCCCCTCTGTGACTCCTCTGGTGGACAGTCAGGATGGAGCTGTGTGAGAAGCTCTTCCCACACTCAGGACACTAGTAAGGCCTCTCCCCAGTGTGGATGCGCCTGTGGATGATGAGGGTGGAGTTGCAGTTGAAGCCCTTCCTGCAGTCAGGGCAGCGGAAGGGCCTCTCATCCGTGTGAATCCGCTGGTGGTTGAGGCGATGGGAGCTGGTCTGAAACCTCTTCCTGCACTGGTCACACTCATAGGGCCTCTCCCCAGTGTGGCTCCTCTGCCGGATGATCAGGTGGGAGCTCTGAGTGAAGCTCTTCCCACATTCCCCACACTCGTAGGGCTGTGGCGGATCAGGTCAGATCTCCACCTGAAGCTCTTCTCACATTTTGAGCACTTGTGGGGCTTCTCCCCATCCTGAAGCTGCTCAAGCACCCCCAGCTCCAACCTCCAGCCACCTCCCTGGCCCAGGGTGAGTCTTTCCTCCTTGGATCCCTGTGATCTGCATTTGCAGCCCCTCCTCGTGCGGGATCTCCGGGGCTTTTTCTCCCCGTTGGATTCCTGCACCATGGAGCCGCTCAAAATGATGTCTTCCATGAGGTTTTGCTGCGGACTGGACTCCATCCTCTGCTCCTTGTCTGGGGGAGGAAGGACAAGGAGAGGATGGGATTTGCCTCCGTGACACAGGGAAGGGGAAGCAGATCTCCCCAGTGCATCCCTGGCAGGACGGCGTCGGCAGCGGGGTTGTCCTGCACCCGGGGGCCAGGCTGGGCTGGGAGTTGGAGCAGGAGAGAGGGGAAAAGGGGTGGTGACTTCCTCCTCACCTGCCTGGGGCTCCCGGGCCATCTTCCTCTTCCTTGCAGCCGCCTCGTTCTGCACCGGGCCAAGGTTTGGGAGTGGGAAAGCCTGGTTTGAGGGGAAAAACACGGACTGAGCGCTTTGGGTTTGATGCTCCCGCTGCTCAAGTGCAGCTGCAGAAGTCAGCGCCACTTTCAGCCTCGGGGGGCCAGGACCCTGGTCATTTCCAGGCTCCTCCACCTTTCCAGGCTTCTGATGTCCCCCGGCTCCGGGATCGCCCCTCTGCGCTCTCCCCGCTCCGGGGCTCCCGCGTTCCCCCCCGGCTCTCCCGGAGATCCCCAAACCCGATATCGCCCCTCTGCCCGCCGGGACCGGGTGATCGCCACCTGGGACCCTCCAGGATCCCTCCAGGGGCGTTTCCAGCTCGCCTTTGGAGTCCTGCAAGATCCAAACATCCCCTACCGTGAGAAAAAACTCACCCGGAGACCCTCCGATGGGTTTGGGGCGAGCTCCCCCTCCCCACTCACCTGCGGGTTCCGGACGGGGCGATGCTGCCGGAGCCGGGGGACATGCGGCCGGAGCGGGCGAGCGGAGAACCACGTGCTGTTCCTGCTGCTGCTCTTCCTCCTATTCCTTCCCTTTCTCTTCCTTCTCCTCTGTCCCTCCTGTTCCCGCTCCTCCTCTTCCTGCCGCTTCTTTTTCTTTCCCTTTCCTTCTCCTCCTCCTCTGTCCCTCCTCTTCCTCCCGCTCCTCCTCCGCTCCCAGCCCGGCCCGGGCGGTGCCGACACCCAGAAGCAGCCGCGCTCTACCCTGTGGGGTTCTAAAGTGGCCCCGCTCCGCGCGGCACCGGGAGCGATCCTGGAAGCGGCGGGAAGGAATTGGGAGCGCTTTCCCTCCCAGTATCGCTCTTACTGGGAGCGCTGGGAGGGAACTGGGAGGAAACAGCGCCCGGACGCGGCTGCAGCCGGCGCTGGGCGGGGCCAAACCAGGGGGCGTGGTTATGCAAATAGAGGAGCGATCGCGCGCTGTGATTGGTGGGCGGGAAGAGCGCGGGGTTTCCCCGGTGAGGTGAGGGCCGGGGGGGGGGGCGGGAGCGATGGCGGCGGCGTCCGGTGAGAGGGGAGAGGGAGCGGGAATGGGGACAGGGAGCGGGAATGGGACCGGGAATGGGGACCTGTGATGTGAACATGGGAACGGGACAGGGAATGGAACTGGAAATAAGACTGGGGGGTGGGGATTGGGACAAGGAATTGGACCAGAAATACGCGACTGGGACCAGGAATAAGACTGGGATTGGGAACAGAGGACAGGAACCGAGAATGGGATCGGGAATGGGGACAGGGATCGGGAATGGGGACAAGGATCGGGAATACGGACAGGGACCAAGAATAGGACTGGAAACACGAGGCAGGGACTGGGAATGGGGACAGGGAGCAAGAATGGGACAAGGAATACCAGACAGGGACCCGGATGGGTACAGGGACTGGGAAAGGTACTGGAAATACGGGAACCGGGAATGGGACTGGGAATGTGGGAACGTGACAGGGAACATGGAAACAGCAACCGGAGACAGGATTTGGGATGGGGATTAGGAAGGCAGGACCCGGATCGGAAATAGGAATACAGGAACGGGACTGGGAACTGGAATATGGGAATGGGGCAGGGAACATAGAAATGGAAATTTGGGACCTGCAGCGGGACCGTGAATATGAAAACAAGAACAAGGCAGGGAATATGGGGCTGGGAATATGGGAATGGCAACCAGACAGAGTATGAGACAGGGACTGGGAAGGGGGACAGGGAGCAGGAATGGGACCAGAAATGGGGACTGGGACCAGAAATGGGGACAGAGATCAGGAATGGGATGGGGAATATGAACAGGGACCAGGAATGGGGACAGGGTGTCCTGGTTTAGGGCAAATATGGGGGGAAATCTCCAAATGGGATCCCTCTGGAAAGGAAACCCAAGCAGCCCTTCCCCCATCTGGCTGGGAAAAAAAATTCTTTTGGGAAAAGTGGAGAAAACCTTTTACTCAACAAACAAAGTGCCCACAACCACAAAAACACTGAACAATATCAAACAGCAGAACCTCTCACCATTCTGAAGAGAGATGGCAAAATTGAGAAAGTCCTTGCCATGGGTTGTAACTCAGCTGGCTCAGTCTCTTTATCAGTCCCTCTGATACTGGAAAATGCCATCCTGGGCCCCAGTGGGCTGCAGGTGTGAGCTCTGGGTGTTCTTCTGGGTTTTCAGCCCAGGACAGGTTGAAACAATTCGAAGGAAAAAAAGAACAAAAAACAAAAAAAAAACACAGTCCAGGGAAATTCTCTGCCTCAGCTTGCTAAAAACTAACTAAAAAGCCAAGGAGAGCTCTCTCTCGCTGTCCATCTGCAGACAGCACAGTCCAGGAGCAGAAAGCAGAGGGGTGAGTGCAGTTTCTGCAAACAAACCCCACGCTGCTTCTTTCCTCCTCTTCGCTCTCGGAACCAGACTCAAAGGTGTAGAACTTTTCTACAAATATCCAGCAAAACCAGAACAGACAATTGGGGATACAAGCATCACAAAGTCACCCCAGAACAACTGGGAATGGGATGGGGAATATGAACAGAAACCAGGAATAGGGACTGGGAATGTTGACAGGGACCAGGTATGGGGACTGAGAAAGGGGACAGGGACTGGGACTAGGGACTGGAACCAGGAATATGGGACAAGGACCAGGAATGGGACCGGGAATACAGGAGAGGGACCTGGAATGGGACTGGGGATGGGGATATGGAAACCCGACATGGAAACAAAAAGGGGAGAGAAAATATGGGATGAGGATTAGAAAGGCAGGATTGGGATTGGAAACAGGAATACAGGAAGGGGACTGGGAACTGGAATATGGGAACAGAACAGGGAATATAGAAATGGGAATGTGGGACCTGCAGCAGGACTGGGAATATGAGAACTGAAACAGGGCAGGAAATATGGGGTTGGGAATATGGGAACAGCAACCAGAGAATACGGGACAGGGACAGGGACAGGGAATGAGACTGGGAATGGGATCCAGACTGGGATGGGAACTGGATGGGACCGGGAGTGGGGTGACATGAGACCAGGCAGGGGACAATGGCAGTGACAGCAGGGAGTAGAGGATGCTGAACAGGGGACACCTGGAACCAGGATGGGGGTACATGGGGACAGTTGCAGGGCAGGAGGTCCTTGAGCAGCTGCCCCAGAACCTCTGCCAGGGTCTCCCAGCACAGCTGGAGCTGCTCGGCCTGGGGAGCCCAAAGCCCTGAGCAACCACCAAGTCCCTGCCAGGAACCCTGAATTCCCTCACACCCAGCATCCCCCACACCCCCTGGAAGATCCCCCCATGTCCCCATCCACATCTTAGTTCAAAATCATTATTTATTCCCTGGTTTTGGATGTTTTTTAAGAACAAAGAGAAATGAAAAGAAAATCCAGGCCACGGGGAATCAGGAGGATGTGGAGTCGCCAGCCAGGTGTCTTCCCAACACAGATCATTGGGGCTCTGCCTGCTGGGCATCCCTGGGGATCATCCAGTGCGGATCCTACCATGGGGGATGGAGCTGGAGCAGAGGATGAAGCTCTTCCTGCGCTCGGGGCATTCACAGGGCTTCCCTCAGGGGTGCCTCTGTTGGTGTTGAGTCAAGTGAGAGCTCCTGGAAAAGCTCTTCCCAAATTTGATACACTCGTAGGGCCTTTGACATGACAAGGGGCAGGGCTGGCTGTGATTTGTTTGGTGCCTGTGAAATCCCAAGGGCAGTGTCACCGTGGGGGCAGCTCTCAATGTCCCCAGCAGGTCACACTGTCCAGTGCAGCCTGTGCCAGCGGTCACTGCGCACACGGGGGAGGCTGGGCTGGACGGGGGTCGGGGCGGAAACGCCGCCCCCGGGACTGGGCTCTGCCCCTGCCTCTGGGGCCCAGCCCCTGCTGGGAGCGCCTTGGGCAGGGCATGGGGCTGCTGCAGGGCCAGGGGGACAGGCCTTGCCCCCTGCCAGCTGCCTGCGCCCCTCTGATGCCTGTCCCACATCCCTGTGCCTCCTGTCCCCCCGCTACTCCCTGCCACCTTCACTCCCTCCATCAAAGCCCCACTCAACCTCTGCACTGGGACCTCTGGAAAGAAAGACAGAATGAAGGAGAGGAAGTGTAGTCAGTGTACCCTGGCTGGATGCCAGGCACCCACCAAAGCTACTCTCTCAGTCCCCTGCAGAGATGGACAGGAGAGAGAAAACAGAATGAAGCCTTCATGGCTTGAGATGAGGACTGGGACAGATCACTCAGCACATGATCTCATGGGCAAACCAGGTTTGAAATTAGAGACATTAATTGAATTTATTGCTATCAAAATCAGAGCAGGATAGTGAGAGGTAAGATAAGGCTTTCAAAACACCTTCTTCCCATCTCTCTATCCTTCCCAGCTCTACCTCTTCTCCCAGTGGGTGCAGGGAGACAGGGAATGGGGGTTGTCGTCAGTTCATCACATCTTTTCTCCTGCTGCTCAGGGAGAGGAGTCGTTCCCCTGCTGTGCCAGGGGTCCCTCCCAGGGACACTTCTCCATGAACTTCTCCAACATGAGTTCATCTCCTGGACAGCAGTTCTTCACAAACTGCTGCAACGTGGGTCACTCTTCCATGAGCTCATGAGTCCTACCAGGACCCTGCTCCAGCGTGGGCTCCTCTCTCCATGGGTTTGCAGTTTCCTACCAGGTCCCAGCTCCAGTACAGGTTTCTCATGGGGTCACAGCCTCCACTCAGGCATCCCCCTGCTCTGGCACGGGCTCCTGCAGGCGCTGCAGGTGCATCTGTGCACTCGGTGCCCTCCATGGGCTGCAGGGTCCCAGCTGCCTCAACAGGGACTGCACCACGGAATCTCAGGGCAATCAACTCCAGCACCTGGACTGGGAATGGGGACAGGGACCAGGAATGGGGACAGGGACCCGGAATGGGACCTGGAATGCGGAAAGGTACAGGAAATGGGGGCAGGGAATGGGAATGGGGACAGGAACTGGGAATAGGACCAGGAATGGGGACCGAGACCGGGAATGGGCACAGGGATCAGGAACAGGACTGAGAATCGGGACATAGATGGGGAAAGGGAATTATGGGATCCGGACTGAGAATATGGAAACAGTGTCCAGAGAGGGAATATGGGATGGGGATCAGTGTTCCAAAGCGTTGCAGTGAAACACATTGGGGGCTGTGAGCTCTGCAGCTGGGCCTCCCCTGGGCTGCTGCGGCCCAGGGCCCAAAGGCTGGAGCTGCAGTCTTGCTCCTGTCTCAGGAACAGGAGCCTCCTGCAGGCCCGTGTCCCCTCCATGTCCCCGGCAGGAGGGAGGGCTCTGAGGCACAGGGGGTGCTGGCAGGAGGGGCTGCTCTGGCCAGCTGGGGGCCTCTGAGAAATGCCCAAAGCCTTGTGCTCTCTGCAGCTGGCCCAGGAGAGCAGCAGGGCTGAAGGGTTCGTGTGCCACAGCCAGCCCAAGCTGGGGAGCCCTCAGGGCCCCATGCGAGAGGCGGCCCTGGGGAATGGCACCGGGAATGGGGACTGGGAATGGGAATAATACTGGGAATGGGGACAGGGACCAAGAATTGGACCAGGAATAGCGGACTGGGACTAGGAATGGAGAGAGGGACCGGCAATGAGGACAGGGATTGGGAATGGGGATGCGGTCCAGGAATGGGATGGGGAATATTAACAAGGACCTAGAATGGGATTGCAAATGGGGACAGGAATAAGAATATGGACAGAGACCAGGAATGGGACTGTAAATACGAGACAGGAATTTAGAATGGTACATAGAATGGGGACAGGGACCAAGATTGGTCCCAGGAGTACTGGACTGGGAATGGGACCAGGAATACAGGAGTATTCCCAGAAATACGGTAATACAGGAATATGGGAAGGGAGATGGGAATATGGAAACAGGACCGAAAACATGGAAAGAGAAACCGGGAAGAGAATATGGGATATGGATTAGGAAGATGGGACCAGGATTGGAAAAAGGAATATGGGAACGGGACGGGGAATACAGCAATGGAAATGTGGGAGCTGCAGTGGGACCAGGAATATGAGAATGGGAACAGGGCAAGGAATATGGGACTGGGAATATGGGAACAGCAACCAGAGAATACTGGACAGGCACAGGGAATGAGACTGGGAATGGGACCCGGACTGGGATGGGAGCAAGACAGGACCGTGAGTGGAATGACACAGGAATGGGTGGGGGACAGGGGTAGTGACAGTGGGGAGCGCAGGATCCTAGACAGTGGACACTGGGAGCCGTGACGGGGGGACATGGGGAGAGTTGTGAGGCAGGAGGTCCTTGATCAGCTGCCCCAGAACCTCTGCCAGGGTCTCCCAGTGCAGCCGGAGCTGCTCAGCCTGGGGAACATTAAGCCCTGAGCAACCCCCAAGTCCCTGCCAGTAACCCTCAACTCCCTCGAATGCAGCATCCCCCACATCCCTTGCAAGATACCCCTATGTCCCCATCCATGTCTTTGATCAAAATCTCTATTTTTACCTTGGTTTTGGGTGTTTGAAAGAAATGAAAATCCCGGCAAGTGGAACCAGGAGGCTGTGGAGTCCCCAGCCAGGTGTCTTCCCAACACGGATCACCGGCACCATGGATCACTGGGGCTCTCCCTGCTGGGGGTCACTGGGGATCATCCAGCGCGGATCTTCCCATGGGGGATGGAGCTGGAGCAGCGCACGGAGCTCTTCCTGCACTTGGGGCACTCGCAGGGCTTCCCTTAGTGGTGCCTCCGTTGGTGTCTGGTCAAGGCTGAGCTGTGTGAGAAGCTCTTCCCACACTCAGGACACTTGTAGGGCCTCTCCCCAGTGTGGACGCGCCGGTGGCTGTCAAGTTGGGAGTTTCGCTTGAAGCCCATCCCGCAGTCAGGGCAGCAGAAGGGATTCTCATCTGTGTGAATCCGCTGGTGCACGAGGAGATGGGAGCTGGTCTGAAACCTCTTCCTGCACTGGTCACACTCATAGGGCCTCTCCCCAGTGTGGCTCCTCTGGTGGACAACCAGGGTGGATCTCTGGCTGAAGGTCTTCCCACACTTCCCACACTCATAGGGCCGTTCCCCTGTGTGGCTCCTCTGGTGGACAGTCAGATGGGAGCTTGATCTGAAGCTCTTCCCACACTCAGGACACTTGTAGGGCCTCTCCCCAGTGTGGATGCGCCGGTGCTTGATGAGGGTGCAGTTTTGTTTGAAGCCCATCCCACAGTCGGGGCAGCGGAAGGGCCTCTCATCCGTGTGAATCCGCTGATGCAGGAGGAGATTGGAGCTGCTCTGAAACCTCTTCCTGCACTGGTCACACTCGTAGGGCCTCTCCCCAGTGTGGGTCCTCTGGTGTGTGATGAGGTCTGAGCTACACCTGTACCTCTTCCCACACTCCCCACACTCGTAGGGCCGTTCCCCTGTGTGGATCCTCTGGTGGGCAGTCAGGCTGGAGCTCTGGCTGAAGCTCTTCCCACACTCAGGACACTCATAGGGCCTCTCCCCACTGTGGATGCGCTGGTGGTTGATAAGGTGGGAGTTTTGTTTGAAGCCCATCCCGCAGTCGGGGCAGCGGAAGGGCCTCTCATCCGTGTGAATCCGCTGATGCAGGAGGAGATTGGAGCTGCTCTGAAACCTCTTCCTGCACTGGTCACACTCGTAGGGCCTCTCCCCGGTGTGGATGCGCTGGTGGGCAGTCAGGGTGGAGCTCTGATTGAAGCTCTTCCCACACTCCCCACACTCAAAGGGCCTCTCCCCTGTGTGGATGCTATGGTGGAGGATCAGCCCGGAGCTGTGGATAAAGCTCTTCCCACACTTGGGACACTCATAGGGCCGTTCCCCCTTGTGGCTCCTCTGGTGGTAGGTCAGGTTGGAGCTGTGTCTGAAGCTCTTCCCACACTCAGGACACTCGTAGGGCCTCTCCCCAGTGTGGATGCACCGGTGATTGATGAGGGCGGAGTTTCGCTTGAAGCCCATCCCGCAGTCGGGGCAGCGGAAGGGCCTCTCATCCATGTGAATCCGCTGGTGCTTGAGGAGATCAAAGCTGGTCTTAAACGTCTTCCTGCATTGGTCACACTTGTAGGGCCTCGGCCCAGTGTGGACCCTCTGGTGGACACTCAGGCTGGATCTAAAAGTGAAGCTCTTCCCACACTCCCCACACTCGTAGGGCCGTTCCCCCGTGTGGATTCTCCAGTGTCGGATCAGGTCAGATCTGTGGCTGAAGCTCTTCTCACATTTCGAGCATTTGTGGGGCTTCTCCGCATTGTGAAGCTGCTTGGGGACCCCCAGCTCCGAGCTCCGGCCACCTCCCTGGCCCAGGGTGGGTCTTTCCCCCTCAGATCCCCGAGATCTGCGTTTGCAGCCCGTCCTCATGTGGGATCTCCGGGGCTTTTCCTCCCCGTTGGATTCCTGCATTGTGGAGCCGCTCAAAACGGCCTCTTCCACGAGGTTCTGCTGCGGGGATTTGTCCTCCCTGGTCTCTGTCCTCAGCTCCTTGTCTGGGGGAAGAAGGACAAGCAGAGGATGGGATTTGCCTCCGTGTTAGAGACAAGGGGAAGGAGATCCCTGGCAGGACGGTATCGGCAGCAGGGTTGTCCTGCAGCTGGGGGCCAGGCTGGGATGGGAATTGGAGCAGGAGAGAGGGGGAAAGGGGCAGTGACTTCCTCCTCACCTGCCTCGGGCTCCCGGGACATCTTCATCTTGCTCGCGGCCTCTTCCTCCTCCATCAGGCCAAGGTTTGGGCATGAGAAATCCTGGACTGGGGAGGAAAGCAAGGGCTGAGCACGTTGTGTTTGATGGTCCCGCTGCCCAAGTGCAGCTGCAGAAGTCAGCGCCCCTTTCAGCCTCGGGGGGGCCGGACCCCACTCATCTCCAGGCTTCCCCGTTCCTCCAGGCTGCCGGGGTGCCCCGGCTCCGGGATCGCTCCTCTGTGCTCTTCCCGCTCCGGGGCTCCCGCGTTCCCCCCCGGCTCTCCCGGAGATCCCCAAACCCGATATCGCCCCTCTGCCCGCCGGGACCGGGCCATCGCCACGTGGGACCCCCCAAGATCCCTCCAGGGGCGTTTCCAGCTCGGCTTTGGTGTCCTGCAAGATCCAAACATCCCCTACCACGAAAAAAATCCCTCCCGGAGACGCCCCCGATGGATTTGGGGCGAGCTCCCCCTCCCCGCTCACCTGCGGGTTCCGGAGGGGGCGATGCTGCCGGAGCCGGGGGACATGCGGCCGGAGCGGGCGAGCGGAGAACCACGTGCTGTTCCTGCTGCTGCTCTTCCTCCTATCCCTTCTCTTTCTCTTCCTTCTCCTCTGTCCCTCCTGTTCCCGCTCCTCCTCTTCCTGCCGCTTCTTTCTCTTTCTCTTTCCTTCTCCTCCTCCTCTGTCCCTCCTCTTCCTCCCGCTCCTCCTCCGCTCCCAGCCAGGCCCGGGCGGTGCCGACACCCAAAAGCAGCCGCGCTCTGCTCTGGGGGAATTCCAAAGCGGTCCCGCTCCGCGCGGCACCGGGAGCGATCCTGACAGCAGCGGGAAGGAATTGGGGGAGCTTTCCCTCCCATTATCGCTCTTACTGGGAGCGCTGGGAGGGAACTGGGAGGAAACAGCGCCCGGACGCGGCTGCAGCCGGCGCTGGGCGGGGCCAAACCAGGGGGCGTGGTTATGCAAATAGAGGAGCGATCGCGCGCTGTGATTGGTGGGCGGGCGCAGCGCGGGGTTTCCCCGGTGAGGTGAGGGCGGGAGGGGCCGGAGCGATGGCGGCGGTGTCCGGTGAGAGGGGACAGGGACCGGGAATGGGACCAGGAATGGGGACAGGGAGCGGGAATGGGGACAGGGACCGGGACTGGGGACAGGGACCGGGAATGGGGACGGGGAGCGGTACTACGGGGCCGAGACCAACAATGCGATCGGAGATACGGGCTCGGAGCCCGGAATGGGGACAACGACGCGGAGTGGGACCGGGAATTGCGGACAGGGACTGAGAATCGTACGAGGAATAGGGACAGGGACCGAGAACAGAGAATGGGACCAGGGACAGGGACCGACAACGGGGACCAAGACCGGGAGTGGGATTCAAAATACGAGAAAGGGATGTGGGAAAAGATCGGGAATGGTGATAGTGGCCGGAAATACGGACACGGACCTGGAGTAGGGCCCGAATGGGAATATAGGAACGGGACAGGGAATATGGAAGCAGCAAGCATAGACAGAATGTGGGATTGCAATTAAGAAGGTGGGACCGGGATCAGAAACGGGAATACAGGAACAGGACTGGGAATATGGGAACAAGACGGGGAATATCGCAATGGAAATGCAGGCGTGGCAGGAGGCCCAGCAAAGTAAAGGGACCATGAATATGAAAATGGGAACAGGACGGGAAATATTGGACTGGGAATATGAGAATTGCAACCAGACAGAGAATACGGAACAGGGACAGGGAATGAGACCAGGAATGGGATCCAGACTGGGATGGGAGCAGGACAGGACCAGGAGTGGGGTGACACAGGAACAGGCTGGGGGCAAAGGGGAGTCACAGCATGAGGGGGGGCGGATCCTGGACAGGGGACACCGGGAACCAAGATGGTGGGACATGGGCAGTTCCAGGGCAGGGGGTCCTTGATCAGCTGCCCCAGAACCTCTGCCAGGGTCTCCCAGCACAGCTGGAGCCGCTTGGCCTGGGGAGCCCAAAGCCCTGAGCAACCCCCAAGGCCCTGCCAGGAACCCTCAACTCCCTCCCACCCAGCATCCCCCACAGCCTCTGCAGGATCCCCCCATGTCCCCGTCCATGGCCATGTATGCACCATGTCCCCATCAGTGTTCAACATCTTTATTTTTATCCTGGTTTTGGGTGTTTTGAAAGGATAAAGAGAAATTAAAAGAAAATCAAGGTCTGGGGGAGCCATTAGGCAGTGGAGCCCCCCAGCCAGGTGTCTTCCCAACATGGATCACTGGCAGTACAGCTCACTGGGGCTGTGCCCACCTGGGGTCCCTGGGGTTCATCCAGCACGGATCCGCCCATGGGGGATGGAGCTGGAGCAGCGCACGAAGCTCTTCCTGCACTCGGGGCACTCCCAGGGCTTCCCTTAGTGGTGGTTCTGTTGGTGTTGGGTCAAGTGGGAGCTCTTGGAAAAGCTCTTCCCAAATTTGATAACCTGTAGGGCCATTGACATGACAAGGGGCAGGGCTGGCTGTGATGCTCTCTAGTGCCTGGGACATGACAAGGGGCAGGGCTGGCTGTGATTTGTTTGGTGCCTGTGAAATCCCAAGGGCAGTGTCACCGTGGGGGCTGGATGCCAGGCACCCACCAAAGCTACTCTCTCAGTCCCCTGCAGAGATGGACAGGAGAGAGAAAACAGAATGAAGCCTTCATGTTTTGAGATAAGGACTGGGACAGATCACTCAGCACATGCCATCATGGGCAAACCAGGTTTGAAATTAGAGACATTAATTGAATTTATTGCTATCAAAATCAGAGCAGGATAGTGAGAGGTAAGATAAAGCTTTAAAAACACCTTCTGCCCCTCCCTCCCTCCTTCCAGCTCTACCTCTTCTCCCAGTAGGTGCAGGGAGACAGAGAATGGGGGTTCTGGTCAGTTCATCACATCTTTTCTCCTGCTGCTCAGGGAGAGGAGTCGTTCCCCTGCTGCCCCAGGGGTCCCTCCCAGGGACACTTCTCCATGAACTTCTCCAACATGAGTTCATCTCCTGGACAGCAGTTCTTCACAAACTGCTGCAACGTGGGTCACTCTTCCATGGGCTCACAAGTCCTACCAGGACCCTGCTCCAGCGTGGGCTCCTCTCTCCATGGGTTTGCACGTTCCTGTCAGGTCCCAGCTCCAGCACAGGTTTCTCATGGGGTCACAGCCTCCACTCAGGCATCCCCCTGCTCTGGCACGGGCTCCTGCAGGTGCTGCAGGTGCATCTGTGCACTCTGTGCCCTCCATGGGCTGCAGGGGCCCAGCTGTCTCAGCAGGGACTGCACCATGGAATCTCAGGGCAATCAGCTCCAGCAGCTGCAGCAGCTCCTGCCCCTCCTCCTGCCCTGCCCTGGCTGTGTGCAGAGTTGTTCTTCTCCCATGTTCTCCCCCTGCTCTTCCCTGGTCACAGTCAGAACTACACCATAAATGATTTTCTCAAATCTGTTATCCCAAAGGTGTTCCCACCATTTCTGCGTGGCCCAGAATTGGCCTGTGGCCGGTCCGTCCTGGAGCCGGCTGGCGTTGCCTCTGCGGGACATGGAGGAGCAGCTGCTTCCAGCAGCCTCTCACAGAAGGTGCTCCTCGAGCCCTCTTGGCAACACCTGGCCATGCAAACCTGGTATAAGTCTGGCAGGGTTTTTATTACCACTATGAATTCTTGTTATTGCTATTTTTGAGACACTAATTTTGAAGACTTTAAAAAGCTAAGGTTATAGACAACAATGTATTGCTGATTTAGCTGGAAAAAAATAAGCTTTGCTGAAATCAGTTAAAAGTCAGAGGATGGTTAAAAGAGACCAGATTTTAGATAAGCTATCCCAGATCTAATACCTCATTGCCTGTCAACTTTAATAAAGTTTATCTAATTGGCAATCAATTATTGGCTCCTCATATTTATCAGTGGCTCCTGGCACCCAGGCAGGGCCAGCCCAGCCCGGGGTTTCTGAGGGTTTTGTGGGCATCCCCCGTGTGCGGGACATCCCCGCTGGAGGAGGGTGTCCCCCTGTGGGGCAGCCCCAGCCCTCGGGCAGTGCTCAGCCAAGCAGAGAACACCCTCAGCTGGGCCTCGTTTTTTGTGCACCCCTGAGCCCCTGGGATTCTTTATCCCAATTTTGGGCCAACCTGAGCTCCTCTGTATCTGGGACCCCATTTTTGGAGCTGTATTGGGATTGCAGCTCCTGGTTTTGGTAGCAGGGAGTTTCAGAGCTTGGTTTTGAGAGGAGCTGCCAGAAGCTTCCTCCGTGTCCAGCAGAGCCAATCCGTGGTGCCTCCAAAGACTGAGGTGCCGCATGCTGAGATCCGCGGGGATGCAGAGATCCCCCGAGAGCCCCTGGAGGAGCCCATGACAGAGCAGGGCAATGCCTGACAGGAGGCTGTGACCCCGGGGGACACCTGCGGGCAGAGGGGCCCCCGCTGGAGCAGCCTGTCCTTGAAGGGCTGAGCCTGTGGCAGAGTGACCCACGCTGCAGCAGCTTGAGGGGGCTGTTCCCCACGGGATGGGCTGAGCTTGAAGGAGTTCCTGGAGAACTCTGCTGTGGGAGGGAGCCAGGGGAACAGCTCCTGTCCCTGAGCAGCCGGAAAAGCCCCGGGGCACGAACTGACCATGGCCCCATTCCCTGTCTCCCTGCTCTGCCGGGGTAGGAGGTGGAGCTGGAAGGAGGGAGGCGTGAGGGGAGGCTGATTTCAAGGGTCTCATTTACTTCTCATGATCGTGCTCTGAATTTTTGGAGTTTTCTGCCAGAAATCTCTCCTCAACTCATCGACAGGGATTTGGGGCAGTTTTCCCTTTTTCGGGGAAATCAAAGTGTTGAACTGACGCTCCTAGTTAGGGGGTAGGAGAAGTGAGGCTTCAGCGCTTCCCGCTGAGTCGGAGGCTCCCAGCACGCAGGGCTGGGCCAGGCGGTCCGGGAGGTGCGGAGAACTTTGTTTGTGTTTTGAGCTCAATCCCGGCTGGGGCCCGGGCGCGTCCCAGGGCGGTTCCTGATCTGCGGCTTTGCCCTCACACAGCCCGGCGGCGGGGCCTGAGAGCGCGGGGCCTGAGAGGCTGTGCCGTGTGCTGAGCCCGCCACTCGCCGTAATTGGGTGGATCTGCCGTCACTCGTGGTTCTGGCTGCGCGCTGATTGGGCAGAGCGGGGAGAAGCGCGGCCCCGGTGCCGGCCCTGGCGGCCGCGGAGGCGCCATTTTTTGAGCGACTGTGCTGGAGCGGCGGCAGCGGCGGCAGCCCGATGAGGCGGCGGCGGAGCTCGGAGGCGGCCCCGGCGCAGGTGGGAGCCGCGCTGGGTTGTGCCGGGGCTCGGGGCTGGCTGCGGGTGGAGGGGGCGGCAGGGGGCTCTGGCTGTGGCTCGGTTGTGCCGTGTCCGCGCCGTGTTCCCCGTGTCCTCAGGGCGCTGCGGGAGCGGCTGCCCGCGGTCTCCTTCCCGCGAGTGCCTCGGCTAATAGATAATCTGATACCATCATAAATGTGAAATGTCGCGTTCCTCGCTTGAGTGGATTGAGTGGTTATTATTTCGAGGACAGCTTGTAATCTAATTATGCAATTCAGATTATAAATGCGTTCTCTGGCACCTGATATGAATTCGTTGGGGTTCCCAGGAGCTGGTCCGTGGTGTTGTAGGATTTGTTCTGGTGGCCGTTCATCTTTTCCCCATTTTTGAGGCGCTCCCTCCTGCGTGGGGTGCGTCAATTGACCGCTTTTCTCCGATTAAATGGTATATTTTGATTTCCAACTCATTTCAGTGAACTTGTGGTAGCTAAAAACACCCAGAGGTCTGATATACCCTGTATAACATAGACAATGCCAGCACATGTTAGAGTGGGGAGGAGGATAATCCTTCCCCCCCCGCCTCTGTTTTAAGTGAAGTTTTCCTAGCATTCTCCGTTTGATGTTTTCCTTTGCAATTTAACCCATTTCTGTTGCAGAGTCAGAGATTCTCACTCTGGGCTCTGCCCTTGGCTGTGCCAATTCCATATGTGCAAGCAGGCAGAGCTTGGGCTGAGGGACAGAGGGAATCAGCCCAATTCCCGCCCCAGGCAAGAAGCCCCTGGTGCATTGTCCACACTTCTCCCCAGCAGTGTTAATTTACATTTCTGAAGCTGCTCTCCGGCTGCCTGGAAGGAAATTTCTATTCCAGAGCAGCCATTGAATGACTCACATGTGCCCCGCCCCACCCAAGCCAGGGGATTTGTTTGTTTTGGCCTTTTTTTCTGGTTGTTTTTGTTTTGTTTTTTTTCTTAACACTATTCCATTAACTGTTTATGAGTTAAAGTGCAGCCTTTAAAGCTGTTTTAGTTTGCATTTGCAACCTATAGGTTAACCCCATAGAACCCATACTAAAATTTTGCCATCTCTAATGGCCAACAGCCACACAAACATATGCACAAAACCAATCCAAAGCAAAAAAGATTTTTGCTACTTTGTCCCCTGAGACTAAAAATTGATTCTCGCACCCCTGGCCCAAACCTACCTGGTAATATAAAAGTAGGATTATTAAGAAGAAAACACTCTAATGGCGTAATCTAATCCCACCCAGCCTACTGTGGGAATCTCATTGAGCCCCAGAGTGGAATTCTCCCATTGTCTCCCCAGCCCCTGTGGCGAGTGCAGGCACAGAAAGCACTGAAGCTGCAGCAGTGGCAGCAAGGATTGGCCCGCAGTGCCTGGAGATGCCCAGGGAGGGTGCCCAGGCAGAGCATTCCAGCAGAGGATCTGTGGGCAGGCACAGGGGCTTCCCCTGGGACTGTGGAGCCCTGGCTGCTGCTCCCTTGCCTTCAGTGCAGGGGCAGTCGTGGCCTCTTTGACATTCACAGGCAATTCCAGTTCCTTTGCTGAGTCTGGAAGAGCCATGGCTGGGGCATCAATCATTTTGGTTTTTTATTTTCTCCAGCTTTGTTCTCTTTCTCGTGTCCATACCATAACACTGAGGCTGTCTGGGGTTATAAAGTCACACAATGTTCTGGCTGGAGCAGAGAATCCTCAGTCCAGGTCCTGCAATTCCCTATTAATCCTCAGAATTGTCACAGGTCCTTTTTCATCCTGGATAAGGTTACTTCTGAGATTCCTTGGCCCCTCTCTGGGTCAATACACCACAAACCTTCAGTCAAAATATGTCCCAAATTTTTTTTCTCCACAATTTGTGCTTTTTTTTTTTTCAAATACTCCAAGATGCTTTTTAGCCTGAAAACTGAGCCATTTCACAGAGGCTTCTTCTTCTACTTCTTCTTGTCCTCCTGACTGGAGCTGGAGTCATCCACATCCTACATAAACCCAATCCCTGGGGGTGAGGTAAATTCTTTTGATGTTTTCTGCAAGACTTGCCCCAATAAGGCTGGTGCTTCCCTGCATCCCTGCAGCAGGACCGTCCATGTCTTTCCCATTTTCCCTCCTGGGGGCCGGGGGCCACTGCCGGCCCTGCCCGGGGGGTGCTGGGGTCAGGCAGCACCCGGCACTGAGCCCCGGCTGCCCCACAGCCCCGGCCCGGCCCCGCAGCTCCCCACAGGCCCCCAGCCCGTGCTCCCGGTGCCGCAGCTCTGCGCCCGCTCCTGCTGCTGCCAGCACAGAGAAACCCCCTGAAATCCTGACCTCGTTGTTTTCTTCTCCTGGAACCCGGGGGTACAAGGGATCTGCATCAGCTGGCAAATTTTCAGCATTACACCCTGCTGAAGGATATCCCAGTGCTCAGTATTTTTCTCTTCCTCCCCTTTTCCATCATCCTTTTTCTTACTACAGCAATTCTTGCTGCTGCTTCTTCCCTCAACCATATTCCTGCACGCTCCCCTTCACCCTTTCCCTTCCCAGCACACCAACACCATCCATCCCCTGTTGTCTAATTCCCTTCTTGACTTCCCTTATTGCCCCCCTAGGTGTCCATGTCCTTAATTCCCTCTAGGAGAATGTGCAAATTGCCTCAACATTCTCCCAAGGGACCCTTCAGAGATATTTTGGGATCATCCTCCCTTTTGCCGGGACCCCTTCCTGGCTTTCCCTTTTCCACCCTTCATGGGTGCCCTGCCATGTTTACTCCCTGAAGATCCCAGTGTCCTCCCTGATGCGATTTTCAGTGCTCTCTCCCTGCCAACTCTTCACAGACCCCCCCTTGTGGGATCCAGGGAGGACGGTGATGAAAGATGTCTGAAGTCAAGGCTGGTCTTGGAGTGTTTGGTTTATTGCATAGGGCCTGGGTGAAGGCGCCCTGCTGGGAGCTGCCAGCTGCAGCTTGGAGCAGAGCCAAGAGAGAGAGAAGAGCAAGAGAGCAAAGTAAGAGGAGTAAGAGCAGTAAGAGAGGAGCTGAAGAGAAGTAAGCAAAGTAAGAGAGCGAAGTTCCCGTTACAATACATTAAATCTTCTTCTATACTGAATATTCTAATTTGCACCAACCAATCTAATACAAGATACAAATCCTATAGCATTTATATACAGCCTATAAGAATCATTACATTACCACACTGTGTTATATTTTAAACCCTAAAAACGACTCTTTGGACCCCTCCTGCCAAGCTGGTAGGGTCTGCTCTGACCCTTGGACTTTCGGTGAAGAGAAGAGCATTGTTTAATCAAAAGGGGATTGCCTTCAGCTGGCCACACTTGTTCTCCAGTTGTCCAGTAACTAAGGCTCTAAAATCGAAACTTGCTTTCAATTCTATTTCACTTATAGGTTTCATATTCTCAAAACCTGAGCAGTCATATTTATAAGGCTTTCCTTTTTCATCTTCCCCAACACCCCCTGATCTGTCACTCGTCTGTCTCCTGGAATCTCTCGGGTCCCCAGTCAATCCTGGGGGCAGGGAAAGAAGGGCAGGAGAAGCCGGGATGAAGAACAAAATTGTGAAGGGATGCACGTGGGAGGAGAAGGTGGGATTGTGCAGGAGAAGGAGAAGAAGTAGGAGGAAGAGGAGTGTGAGGAAGAGTAGGGACACAGGAGGAGGAGGAGCAGGCAGAGGAGGCACCACAAGGTTCCACCCCACCCTGGATCTACAGCCTCCCCCAGCCCCAGGAGCGTTGCCCCCCCACATGCAGCAGGTGACCGAGGAGGGAGATCCAGGATTTTCATGGGAGTGAATCTTGGTGTTTCTGAGCTTTAGTGGGCTAAATGTTGGTGATTTGGTTTTTTGCAAGGGATTGAATCTTTATATTTTAGAAGAGGTTTTGTCTGAGTCTTGATGTTTGGGGAGTTTTTGTTCTGTGTCTTGATGATTGGAGGACTTCTGGGCTGAATCTTGGTGTTTTGGAGGTTCTTACAGACACAAGGTGCCCAATGATTTCCTGAGATGAACTTGGGCAAGGAGGAACCCCCAGCCTAAGGCACTCTCCTCTTGTTTTTTCCCCAAACCAGGATTTTTCATTCCCAAGGAGTGTCTGGATGGACGAGGAGGAGGAAAAGCCCTGGAGCTCCCCCAGGAAGAGGAGCTGTGAACCCAGCCCAGGGAGCTGCGAGGAGGAAAGACCCCCCCTGTGCCAGGAGGGGTGGCCGGAGATCCAGCCAGAGCTCAGAGCTGGAGGAGAAGACTCATGGAGGGGAGAAGCCCCACAAGTGCTTGGAATGTGGGAAGGGTTTCAGCCGGAGCTCCCACCTGCTCTGGCACCAGGTGATCCACACTGGGGAACGGCTCTATGAGTGTGGGGAGTGTGGGAAGAGCTTCATCCAGAAGGGCCACCTGACAGTACACCAAAGGATCCACACTGGGGCACGGCCCTATGAGTGTTTGGAGTGTGGGGAGAGCTTCAGGTACAGCTCTGGCCTGAGGAAACACCAGATGATTCACACTGGGGAAAAGCCCTACAAGTGTGGGGAATGTGGGAAGAGCTTCAGAGTAAGCTCAGCCCTGATCTGGCACCAGGTGATCCACACTGGGGAAGGGCCCTACACCTGCTTGGAATGTGGAAAGTGCTTTGGATGGAGCTCCAACCTGAAATACCACCAGCGCATCCACACTGGAGAGAGGCCCTACGAGTGTCCCGAGTGTGGGAAGAGGTTTAAGATCAGCTCTGATCTCCTCGTCCATCAGCGGATTCACAGAGAGGAGAGGCCCTTCCGCTGCCCCGACTGCGGGAAGGGCTTCAAGCACAACTCTGCCCTCACTGTCCACCGGCGCATCCACACCGGGGAGAGGCCCTACAAGTGTGGGAAGAGCTTCTCAGACAGGGCTGTCTTGACCCTGCGTGTGGGAAGAGCTTCTCAGACAGGGCTGTCTTGACCCTGCATGGGGGAAGAGCTTCTCAGACAGGGCTGTTTTGACCAAGCACCAGCGGAGGCATGACTAAGGGAAGCCCTGGGAGTGCCCTGAGAGCGGGAAGAGCTTCGTGCGCTGCTCCAGTTCCATCCCCCGTTGGAGGATCAGCGTTGGATGATCCCCAGTGACCCCCGTTGGGCAGAGCCCTGGTGATCCATGCTCCTGGTGATCCATGTTGGGAAGACATCTGGCTGGGGGAGGTCCACTTCTTTTTGTCTCCCCATGGGCGCAAGGATGAACGCCGGGGCAGGAACATTCATCAGGACACAGACAGACATTGGGAATTTCTTAGGGCGAGTAGATATGTTGACTTTCAACCCCAGAAAATCTTTTGCATTCAATCCTATCTTCATGGGCTTAAAGGGATACTGGATAGTCTTGGAGGTCTTTTCTAACCTTTGAGATTGGATGATTTTTATGTCCTATTGCCCGAGGGCGTCTTCTGCAGCCGAATGGCGATGATCTGGGGCAAAGATCAAGGTTTTGGAGACAGTGGGGTGGAAGCACCTCCAAAAAAGGTTCTTCCCTCCCACCCAAGCACATGGATCCTCAGCTGGCACAGATACAGAAATCCTTTTCTTTTGGCCTTGATTTGCTTTTCATTTCTCTTCATCCCTTTAAAAAAATCCAATACTGGGGTAAAAATAAGGACATTGAACTAAGACCTGGGTGAGGACATGGGGGGGACATAGACGTGGAGAGTGATGTGGGGACACCTGGACAGGGAGAGGGGATGTGGCCATTACTGGCGACACAGGGGTACGTGGGCTCAGATGGAAATGTGGGGGACAATGACAGGGATGGAAACATGGTGGGGAGACAGCCATGGGTGAGGCCATGGTGGGACATGGCCAGTGACATGTGGGGACATGGCCATGGCCGGTGCCATGGGGGCAAGTTCCAGGGGCTGTGGGAGAGGCTGGGTATGAGGGAGTTGAGGGTTCCTGGGAGGGACTTGGGGCTTGCTGAGGGCTTTGGGGACCCCAGGCCGAGCGGCTCCAGCTGCGCTGGGAGACCCTGGCGGAGGTTCTGGGGCAGCTGCTCAAGGAGCCCCTGACCTGGAGCCCCAGCCAGGCATTGGGCTCCTGGAAGGGAATGAATGTGCTTGTCCCCAGGAGGGAAATCCCAGCAGCCCCAGGGTGTTGGGGGCAGCTGAGAGGCCACAGCAGGGAGGGGAAAGCCAGACAGAGCTGTCCCTCTCCAAAACTGCCCCTGAAAAATCCCCAAACTCATGGATTCATTGCAGGAAAAAGCTTCCAGGAGGTGCCTGAATTAAGGGAAAGGAGGGATGGGTCCCCTGGACAGAGCAGGAGTGGCCTGGAACCCCCAAACCCAAGCATGGGTGTCTTGGGTTATGCAACCAAAAGTGTGTATTCTATTTCATCTCTTGAAAGCAGTTGGGGAGATGTTTATCGGTTGTTGTGGTGTATTTTTATTGTGTTTCCAATCGCAGCTCAGTTTTAATGGTCAGTTTTATACATCACCCATATTTTGTATTGCTATAGTATATTTTATCCCTAATGGATTGTTCCTTTCCCCCTGTATTGTTGGTTTTCCCTGGTTGTCTATCTTCGCTAGACCTGCCCATCCCTCCTCCTACAGAATTGTCAATCCTTCCCTAACCCTGCCCCTTCTTCCAGACCCTTCCCTGTCAATCCCCAACCTTCGACGCCCCAGTGGTTGGTTTAAACTGTTCCCTCCCCTTGTGTTCTTTCAATGGTCTGTGCATTGTACTCCCCGCCTTATGTTCCTCCCCCATGTCACCCTGATTAGTTGGAAGTTGTATCCTCTCCCAAGACCTTCCCCACTTATAAGTCCCTGCAAGCCCAGGTTCTGTGCCTTTTTCTGTCCCTGATCCTCCAGGCAATAAACACCTTTGGAAATCACACAGAAGGCCTCTCCCTGTTCCTTGTCCCTGCCCTCGACATGTGCCACCTGTGCTATAGAGCAACTGTGCCCTACAGCTGCACCCCAGATTGCCTGGCTTTCTGGAGCCAGCCCACTCCTGGTGCCGGTGCCGGGAGCTGGCTGGGCTGAAGAACACCGGCATCGCGTCAGCTGCCGCCCAGCCTAGGGCCCTGGGGACCCCTTGCAGAGGCTGTATGAGTCCTTTGGTGCACCAGTGCCCCTGGGTGATTACTCCAATTTTTGGTTGGTGGTACTCCCAGGGGTGAGCCGGTAACCCTCTTGCACCTAAGAGGATCGCTTCCAGGCAGGCGACCTTCCCTGTGGCTTTCTGTTTCCCGAGACCCACAGAGTGGTGAGTACCCTGTTGGACTGGGACTGACCGGGTCAGGGGCTCAAAATGAGAAGAGGGGGTTGATATTTAAGTTTCACGGGGTTTGAGTCCCCTAAGGACGGGTTTTGAGTTAAGTTTCCAGCTATAGTACGGGTTTTAACCCCAAGTGTGGAAGGAAGGAAAGTGGGCAACTGTCTCTGGCCCAGGTAGAGAGGGGGTTGAGGGTGGTCTTGGGACCCTTTTCCTTTAAGTTTCTCCTTTTACCCCAGGGAAGGGCGGATTATTGTTGTGTTGGTGGGATGGGTGCTGATCTGTCAACACAACAAAGGGAGATCTTTTTCCTAGTTGTGGGGGAAAAAGTTAAAGTTTTCAAAGGGATTGTTAAAGGGATTTCTTAAATGGCTGCTTCTTCATTTCTCTCAAATGTCTCCTGATTTTTAAACAAAGGTAAGTGGAGGAACAGTCAAATTGTTTTTCCCCAGTTGATACCCAGGTCCCTCATTCCCCATCCCTCAGTTCTAAACCCTTTCCCCCTAGGCCAGGAGGACTGCGTGGAGCAACCCGCGAAGTGCAGGGCAGCCGGCAATGCCTTGGTCTCCCTGGCTCCCCGCAGCCCCCTCGGCACCTTAGCCCTGGCAGCAAGGCACCGGCTGTCAGGGACCCTTCCCTTATTGCTCAGACCGCTCCCTCTTTCCCAGTAAGTAATCCCCAAGATGCCTTCCAAAGTTGTTTGTTCCCCTTTCTGGTTGAAACCATTATTTATTACATTCAAATTCCCTTAAGTTTTATTAAGTGCATGTTTGTTTGATCATATATGCTTTCCTTGTAATCAGTTAACACTTTGGTTTTACTCTACGTTACTCTTTTGGAGTTTGTTTCTGTAAGTCAATTATTTTAAGGTTAAGGTATTTATCATCTGTAGATTTTAAATAATCTTATCTGTCATATGAGTTATGCCCTTTTAAAGGCAGGAACAACCCCAGTCAAATTGGTGCCGGGCACGGTGGCAGTGGCCTGTAGTCCCAGCTGCCGGGGAGGCTGAGCTCGACAGATCACTTGAGCCCCAGGAGTTCTGGGCTGCCGTGTGCTGTGCTGAGTGAGCATCCAAGTTAAGGACGCTGTAGCAGAATTTATTAGGGCATGTGGGCATGAGGTACTTTGGAATGAGATTTGAACTACCCCAAACTGGGCCTCACTTTCAGGCCTGCCTGGAAGTAGACAGACCTGTGGCGCAGTTAGAAATTCATTTTAAGGTGTGTTTAAGCACTAGATAGCATAGTTATAGTGTGGTTATGGTGCCTTTCTTAAAGGAAAATTTGTTTACATTCCTTTTTATACTGAATGCCAATTAGAAAACACCTGTAACTGTAAACTATCTGAAACTGTATTAACCCCCCTTTCCGGAAGAATAAATGGAGAATGCATGATCTAGCCATGTTGGTCATACATGTGTTGCTCTGTCCAGCTTCCCATTTTAATTAGGAGTTCCCTGGTTTCATCTGGTGCCTGGATCAGGGACTGAGTTCACTTGAATGCGGTTTTTATTGCTTAAATGCAGAGTTTTTATTGCTTAAATGAAGAGTTTTTATTCGCTTGAATGTGGTTTTGAATTTTGCGCTTTAATGCGGTTTTGAAGTTCGCCTAAACGCAGAGAAAGTCTCCGTGCTTGCTTCTGGACCAGAGCAGAGTGGGAACTGAGTTTCCCCCGAACTGCGGACAGTGCCGAGATGAGCGAAGGAGCTGGGAAGCTGGAAGCGTGGCTCGTGGAGTTTCATTTGAAGTGTAACAGTGACACGCAGTGGAGAGAGAGGTAAGCTGCGGTCTGGAAACAAATCAAAAGTAAGATGGAAAAAGAATTCCAAGCCGCGACTCAACTTCTGACAAATATTATCTCAAAAAGAAAAAATAAGATTAAAGAAAGTGAATTAGATCAGTTGGCCCTATGGGCCAGGAAGAGGGAAATTGAGCAAACCATCGCTCGTGTTCAGTGAAACAGAGTGGAAAGAAATAGGCAAGTTGCTATGGGATCTCGCCATCAGTGGCGGGAGAGAAGGAAAGCTGGCTCAGGAGTTAGGAGCCGCTTGGAAAAAGGTTATGAATACCTTGCAGTCATTCTCGGCTGAGCGAAAAGCCGCCCAGGCTGCGATCCAAGCTCTCGAGGGGGTGGCAGATGAGACTAAAGAAGTTCAGAGATCTTATAAGGTTGCAAGGTTTCTTGGTATCAGTAACACGCGTCCAGTGAGGGGAAACGCAGCTCCAATTTGCTCCACATTGCAAGAGGTAGTGAATGCAGTTTCTGAGTGCACGGCTCAGCCATCAGAAGTGCCTCCCGCGACAGCCAGATGGACTGAGATAGAACAGGAAGTGCTGTGCTCCCCAGACCCTGGGGGTGTGGTGGAAGATGAGATCGTAGGCGGGGCTGAAGGCGGAGAGGGGCTGGTACAAGAGACGAAAGAGAGGGGCGGAGATCAGGGCGGTGACGAGAGCGAGGTGGTGCGGCTCCCCCCCGCTCCGGAAATTAAAGCAGCAGCGCACGCGCTGCCGGCCCGAACCACCAAAACAAACATGGAGTCCTCCATGGCCACTTCCGCCCCAGGAACCGCGAGGCTGGGGGCTGCCGTGACCCCCACAACAGCAGCTCCACAGCCAGCCATGGTGCAGCCAGCAGCGCATTTTTCAGCAAGCCACAGCGACGCAGTGCCCCCTGCCCTCTGACTCCGATTCAGATGGTGAAAATCCCGATCCCAATTTTCATGACACGCCGCAACTACAGAATAAATCACAGCTTGCAAACAAACTGCAGCACATAATAGCCAAGCTTGCTGAATTATCAAACCACCAAACTCAATTAGAACAGCAGACGGCTGCGGTTTCCCAATTTTCCCCACAAAACAGGCAGAATCGCACAGCTTTGCAGTCTGCACAGCCTGCTCCATCGTTTCCACTTTCTGCACAGCAGATGGTGCTGCCAGTCGCCCGACAGAATCCAATACAAAGGTGCTGGGCCAATGTCTTGAAAGATGCAGTCCTCAAAGGAGACTTACTCGTACCTAACTCAATTTTGTCCAGTTCTTATAGAAAATGCCCAGGCTCGGTGGAAACCTCACGAATGGAAGGTATTGAGTTCAGCAAAGCACACAGTTACTACTTATGGAATAAGGTCAGAAGCAGCCAGAAACATAATTCAGTACATCTTCACAGCAGATGTACTTTGCCCTGCAGACTGTACTAACATTGCTTCCCTGCTGCTAACACCCTCACAGCTCCTCATTTTTAAAAGAGAGTGGAGGCGTTTGGCAATTGAAGAGGCAAATAAACATCAAGAAATAGGGGATCCTTTTTATGGTCTTCAACCCAATATGCTGACAGGACAAGTACCATATGCTACAACCAACGTCCAGCTCACCTTCCCCATTGAGGTTCATCAGATGGCTCAGACATTGGCCCACAGAGCCTTGCATTTAATTCCTGACAAAAAGAAACCTGCACCATATGCTACCATCAGGCAAGGGGCCACAGAACCGTATGGACAATTTATTGATAGACTGTCAGCTGCTTTAAAAGATGCACAAGACCTAAATACAGACGGCAGGAATACCTATTTTGTTCCCTCGCCTTTGAAAATACCAACTCATGTATCAGAGCCATCCTGGCTTATCCCAGCTGGTGGGGAGTCCGGTGCTCTGGACCTGTGGAGGCTGAGCCACCCCGAAAAGTATCTCCTTGGAGACACTCCCTAGGGGGTCAGAAGCGCTCCCTCAGCTGGTAGAGGACGATTCAGCAGGGGGCAGAGCAGCGATTCAGCTCTTGTGATTTCGCTCAGTGATTTCCAGCTCCTGCCCCTGTGAGATTCGCCTCTCCTGTTGCCGGCCTGGAGAGTGAGAGAGAGAGGGTCTCGTTCGGTGGTTCCACATAAGCAGCTTTATTACAGAGGCATCAGCGAAGGTGGCCAAGGACAAGAAGCCCTGGATTTAGGGAGATTTCAGGGAGTTTTATAGGGAGCTAGGTGGGAGGGGGGAAGGGTACAAAAGCCAATTGGTTACAACAGATCTACATAAGGTCCCGAGGGTGCTTGTGGGTCTTCAGAAAGGTCGCCGTGACAGAAAGGTTTGCTTTGTTGTCTCAGGGTCTGGCGGGGTTGCGAAATTATTCTTCCCTCCAAGGGAAAGCCACCGGGGCTCCACCCACCCCCACACTGGCTACCCTACCCCAAGGGTGTACAGTTGACAAGATGCTGATACAAGCAACCAGAGCGGAACAAAGTGACCAGACAGCAGCATTCGCAACGGCCATGAAAGATGCAATGCAGAAACAAGCACACATCATTGCAGCTGCTCTGTCAGGAGGCAATATCAATTTTCCCAGCAACAACGAAAATCCATCATCTGACATTCCTGATTTTCAGTGTGATGAAACAGGCCATGTCATGCTAGGGCCTGCACCGACAACTTTGGACTCAATTCAATGATGAACAAGGGATGAAAGAAGAAAACAACCTGCAGTTGTGATACATCACCATGCAGTGAAGAAGGGAAGACCACAGGCGATTCCAGGACTTTATGTTTATCGCAAGAACATGAGAACGGGTGAATGACAAGGACTCAGTTTTGTGTTATTTAATGTTTGTAGTTGTATGTGTGTTTCTGCAGGAGAAGCAGAACCTGTTTGGTGCCGAGTCAATTTACCCGTGTATGTTCCCAGTCAGAGAGAACAGCTAACAGTGATAACAACGGTGACAACAACGATGTACCTTAGAGCACCCTATGACAGCCCTGAAACTGCTGAAAACTGATTTTGTAAAATACAAAATATAATTATGGTTATAAAATTAAGTTTAATAATAAGTTGGTTTTAGTATTTAGAATTAAGCAATAACCATTTAAATTGTTTGTTTTAGTTAGTGGTTTGGTGAAAAAGATATATTATTTCTTTTGTACTTGTTTAATTGGAGTGTTGGTGAATTTTATGATAGAGTTCAGAGCTTGAACTCAAGCCAAAATTAACCCAAAAAGTGTTTTGGGAGCATAAGCTGTTGCCATTGCACCAAATTTCAAAACCACTGGTACCGAGCCCTGAGAATTTG
This sequence comes from Phylloscopus whistleri, assembly GCA_017589585.1. Taxonomy (NCBI): domain Eukaryota; kingdom Metazoa; phylum Chordata; class Aves; order Passeriformes; family Phylloscopidae; genus Phylloscopus; species Phylloscopus whistleri. The sequence goes on along the minus strand of JADMLD010001601.1, from coordinate 310,371 downwards.
ATCATTTGGGCTATATGCCAGAAAAATATTGCTTAATATTTGGACCTTTTGCCATAAAATCAGGTTTGTTGTCCATGAAAGAAAAGCAGTCAAAAAATGGCAACACTTTACTGCTTTTTGAGTTCCCATTGTATTATAATTATTTTGAATTTGTTAGGCCATTTTTAAAATTGATTTATAAACAAGTTTCATAGCTGAAGAGCAACATGAGAAAATTTGTGGTTGTTGACACTCCATTTGACAAATGGCTTGATTTATGGGGTTTTATTGGGTAGATCAAAGATTTGATCTGTTTTGGTATAATGATTTTGTTGTTATTATAGTTATTTTAGTTTTTATGCTTGTTTGTTATAATGTATGCAAAAATAATTAGCTGTGCTTTTAAGTTACCTTAAAAAGAAAATGGTGGAGATGTAGCAAATTGATCTGAGCTATCCCAAACCAGGCCTCAGTTTTAGGCCTTTCTACGAGTGGACAGACTTGTGGCGCAGTTATAATTTAGTTTAAGGTGTGTTTAAGCATTAGATAGGATTGTTATAGTGTGGTTACGGTGACTTCCTTAAGGGTGAAATTGTTTACATTCTTTCTTACACTGAATGCCAATTAGAAAACACCTGTAACTGTAAACTATCTGAATTGTATTTAACCCCGCTTTCCAGAGGAATAAACAGAGAACGTATGATTCAGCCACACTGGTTTTTGTTCTGCGTTGCTCGGTCCAGCTTCCCACTCTAATTAAGAGTTCACTGGCTTCACTTTTAATACAAATTTAAGGGAATTTGAATGCAATAAATAATGGTTTCAACCAGAAAGGGGAACAAACAACTTTGGAAGGCATCTTGGGGATTATTAACTGGGAAAGAGGGAGCGGTCTGAGGGATCAGGGAAGCACCTTGCTGCCAGGGCTAAGGTGCCGAGGGGGCTGAGGGGAGCCAGGGAGACCAAGGCATTGCCAGCTGCCCTGCGCTTCGCGGGTTGTTCCACGCAGTCCTCCTGGCCTAGGGGGAAAGGGTTTAGAACTGAGGGATGGGGAATGAGGGACCTGGGTATCAACTGGGGAAAAACAATTTGACTGTTCCTCCACTTACCTTTGTTTAAAAATCAGGAGACATTTGAGAGAAATGAAGAAGCAGCCATTTAAGAAATCCCTTTAACAATCCCTTTGAAAACTTTAACTTTTTCCCCCACAACTAGGAAAAAGATCTCCCTTTGTTGTGTTGACAGATCAGCACCCATCCCACCAACACAACAATAATCCGCCCTTCCCTGGGGTAAAACTCACCACTCTGTGGGTCTCGGGAAACAGAAAGCCACAGGGAAGGTCGCCTGCCTGGAAGCGATCCTCTTAGGTGCAAGAGGGTTGCCGGCTCACCCCTGGGAGTACCACCAACCAAAAATTGGAGTAATCACCCAGGGGCACTGGTGCACCAAAGGACTCATACAGCCTCTGCAAGGGGTCCCCAGGGCCCTAGGCTGGGCGGCAGCTGACGCGATGCCGGTGTTCTTCAGCCCAGCCAGCTCCCGGCACCGGCACCAGGAGTGGGCTGGCTCCAGAAAGCCAGGCAATCCGGGGTGCAGCTGTAGGGCACAGTTGCTCTATAGCACAGGTGGCACATGTCGAGGGCAGGGACAAGGAACAGGGAGAGGCCTTCTGTGTGATTTCCAAAGGTGTTTATTGCCTTGAGGCCCCAGAAGATAGGACTGAACACAAAAGATTTTCTGGGGTTGAAAGTCAACAAATCCACTCTCCCCAAGTAATTCCCAGTGTCTGTCTGTGTCCTGATGGATGTTCCTGCCCCTGCATTCCTCCAGGTGCCAGGAAGATGTGGAGACCCCCCAAGCCAGGTGTCTTCCCAACAGGGATCACCAGGACCACGGATCACCAGGGCTCTGCCGAATGGGGTTCACTGGGGATCATCCAACGCCGATCCTCCCACAGGGGATGGAGCTGGAGAAGCGCAGGAAGCTCTTCCCGCTCTCAGGGCACTCCCAGGGCTTCCCTTAGTGGCTCCTCTGTTGGTGTTTGGTCAAGTGAGAGCTCTGTGAGAAGCTCTTCCCACACTCAGGACACTCGTAGGGCCTCTCCCCGGTGTGGAAGCGCCGGTGGACAGTGAGGTGTGAGTTCTGCTTGAAGGCCTTCCCGCAGTCAGGGCAGCAAAAGGGCCTCTCCTCTCTGTGAATCCGCTGATGGACGAGGAGATTGGAGCCGGTGTGAAACCTCTTCCCACACTGGGTACACTCGTAGGGCCTCTCCCCAGTGTGGATGCTCTGGTGGTGTTTCAGGTGGGAGCTGCGTCCAAAGCTCTTCCCACATTCCAAGCAGGTGTGGGGCCCTTCCCCAGTGTGGATCACCTGGTGCCAGATCAGGGCTGAGCTTACTCTGAAGCTCTTCCCACATTCCCCACACTTGTAGGGCTTTTCTCCAGTGTGGATCATCTGGTGTCGCCGAAGACCTTGTTTCAGGCTGAAGCTCATCCCACACTCCCCACACTGGTAGGGCTTTTCCCCTGTGTGGATCACCTGGTGCTTGAGCAGGTAGCCCTTCCACCTGAAGCTCATCCCACATTCCCCACACTCGTAAGGCCGTTCCCCAGTGTGGATCAGCTGATGCTCAAGCAGGTGGAAGCTCCGGCTGAAACTCTTCCACATTCCAAGCACTTGTGGGGCTTCTCCCCTCCATTAGGCTTCTCCTCCAGCTCTGAGCTCCGGATGGATCTCTGGCCGCCCCCCTGGCACAGGGAGGGTCTTTCCTCCTCACAGCTCCCTGGACTGGCTTTGCAGCCCCTCCTCCTGCGGGATCTCCGGGGCTTTTCCTCCTTCTCCATCCGGACACTCCTTGGGAATGACAAATCCTGGTTTGGAGAGAAAACAAGAGGAGAGAGCCTTAGGCTGGGGGTTCCTCCTTGCCCAAGTTCATCTCAGGAAATCATTGGGCACCTTGTGTCTGTAAGAACCTCCAAAATACCAAGATTCAGCCCAAAAGTGCTCCAAACATCAAGACACAGAACAAAAACTCAACAAATATCCAGACTCAGCCAAAACCTCTTCTAAACCATAAGGATGTCCTGCAAACAGGGGACCCCAAGGAAGGAAGAAGAGGAAAGTGTCTTGACAAACAGATGCTGGGAATCTCCTTGGAGACAGGGCCAGGCACTTGGATGGAAGGAAGGCACAGAAGAAGCCCTCAGTTCCAGAAAATGTTATTAACTGACAACACACACTGCTGCTCAGCCAAGGTCCTGCTCAATTCATGGACTTGGAGAAGAAGAACAAAGACTTAACAGAGCTGTGAATATCCCTACCTAGACAGAAGTGGGGGGCATATTAAGGAGGGTATGTGGTAGGTGCATTGGGAAGTCTGTACCTCTCAAGTACTTCAGCCACTGGGGAAAGGGAGAGGGAGATGATGCCAGGAAAATCAGGATGAAAAGGAAGCTGCATCCTCCAACAACTGGAGAGACCCCATGGGAAATGTCCCATGGCCTCTCCCTCTTTTTATGAATGAAATGACTTCTACAGGACTCCTCTGCCTTCTGTGTGGACACAAACCTCTGGTGAGTGGAATTTTTCCACACACCTTGGGGCTCCTCTGGAATTCCTTCCACCGCCCGGGGCAGCGGGCAGTGAGTGGAGCTGAAGGTGCCTCACCCAGTTTGGGTGATCGGCTCCCTTGGGTGGCGGCGGCACCAGGGATTGACTGGGGACCCGAGAGTGTCCAGGAGACAGACAAGTGAAAGATCAGGGGGGTCTGTGAAGAGTCAGCAGGGAGAGAGCACTGAAAATCTCATCAGGGAGGGCACTGGGATCTTGAGAGAGGAAACATGGCAGGGCACCCATGCAGGGTGGAAGAGGGAAAGCCAGGAAGGGGTCCCGGCAAAAGGGATGATGAACCCAAAATATCTCTGAAGGGTCCCATGGGAGAATGTTGAGGCAGTTGGCACATTCTCCCAGAGGTAATTAAGGACATGGACACCCAGGGGGGCAATTAGGGAAGTCAAGAAGGGATTTAGACAACAGGGGATGGATGGTGTTGGTGTGCTGGGAAGGGAAAGGGTGAAGGGGAGTGTGCAGGAATATGGTTAAGGCAAGAAGCAGCAGCAGGAATCGCTGTGGGAAGAAAAAGGAAAAGAGGAGGAAGAGAAAAATACTGAGGACTGGGACGTTCCTCAGCAGGATGCAATGCTCAGAATTTGTCAGCTGCTGCAGATCTCTTGTATCCCTGGTTTCCAGGAGAGGAAAACAAGGAGGTCAGCACCCTCATCAGGAGCAAGTCCACCCCTGCATGGACATGGATTGGGAGGGGTGGCAGAGCTCCAATCACACCAGGGACCCACCGCACTGGAGCCCTTGAGAACATTCAGGGTGGCTCTGCATCGACAGGAGGCCTTTCCTCACAGACACAGGGGCCTCTCCATCCACTCTCAATCTCAGACCTAAGGGGGGAAAATGCCAAAAATGTCTTTGATTATTCAGGTGATAAGTGGGAAAGATGAGCAGCTGTGTTTTATTCAACCACTATTAGCAGATGTGGGATGGGTTGGAAATGCAGGAATTTTCATTTGCTCCTAAATGTGATTGTCATTTACTGGGAACGGATTTAATGGCTAAACGGGGAATGCAAATTAATATTGTCAAAGGTGATACACAGGCTAGTTCTCCTGTACCTTTGTGACAAATGTCTGGCAAGGCCTGTGCTGAAGTGAACCCAGAAGTGTGGGCAGCCCCAGGGAAATTGGGAAAATCAGATCCCCAGCCTCTCCAAATGACTCTGAAGCAACCAGGACAAGTGGGGTCTAAAAGCAATACCCCATTCCAAGGGAGGGAAGGAAGGTCTTACAGCCTGGTATTGAGCCCCTGGGAAAGGCAGGGCTTTTGGAGCCAGGGGTCTCTCCCTGTAATGCTCCTATGCTGCCAGGCAAGAAACTGGATGGATGGAGACCAGAGGGAAAGCAGAATTTTTAAGTGTTAAAAACCTGACAAACTGAGACTCCTGCCCTGGACCGCCCAGAAAGGAAAAAAGAATTTGAATTGTATGTGGATGTTAAACAGAGCCAGGCCAAAGGAATTCTTGGGCTCAAATGTTGAACCCAGTGCCCAGAGAGTGGCCTCATTGTCTGCAGAATTGAGCAGCCACAGCTTTAATGGAACTGAGGCCTGAGAACTGATGGCAGGAGAATCTCCCAAAGTCTGGCACCCAGCCCAAGCTTTGGTAACCACAAGAGCTTCTAAAGGGGTGAGCAGTGCTCGGTTATTACAGGATGGAACTTGTTCAGTGGCACAGGAGGATTCAGAATTGAGGACAGGGGAAGGGTTTAACCCAGCCTGCTGCTTGAACAGCCTGCACAGGGGGAATGGGAAGAAACCCATGACTGCATTCAAGTGACAGAGCTCCAGGCCCAGGCTAGGAGAGATTTATGAGACATTCCGTGGCCTGAGGGAAAAATGTGTTTAGGGATGGGTCTTCAAGGGCAGCAGAAGGGAAGAGAGTTACAAGACATGCTATTATTTAGGAAAGGGAATCAGGCAAAGCACAGGTTACCACCCACATGGTCAGCTCAACCGGCAGAGCTGTGTGTGCTTCTGAGAGCCTGGGACTGAAATGCCCTGAGCAGGAAGGCTTAAATATCTTCTGCTAACACCATGTCACCTAACAGGATGGCCAAAAGCAATTCTGACTGCTTCAGTCATCACTGGATCACTTATTAAGGTATTTCTAAAACAAATAATTCAAAGGGAAGGGATTGTGGAAGCAATAGTCTCAGATGGGGAACTCATTTCACAGGAAAGATCCTTCAGGGGGTTATGGCAGCTTTAGGAACACAATGGGACTTCCACAATCACTGGCACCCCCAGAGCTCAGGTCAGGTAGAAAGAATGAATGGGGAAATAAAGAAACACCTTTGGAAGCTGGTGATAGAAACCAAGATGCCATGGGTACAGCTTTTGCCATTGGCTTTGCCAAGAATAAGAGCCAGACTCAAAGCAGATACTCAATTCTCTCCCTTGGAATTGGTGTTTGGAATTCCTTACCCTGGTCATTCTCCACCACGTGCAGGGTGCAGATAAGGGATGCATATTTCAAGCAGCCTCTGGCCAGAATCCTGTCTCCTGTGAAATCCCTCCCACAGGAAGCTCGGCTGGCACAGACCCTGCCTTGGGACTTTGCTGCTCACAACATCCAACCAGGACATCGGGTCCTGCCCAAGGAGTGGGAAGAAGCAGCACTGGTGGCCAAGTGGCCTGGCCCATCCCAAGTGTCCCTGAGCACAGAAGCAGCCCCAGCACAGCTGAACACGGGGGGACCCCTCACCCTGGGCTCAGGGTCTCCGAAGCCCCCGAGATTTGGACTTCCCGGCTGCAGGAGGAGGATGGGAGCCTGCGACTGCCCCTGCACTGAAGGGAAGGGAGCAGCAGCCAGGGCTCCACAGCCCCGGGGGAAGCCCCTGTGCCTGCCCACAGATCCTCTGCTGGAATGCTCTGCCTGGGCACCCTCCCTTGGCATCTCCAGGCACTGCGGGCCAATCCTTGCTGCCACTGCTGCAGCTTCAGTGCTTTCTGTGCCTGCACTCGCCACGGGCTGGGGAGACAACGGGACAATTCCACTCTGGGGCTCAGGCAGACTGACACACGGGGCTGGGTGGGATTAGATGGTTGGAAAATAGACCGACCTTAAAATTGTTTTTTATTTTATTTCTCCACTCAGCGCTCAGGCTTGGTTTGCCTTTGCCCTGGGGAAAGGAATTTTAAAGGTTTTATTTTAAGGGATGTTACACCACTCAACAGAGATGAGTTGAACATCTCACCAGACTGGGAAGAGCCCAAAAGATCCCCACAGAGAGAACGACCATCAACAAAACATCAACCACCATCAGCAAACAGCAACCAACACCCACCCCAGACACTGCCCCTGGAAGAGCTGCAGACACCTGGTCTGGAAAAGGCTGATAAGGAAATCCAGGAGTGCAGACCTAATTAACATCAGAGGAAAAGGAATCCGGGTCCAACAGGAAATCAAATACTCAGAACTCAGCAACTTGGAAGCAAGGAATATCAAACCAATGGATTTCTCTGGGTTCAGACTGTAAAAAGTTTAGGAAAAATCCCGTAAAACACCCATGTCATGGAATGATTTTCTCTTCACAACAGGCTATGTGTAGATGAAATGATTTCTGTTGCCCATCCTGGCCAGAATTAAGTAATGCCTTGACTCTCTAACACTGAAGATATTGTTGGAGAGTTCTGGTTTTTCCCACAGTTTCTGTGACAAGATGACACCATTAGAATAATTTTTGTAATAATCCTACTTCTAGATTGTCAGTTAGGTTTGGACCAGGGGTGGGAGAATCAATTTGTAGTCTTAGGAGAAGAAGTAGAAAAACCTTGATTGCTTTGGAATGTTTTTGTGTATGTTTGTGTGTGGCTCTTAGTGACTGCAAAATTTTGGTACATGGGTTTTTCAAAGTTCACCTTTAGGTTGCATCTTGCAAAACTAAAAGAGCTTTAAAGGTGACCCCTAAACACATACACAGTTTTAAATATTGTTAAAGAAAAAATGCAGATTGTGGGAGCCCACATGTGAGTCATTCAATGGCTGCCCTGGAAGAGAAGCTTCCTCCCAGGCAGGCAGGAGAGGAGCTTTAGAAATGCAAATTAACACTGCTGGGGAAAAGTGTGGACAATGCTCCAGGGGCTTCTTGCCTGGGGCAGGAATTGGGCTGATTCCCTCTGTCCCTCAGCCCAAGCTCTGCCTGCTTGCACATATGGAATTGGCACAGCCAAGGGCAGAGCCCAGAGGGAGGATCTCTGTCTCTGCAACAGAAATTGGTTCAGCTGCAAAGGGAAACAGCAAATGGAGAATGTTGGGAAAGCTTCACTAAAATCAGTGGGGGGAATCATCCCTCTCCCCACTCCAACATGTGCTGTCACTGTCTGTGTCACACAGGGAGCATCAGACCACTGGGGGGTTCTGCTACCACAGGTTCAGAGAAATCAGTTGGGAATCCAAGTCTGTGATGATTTAATTAGAAAAAGGAGACAAATTGACGCAGCCCTGGCTGGAGGGACCACCCAAAAATGGGGAAAAGATGAACGGCCACCAGAACAAATCCCACAACACCATGGACCAGCTCCTGGGAACCCCAACGAATTCATATCAGGACCCAGAGAACCCAGTGATCATTTCAATGGCATAAATGAAACGGCTACAAAAGCACACGGAATAAGGTCACTGAGAATAATCCCAAAACCAAAGAGGACCCAGGAAGAAAAAAGCAGAGTCAATGAGTGAATCTGCTTGGAGACAGGGCCAGGGACTTGGAGATAAAGAAGGAACGGGAGAAACCATCAGTTTCAGAAAATGTTACTCACTGACACGGACTGCTGCTCAGCCAAGATCCTGCGAAATTCCTGAACATGGAGAAGAAGAACAAAGCCTGAACAGAGCCATGAATATCGGATGTTATACAAAAGGGGGGTGCATATTAACGAGGACATGCAGCAGGCGGATCGGGAACTCTGAACTTTCCAAGGAACTTCGCCACTGGGAAAAGGAAGAGGGAGATGCAGAAGGGAAAATCAGGATAAAAAGGAGGCCGCGGACTACAACAATTGGAGAGACCGCATGGCAAATGCCGCATGGCCTCTCCCTTTGTTCATCAACAAAGCCACTTTTACAGGACGCCTCTGTCTCCTTCGGGCACAGAAACCTCTGGCCATGCGAATTTTCCCGCACAGGCCCGGGGACAGCGCAGCCACCTCCGTCCTACCCATAGGAACCGGGACGAGCCAGCGCTGCTCCGGCACCGGCTCTTGCCCAGGCACCCGCGGGAAGGAGACCGCGGGCAGCCGCTCCCGCAGCGCCCTCAGGGCACGGGGAACACGGCGCGGACACGGCACAACCGAGCCACAACCAGAGCCCCCTGCCGCCCCCTCCGCCCGCAGCCAGCCCCGAGCCCCGGCACAATCCAGCGCGGCTCCCACCTGCGCCGGGGCCGCCTCCGAGCTCCGCCGCCGCCTCACCGGGCTCCGGCCGCTGCCGCCGCTCTGGGGCCCGAACAAACGCTCCTGCAATGGCGCCTCCAGTGCGGGACGGGACGCGGGCGTTTTTCCGCTCTGCTCTGCCCAATCAGCGCGCAGCGAGAGCCAAGAGTGACGGCAGAGCCAGCCAATCGCGGCGAGTGGCGGGCTCTGCAGACGGCACAGCCTCTCAGGCCCCGCCCCCGGGCTGTCTGAGGGCAAAGCCGCAGATCAGGAACCGCCCTGGGACGCGCCCGGGCCCCAGCCGGGATTGAGCTGGAAACACAAAGTTCTCCGCACCTCCCGGCCCGCCTTGCCCAGCCCTGCGTGCTGGGTGCCTCCGACTCAGCGGGAAGCCCTGAAGCCTCACTTCTCCTACCCCCTAACTAGGAGCATCAGTTCGTCACTTTGATTTCCCCGAAAAAGGGAAAACAGCCCCAAACCCCTGTCAATGAGTGGAAGAGGGGAGAGATTTCTGGCAGAAAACTCACAAAATTTAGAGCACGGTCATGAGAAGTAAATGAAGACCCTTCAAATCAGCCTCCCCTCACGCCTCCCTCCTTCCAGCTCCACCTCCTACCCCGGCAGAGCAGGGAGACAGGGAATGGGGCCATGGTCAGTTCGTGCCCCGGGGCTTTTCCGGCTGCTCAGGGACAGGAGCTGTTCCCCTGCTGCAGCCTGGGCTCCCTCCCACTGCAGAGTTCTCCAGGAACTCCTTCAAGCTCAGCCCATCCCGTGGGGAACAGCCCCCTCAAGCTGGTGCAGCGTGGGTCACTCTGCCACAGGCTCAGCCCTTCAAGGACAGGCTGCTCCAGCGGGGGCCCCTCTGCCCGCAGGTGTCCCCCGGGGTCACAGCCTCCTGTCAGGCATTGCCCTGCTCTGCCATGGACTCCTCCAGGGGCTCTGGGGGATCTCTGCATCCCCCCGGATCTCAGCATGCGGCACCTCAGTCTTTGGAGGCACCACGGATTGGCTCTGCTGGACACGGAGGAAGCTTCTGGCAGCTCCTCTCAAAACCCAGCCCTGAACAACCCCTGCTACCAAAACCAGGCGCTGCAATCCCAATACAGCTCCAAAAATGGGGTCCCAGATCTACAGGAGCTCAGGTTGACCCAAAATTGGGATGGAGATTTCCAGGGGCTCAGGGGTGCACAAAAAATGAGGCCCCAGCTGAGGGTGTTCTCTGCTTGGCTGAGCACTGCCCGAGGGCTGGGGCTGCCCCACAGGGGGACACCCTCCTCCAGCGGGGATGTCCCGCACACGGGGGATGCCCACAAGACCCTCAGAAACCCCGGGCTGGGCTGGCCCTGCCTGGGTGCCAGGAGCCACTGATAAATATGAGGAGCCAATAATTGATTGCCAATTAGATAAACTTTATTAAAGTTGACAGGCAATGAGTTATTAGATCCCGGATAGCTTATCTAAAATCCGGTCTCTTTTAACCATCCTCTGACTTTTAACTGATTTCAGCAAAGCTTATTTTTTCCAGCTAAATCAGCAATACATTGTTGTCTATAACCTTAGCTTTTTAAAGTCTTCAAATTTAGTGTCTCAATAATAGCAGTAACAAGAGTTCATAGTGGTAATAAAACCCCTGGCAGACCTATACCAGGTTTGCATGGCCAGGTGTTGGTAAGGGGGGCTCAAGGAGCACCATATGTGAGAGGCTGCTGGAATCAGCTGCTCCTCCATGTCCCGCAGAGGCAACGCCAGCCGGCTCCAGGACGGACCGGCCACAGGCCAATTCTGGGCCACGCAGAAATGGTGGGAACACCTTTGGGATAACAGATTTAAGAAAATCGTTTATGGTGTAGTTGTGACTGTGACCAGGGAAGAGCAGGGGGAGAACATGGGAGAGGAACAACTCTGCACACAGCCAGGGCAGGGCAGGAGGAGGAGCAGGAGCTGCTGCAGCTGCTGGAGCTGATTGCCCTGAGATTCCGTGGTGCAGTCCCTGCTGAGGCAGCTGGGCCCCTGCAGCCTATGGAGGGCACCGAGTGCACAGACGCACCTGCAGCGCCTGCAGGAGCCCGTGCCAGAGCAGGGGGATGCCTGAGTGGAGGCTGTGACCCCATGAGAAACCTGTGCTGGAGCTGGGACCTGACAGGGACATGCAAACCCATGGAGAGAGGAGCCCACGCTGGAGCAGGGTCCTGGTAGGACTTGTGAGCCCATGGAAGAGTGACCCACGTTGCAGCAGTTTGTGAAGAACTGCTGTCCAGGAGATGAACTCATGTTGGAGAAGTTCATGGAGAAGTGTCCCTGGGAGGGACCCCTGGCACAGCAGGGGAACGACTCCTCTCCCTGAGCAGCAGGAGAAAAGATGTGATGAACTGACGACAACCCCCATTCCCTGTCTCCATGCACCTACTGGGAGAAGAGGTAGAGCTGGAAGGAGGGAGGGAGGGGCAGAAGGTGTTTTTAAAGCTTTATTTTACTTCTCACTATCCTGCTCTGATTTTGATAGCAATAAATTCAATTAATGTCTCTAATTTCAAACCTGGTTTGCCCATGATGGCATGTGCTGAGTGATCTGTCCCAGTCCTTATCTCAAAACATGAAGGCTTCATTCTGTTTTCTCTCTCCTGTCCATCTCTGCAGGGGAGTGAGAGAGCAGCTTTGGTGGGTGCCTGGCATCCAGCCAGGGTACACTGACTGCACTTCCTCTCCTTCATTCTGTCTTTCTTTCCAGAGGTCCCAGTGCAGAGGTTGAGTGGGGCTTTGATGGAGGGAGTGAAGGTGGCGGGGAGTAGTGGGGACAGGAGGCACAGGGATGTGGGACAGGCATCAGAGGGGCGCAGGCAGCTGGCAGGGGGCAAGGCCTGTCCCCCTGGCCCTGCAGCAGCCCCATGCCCTGCCCAAGGCGCTCCCAGCAGGGGCTGGGCCCCAGAGGCAGGGGCAGAGCCCAGTCCCGGGGGCGGCGTTTCTGCCCCGACCCCCATCCAGCCCAGCCTCCCCCGTGTGCGCAGTGACCGCTGGCACGGGCTGCACTGGGCAGCGTGACCTGCTGGGGACATTGAGAGCTGCCCCCACGGTGACACTGCCCTTGGGATTTCACAGGCACCAAACAAATCCCAGCCAGCCCTGCCCCTTGTCATGTCCCAGGCACTCAAGAGCATCACAGCCAGCCCTGCTCCTGGTGATGTCAATGGCCCTACAAGTTTATCAAATTTGGGAAGAGCTTTTCCAAGAGCTCTCACTTGACTCAACACCAATGGAGGCACCACTAAGGGAAGCCCTGGGAGTGCCCTGAGTGCAGGAAGAGCTTCGTGCGCTGGTCCAGCTCCATCCCCCATGGGATGATCCGCGCTGGATGAACCCCAGGGACCCCAGGTGGGCACAGCCCCAGTGATCTGTACTGCCAGTGATCCATGTTGGGAAGACACCTGGCTGGGAGGCTTCACTGCTTAATGGCTCCCCCACACCTTGTTATTCTTTTAATTTCTCTTTATCCTTTCAAAACACCCCAAACCAGGATAAAAATAAAGATGTTGGACTAAAAGACTGATGGGGACATGGTGTGTACATGGCCATGGACGGTGACATGGGGGGATCCTGCAGGGGATGTGGGGGATGCTGGGTGGGAGGGAGTCGAGGGTTCCTGGCAGGGCCTTGGGGGCTGCTCAGGGCTTTGGGCTCCCCAGGCTGAGCGGCTCCAGCTGTGCTGGGAGACCCTGGCAGAGGTTTTGGGGCAGCTGATCATGGACCCCCTGCCCTGGAACTGCCCATGTCCCACCATCTTGGTTCCCGGTGTCCCCTGTCCAGGATCCGCCCCCCTCATGCTGTGACTCCCCTTTGCCCCCAGCCTGTTCCTGTGTCACCCCACTCCCGGTCCCCTCCTGCTCCCATCCCAGTCTGGATCCCATTCCTGGTCTCATTCCTTGTCCCTGTTCTGTATTCTCTGTCTGGCTGCAATTCTCATATTCCCAGTCCAATATTTCCTGTCCTGTTCTCATTTTCATATTCATGGTCCCTTGACTTTGCTGGGCCTCCTGCCACGCCTGCATTTCCATTGCTATATTCCCTGTCCTGTTCCCATATTCCCAGTCCTGTCCCTGTATTCCCGTTTCTGATCCGGGTCCCACCTTCTTAATTGCAATCCCACATTCTGTCTATGCTTGCTGCTTCCATATTCCCTCTCCCGTTCCTATATTCCCATTCGGGCCCCATTCCAGGTCCGTGTCCGTATTCCCGGTCACTATCCCCATTCCCAATTCTTTCCCACGTCCCTTTCTCGTATTTTGAATCCCACTCCCGGTCTTGGTCCCCGTTCTCAGGCCCTGTCCCTGGTCCCATTCCCTGTTCTCGGTCCCTGTCCCTATTCCTCGTACGATTCTCAGTCCCTGTCCGCAATTCCCGGTCCCACTCCGCGTTGTTGTTCCCATTCCGGGCTCCGGTCCCGTATTTCCGGTGCCATTGTTGGTCTCGGCCCCGTAGTACCGCTCCCCGTCCCCATTCCCGGTCCCATTCCCGCTCCCTGTCCCCATTCCCGCTCCCTCTCCCCTCTCACCGGACGCCGCCACCATCGCTCCGGCCCCCCCCCGGCCCTCACCTCACCGGGGAAACCCCGCGCTGCTCCCGCCCACCAATCACAGCGAGCGATTGCTCCTCTATTTGCATAACCACGCCCTCTGGTTTGGCCCCTCCCAGCGCCGGCTGCAGCCGCGTCCGGGCGCTGTTTCCTCCCAGTTCCCTCCCAGCGCTCCCAGTAAGAGCAATACCGGGAGGGAAAGTGCTCCCAATTCCTTCCCGCTGCTCCCAGGATCGCTCCCAGTGCTGCGCGGGGCGGGACCGCTTTGGAACCCCCCAGGGCTGAGCGCGGCTGCTCTTGGGTGTCGGCACCGCCCGGGCCGGGCTGGGAGCGGAGGAGGAGCGGGAGGAAGAGGAAGATCAGGAACAGGAGGCGGGAGGAGGAGGAGGAGGAGGCGGAAGGCCAGGACAAAGAGGAAGAGGAGCACCAGGACCGGGCCGCATCTCTCCCGGCTCCGGCAGCATCGCTCCCCTCGGAACCCGCAGATGAGCGGGAATGGGGAGCTCGCCCCGATTCCGATGGGGCCCTCTTCGGGAGGGTTTCTTTTCTGGGCAGGGGGTATTTGGATCTTGCAGGTCCCCACAACCGAGCCAGAAATTCCCCTGGAAGGATCTTGGGGGGTCCCACGCGGCGATGGCCCGGTACCGGTGGGCAGAGGGGCGATATCGGGTTTGGGGAGAGCGCAGAGGGGCGATCCTGGGGCGGGGGGACCCCGCCAGAATAGAGGAGTGAGGGAGCCGGGACATGAGCGGGGTCCGGGCCCCCCGAGGCTGAAAGGGGCGCTGACTTCTGCAGCTGCACTTGGGCAGCGGGACCATCAAACCCAAAGCGCTCAGTCCATGTTTTCCCACCCAAACCAGGATTTCCCCTTCCGAAACCTTGGCCAGATGGAGGAGGAGGAGGCAGCGAGGAAGAGGAAGATGTCCCGGGAGCCCCAGGCAGGTGAGGACGAAGTCACTGCCCCTTTCCCCCTCTCTCCTGCTCCATCTCCCGGCCCAGCCTGGACCCCGGGTGCAGGACAACCCCGCTGTCGACACCGTCCTGCCAGGGATGCACTGGGGGGATCTGCTTCCCCTTCCCTGTGGCACGGAGGCAAATCCCATCCTCTCCTTGTCCTTCCTCCCCCAGACAAGGAGCTGAGGATGGAGTCCAGTCTGCAGCAGAACCTCATGGAAGACACCATTTTGAGCGGCTCCACGGTGCAGGAATCCAACAGGGAGGAAAAGCCCCGGAGATCCCGCACGAGGAGGGGCTGCAAACGCAGATCATGGGGATCCCAGGAGGAAAGGTCCACCCTGGGCCAGGGAGGCGGCCGCAGGTTGGAGCCGGGGGTGCCTGAGCAGCTTCACAACGCGGAGAAGCCCCACAAATGCTCGAAATGTGAGAAGAGCTTCAGCCACAGATCCTACCTGATCCGCCACTGGAGAATCCACACAGGGGAGAGGCCCTATGAGTGTGGGGAGTGTGGAAAGGGCTTCATCGACAGCTCCCACCTGATCATCCACCAGAGGAGCCACACTGGGGAGAGGCCCTACGAGTGTGGGGAGTGTGGGAAGAGCTTCAGCCGGAGCTCCCACCTGACCCGCCACCAGAGTAGCCACTCCGGGGAGCGGCCCTACGAGTGTGACCAATGCAGGAAGAGGTTTCAGACCAGCTCCTGTCTCCTCCTGCACCAGCGGATTCACACGGATGAGAGGCCCTTCCGCTGCCCCGACTGTGGAATGGGCTTCAGGTACAACTCCAACCTCATCAAGCACCGGCGCATCCACACCAGGGAGAGGCCCTACAAATGTCCTGAGTGTGGGAAGAGCTTCAGCCAGAGCTCCAGCCTGACTGCCCACCAGAGGATCCACACAGGGGAACAGCCCTACGAGTGTGGGGAGTGTGGGAAGAGCTTTACCCACAGCTCCCAGCTGATTCTCCACCAGAGGAGCCACACTGGGGAGAGGCCCTATGAGTGTGACCAATGCAGGAAGAGGTTTCAGACCAGCTCCCATCTCCTCCAGCACCAGCAGATTCACACAGAGGAGAGGCCCTTCCGCTGCCCCGACTGCAGGAAGGGCTTCAGGTACAACTCCAACCTCATCAAGCACCGGCACATCCACACTGGGGAGAGGCCCTACGAGTGTCCTGAGTGTGGGAAGAGCTTCTCACAGAGCTCTCACTTGACCCAACATCAACAGAGGCACCACTAAGGGAAGCCCTGGGAGTGCCCAGAGTGCAGGAAGAGCTTCGTGTGCTGCTCCAGCTCCATCCCCCATGGGAGGATCCGCGTTGGATGATCCCCAGGCAGTCAGAGCCCCGCTGATCAGTGGTGTCAGTGATCCGTGTTGGGAAGACATCTGGCTGGGGACTCCACAGCCTCCTGGTTCCTCTTGCCAGGATTTTCTTTTCATTTCTCTTTATCTTTTTAAAACACCCAAAACCAGGGTAAAAATAAAGAATTTGAACAAAGAACTGGATGGGGTCATGGTGGTATCTTGCAAGGGATGTGGGGGATGCTGGGTGTGAGGGAGTTGAGGGTTCCTGGCAGGGACTTGGGGGTTGCTCAGGGCTTTGGGCTCCCCAGGCTGAGCAGCTCCGGCTGCGCTGGGAGACCCTGGCAGAGGTTCTGGGGCAGCTGATCAAGGACCCCCTGCCTCACAACTCTCCCCATGTCCCCTGTCCCGGTTCCCAGTGTCCACTGTCTAGGATCCTGCGCTCCCCACTGTCACCACCCCAGCCTCCCACCCACTCCTGTGTCATTCCACTCCTGGTCCTGTCCTGCTCCCATCCCAGTCTGGATCCCATTCCCAGTCTCATTCCCTGTCCCTGTCCAGTATTCTCTGGTTGCTGTTCCCATATTCCCAGTCCCATAATCCTTGCCCTGTTCCTATTCTCATATTCCTGGTCCCGCTGCAGCTCTCACATTTCCATTGCTGTATTCCCTGTCCCATTCCCATATTCCCATTTCCAATCCTGGTCCCATCTCCTAATCCATATCCCATATTCTCTCCCCGGTTTTTTTCCATGTTCTCTGTCCTGTTTCCATTTTCCCATCCGTGATCCCATATTCCTGTATTACCGTGTTCCCGGGAATACTCCCGAATTCCCAGTCCTATTCCTGGTCCCTGTCTCCATTCCCAGTCCCTGTCCTGTATTCCCTGTCCCATTCCTGGTCCCTGTCTCCAGTCCCTGTCCTGTATTCCTTGTCCCATTCCCAGCCCAGTACTCCTGGGCCCAACCTTGGTCCCTGTCCCCATTCCGTGTATCATTTCAAGTCCCTGTCTCGTATTTCCAGTCCCATTCCTGGTCTCTGTCCATATTCCCAATCCCTGTCCCCATTTGCGGTCCCATTCCCAGTCCCTGTTAATATTCCCCATCCCATTCCTGGACCCCGTCCCCATTCCCAATCCCGGTCCTCATTCCCGGTCGCTCTCTCCATTCCTAGTCCCAGTCCGCTATTCCTGGTCCAATTCTTGGTCCCTGTCCCCATTCCCAGTATTATTCCCATTCCCGGTCCCCATTCCTGGTTTCATTCCCCAGGGCTGCCTCTGGCATGGGGCCCTGAGGGCTCCCCAGCTCGGGCTGGCTGTGGCACACGAACCCTTCAGCCCTGCTGCTCTCCTGGGCCAGCTGCAGAGAGCACAAGGCTTTGGGCATTTCTCAGAGGCCCCCAGCTGGCCAGAGCAGCCCCTCCTGCCAGCACCCCCTGTGCCTCAGAGCCCTCCCTCCTGCCGGGGACATGGAGGGGACACGGGCCTGCAGGAGGCTCCTGTTCCTGAGACAGGAGCAAGGCTGCAGCTCCAGCCTTTGGGCCCTGGGCCGCAGCAGCCCAGGGGAGGCCCAGCTGCAGAGCTCGCAGCCCCCAATGTGTTTCACTGGAACCCTTTGGAACACTGATTGCCATCCCATATTCCCTCTCCGGTCACTGTTTCCATATTCTCTGTCCAGATCCCATATTGCCATTCCCAGTCTATGTCCCAATTCCCAGTCATATACCTGATCCCTGTGCCCATTCCAGGTCTGTGTCCCCATTCCTGCTCCTATTCCCAGTCTCTGTTCCCATTCCCTGTCCCCATTTCCTGTACCTTTCCCCATTCCAGGTCCCATTCTCGCTCCCTGTCCCCATTCCCTGTACCTTTCCCCATTCCAGGTCCCATTCCTGGTCCCTGTCCCCATTCCCAGTCCAGGTGCTGGAGCTGATTTCCCTTGTTAGCATTCAAACACATAATCAAGAGATGATTATATGCAGGTGCTTTTCTTGACGAGCTCTGGGAATTAGGGGTACAGACTTAAATTTGACTGACATTGGATTTGAGATGAACACGTTTTATACCCTTTCTGTTATATAACTATATATTAATTATTAAACTTATATTGTTCTGTTGTATACATTGATCTTATCCAAGCATGAATTTTTGTAGTTTTCATCAGGCCCCCTAAACATTGTTTCTCATGATTCTTGTTGAGATTACATCGTTTCTTATGATTCTTATTACGAATAAACCATAATCATAATCAATTACTAACAATTACTGCATTTAACAATCATATCATTTATCACATGACGATCATGCAGGTGCAGTTGTACATGATTCAGTACAAATAGAACTAAACTGAAACAGAAGGCTTAGTTCCTTTTCCCAGGCCTCCCCAAGCCCAACCTTTCTTTCCACACACCCTCCTGTCCCCCCAAATCTGTTCCCATGAATTTAGAAACATTTTATCCCTATGTTACTAAAATTTAACTCTATACTATCATTTCTTTTTTTTTTTTTTTGAAAGCATTTTCACTTTACTAAGTGTAGATGTTTTTACTTGATACAGTCTTTTTAGCTTTTGAGTTTATACTTGATGTTTATCTTCAGATTTATGGTTGTTACATTTGTTGTCATGGATGCCGTCATGTACTGGGAAACTTGAAGATGATGGATGTGGTTTCTTGTTTTCTGTCAGGGCTTTCATTATTCTCTGGTTTCAGGACGTGTTTTTTTGTTTGTATTTTTTTTTTCAGGATGCTGTAGACTAACTAAATTCCTAAGAACATGATTAGCAAGATTATTAAAGTTTCAATGATAGACTTAATCTATGAACTTACATTCTATTTTATTATTTTGAAGATTTTGTTGAGTAAACTTGTAGTTAAGTCTTGGGGTTTTTTTGTACTTCATGCTTTATTTGTTTTAACTGACTGATATCATGTTTTACATCTGCAGTTACATTTGGGATGTGGATGCAGTAATGATCTATTTGTCTTTTTAAAAATCTACACATTCTATGCTCTTTTAGGACTATTATATATAGGGCTAATTGGTTTTGTAAAGTTTTTTTTGTGGTGGCTTGTAATTGTGTATTTAGTTCTTTGAATCTTTCCCGGGTGACTTTTGCTAATTTATCTACTTGACTTGTAAGTTTATGCAATATTAATTTTGGTGGTTTGCTACAGGACCAAATAGAGAGTCTAGGGCTTACTTAAATTTTACTTTACTAGAGGGTTTTTGCTATGTTTTATTTTGATTTTCATTCTTTGGAACTTTTTGTCTTGTCCTTCTCTGCAGAAGTTTGTGTTCTTTTATTAAATGGGGACTTTTTTCAAATTTGATATAAAGTAGGGAGGCTCAGAGTATTTTTTTTTATTTTCTTGTCTATAGGCAGATGTGTTGTTTAGGTACTATCACTTGTTGCTTATACAAATTGCCCTGGACTCTGGATCATACTTTTATTACATCTTATAATTATTTTATAGTTTACTTTACTTTGATTGTGTTTGATTATTCTGCAGGCACAACTAATTTGCGAGGCTACTGCCAGTGGTGCCATTTGTTTTATTTCTATGTTGTCAGAAATGCAATTCTAAGTTTTATTACATGCTCACCAATTTACTTTATTTGCCTTCATTTTACTACTGGTGGCAGTGTTCCTTACTGCTGGATCTGTTTTATTTTTAGGGCCTTTTTATTTAATGCACCAAGGGGTATTTGACATATATTGAAATTTCTGGAGAATACTCATTGACCAGGCACTGTCCTAGGGTTTTATTTGACTTTTTAATTTTTTTTTCTACACTTTCATATAAGAGTGGGTTTTCTGGTATTTTTTGAATTTTTTTTATAGTGTGGCAAGAAACATTCTTATTTTGCAAGATCTTGATTTTTAACTTACTACTCTATGATTTGTTTTATTTTTTTATGACTTAGAATACAATCTGATCTTTTTAAAGGCTTCATTTATTTTTCTTATTACTTTTTATGTTTCTTTGATTATGTGCTTTAACCTTGGTACTTGCTTACATGCAATTGTTTTCTTCTTTTGTATTTTAGGTAATTTTGATGTTATGATCTTTTAGCTCATTGAGTCTCCTGCTTCTTTAGGTATTGGCAGGCAGTTATTTTACTGGTGTTTTGCATTTTAGCAACAATTTTGACTAGTCTAATTATTATAATTTTAGTTTGAATTTCATTGGAAACTTTTATTACTTGTGTTTTTGCTTGTACCTCTTTCTTCATTCTAGAATGAAGAGTGGTGTCTTGGGTTGTGGAACCAAAAATGTGTATTCTATTTCATCTGTTAAAAGCAGCTGGGGAGATGTTCTTCTTTATCCCTTGTAACTCTGGGGGGAGGGGGGCAGGTGCCTTCTGATAATGGGCCAGCTGTTAAAACCAGGTGGGGCAGTGTTTCTTATCTCTTTCACCACCTGTCCTCCCTCCAGGGGGATATTTTCTGGTAATGGGCCATTAAGGCTCACTAAGGGCACAACATATTCCATCATCCCCATTGTGAGATGCTCC
Source organism: Phylloscopus whistleri (assembly GCA_017589585.1). Lineage (NCBI taxonomy): Eukaryota > Metazoa > Chordata > Aves > Passeriformes > Phylloscopidae > Phylloscopus > Phylloscopus whistleri. The sequence goes on along the minus strand of JADMLD010001601.1, from coordinate 290,055 downwards.
ACCCAGTGGGGGGAGCCAACCATTCCTACCTGGATAAAAACTGAGACGTAGGAACACAAGGTATCTGGCTTCACCGGATTCCTGGAGGAAGACTGGACCCTTCTCACCATCACTGGACCCTTTTCTCTCAGGATCATCTCTGCTCCAACAGCACCACATCTGCCACTCCAGGAGGACTCACTTTTGGACTGCTTCCAACACCCTGACCAACAGGGTGTCAGGTTGTAGCTCTGACTCTGTCAGGGTTTTCTAGGATTGTTGTTTGCTTGTTTGGTTGGTTGGTTTTGTTTTCTACTACATTTGTATTGTTAATATTCCTAGTAAAGAACTGTTATTCCTATTCCCAAATCTTTGCCTGAAAGCCCTTAATTGCAAAATTACAATTTGGAGGGGGTGAGGGGTTTACATTCTCCATTCCAAGGGAAACTCCAGCTTCCCTGGCAGATACCTGTCTTTCCAAACCGAGACAGTCACACCAGGTGGAGGGGATGCAGTTGCAGGTTACCCGAGCTGAGAGGCACAGAAACCCTGAAACCCGGGCGGTGAAACTGTCTGTGTAACAGGAGGAGCAATTTGAAAGACTGTAGGTGAAGAGGAAGAGAACAGAGACTGCAAAGCTGTGCCATGTGGACTTGGTGGGGGGAGAGGATGCAGAAGAACCCAAATTGATTGCGGAGGGTTGTAAAGAGCCGACAGAGACAGAGGGCTCTGTTCAGGAACATAAAAAAGGATTTCCTGACGCAGGGGTATTTACACAATTCATTTGAGACCTGGAAGTTAGGGAGGGACCCGATACAGGGACTGAACACGCTGTTTGGTACGCAGGGAGTATGGGAGAAACGCTTTGCAGGATCGGGGGGTCAAGAACATGCAAGGGGAAGAAAGGGGATTTAAAAACCCGCTCTGAATCACAGAATTGCTGGGAGGTGCAGCGGGAGACGCAGACTCATCCTGACCTTCGGAAGGAGGCATAGGCTTGTCCTGTTTCACTGCAGATTTGGTATTGGACCCGGGTGGGGGTCGTGGTTTCTGTCTGTTTAAAAGTTTCCAGCAAGGCTGGGCATACAGGAAATAACTTAGTTACAGTCTCATCTCTGTTAACAGAAAGAGCATTATACAATTTCCAATTAACTGTATCCCAGAAATCATAAGGGAAGACACACTTGGAGTCTATAGCTTGAAAGTTTGCAATCACCCAGGTCAGCAAGTTTTTCAGTTCATCTTTCTGGACATTTATATGAGATTTATCCTTTAAAAGATTATCAAGCTGGTTAAAAACGTCCCATTACTGTGTGGATAAATGTTGCCCCATTTTAAAGTCCCCCAGATATCCTTGTTGAGTTACTTGGTCTGAAGTCCATGGTGAGAAGCAGCAGTTCTTGAATTTCAAGAGAGAATCCTAATTTATTTATGCTGTGGCTTCCAACACTGACTATCCACAGTCCATGAGGGCGTCTGAGCTCGTTCCTCACACCAGGGGCACCAGTCTGTGATGGTGCAGGCAGGAATGGGACAGGACTGCTGTGGTAGCTATTCTCTTTAATGAAGCATCAGTCTCATCACAGAAGGAAAGGCAAAAGCAGCAGCTCACAGCACCCATGCAGCAGCCAGCAGCAGCCACAAATTTCTCTGTTACAGAGCATCTTAAGAACTCTTCAGCCAATAGTATATTACTAAGACTTACAGAGAGTTGTTTTAACCAATCAATTATAGCACACATACACCTGTTTCAAACAATAGTCGTTTGTATGGTTTTTTATTAACAATACACAATACCTTATTAAGCTTAAGACCTTCTACTATCTTGTCAGGCATATATATTCTACAGTGTTATGATTTATTCAAGCCAAACCTAAAAACTCAGCCTTTGTTTTCCATGTCCTTGTTCGCTATACTACTATATACTACTATATACTACTCTATGCTACTATATACTACTATACACTACTATATACTACTATATACTACTGTATCTCTTCTAGTTCCGAACGTTTCTCAGTTGCTGCAGATTCTGAGATCTCAATTTTTTCTGTTTGAGGCCTGCTTTTTCAGCTCCTAAAGATCCTTTTTGCCGATCGGGCCTCTGCTGATGAAGGTTCCGGTGATCTTCAGTCCTTCTCAAGTCTTCCGTGTTCCTCTTCTTCCCTGCCTCGATGTTCTGTAGACACAAATGCAGAGCAAGTGACTGGGAGCTGCCAGCAGGCTCAGCTTTTCCTCTTTCAGCCTCCAAATCACATTCATTCGGCCACTTCTTTCTGCTTCCCCTGCCCACCTCTGCTTCCACTGTAACCCTGCTGTCCCTGTGCTGATCTCTGCAGATTACAAGGCTCTGTGCTTTCAGGGCCTGTGGCACTCCTGGCCTCCTCAGTCCCAAGAGATCCATTTTATGGAGCCCCTCTTCCTGCCCTTCACTCTGTCACCTGGCCAGCAACGCTTACCTGGCTATTCTCCTCTTGCTCTTCCACCTGCTGCCTGAGCTGCTTTTCCCGTTCTGGGGCTGGAAACAGCTCTCCCTGAATTTGGCATGGCTGGCGTGGCATCTCTGAGAAAGCAAGCTGGTCATGCCCTTTCTCTAGAGGGACATACATAGGAAGCAAGAGAAGATGGGTTTCAACTTCCCATACAACATTTATGGGCCAAAATTCCAAGACTGCTAAGCTCACACAAGATTCCCAAAGCACTGCGCTGCTGCTGCTCTCCTGGGTCATTCTCTGCCCGTGGGGAGGCACGGATTCCAAAGTGACCCTGGCAGTACAATCAGGCTCCATCTGGGGGCTCAAGCTCCAACAGCCACTTAGCAATCTGACAGGGAACGTGTTTTTTGCCACACAAGAGAAGAGTGGCCCCCAATGGATTCACGGACAACACACTCATCTCTTAGCAGCTTATTAAAAGCCAAAAGGCAGGGTAATATTTTTTAAATGAAAAGGGTTCAGACTTGGACTAGGTCAATGCACAAGATGGCAGCCAGAGGGCTGAGGCAGGCACACACAAGATGGTGGCTGGGCCTGAGGCAACCACACACAAGATGGTGGCTGGGCCTGAGGCAGGCACACACAAGATGGTGGCCGGGGCCCAGGCTGTGCCTCCCAGCACCATCTGCAGCCCCTGCCAGCCCAGCCCCAGCCCTGGAGCAGCGCGGGGCAGAGCCGCCCTCTTCAGCCATCTGTTGAAATGGACTTTGCAGACACCCAGGAAACAGACACAGTGTGGCACCTTTGCTCTGTGCACTCAAACATAGACCAGCCAGTTTGGAACGTTGGCTGGCAGTATTTTGATGTCAAGGCAATTCAAATTGGTGAAAATAGGAAGAAACTCCAGGGATTGAATGTCTTAAAATAAAAACTTTTTTTCTTTTTCCCAGAAGAGGGCCAAAAACATTTCCTGTGCAGATGGACTTTGTTTAGCATCAAGAAGCATCCCAACTGGTTTCATCCAGGCAGGAGTCATAGTGACTGTGAGGTGATGAAAACGGAGATGGGATTGATACAAAGTTGCAAAATAAGGTGGTAAATCCAAAGATGGTAAAAAGGAAAAAACACAATTATTTAATGATACAAAACTGCTACTGGAACAAGAGGCTAAGCTAGTCACAGCCCCTCATGGCAAGCCAGAGCAATCAAGTCCGTATATACGGGCCACCCCACAGAACAGTCTGTTCATGAGAGTGAACCCCCACTGAGCGTGGTGAGTCCCTTCTTATAGCTTCAGTCCCTTCAGTGATTGGTTCATTTTGGATCCTCCGTATGATTGGTGCATTTTCTCAGCTCTCATTGGTCTTTATCGGGGTGCTTTCTGCACCAATCATTCCTTCCCGCCATGACTTGATTGGTCGGTTGTATCCACCAATCAAGGCTCTGGGTTGTGGGCTCTGGGTGGTCTGGAGGAGAGCAGAAGATCCCCCCCCCCGCCCCCCCCCCCGGTATTTTCCCTTTAACAACCCCATTACCACAGTGACCACATCGGGAATGCAACCCTACAAAATCTCTATAAACGTTCCAAACTATACATTGCAACACCATCCAACAATCATTTGAACAACATCACAACTGCAAGTATTTGCAACCACCCAGAACCACCAGAACCGCTCGAAAAATAGACACAGCTGTGAACAGAAATTGAAACACAAAGCCAATATACTGATATAACTATTGAAAAGTTCCAACTCCTTTTTGTATCTGGAACAGGATCTGCTTGAGGCAGAGGGTGCAGTGGCTGCTCACCTGCGATGTGTATCCCTCGGGGTACCTATTTCTTTAGAACACTAGGAAGACTACAGAGAATAGAAATACAAACCATAACTGCAGCAGGAAGTCCATTGCAGTTTAGGTTGTTGTTCATGAGATTCTCCAAGCTGAGCACAGACATTGTGTGTTCAGCAGATGCACAGGCAGGGGCTTCTTGGAGCGCTGCTCTGCCACCCATTCTTTGGAGCAGGGGAATGCAGGAAAAAAAGAAGAGAAGCCCATCAAGTATTGAAGAGGATCAGTCACTGACAGGAACCAGAGGGTTAAGAAATCTGAGGGGAAAAAAGGCAGCAACCATGAGGTGACAAGTGTGAGAAATGGGAGTGAAAAAAGGAGAGAAGTGTGAGGGAAGAAAAGAGTCAGAAACCTGTGTGGGAAAGGGTGAGAAAAGTGAGGGGGAAATGGTGAAAAATGGGAGTGAAAGTAGGAGAGGAAGGGGAGAGGAGGAAAAGGCAGGAAATATGATGGGAAAATTGTAAGAAACATGAACGGGAAAAGCTGAGAAACATAGGGGAAAAAAAGGGGAGGGAAATGTGAGGGGAAGAGAGTGAGAAACTTTGCTGGCAAAGAGAGAGAAACAGGCAGCAAATGTGAGGGGAAGATTGTGAGAATCCTGAGGGGAAAGGAGTGAGACACCAGAGGGGAGAAAAAAGCAGAAAACGTGAGGGGGGGAAAGGGTGGGAAGATGGATGGGAAAAATGGCAGAAGACAGGAATGAAAAAAAGGCAGAAAATGTGAGCAAAAAAGTATAAGGAAGATGAGGGGGAAAGAGTGATAAATGTGAGGGGGAAAGTGTGAGAAATGTGAGAGGGAAAGGGTGAGAAACAGGAGGGCAAAAGTGAGAAACGTGAGGAGACAAGTTGGAGGAAAATGAGAAAAGGAGAGAAACATGAAGGGAGAAAAGGGCAGGATAAGTGAGGGAAAAATTGTGAGAAACATGAAGGAAGAAAAAACCAGGAAACAGTGGGAAGGTGGGGAAATGTGAGAGGTAAAGTGTGAAGAGAGTGAGGTGAAAAGGGTGGGGAAATGAGTAAAACTTGGGAGGGAAACATGAGAGGAAAACTGTGAGACTTGAGAGGGGGAAAGTGTGGAAATGTGAGAGGGAAAAGAGCAGGAAATGTGAAGAGAGAAAAGGAGAGAAGGCAGTATTGGCATAACAGCTGAAATAATTCCTAACACATTCCCCCCTATGTTTGCCCATTTACTGGACAATCCCAGGGCTCCTCTGTATGTCCATCTCCACCTCTACCCTGATTCCTGTCTGGAAGCAGCAGAAGGGGCAGGATGTGCCCAGCAGCAGCAGGAGCTGCTCCAAGCTGGGAAGGCGACAGGTGGTGCTGATTTCCAGAGGCTTCTGTCTCCCGGGTGAAGCCAAGGCAGGAGTGGGTTGAAAGGTGCTGGTGCTGCTGCTGCTGCTGCTCTGTGCCAGAGAGCCCTGGCTGGGCAGGGCACGGCGCCCACTGCACTGCGGGCTCTTCCTCCTGCCACAGCTGGGCACACCTGGCACAAATCATGATGACTTGGGGGAAACCCAAGGGGTTTGTGGAGGCTGCATTGCCCTGCTCACACCTGGGCCACCTGCAGCACAGAGCTTTGGCCCCCAAAAAAGGTCAACCCAAGGGAAACAGCTGGAAAAGCTTTCATTTCCATAGAAGTGACTAAAATGGAAGTTACCAAGCAGGGCCTGATCCCCTGTGCCAGCTCAGTGTGAGAAAGGAGGCATGACTTTCTTTCAGTGCTGGGTGCCTGGGGAAGCACTTTTCTAACACGTGCTCACTCCGAAATCTCACCTACTAATTTGTCACCATGCAGGTAAGACCTACTCATTCCTTTGCTGAAACTCACAGGCAAAACGTTCCCTCCAATTATTTGACATATTTCACTCCCTTCTCAGAAGTTACTGACAGCAGAGTAGGGTCTCTTGAGGGTCTCTGGTAGTCATTTGGGGAACATCCCACTCCTCAAATTCTCCTCGGACACTCAAGAGCCTCCTACAAACATTTTCTTCCCCCTGAATGCATTCCAGCAACCTTCTAGGAGGACTTATTCTATTTTCAAGGCTAAGGGAGCCACTTGCACACAGCAATCACTGCACTGGGGGAATAGAGGGCTCAACACTGTCTGTTAATGCTAACGCAATTCATGATTTGTTACAGTTCAACATTTTCTCACCACCTTCCTTCTCTGGGAATTGCTCACAAGCATTTCCTCAATGCACCTTGAAAATACTTTTGCTGACTGAAGCCACATTGTCTCTTTCCTTCAACAATTGAGAAAGAAAACACAAATTGCCTCCTGAAACCCTTCTGCTCCCTTCCAAATCATTTCACTGCTCAAGCACAACCCACAGGCTCATCCCCGATTCCCTTGGTGAGATATGAGGTAATATTTTGCTGCAGCCAAAAGATTATTAGAAAAAAGAATGAAAGTTGTTGGTTCTAGGTGTTGTTATTTAGGGATTGGATTTGTTCTAGTTAATTTGTTGGTGTTGCTGTGAGCTGGGAGAGGGGCCAGATTGAAGACCAGACCAAAAGGGAAGTAGGATAAGATGGGAAGTGACAGACGAGTAGACTGTGAGGAGAGAATATAAGTTACCTAGTGTTATAGATACAAAAAAAAAAAAAGTTGAAACTTTTTAATAGTTGTGTCCCTATACCAGCTGTGTGTTTTGATCTCTGTTCACCATCGGTGTTTATTTTTCAACTAGTTCTGAGCTGTTACAAATACATACTGTTGCAGTGTTGTTGGGGTAGTTGTTAGATAGTGTTGTAGTGTTTAGTTACGAATGTTTGTGGAAGTTTTGTGCAGCTGCATCCCCGAATGCAGTTAAAGGGATAATACCAGGGGAAGGGGGGGTGGGGGAATCTTCTACTCTCCCCAGATAACCCAGAGACTGAGACCACTCCAGCACTTTCATTGGAGAACACGACCACCCAATCAAAACACGGCGGGAAAGAATGATTGGTGTAGGAAGCACCCTGCTAAGAACCAATGAGAGCCCAAAGAATGCACCAATCAGGTAAAGGATCCAAAATGGACCAGTCCCTGAGGGGACTGAGACTATAAAGGGGACTGACCACACTCAGTGGGGGCTTCGCTCTCACAAACAGACTGTTCTAAGGGGTGGCCCGTGTGCACGTATTTGTTTGCTCTGACTTGCCGTGAGGGGCTGGGACTAGCTCAGCCCCTTGTTCCTGTAGCCCTTTTATAATAATAAACAGTTGGCCTTTCTTTTTTTAACATTTTTGGATTCACGGCCTCATCATTATTTTTGCAACCTTTTATCACTAGTACCTAGCCAAAGGGAAAGGGGACACAGTTCACCCTGGGCTGGGAAAGGAAATATAAAGAAGCATTCTGCTGGAGTGTTTGTGTGTGTTCGGCTCTTGGGAGAGTGAGATCCACACCCAGCTCAGGTGAATCCCTACTAAGAGACTGTTCTCTTTTGCTTTGATGACTTTGCCCCCATTTAATTTTATCTAAGAGTTGGCTCCTTTCTAACACCTCTCTCCCAGCAGCTCAGGGCTGTATTGCACAGTGCTGGCTGTGTGCCAGACAGCACAAAGCAGGCTGGCCTGCTGCCCCTGAATATTTCTGCACAACACTCTGCATTTCACCCCTTTGCTCTGGCTCAGTGCAGAACTCCAGGACTGCAGGCACTTCCTCCCAGAGCTGTGTGAGGCCCTGGCTGCTGCAGATGTGCCCTGACAAGCTGTCCCTGCCTGACGCTGCCCTCGGTTCCCCTGGCAGAAGCGCCGTGCCTGAAGGACGCTGCCCTGTGCTGGAGCCTGCGGAGCAGCCCGGCTCCCTCCCGCTGTGCCCGGAGTGCTGCACACACTGCTCACCTTTGCCAGGAGTTACAGGGCAGGCGGCACAAGAGCAGGAATGCTCAGCCAGGCCTCCAGCCCTCGGCTGTCCTTTGCCTTTCTCTCCTGCTGTGCAGACTCCACAGGGCCAATGCCACCAGGCTGTGCTGTGCCCAGCACGGCTGCGCTTCCCCTCGGGAGCAGCCAGCTGCCAGCTGGGCTCTGAGAGTGGAGGATTCGCCCGGGGCCACCAAGAGGCACCCAGGGCCAGGCTGCTGCCTCTTGCAGCTCCAAGGGCCTTATGGCAGCCTCCTCTGCCCAGGCTCAGGCTGTTCCCGGCTCTGCCAGGGCTCTGCTGGGGCTCTGGCCTGGGCAAGGCAGGGCCCAGACTCACCTGGCAGTCGCTGACAGCTCTGCACCAGCTCTGCACCTTTCCCAGCAGCCTCCCTGGTCTTTCTGCTTCCTCACTTGAGCAAAATTCTCCTCCAGCCGAAGAGATTGCACTTAGGGATGCAAATCCAAGAGGCACGAAGCCAAATGTACTCCAGTCATAGCTGAAGGCCTGCATCTGCACAGGATATTTGGGCTGCCCCCACTCCTCCTTTGGTTCTGCCTGCAAATGCCACTGCCCTTTCTGCCTCAAACACAAGTGCCACAGCTAGGGAAAACCCAGCCAGTGGGCCATATTCCAAAGACATTGTGGTCTGGAGAGGACGGATGAAGAAGAGCCTTCCTCCCTTTCTAACGGTACCAAAGAAGCCATCAATGACACTTTCCACCTCTAAGGAAAAACTGAGCTCAGAAGGAAATGCTGAGCTTTCTCACAGGTCAGAAGGAGAGGAATCTTCAATATGAGTTGAGGTTTCAGAAACTTTATTTACAATCCTAAATTACAATCCTGTGCTACAATGCTAGCTATAATCCTAGCTATAAACCTAGTCTACAATCCTCCTCTGTGCTGGCAATGGAGAAAACTGTTCAAAAGTGATTTTCACATTCTTGTCTCCTTCCACTTCTTCACTGACATGATCAGTGGCACCAGGCTGGACGCAGGCTTGGCAGATGTTAAAAACGGATGCTGCACAAAGGAAAATAAAACAACAATGAACCATTACTTTCCAAGCTAAGAGCCTCAAAGGCATGGTAATATTTTTTTTAAATGAATAGGGGATTGAGTCAGAGTAGGTCTAAGGAGTGTGGGGCAACAATGGCACAGCTTGCTGCAAGAGCCCCAGCCCTGGAAACATTTCAGGCCTGAGCATCCTGATCTTTCAAGATTTCCCTGCTCACTGCAGGGCACTTGGACCGGATGAGCTTTACAGGTCCCTGCCAGCCCAGCCCAGGCTAGGATTCCTGACTGTTTCCATGCGAAACAGCACCAGGAGTGAAGGTGAGGAGGAGGGGTCTCATCTGATGCCTTGCACTTCAGTGGAGGAGGAGCTCATCCCTGGGACACTGTTCCACCTGCAGCCCCTGGGCATTTTACCTGCAGGAGCTCCTGGGCAGACCAGCGCTGCGCCTCGTCTGTCTGCAGGCAGCAGCTCAGGAAGTCATGCAGCAAAGGTGAGAGGAGCCTGGGCTGCCACAGCTCTGGGATGCCTTCTGTGGCTATCAGGAGCTGAGCCTGGAGAAAAAGGAAACACGAGTCTCTCCCCTGCTTCTTTCACATCTGTAACTGCTCTCCCAGATCCCATTGTTTAAGCTGCACTCTGCAGTAGCAGTTTCTGCCGTGGCACAGAGGCAGAGCTGACTTTCCTGTACCAATAAAAAACCCAAACTCCAATGCAGCCATGGTGTGCCCATACTAGAAAGTGCCCAGAAACACAGGGGTGGTTTTGGCAGGCTCTCCACATTGCCAGGCTTCAGCTTGGTGACATGGAGAAAGTGGCTTGGCTTAGGAAGGAAATATGGTCACTGAGTGTTTCAGCAGCACTGCACAAGAAGCACAGGAGACTCTGTGGCCTTCACACCCTCCTGTCCAGGTTTCAGACAAGTTTCCCTGTGAGAAGAATAAGGGTGCACTTCTTCTCTCCAAACCACTCTTTTAGAAACTTTCTTGGATTTGGGTTTCTTTTCTTCATTTCAGGAAAGATAACATTCACATGTTTGTTTCCTGTTCTTAGGGCCATCCACACAGGCAAAAGAGCTGGAATGACTTCTAAGCCAAAGCAAAACTTTGCCTGAGAATGGAGATTGTTTGTGTGGGGTAAGGCTTGAGTTCCCCCACTGATGCAACCCAAACTACAGCAGATGCTGATGTGCTGCAGGGACATTTTTAGAAAGGGACTGTGGTGGGAGTTCCAGGAGATGGCAATGGGATTTTGTCCAATGGCACACAGAAAGAATGTAGGACAGGTGAGAAAGACAGCAGGATCAGAGAGTATTGACACCTTACCGAGAGAGAACTTTCATTCCCGTAAGGAACTTCTCCTTCCACCATTTTAATGCCCACAATTCCAAAGGACCAGATGTCCACTTTGGGGCCATAGGGTTGACCTTTCGCCACTTCAGGCGCCATCCACGGAGAAGTCCCGATCACTGAGCTGTGTCTACTCTGCTCCTGGGTGAGTTGAGCAGAGAGGCCAAAATCAGCTGGGGAGAAAGAAAAAGACTGTTTTGAGTTGAATACTGTGCAAGTAGGAAAGCAAGCAAAAGAACTGCCCAGTAGAAATTGGAGAATGTGCTCTTGAATCTCCTGGACAACTGTCCCTGCTCTGTTTCCTCAGGACTTCAGCCAAGGAAATATGGCATTGGCTACTGAAAAAAATCCCCACATTTTTGACACTGCCTCCAGCAGTGGCTTTTGTTCCCCTGAAGCTTTAGACTTGGAGCTCCCTCCCTCGGGAAGGGACACACACAGAGCACAGCCACTCTGGACTGCTTGTTCCTTGTGCTAGCTCTGTGCACGCTGCAACCATGTGGTCAGCTCACAGCAGGGGTCCCTGCACTGCCACCAGCACCATTTTTGGGGAGCTGGCAGTCACTCCAAAGCAGCCACAAACCCCACATGTCCCTGGAATGCTCCACCTGACCAAGAATCTACTGACCCAGCTTGACAGAGCCATTGGTTCTTAGAAGGATGTTGAGGCTCTTCACATCCCGGTGCATCACATGGTTCGAGTGAAGAAAATCCAGTCCTTGCAGGCACTGAGAGAGAAAACACAAACAGGAGGGCAAAAATCAGTGATGTGATTTCATCACACAAGAAAACAGCTCTCAAAGACTCTCTCTCCCCTGTGAAAAAGGGGAATGGGGAGTATTGGCAGAACACAGTGCCATGGAGAGGAAGAGCTTGCTGCTCCAACACTGACAGAGCAGCACCTTTCTAAGGAAAGGCATGTCAGCTTTGCAAAGAGCAACAGCAACTGCTGTTGTAGACTGTCCCCTGCAAACCAGCCACAATGACTGCTGCTGCAGTGGATGTGCTCAGAAGTAAAGAGCATTTTGGCTGCCCTGCTGACCTTTCCAGCTGAGGACTGAGAGAAATGAGTCTCTTTTTTCTTTGCTGTTCATTTCCAATCCTGCCACCACCATCTTTGCTTTTACAGGCAAGGAATGCAGTGCAGACAGGCAAAAATTTAGAGAGACAAGATGGAGAACAGCAAATCCAAGAGACAGAGTGAGAAGGCAACAGCAGGAGATAAGAGCACAAGAACAGAGTGCAGTGAGTGCAGGGGCACTGGCAGGCAGTTCACTTGAGATGCTCTCGCTTGCCCAGAGCATAGCAGCAACACAGAAACAAAGCCTGGCACATGGAATTGCTCCTGTTCTGAGCCCATTTCCCAGACAGTCCTGCCCAAGCCCTCGGAAGCACAGGTGGGATCCCTCACCTCCCGACTGACAACTGCAATGTTGTCTTCAGACATGTCAGTCTCTCTGATGACGTTGCTCAGAGTGCCTCCATCCATGTACTCCATCACCAGCCAGAGTTCTTCATGCACAAGGTAGCTGAAAGAAGGAAATGAGGCCATGCAGATGAACAGGCATGGCTATGCTGGTTTTGTGCTTGATTCTTGTTTCTGGGTCCCTTTGTGACAAGGACAGAATTAAAGCAATAGACATTCCCTCTGGGCTGTGCATTGTTTGCAGTCTGTGCAGTCTCAAGGAGAAGGGCACACCTGTGAAAAAGGAGATGTCTTAGATGGCCAGCAAGCAAAAAGTGCAGTTTAGTAACAGCCAAGATGAAAAGCCTGTCAGGCATGGTATTCCTGGCATGGACAGCCATGGAAAAGAGGGGCAACAATCCAAGGGAAATCCTCGCTAGGATGCTTCATCGGCATTGAAGAAACTTCAAAAAATCAATCCTGAAACAACACGGAGGCAGTGAACTTACAGGGTATTGACTTAATATGATAGGGTTGATCCAAGCTTTTGAATAATTTTCAAAGTATGTGTTTGAAAGACAGGGAAGACTCATGCAGACAAAATGCACTCTCTTCCCAGCCATTGGAGATGAGTAGGGAAATAATAATTAAACAATAATGAACAACACTGTTTTCTGCCAGTGTCCAAAGTGGCTTTTTACCCTCTCACGCTTTTAGTATGTGAACAACCATTCACGGGATAAGACCATGACTAGTCACCTATCTAAATATTTCACAACACAGGGACTCCTACTCCTCTGCATGACTGTGATTTCGTTAATGGTTACTTGCTTCCTAATCAGTCCTTGAAGCTTTATTTTCTTGATGGCCACCTAGAATGACAGAGAAAATCAGTCACTTGAGAAGTTGGTGGCACGAGACCACACCACACACGGAGCGAGTGATTTTGCAATGACACAGCCGAGCCATGCCAAAGTGCCTTGTGATTAGACAAAGGAGTAATTAGGAACTGACATCCCAACAGCCCATTTCTCTGCTCCTTTGGGGGCCATTACAGGACATGTGGCCACTGACGTTTTGCCTTGTCCACTTGTTAACAAGGGTGTCTCAACTGTCACCCACAAAGCTCTGAGCACACTCTCTGTTTATCTGTCTGCACTTCAGAAGAAGGAATCCGTGCCTTGGGACTCTGTGTATACATCTTGGGCTACAAGCAGGGCTTAGGGCTTTCAGGGACGCCTTGCAAACCTCTCCCTATGTGCAGTTCCCAAGTGCAGCACTGCAGGTGGCTAAGAAACTACCAGGAACATTCAGATGTGTTTGCTGGCAGCCAGAAATGAGAATTCAGGACTCATTCAGGAGAATAGCCCCAGAGAGCAGTGAGATGCTCTAAGGCACCACCTTTGTTGGAGCAATTGAGAGCCAGGGAGACCGTCCTTCTCTGAAAGGAACCGCTGCCCTCCTTGCCTTCCTTCTGGCAGCTGAGAAGGACAAAGACTGTCCCAAATGCACTTGGCAGGCTGGCCCCAGTCTGTGCTTCTTGTGCCTTGGCAGCACAGCTCTACCCAAAGCTCCAGGCACAGCTGAGACAAGAGAGGAAAACCCTGGAGAGCAGCAGAATCTGCAGGGGCTGTTGACATTTACCTCTGCTCCTGTGGCAGTGTCGATGGCTCTACAAACATCTCCAAAAGTCCTAGAAACAAAAGAACAGCAAAGAAAGGAGAAGCCATTTAGATCTTGGAGGGAAAGGCATCCCAGACAGCAGATGTCTGCTGTAAATGCCTCAAAGCTGCAGGAAGCAGGAGGGGTCTGCCTGAAGGCACCTGATGCATTTTCCTCTCAAGTGCATGGACACTGGGCCTGATTCTGAAGCACTGGGCTTTACTGCCTCAGCTCAAAAGGCCAATTTATTCTTTCATCTTGGATTTCAGTTTCTAAACTGGGCAGTTTTTATCCTGATTACAGACTATTTCCTTCAGCAAACTCTTGGGAAGAAATGTTCCTGAGAACTGTTATCTCACTGCTATGATAGGGGGCAGGTTGCTGTTTCTGGCAATGAAATAGAAGTGTCTTGGACAATGCCTTCTGACCAAACAAATTCTGGCCGGTACTGAGAGATGGGGCAGACTAACCCCAGGGCCTGAATATGTTTGCAGCTTGCCTGACTTCACACTCCATAGATATTCCAGCAGCAAATCACCTGCCCCATGATTGTGTAGGAGTAACTGTGGTTGGACTCACCCACTGCCAAGATTTTCCAGTTCAGTGTATTTCATCCGAGGATTTTCCATGCTTGCCATTTGCCCTGAGGGAAACAAAATGCAAGATGCTTACTTGAAAGCAGAGATCCCACCATGCAAGAGATACAAAAGGCAGCCCCACTGTCTGGGGCTCTGACTTCTTTGTGGTCAGCTGCATAACAAAAAGCTGGCAAAGCCCAAGCACGAGCACTGACAAGAAATGGGAAGAAGGCACAGCCAGACCGAGCCCCTTCCAAGCTGGTTCCCCCATTCAGGACACAAGAGGATTTGCTTTGGGATCAGACACACCCAGGTGCAGATCAATGCCCTTTTTGTGCCAACAGGGCATGGCAGACAGAGAGTCAGCTGGGCTCTGTTCTTAGCCCCACCAGGTCTTGTCTGAGAGCACAGGACTGGCAGCTGTTGTGGGCAAGGAGCAGATTCAATGACTTGTGCTGCAGAATCACCAAGGGCTTGGTGTGTGTTCCTAGAGACTGATCTGAGCAGGGCTTGGGCCAGTAGGTAGCAGTCTAACAGCCATGGGAATGAGTGGGAATCAGGGATGAAAAAGTGCCATGGATCTGAGGAATATCCAGCAGCGGGGCTGGAGGCTGGCTCCTGAGAAATGCCTGCAGTGCAGTTTTATCTGATCATGCCACATTGATGTGTCTCTTGGACACATCTTTGTAAGAACAAAACTAGGATATTAAATACAGATTGTTGTCAAAGCATCTGTTTTTTCATTGGGGCCACAGTAAAGACACCTTTTAGTCTCTGTTTCTGCTGTCACCTGGTGTTCTTTCAAAGGAGTTCTCACTGAAAAAAATATAATATCCTCATTAAAAAAGCTGTAGATGCAGTAGTGGTAATAAGAACAGTCATAAAATGACACCAGTAAGACACATGGGGCAGAAGAGCTCCTCCAGATTGGTGAAAAAAACTCTACCCAAAAAAATCCAGAAAAAACCCCAAACTAAAAACAAAACCACAACCAAAAGACAAAGTGCTCAAACCAATCAATTTCTGTGAAGTCATTTTGCTCTGATGACAGGTGAGAAGTCAGGAGTCTAAGGAGAATTTAGGAAGGTAACTCTTCTAACCAGTTTGGCCACTGGCACACAGGACTTGCCCAGATCATTTGCTAGGTCACAGAGTTCTGCTAATGCAAGAACAATCCCTGCTTCTGCCTGTAGCAGATGGGGAAGCTCAGGCAAAGCCAAGCACGTCCAAGCTGCCCTCAGAGGCAGCAGGAACAGCCAGAGCACTCTCTTGCTGCCTTGGAGCACAGCATTTCCTGTGGGGACTCCTAAATGTCCCCGTGACACCAAACTGAGGAGGATCATTGGGTACAGATCTGCTGACTCGTGCACACAATACACTGCCCCTCAGAGAAGAAAGACACAAGACTTACACAGGAGCTGCAGGGAGTCATCCTCCATTTCCTGCTGCTGAGCAGCAGCTGTGTCAGGGCTGGAGATGAACAAACTGCCCGGGCTCCACTTCTTAGCTTGGGCAGCAAAGGCTCCTTTAGGTGACACTGCTGCTGCTGCTGCAGGTTCAACAGAAGAGCCTGTGTAGATCTGAGACAAGAAAGGAGTTTGTGTCAGAAAAGTGGCTGGCAGAGATGAGCCCGAGATCCCATTGCAAATGCAAGCCCTTAGGAAGATGCTGTCAGCCACATGCAGGGCTCTGCCAGGGTTTTTTTCTGATGTCCACTTCTCAAACTGGATGGGTCAAACCCAAAGGCTGGTTTTACTCAAGCTCATGGCCAGATTAATTTTCCATTTTCTCCAAAATCCATTGTCATGGATTTTCTGAAGGGTGGCTGCCAAAATGACCATTCCACTTTCACCCAAGGACTCTTTTCCCCCTCCCAGGGCTGCAGACACACTTGCAGCTCCTTGTTCAAATGTCCTACCTCCTCCCATGGAGTTCTCTTTTCCCCCACCATCTTCAGAACAGGCTCAACTGGCAGCACTTCTGCTTGGGACAGCTCCTGTGCCTCACAGGAATCTCGGGGCTCCTCGTTGACAGTCCCTTGCTGGAAATCTTTGCAGGCTGCCAGGTAAGATGTCAACACGCCCACCTCAAGTCAAAGAGAACAAAGCAGTCAGAGAGTACAGCTTGTCCGTGTCAGCCAAGAGTCATCAACTGTGAGGAAAGGGAGAGGACCAGATCCACAATGGATACAGACAGCTTGTTTCAAGATCCCTCTGGGTCACCGTGTTCACCTGCAAGAACACCTCAAGAAACAAGGAGAGAGGGAACAGGCCAGCAGGAGTGCATTCAGATGACTGCTGGCCAAAAGGCCAAGGCACCAGTCCCACTGTCCAGGGCAGCAGCTGAGATTCAGCAGAGCTGGAAGTGTCCTTCAGAGTGGCTGGGATAGACACTGGAGCAGGATGGCACTCAGGGGCATCATCCCAGCCCCTGCTGCTCTGCAGGGGAAAGGCAAGAAGGGCAGAAAGCACCAGTTCGGTGACTGCAGTGGCTATGGTTCTTTCACTCACTTGCTTTTTTAGAGTCTCTCCCTCCTCAAGGAGGAGATGAATTGTCACTTGTCTTTGTCTTAGGATTTTCATTTCTTCCTCCAGTCTCTTGCCTATTGCCTTGATCCGAGCCTGAGTTTCCTGCAGCTCTGCCTGCAGCTTCTCACCAGGGCTCTGTAAAGAAGAAGAGGGAGAAACTTGCATGAGTGGAGTGGCTGCCACTCCTCCACTCACCTGGTTTTGCCTGAGCTGCTGCTGCCATTCTTCAGCTGGAAACAGCTCTCCCTGAGTCTGGCATGGCTGGCATGGCATCTCTGAGAAAGTCATCTGCTCATGCTCTTTCTCTACAGGGACCTGCACAGGAAGCAAGAGAAGATGGGTTTCAACTTCCCCTACAACATTGGTGGGCCAAGATTCAAAGACTGCTGGGCTCACACAAGGTCCCCAAAGCCCTGTGCTGCTGCTCTCCTGGGTCATTCTCTGCCCGTGGGGAGGCACGGATTCCAAAGTGACCCTGGCAGTACAATCAGGCTCCATCTGGGCCTGAAGCTCCAGCAGCCTCTTAGGAAGCTGACAGGGAACAAGTCTTTTGCCACACAAGAGAAGAGTGGCTCCCCATGGATTCATGGACAACACAATCACCCCTCAGCAGCTTCTTAAAAGCCCAAAGACAGGTGGGCTCCCAGCACCTGTCAGCTCTGCTACTGAGTGCTCTGCCTGCAGAGGCAAAAGAACAACCTGGCAACCAAGGCACCAAAATCCCTGACTTCAACAGCAACTCCACATCCCCAGGGTGTCTCTGAAATGCTCCCAGGTGAGCACAGCCAGGGAGCTCAAGGGGACAAACCACCCCAAAGAGCTGCTGCTGTCAGATCAATACTTTTTGTGCCTGGAGCTGCTTGGCAAGTCTGTGCAGGGGGTCAGGTGTCTCCAGCCCACAGTGTCCCCTCCGTGTCCCACCAGGCTGAGCACAGGGTCTGTGACATGCTCCCTCCTCTGCAGGCAGGGAGCCTTCCTGCTTCAGGCTGGCCCCTCTCAGAATCCCAGCCAGCTGGGGCCTGAACATGACAAGTCAAAGCCCATTGTCCAGCTGTCACTGGCTGAGGGGAATGGCTGGGTCTTGGCAGGACTGCAGCACTCAGCATCCTCAGCCACCAACAGCAAGAGCTGACTGCTCAGAAACTTGCAGCTCTGCCTTGCACTACAGACAGCCCCCTCCAGAAGTGGCACTTACTGTCTGGGAATGTTCTGGCTGTGGTGTGACCACAGCTGGAGGATTGGGGTCATTTTGCTCCTCTTGGGCCTCTTCTGCAGGAGCAGAGGGAGCCAGAGGAGAGTCTGCTCTTGGTTCTGTACTCTGTGGACAGACAGGAGTGTGAGGCACAGGCCAGGACCTATCATTTATAACCTTATTTCTGTGCAGCTCTAGAACCAGCTCTACTAAGCACAAATCATCAGCTTTGACGGCAATGGGATTCTAAGGCACTCAGACTAAATTCAAATGGGCTGATTCAGCTGTACTGCAAATTGCTCTGAATTGGATATTCCCCCCAGCTACTATCAGGCAGCAACGTTCTCTCTGCAGAACTGGGCTTTTAGTTCTTTTCAAGCTCTGGAATGGAAAATGAGGAAATAGCCAGTGATGCCTTTGCTCTTGCTGCTGCAGACATGGAAATGGATTTTCTTTCAGCCAACTCAGCTGGCCCTTGACACTCTACTGCCACAGGCCAAGCTCCCAATGCTCTTGATG
Source organism: Phylloscopus whistleri (assembly GCA_017589585.1). Taxonomy (NCBI): domain Eukaryota; kingdom Metazoa; phylum Chordata; class Aves; order Passeriformes; family Phylloscopidae; genus Phylloscopus; species Phylloscopus whistleri. Next base: position 271,699 of record JADMLD010001601.1, on the reverse strand, counting down.
CCACAATTCTTAAACAGCAGGAACATCAAATGTTCCTTTCTCACTCACCTCAGGATCAGCACTTCTGAACACACGGCTCAGGTGACCTGCAGTGGGTAAGGGAAAATGAACCAGATTCTTGGAGAAAACTGGAGACAACTGGAGCATTTTTAGAAGGTCTCCCAAGGTCTCCCAGCCTACATTTTCCAAGTTGTGCTGCTTGCCCCAGCAAAGGGAGGAAATGACAGACTCTGCTGCCACAGACTCTCCCATGGAGGGAACAGAGCCCCTGCAGGTTCCTTTGCAAATGCTGCCCACAGAGCCCTGGCTACAGACACCCCCTTTTTAGCTGAACCTGTTCGCAGGAGCTTTACCCAAGTGGCATCCAAATGGTCTTTCTGTTTCCAAATCCACTCAGTCACCAAGAAAGGGCAGGAAGACATACAAAAGCCAGGCCAGGTTCCACCCAGGGAAAAGCTCTACTTACATGCCAGGTGTGTCAGGAAATAGCTGGAATAAGTAATGCCATAAACAGAGCAAACTGCAGCAGCGAGTGGCCCAATCATTGTGCCAACTGCTGTGCAAGTTTGCAGGCTGTGCTTTAACACAAGAAAAAGCAAGGCTCCTGTCAGTTGGATAGAAGCTGGATAGAAGGCAGCTGCCCACTGACAAAAGCCTCAACCAGGAAGATGCTCCTGCCCTGAGCAAGCCCAAGAGCTGCTCTGTCACCACTGAGGCCTTCTGTGCACCAAGGCAACCTTGTGATGTCAGCACGAGGATGTGGCAACCGTGCCCTGACATCACAAAGGAAACGCTCTGCCCTGGTCTGAGAATTTACGCAGATGGATAGACTGATGTTTGTGTAGGCCTAGACTGCATTTTTAGCTCTTTCCCTGCCTCAGCTGCCTTTTTCACCCCTTGTTTTTCCCCCTGTGCCCCTCTGTCCCTGTCCCTGTGCTGGGTCCGAGCTGGTGGCCGGACCGGGCGAGCAGCAGTTCCAGCCCCGGGTGTCCCTGGAGCGCTGGGAGCTGCCGGTGGCCCCAGGCCCTGTCCCCTGAGGAGCTGCTGAAGGACGGGGAGACAGAGGGGGCTGAGGGGGCTGAGGAGGCACTGATGCTGCAGGGACAGTGACCTTGAGGTGCTGGGGGCACTGAGGACTGTGGGGGAGCAGAGGGCGAGGGTGGCACTGAGGTGACAGGGCAGTGGCACAGGCTGAGGGGGGTGGTGGGTCTAAAGGGACGAGATGGGTCAGAAGGGATTGAGTGGGGTGAGAGGACGGTGGGGTCTGAAGAAACTGAAGGGGGCTGGGGCTTTGCCGAGGGGATGGTGGGGCTGAGGGGATGGAGGGGCCAGCAGGGAGCACAGAGGGCTCTGGGACTGCAGCTCTGGCAGGCCTTGGAAGCAATTCCAGAGCCTCCACTTTTGCCACAGCTGCCCTGCAGACCTTGGGGACAGCCAGAGACTGACAGGAGGCAGCAGGGAGAAGCTGAAGGGCACCAGCTCCAGCAGTGAACAGGGAGCTGCTGCTGCTGCCAGCCGAGAACCCGGGTGAGGCTGCAGGGCCGGTGAGGCACAGTGGGGTGAGGGTTGTTATAGACAAGAGAAGTTGAACTTCTGTTAAATAATATGTGTGTATAAGTATGTACCCTAAAAGTTTCATTTCAATCTGTAACTGTGTATGGTTTCAAGTGGTTCCCATTGTTTTGTACAGGTGTAAGTAGTTACTGTGATAATGTTGCTAAAGTGTTGGTTTGTGATTGTAACGTTGTACAGTTTTAAGTGACTATTGAAACTTGGAGCAGTTACAGTTGTAATATTGCTGAAAGAGTGAAAAAGCTGCCTAGAGAAGGTATCAGGAGGGGAGCAGGAGGGGAAATCTTTTGCTCCCCCTCGCTGATAACACCGGGACCACAACCCTGAACCTCCATTGGTGGACAGAGCCAACCAATCATCTTATGGCGGGAACAAATGATTGGTTGAGTGTGAACCTTGCTAACAGCCAATGAAAACCTGGTAAATGGATCAATGACATCAAGGATCCAAAACTCACCAATCCGTGAGGGGACAGAGACTATAAAGAGGGACTGATAGCCTTCAGAGGGGTCACTTCCCTGGCGGATGTTGTGTCCCAAGGAAGTGTCCCATACAGTGTTGTATGTTCAGTTTATGTCTGGCTTGTTGGAAAGGATGTGAGATTAGCTCACACCCCTCGTTCCTGGTAGCCATATTTTTTTTTTCAGTAAAACGATTGGCCAATTTCCCATAACATCAGAGTTTCATGGCCTCATTCATGACACTGGCCATGGCCGGGAACAGGCCCTGAGCCCTGCAGGAAGATGGAGCTGGGCCACATCCAAACTCTCCCACAAACCTGGGCTGAGCAGCCAGAGCTGCCAACAGCTGAGGACAGAGACTGGCAGGGCTGACAAATGTCCTGGGCCCCTTCCCTGCTCTGTCCATGCCACCAACGGCACAGAGCAGCCTCCTCTCTCGGCCACTTGCCTGTTTTCAATGCCTTCCACAGGCGCTGGCCCTGCCCCACAAGCCCTGGGCTGAGTCCTGACCCTGCACGCTCACACAGGCTGAGATGGACACTGATGCTTTCTGTGCCAGGCTCTCTGAGCTCAGCCCAGCTCCCTGCAAGCTCTGCCAGCTGCCCTGAGCTCTCTGCAGCACCAAGGGCCTCTCCCCAGCACAGCCCAGCCAGCTCTGGCCCCACAACTCTGCTCAGGGCAGGCTGCTCTGGGCAGGGACCCCACGGCCTCAGCCCCTGGCAAGGGCACAGCAGCAGCTGCAGCTCCCACAGGGCTCAGCCCCAGCCATGGGCAAGGTGCTGGCACAAGGGAAAACCAGGCTCCCTGGGTGCCCTGCTCCCCTCTCCCTGAGCTCCTGAGAGCTCTGCAGCCCCTGCTGCCATCCCATCTGCCCAGGCCAGCACAACAGCCCCGGCCTTGGGGCCCACAAGGGCTGTTCCTGCTCCAGGCCCAGGGCCCATCCCAAAGCTGGGGCAGACAGAAAACTGTGCCCATCTCTGTTCATTCCTACTCTGATGGGGAGAGTTAAACAATAACAAAAATGTTTTTTGCAACTTCATTTATTTTGCTTAAATACAATGTGAGTCTCCTCATTTAGATGAAGTTTCTTCTTGTGGAGGCTGACAGCGGGTCCGTGAGCCAAATGACTGAGTTAGCAGACAAAGAGATTTGTTGTTAGACCTGTGAAAGGAAAAAGACAAGGTCGTTGGCATGGGAACCGATAAAACAGAGACATTTAAAAGCATATTTGCAGGTTTTCAGTTTTGCCGAAAGGAAAACATGCCTTTAGATTTTTTTATGAATGCTGTTAATTTCTTTGTGCCAATGAACACGATGAGCTGTTTGTATTAACCTATATTTTAAGTACACGCTTTGTTTAGAAACATGTTCTGTACATACTTTGTTTAGAAATGTATAAAAAGGGAACACACAACAAATCAATGGAACACTTTTGATATGTTGCACGGTGTGTCGTGTCCGTCTTGACAACTACAGATTCTGGGTCACAAAACAAGGGAATATTAATAAATTGGAGGGAACGAATACCATCATTGCTTTGAGGACAACAGCATCAGAAGTGGAAGAAATATAAATAAGGAGAGTGTTGGCCTGCCATGCTGTACACCAGGAGCCAATGACAGAAGGAAGCAGGCAGTGTGTGGGAGCTGAAAAGCATCCAGACATCAGTGCCCTGAGAGCTTTTTTGAGCTCCTGGTTCCTCAGGCTGCAGATGAGGGGGTTCAGGGCTAGAGACAGCACTGAGTACAGAACTGGCAGGGCCAGATCCAGGGATGGGGAGGACATGGAGGGGGGCTTCAGGTAGGCAAAAATGAGAGTGCTGAGGAACAGGGAGAGCACGGCCAGGTGAGGGAGGCAGGTGGAAAAGGCTTTGTGCCGTCCCTGCTCAGAGGGGATCCTCAGCACAGCCCTGAAGATCTGCACATAGGAGAAAACAATGAACACAAAACAACCGAGTCCTAAGCAGGCACTAACAGCAGTAAGCCCCCAAGTTCCCTGAGGTAGGATTTGGAGCAGGAGAGCTTGAGAATCTGGGGCACTTCACAGAAGAACTGACCCAGGGCATTGCCTTGGTACAGGGGCAGGGAAAATGTATTGGCTGTTTGCATGAGAGCATTGAGAAAGGCACTGGCCCAGGCAGCTGCTGCCATGTGGGCACAAGCTCTGCTGCCCAGGAGGATCCCATAGTGCAGGGGTTTGCAGATGGACACATAGCGGTCGTAGCACATGATGGTCAGGAGGGAAAACTCTGGTGAGATGATGAAGAGAAAGAAAAAGAGCTGTGCAGCACATCCTGTGTAGGAGATGTTCCTGGTGTCCCAGAGGGAATTGTGCATGGCTTTGGGGACAGTGGTGCAGATGCAGCCCAGGTCGGTGAGGGCCAGGTTGAGCAGGAAGAAGAACATGGGGCTGTGCAGGTGGTGGCTGCAGGCTGTGGGGCTGATGATGAGGCCGTTGCCCAGGAGGGCAGCCAGGGAGATGCCCAGGAAGAGGCAGAAGTGCAGGAGCTGCAGCTGCCACCTGTCTGCCAATGCCAGCAGGAGGAAGTGGCTGATGGAGCTGCTGTTGGACATTTGCTTTGGATGGGCATTGGGTACTGCCAGGGAGAAAAGGACAGTGAAGAGTTAAAGGAGATTCCTGGAACCAAAATCTCAGCCATTTCCCAAAAACCCTCCCCTCGAACACACAGACAGCCTTTTGTGTTTAAGAGTTCTACAGTTTTCTTTATAAGCCCCTGCATATCTCTCCTGGTATTCTTGAATATCAAACCCTCAGCATTTCTGTTGCCCCCAGGGAGATCAGAGCAAGTTCTGTGAGGCAAAGTGATGAGTGGAGAGTGAGAGGACCTGGTCTGTCATTCTGACCTGCTCAGAGTTTCTCTGGGCTTTAGCCTTTCTCAGGTGGAGGGGGATCACCTTCCCATGTTTCCCCTAAAAAATCCCCAGGCACTGCTGAGAGCAGATGGATCCACCACAGCCCAGCCCCACTTTTGTAGCCAAGGACTCACGTTGCTCATTTCACCAACCCAACAGCATTTTTAGTGTCAGAACACGTCTGCCTTTCCCCGGGGGTCTTTCAGATAACACAAAGATGCTGCAGGACAGGTTTGCATCCTGGATTGAAGCTCCCAGCTTGGACGGAAATCTCCGGGAGACTTCCAAGTGTCCTTGTGCTGGCATTGGACTGAGGGAGATGCAGCTCCTTCCCTGGCTGCACTGACAGCATTGCCCAGAGCCGGGCACTGGGGACAGCATCACCCTGAGCCAGCTGTGCCCCCTCCCAGAGCCCCCCAGGGCCGGGCAGCTGCTCCCAGCCCTGTGCTCTGCAGAGAGAACTGGGCCCGGGGCTGCAGAGCTGCCCCAGGGCTCTGCTGCATCTCTGCCTACACAGGAGGGGCTTCACGCCTTGGAGCCCCAGACCTGAGGGCAGAGGCTTGGCTGGGGAACAGGAGGGAGGGGGCTTGTTCAGAGGGAGGGGCTGCACTGGAGGGGCTCCTGTGGAGATCTCTGAACTCTCCCTGCCACAACATTGCTGGGGTTTGTTTTCTCTCATTGCCTCATCTTCTCTCTGCTTCCTGCAGATTTTCCTCCTGCAGGGGTTTCCCTGTGCCTCAGCTCTCCCTGCCAGCACTCCCAGATCTCAAATCTCTGGGCACTCTCCTTGGCCCTACAGAACCCAGCCTGTTTGCAGGGCACTGGCTGGGGGCAGGTTCTGTTGGCAGCCTGGAGAAAGGACAGCTCAGACTAAGCCTGATGGGTCCAGCCAAGGAGATGCTGGTGCTGTCCCTGGGCAGAGGAGCAGCTGAAAGCACATTAAGGATCTCCTGCACACCGGCTGATCACTGAGAGTTCAGATGTCCCAGGAACTTGTCAAAATTAATGACACCTTTATCATTTGTTCTCCCTTTCCTCCATAATTTAATATTAGGAAATGAAAACAAAGTCTCAAGAAATGTCCTCATTTTAAAATAAATCCTTGCCTTGGAAGTATTTTGGGAGTGGGCAGAAGCTCTCAGTGTGTCAGAGCTTCATGAGCATTTCACCTCCTCTGCACCAGAAATACCCAGAGAGTTGTACTCACAGAGTCTGTAGGCATCGGGATGTTCCAGCTTGAGGAGATCCCTGCAGGAGCTGCAGCTTCATTGTCCTGCAGCCAGAGGTTCCTGTGCCAAGGGCTGGCAGTGATTCTCCCCCAGTCACTTCTCAGCACCTTTCCAGCCCTGAGTGATTGAAGCTCTCTGTGCCTGTGTGCTGTGCCCGGGGTGGCTGCAGGCAGTGCCCCAGCCCTGCTGGGCTGGGAGAAGAGCTGCTCATCCGGAGAAATGTCTTTTTGAAGCTCTTCTTGGTTGCCAGGAGCTGCCTCTGTGCCAGGAGCCCAGCCCAGCTCCGCAGCACAGACACAGCACAAGGACTTTAATGACCCTCTTGGGGCTCGTGCTGAGGCCCTGAACATCAGTCCCTGACAGGGAGCTGAAGAAACCTCTCAAGAACTCCAAGTCAGAATCCAACTCCAAAGTTTCTGGAAGTTTTAATGGGTCCCACTGAGGGACACAACAGAGAAAGTGTCCCCAGGCCCCAGGCAGAGCAGAGAACTGGAGGCAGTGATGCCAGGAGGGGACAAAGAGAAGCCAAGTCTTGGTGCCCTGGGGCACAACAGGGTCTGTGCCAGCAAGGGCTGTGAGGAGACACCTTGTCCTGAGACCCTGGGGCCTCCTGGCACAGCCCCAGCAAGGCTGGACACTGTCAGCCCCTTGTCCTGCCCTCAGCATCCCCCTGACAGCCCAGTGGCCTCAAGGATGTGCTGGAAGGAGGCCCTGGGGAGCCTTGGTCAGGAATGGCCCTGGGGGGCTCCTGAATGCTCCCAGGCACTGCAGGTTCTTCAAAGGACTTTGGGTTTGGCTTTTGCCTTGGAGTCTCTGAGAGGTTTCTGCAATCATGGCCTCCAATTATCTGCTGTAATTAGTCCCTTGAGAGGCTTTGTCAGTAACAACACTCAGTGGGGCTCATTAATGCTTCAAGGTACTTCAGTTATTTTAAGGTACTTGGTGTTTCCCTTTTAAATCTGATTCTGTGAGAAAGATTGTGCAATCCTGGCCCCAATTATCTACTTTAACAAGTCCCTTGGGATTCTTAGTCACTAAAAACACTCAGTGGGGCTCATTAATACTTTAAGGTACTCAAGGTTTTTTAAGGAACATTTTTTTACACTGAGTCTGAAAAGTTTGTGCAGTCATGGCCTCCAATTGCTTTAATGAGTCTCTTGAGAGCTTTGCATTGACATTCAGTGGGGCTCATTATAACTTTGAGATACTCAAGCTTTTTAAGGTACTTTGGAATTTCCTTTCCACACTGAGTCTGTGAGAGGTTTTTGTGCAATCCTGGCCTCCAATTCTCTCCTTCAAGGAGTCCATGAGGAGCCTGTGTTTGGGATGGACCTCAGTGTAACCCACTAATGCCTCGAGACACTTTGGGGTTTTCTTTTAACTTTGACTCCTGGACAGGTTTGTGCAATCTCCTCTCAGGCCCTGAGGTTCAAGGGCTCAGCACCAAATGCACCACGGGGCTCATTAGGATCAAGCAAGTCTTGACACACCATGGCTGTGCCTTGATTTCCCTCTGGTCTGCTGCAGTTCATTAGGAAGTCTTTTTTCCAAGAGTTATGGAGAAATACTTCAAAGAACTTCTAAGAAATATGTATTCCTATTTTCAAAGGTGTATTTTTCTCTTTAGGGCAGCTATGATTGCAACATTCAGTGATTGATATTGATGCAGGGTCTCTCCTCAGGAGGTCTGGCCTGCTCAGAAATGCTGTGCCTTGAGGTCTGACCCAGTGTGGACAACCCTGCTCCACATTCCCCAACCCATCCTATCTCTCCTCACTCACCTGGGACCTGCTTTGCTTGGAGAACTGGCTGTATTATTTCAGCTGGTGAGGGGGGGTCCGTAGCTCTGGATCCTCAAGGAGAGTCGAGCCACCCTAGAAAGTATCTCCTCTGAGACTCTCCTTAGGAGGTCGAAAGCACTCCTCTCAGCTGGCGGGTAGTGAGCTCAGCAGGGGGGGCAGTAGTTCAGCTCTTAGTGATTTCGCTCAGTGGTTTCAGCTTCTACTCCCTGCGAGATTCGCTTTCTTCTGTAGCAGGCCTCGGGTGTGAGAGAGAGAGGGTCTCATTTCGGTGGTTCCGCAAGCAGCTTTATTGTGAAGGCATAGCGAAGGGAGCCGAGGACGAAGTACCCTCTGTGAGGACGATTTTCAGGGGGTTTTATAGGGAGCTAGGTGGGAGGGGGGAAGAGTACAAAACCAATCAGTTACAATAGATCTACATAAGGTCCCACAGGTGCTTGTGGGTCTTCTAGGAGAGTCGCCGTGAGCAAAGAGGCTGCTTTGTTGTTCCAGGGTCTGGCGAGGGCTTGCGTAATACTTCTTAATTCTTTAGCAAGAGCTCCCTCCAAGGCAGAGTCACTGGGGCTCGGCCCACCCCCACATGGCTGCACTCAGGCAAAGAAGGGTTTTTCTTCTTTTATTTTTGAAGCAATCTAAAACTCCTGAGTTTCCCCACTGAAAACAGACACCCTCCTCAAGTCTGTGCCAGCCCAAGATGCCACCAAAACCACTGCAGCCTTGCCCTGGGCCAGGAGTGAGGGTGGATCATCATCTCAACCTGCCCTGGGCCATTGCAAGGGGCTGTGGCCATGGACACTGCCCTGACCCCACTGCTGGGTTTGGGTGCCACCACAACCCCCATCAGTTCAAGTGTCCTTGGAAAGCACCCCAAGGAGCCATTTCTGCAGCCAGTTCTATGGCCAGGGGGATGTGGGGGCTGCAGGTGGTCAATGCCCCATCCCTGGAAACATTCAAGTCCAGCTGGGACAGGGCTCTGAACAACCTGATCTGGTGAAAGATGTCCCTGCTCATCTCAGGCCTGGACAAGAGGCCTGACTGAGGCCTGAACAACAGGCACTCAGCCAAAGGTGACCTCTCGATGAACCTTCCAACCAAAGATTATCTGTGTATCTGCTCATTAGTGAAATATGCACGGTCATTAGCACTGTGATAGATGTATTCACTTGTTAGTGAAACATGGATTGACCTTTCTGTGTTTGGAAGCCAGACAAGGCCATGAAATCTGACACCTGGCCTTGTTTGGGGCTGGATGGTCAGAGTCAGCTCCCTTGATTCTTCCTTGGGTCCTGGCCAGGCTTTGGGAGGAGCCCAAGAGGAGGATGAAACCAGATGTTCCCACTCTAGAAGTGCTGTCAGTTTGTTTATTCAGCACTATCAAAGCTGGGCCCTCTCACAGTGAGGTTGGAGCCTCACCTGTGGCTGGAGGCACCTGCAGGAATTCCCAGTGTCCAGGAGTGGCTCTGCAGTCCTTGGCTGTGACAGCTTCCCCCAGCTGAGGTGTAGGTGTGGGTGATGGGAAAGTCTGAGGGTCACTGGTGAAGGATCTTAATCACTGTGGGCAATCTTTGATAGTGATGATTGGGTGCATTGCTGAGCTGCTCCTTTTGTGCTCCTTTGCTGCTTTGAACTACAGGAAATGACCCTGATTCCTTCAGGTGGTGTCAGTGTCTTTGGTGCTGATCCTGCCCACTGGTAAAACAACGTTGGCACAGTCTGGCCAGATCACAACAAAACGTCACTTTTCAAATGTAAACGTAAGGAATCAATCCCGTCCGGAATTCCTGGATGGGAAGTCCTTCCCTAGAGTTCACTGGCTCTGGAGTGGGCTGAGGTCAGAGCACCGTGTGAGCAGTGGGGCAGTCAGTTAAAAGAGGCTGAACTGCTGGATGTGTTAAAATACATCCAAAAATTGCATCTGGAAAAAGGAAAAGCACTTGTGGGTTTGGGAAGATGAGGGTGGATTTTGGTCACAGCACATTGGAAACAGCACCACCAGAAGGAACAGAACCACTGTGAAACTCCAGTGACCCAAAGGCACCGGGGACACAACAGCAGCACAAGGGAGGAGCCCTGGATCCATCAGCAGCCCACAGTGGGAAACAGGAAATCAGACCTTTGGTACTGGGAATGGGAGCTGCTGGGTTTGTGGAAACTGCCCATAAAGGGCTTCCTAAAAGATGGTTTGGGTCCTGTTTCCAGGCAATATTGGTGCCTCCATTGAGGGTACTTCAGCAACAGCCACAAGGAAGAGTTGGGGCCAAGAGAACATTTTCCCCCCAAAGAATGTCTTTGGTCTCAGAAAGCCAAAGATTCTTGTTCACCCTGTGCCCCATCTGTGCTGCCTTGTCCTCTGGAGTTTACATTTGCCATGGGTTACCGCAGTTTGGTTTTAGTTAGGACCTTTGAATTTCTTTAGAAAGGACAGACCTATCAGTTCTTGGCTGTTGGCATGTGGTTTGCCCACTGGGAAAACAGAATGTGACTTTTGTTAATACCCATATGAAGCTGAGACTGTGTGGGAGCCTCCCTCTTTTCTCCTGCTGAGCCACCAGGTAACATCGTGCGGCAGCCAGGGCGGGCTGGGCCCAGCCGGGCTTCCGGGAGCCGCAGCCCCGGCGGGGAGTGGCCCGGGCGGCCGAACCCCTTTTCCCCCGGCTGCCGGCGGGGGAGAGGGGAGGAAAAGCCCCGGCAGCTGCTTGCTCCCCAGCCAGGGCCGGGAGGAGATGTTCCCTCCCTCCCCTTCCCGGGCCCCTGGGAGCACCCCCGAGTTGAGCCACCCCAGATGTGACCGAGGGTGGCAGGGGAAAGGCATCCATCAGTCTGGGTCACTACTGAGATCCTGGCTGCCTCCCTCACCAGCATGGCTTTGAGATGTTTGCGGCTCCTGCCTGGCAGGGACCACGTAACCACCGCAGGCCTGGGCACATTTAACTCTTTCCTGCAGGCAGATGGAACTCCCAGAGCACTGGCCCTTCCCAGAGTGAGGACAGACAGCGATGCAACCATAAAGAGACAGAGCATGAAACTGAAGTCAGTGAAGAGAGAGTGGAAAGACTGTTTGGGGCAAAGGAGAGGGAGTGGCCTAATTTGGCTGGACATTTCTGGTAAACTTTGGAGAATGAACTGTTTTTTCTGTAACACATGAATGCTGTTTGGGGAAGATGTAAGGTTCTAGTTAAAGGTGATATGAAGCTCTTTGCTCCTAAGGAAAAGGAGATTTGTAGTTCTTGAGATGAAGATGACTTTGGAAATAGAAGAAGAGAATCTTTGTGTTATACTAGAGGAGGCATCCTTAAACAGTACCCCTAATCAGCAGATATGGCCCATATGCAGTGTTGGGAAAGCTGCTAAGGGGTAGGATTTCACAGTTTGCAGAGGTTCCTTTCAGGGCCTTGCAGACGTGTGGCATGGGAGCCACCAGAGGACTGTTCCTCTTGTGACGATGTCTCTATAGAACCCAGAAAGACTCCCTTCCGAAAAAAAAATGATGAAAGATTATTTTTAAATAATCTGACTGAAATGACAAGTTTTGTCTTTTTATGTTGTGTGGGAAAGTGAACACTGGTGGAGGGAGGGAATGATGTTTTGAAAGGTTGTTTTTTGGGTTTTTTTTCCTTATTTTAATTCTTTTAGTCTGTGTAGATAAACTATCCTTGTAATTTTAAGGAAAGCCTGTTTTGCTCTTTATGTTCTCCTAGTCATATAAAAATAGCAAGTGATGAAACCATCACAGTGGGGCACATGCTGGGCATGGATGGAGAACTCCATGGACAAAATCCTCCAGCATTACATCTGCTCAGTGCTCTGGATAGCACAAATCACAAAACATCCATCACAATTGACAATTGTAATTTCTTGCAGATTCCTACAGCTGCACTGCTGAGGGACAAATGCACAAGAATTGACTTCACATGAAAAATGTCATTTATTACAAATTGCTACACCCACCCTGACAATATAGAACTATGCTGATCTCAATTTAAGGAAGAAAAGGAATTTATTAGAGTTTTACAACAATGCTATGTAAAAATATACAAATACAAACTTCAGTTAACAAAAAATTTATTGCCAACCTCTACAACAACTGACTATACACAAAGATCAATTAGGTGCTTAACAACTTAATTTATTACATATTACTACAAGCTGAAAGCTCATCTGGGAATACAAAAATATCAGTATCTCTATCTGAATAGCCCTCTACCAATATCTCGGTTGATACAATTATACAACTATACATCTCCATACATGTTTAAATAGAAAGATATACATATATAACCACCTCAATATACAGAAGTAAATACCCATATACAAATATAAAAATAGACGTATTTTCTTATACAAATACCAATATGCCTATTTAAAAACCATATAACTACAACTACATCAATAGAAATACCTACACAACTGTATACATAGGAAATAGAACTAAATACAGATAGAACATGCTTAAATACACATATACTTAGATACATATATACATATATACATGTAATTACAATCATGTATGCATATATACATACACATATATACACAGCACACATCCATAAATATAAGAACATACATATACAAATATTCCTATACAAATAGAAACCCACATATATAAATATCCATATAATTACCTCTCTCTATGTTCAAGTCCATCTATCTTTAAACTCCAAGCAGAGGGATTCCAGCTGCCCCATCTTCAAAGCCTTTCACTCCTCCTGTGCAGAGCAGCTCTCCTGGACAGGGACAGCAGCTGGGACATCTGGGAAGCAAAGGGGACACTGAGTCAGGATCAGGACGTTTCCCTTGGCAGCACCTGCCCTTCAGTCAGGGCAGGGAAAATCTCAGCGCCTCTCCAGGAGGGTCAGAAAGAAAAAGTTTGGCCAAAGCCCCCGGCCAAAGCCCATGCCACCCTCACCCCCAGCCTGCCCCACCGGCCCTGCGGCCTCACCCGGGCTCTGGGCTGGCAGCAGCAGCAGCTCCCTGTTCACTGCTGGAGCTGGTGCCCTTCAGCTTCTCCCTGCTGCCTCCTGTCCGTCTCTGCCTGTCCTCAAGGTCTGCAGGGCAGCTGTGGCAAAAGTGGAGGCTCTGGAATTGGTTCCAAGGCCTGGCAGAGCTGCAGTCCCAGAGCCCTCTGTGCTCCCTGCTGGCCCCTCCATCCCCTCAGCCCCACCGTCCCCTCGGCAAAGCCCCGGCCCCCTTCAGTTTCTTCAGCCTCCACAGTCCTCTCAGCCCACTCAATCCCTGCTAACCCATCCCGTCCCCTTAGATCCCACCACCCCCTCAGCCTGTGCCACTGCCCTGTCACCTCAGTGCCACCCTTGCCCTCTGCTCCCCCACAGCCCTCAGTGCCCCCAGCACCTCAAGGTCACTGTCCCTGCAGCGTCAGCGCCTCCTCAGCCCCCTCAGCCCCCTCTGTCTCCCCGTCCTTCAGCAGCTCCTCAGGGGACAGGGCCTGGGGCCACCGGCAGCTCCCAGCGCTCCAGGGACACCCGGGGCTGGAACTGCTGCTCCGCCCGGTCCGGCCGCCAGCTCGGACCCAGCACAGGGACAGAGACAGAGGGGCACAGGGGGAAAAGCACAAAGGGAGAGAGGGAAAGGGGTTAAAAACTACTCTGGACCTATACAGATACTAATCTGTGTGCCTAAACACCCCTGGAGCTATAAGTATATAACTACGTACATTTATAAAAATAACTATATATATATGAATGTAACTATACGCACAAATAAATGTAACTATGTATATCTATAAATATAACTATGCATATCTATAAATATAACTATGCATACACGATTATAACTATCTAAATCTAAATCTATCTATCTATATAATTTTAGCTCTGCAGGTCTCTAACTATATAGGCATATAAACACAACTACAGATCTATAAATATACAGTAAATCTATAAATAACAATTATATAGATAGATAAATATAATTCTAAACTTATCACTACAGACAGAGGGATTCTACCTGCCTGGTAGTCCCAGGCTCTCCCTCTCTCTCTTCCTGCCACGCGGGACATCCCTCCAGGAGATGTGGTTCACATGGGATCTGGGAAGAAAAGAGAGCAGTGAGTCAATATTGGCCCTTGGGCACGTTTCCCTTGGGCAGCAATTGTCCTTCTGTCACGGACTGTAAAAGATGGCCTGAAAGGCAGACTCTCACTTGGGAATTTGAAGCCTGCTCTTTAGAGAACAGGGATCCTTCCAAGTTTCCAAACCTGTGTAAAGCACTGAAGGACCTCAATGAAGTCTGAACATTCGCAGTGCAAATGGCACCCACGAGATCCTGGAACACAGACACTCCCAGCTCCCCCAAAGAAGCCCAGCCCTGTTCTTTCTCTGTGCTGACAGAGACACCTCAGTCCTCGCTGAGATGGCTGAAGCTGAAGGGAGCTGTGAGCCCAGTTACCAACCCAGCTGGGACACGCAGGTTGGTGACACAGCTCCCACAGGGAGTCCCTGCTCTCTTGCCATAGCAGAAGACTCAGTGTCGGAGCCCCTGTAGAAGCGTGGAGGGCAGGGCTCGGGGAGGCTGTGCCAGTGCAGGATTGGAACTAAAGGCACCAGGAAGCACCAGCCCTGCAGACAAGAACCCAACTCTTCTGATCTCCCTTCCTGCCACTGGCAGGCTCAAAGTAGCCCTCTCACACCTCTCTAAACCACTGTGGGCTCTCTCCTCACCAGGCTCCTCGGGCTCTGGGGAACTGTTCCTGCAGCTCTGGGTGCCAGATGAAGCTTCCTCTGCTGCAGCCCTGTTCAGAGCGTCCTCTCCTGAAAGCTCGGGGCAACATTAATATTGCCCTGGAAGGAAAAATAGAAAGAAAGGACCCAAAGATCACTCAGTATTTTCTTGGAATCACATCAGGGATGCAGGAACTGTTCTTCTCCACGCCCAAGAGCCGTGTAACACCAGGGGAACACTGCCCACATGGTTCACATGACATGAAGTGTTTTAAACTCAGGATTTGGGTGGCCAAGGTGAAACTGAAGCTCCTACAAAATGACCTTGGAGGCAAAACATGAAAGCAGAAAAGCAGAAGACACCAAGTGAGGGGACGTGCCCTCACGCTCTGACCCTGCCTTATCCCAGGAGCTGTCAGCAATCAGCCAGCAGAAAGCCAGAGGCTCTCCTTGTTGCCAAGGTGGCTGTCAGCGAGGGCAGAGCTCGCTCCCAGCCCTGCCCAGGGCTGTGTGCTGCAAACCCACACACAAAGAACACATTTCTGCCTGGGAGTCTCACCACCCCCACCCAACTGCTCAGACAATCCAGCACAAGCTGGTGCTTTTTGGAGCTCTCTGCTGCTGCCCCAGATGGATGACCCAGGCAAACACTGATGGACCTAGGGTATTTCCAGGATCCAATTTTCCAGTGCCAAAAATCTGAATATTTGGAAGGTAGAAAAGAAAACCAACCCAAATGTGATGGTTTCATCACATTCTATATTTCATTTGACTGGGAGAATATAAAGCGAAACAGGCTCATCTTTAAATTACAAAGATAGTTTATTTACACACACTGAAAGGATGAAAATAGGAAGGAAAAAAAACAAATGGAACTTTCAAAACATCTTTCCCTCCCTCTCCAAGTTTTCACTTTTCTACACTCAACATAAAAAGACATAACCTGCAACCTTAGCCAGTTTACCATTTTAAGATAATCTTTCATCAATTCTTCAGGAAAGGAGTCTCTCTGTTTCAATAGAGACTTTGTCCACAAGGACTTCAAAGAACTCAATCCTACCCACTTACAGTATTCTCAATACTGAACACGTGGGCCCTGTACTCAAATACACTGCAACATTGGGGTGTCGCCTTTTAAAGGTGTCTCATCCAAGGCAAAGGGTTTTTCTTCATTAAATCAATTTTACTCAGTCCATCACACAATACCTTTGCTCAAAAATCTACACATAAAACAATCACCTCCCCAAATTACACATCTTTCCATGGTTTAAAGGAACAACCCAGTTCAGTCCCTATGTTTCAGAGAAGTCCAGCTAGAATTTTCAGCCACTCCTCCTCCTGCACCTTAAAAGCTTTTTCACTCTCTTTCCACTGACTTTAGCTCCATGCTGTGTCTCCTTATGGTCTAATCACTGTATCTGTCTGTCGTTCAGAGAAAGGCCGGTGCTCAGAAGAAATCCATTTGCTAGCAGAGAAAGAGTTAAACTTGTCAGGCTTGTTGGGCTGCTCACGTGATCCCGTTGCAGCGGGAACTAAAAAAGTCTGAAGGCCGCGCTGTTCTTTTCGGCCTGGGGGTGGGGGGGGGGGGGGAGAAAAGAAGCATTCTGCAGGTGCCAGGGCTTCTCCTCCCCTTCCCCGCTGCTGCTGCTGTTGCCGGGGCCACGCCTGGGCTGGGGGGGGGGGGGGGGACGGTGGAACACTCCTCGGTCCCGGCCGGTGACAGGAACGGCTGCCGCCGGGGCTTCTCTTCCCCTCCCCCGCTGCTGCTGTTCCCGGGGGCCAGGCACAGCCTGAGCTGCGCTCTCAGGGGGCCCAGGCCGGGCCCGGCCAGGGGCCGCAGCCTGGGCCGAGCCCGGCCAGGCTCTGTGCTGCTCGATGTTACCTGTGATCCAGCCGGAAGAAAAGAGGGAGCTCCTCCCCACACTCTCGGCTTATATGAGTATTACCCAAAAGTCCTAACCTACTTTTGAATGGTCAAACTATCTGCCAATTAAATAAAAATAATTTTTGATTGGACCATTCTTAACCCATGACACCAAAAGACATGAAAAGTCAGACAACCAAGTGTTGTTTCTATTCCACTGAGGAAGTCAATTCCCCAGATTTAGCACCTGCAAATCACCTGCAAATTACCTTGGGACAGAAAGATATTCTCACTATGACCAGCTGCAGAATATTCATCTCTTCTACAACAGCCTGCCCATCAGAATCCTAAAGATTCTAAAGATGGTTCAGAGCCTGCAAGGTTTCCTTTTATTATGGAATCAAACACATTTGAAAACTGTTCTGTGTGAGTTTACAAAAGAGTTTCCACTGGAGAATAAGATCTTGCTAAATCCAGATAATTCCACACCCCACCTTGAGTCTGCCCTTCCTCAATCACAAATGTACTGGAGGCAGTGGCTCTGCACATCAAGAGAAAGAGAGACATTCTTTGGCCAACACATAGAACAATCTGCAAAAAGGCCTGTGCCAGCACTCACTCTCCAGGCAAGGCTGGGAAGAGGCGAGAGTTCAGAGAAACGAGATTCCTCATCCAAGGACTGAGTCTGTCCAACAAAAGGACAAGGAAGCTGCAGCTCCAGCCCATCCCCACTCGCGGCTCTGGGAGCGCCCACACGCCCGGCAGGGCTCACACAGCAGCAGCAGCTGCAGCTGCAGCCCAGCCCCTGCTGTGCCTTGGCCTTCCAGCCCAGGAGAGGCAGAGCCCACATCTGCTGCTGGAACAGAGATGCCTCTCGCCTGCCCCTCCCTGCATGGGACACTTTGCCTTCAGTGGCAACTCTCCAAACACTCTCCTATTCTTTCCCACCAAACAAAGCCTGTCAGAGCCTACAAAGCAGCACCACAAATGTCCCTGCACCAGGCATTCTTCCCAAGGAAAAAGAACAAGCCTGTGTGGCCAACACAGGCTCACACCTCTCATCCTCACTGGGGGGGAAGACTTTTTCATTCCCTCTTCTTTTGCAAATCTGGCTTGACCAAGAAGAATTAGGTAACTAAATAAGAATGAAAAGAATTAAATTCAAGAAACCTCTGCTTCTCACCCATGTAACAATGTTCAAAAGTTCTCAGCCCACCCTCTCTCATTCCCATCCAATGGGGCTACCTGAGCAGAGGGAGACCTTTCAGGCAGGGAGCTCCTGATCTCCCGGATCATTTTCTCAATTTCACGGCCCAGATCCAGCGGTGGTGATTTCTCTTCCACAGGTGCATCCTGAACTGAGCTGGAGGCTGCACTGCCAGCACTGCCAGCTGGAGCATCAGGGGCTGAAGTGCCCAGTGAGGTTGCAGGAATACAGACACGTGAGTCAGCTCCAGAATGTGGCTTTGGGATACAGAGCTCTACTGCTGCCTTCGATCAAACGTCACAGGAAAAGCAGGCAGAGAATCTCTGGACTTTCTAGGTGCCCCTTCCTAGTAGGCTTGACAATTTCTGACTCAGAACGACAGAGCACTGGGGAAAAATATTTCAAACGGTCTCCTTTCACGACCTTTTGGAAAAGCATGGCTACAGCTCTTTTCCTACCTGGTGGGTTGGAGGCTGGGGGCTGCTGCTCCCAGTGGAGCTGCTGGAAGGCGCAGGGCTGGACCCTGAGCACCTCCCGCTCCAGCGGAGGCAGCTCTGCCCCTTAGAACTCCTGGAAGCGGCTGGGGGGCCCCTCCCATCCGAGCGGCCACAGCCGCTCCCCGTGGAAGCCGAGGAAGTGGCAGGGCGGGACCCGGAGCACCTCCCGCTGGGCGGGCAGCGGGCCCCTCCCCTGTAGAGCTCCTGGAAGCGGCTGGGTCCCTCCCGCCGGGCTGGCCCCGGCCGGTCCCGGTGCAGCAGGTGGAAGCCGCAGGGCGGGCGCCGGGGGAGCAGCGGCCGCTCCCTGGGCGGCTGCTGGAAGCAGCCGGGCTGGGACCAGCGCAGCTCCCGCCCGTCCGGCAGCGGCCGCTCCCTCTGCAGCGCAGGGAAGCCGCTGGGCGGGCGCCCGGGCGGCAGCGGCGTCTGCTCCCCGGGCAGCGGCTCGGAGCGACTGCGCCCGTCCCGCCCATCCAGCAGCGGCCGCGCCCCGGGGAGCTGCGGGCAGCCGCAGGGCGGGTGCCTGCGCCCCTCCCGCCTCGCCGCCGGCCGCTGCCTGGGGGCTGGGCTGCGCCACCTGATGTGGAGCAGGAGCTCGGGGCGGTCGCGGCAAAACCAGGGGTTCCTGTTGTTATGAATGCATATTTTGGAGTTGGCTTTTCGCAAATATTGATATGAATGTTACACAGATAATGTAAGGAGGTTGTACTGTATTTTCTTTTATTTGTGGAATTTAAAAATGTAATTAAGTTATATTTCCTAATTGTAACAAAGTAAAAGATGGGGGTTGTACCTTTTTGTAACCTCTAACTACATAGAAGCCAGAAGGGTCGCCTGGCATTCCTGTGAGAGATAAAGAACAATCGAGCCTTTTGAGAATTTGAATCTTCGGAAGACAGATTTACAACATCTACCCAGACTACATGGAATTTTACAGATAAATTGTATATTTAGGGTGGTCTTGAAACCAAAATGAATATTTGAATCATGCATTAGCTTATTTAAATATGTAATACAGAGGTCCTTAAAGCAAAGGATCTGAAGAAAGATTGTGTGTTGCTTTGCACCCACAGCTGAGTAGCTATCTTTTCCTGTCTCCCAATTGTCTATTTTTATTCTATTTTTTTTTTTTTTTATTAAACTTATAAATCAATATAAAAAGGCAAAACGTCAGTTTTCACTCTGTAGTGGTGCCAGGCCCCGGCACCGCCCGGCGCAGCCACGCCAGCCCGGCCCAGCACCTTGTGAAAGCCGTAGCGGTTGAGCTGGCGCACGAAGCTGCGGAACTGCGTGGCCCTGAAGGCGTGCAGGGCCGGCCCCCGGGCGCCACCTGGGCGGAGCAGCTCCCGCTCCAGGAGGGAGCGGTCGATCAGCAGCCCCCAGGCCCAGCTGTCCCAGCGCACGGAGCGGACGCGGGGGTCGTTCGCCAGGCGCCACAGCTTGGCGGGGAAGGTGTCGGCGTTGAGCCCGGCAGGCAGCAGCAGCTCGGCCATGGCGTTGATCACCGACTGTTGCGACAACAGCCGGAGCTCAACGGCCGCGGCTGCACCAGTGGCGTGCGGCCTGAGGGGGGCGCTGTGCTCGAGCCGGGGCCGCGGGCACAGCGCGGGCACGGCGGCTCCCGGGGCTGGCCGGGCTTGGCTTGGCTCGGCTCAGCTCGGCCCGGCTCGGCTCTGCTCGGCTCGTCTTGGCCCGGCTCAGCTCAGCTCGGCTCGGCTCGGCACGGCTCGGCTCGGCTCGGCTTGGCTCAGCACAGGTCGGGAAGCCCCTGGTGAGGGCGGGCTCTGGGAGCAGTGGCAGACTCTGTCCTCGAGGGAAAACCCTTGGACCCCCGAGGTGGGGAGAGCAGAGAGGGGCGATCCCAGAGCTGGCGGAGCCCTGGCAGGCTAGAAGGGGATGAGCCTGTAGAGGAGAGACCCCTGGGATCCCTGGGATCTGGGGAGAAGGGACCCCATGGGCCCCCACCAAAAGCCCCTGGATCATCCGTAAGCAGGACCTCGGAGAGGGGAATGCCTGGAGCCATGAGACCCCCCTCATCCCAGGGAAGGGAAACCTCTGGAACCCCAAATTGCAGAGATCAGAGATGGGGAATGCTGGGGAGGTTTGTTTTGGACTGAATCTTGATATTTTGGAGATTTTCATGGATGCAAAAAACCTGCTGTCCTCTAGAAATGGATTTGGGCAGGAGGAGTGCCCAGCCCAAGGAGGCCCCCCATTGTTTTTTTCTCCCAAACAAGGACTTGTCATTCCCAAGCCACAGCTGGATGGAGGAGGAAGAAAAGCCCCGCAAATGCTTGGAATGTGGGAAGAGTTTCATCTATAGCTCCCACCTGAGGGAACACCAGAACATCCACACTGGGGAATGGCCCTTTGAGTGTGGGGAATGTGGGAAGAACTTCAGGTGGAATTCCAAGCTCGTCACCCATCAGCACATCCACACTGGGGAGAGACCCTACAAATGTCCCGTGTGGGATGAGCTTCACTCAAACCTCTCACTTGACCAGACACCAACAGAGGCACCACTAAGGGAAGCCCTGCGAGTGCCCTGAGAGCGGGAAGAGCTTCGTGCGCTGCTCCAGCTCCATCCCCTGTGGGAGGATCGGCTTTGGATGATCCCCAGTGACCCTGTTGGGCAGAGCCCTGGTGACCCCTATTCTGGGTGATCCCCATTGAGTGGAGGGAAGGTGGTGGAGATTTCTTTCCCTTGTCTTTTTCCTGGTGTGATTTGGTTGTGCCCAGGCTGGGTCTGTTTTGCCCATGCCAGTGCTAAGGGCAAGATCTGTCCTGGTTATTTGATCACCTCCTGAGCCTTTCCTTGTATTTCCTCTCCCTGTGCAGTTGCAGAGGACAGGGACAGAGCGGTTTTGGTGGCTCCCAGGCATCCAGGCAGGGCCAGCCCAGCCCCAGGGTTCCGAGGGGCTGAGGAGGCTCCCCTGTCTGTGGGACATCCCCGCTGGACGAGGGTGTCCCTCCTTGCTGCAGCCCCAGCCCTCAGGCAGCGCTCAGCCAAGCACTGAATGACTTTAGCTGGGGCCTCATTTCTGGGCGCATCTGATCCCATGGACATCTCCATCCCCATTTTGGGGTGCAGCTGAGCTCTGGTATATCTGGGAGCGCATTTTTTGGGATGTATTGGGTTTGCACACAGCCTTGTTTTGGTAGTGGCGTGGGTTCTGAGAGAAGCTGCTGGAAGCAGCCTCCGTGTCTGGCAGAGCCAATCTGTGGTGGCTCTGAAGATGGAGGTGCCACTTGCAGAGATCCATGGGGATGCAGAGATGCCCCGCAGCCCCTGGAGCAGCCCCCGCCGGTGCAGGGTGATGGCTGGGAGGGGCTTTGATGGCTCCTGGGGAGGCAGTGAAGGGATTGGGAGGAGGTTTCAGGGGGTCCTGGGTGGGCTGGGGGTGACTGGGAGGGTGCTTGAAGGGACTTGGGGTGTCTGTGAGAGGTTGGGGAGGTCCTGGACCCTGCAGACCCCCCAGAGATGCTGCTGGATGCCACCTGCAGCAAGATGCTGACAGGGATCGGGGGCTTTGTCTTCCTGACGCTGGGGCTCGACTTCCCCACATCTCGCAGGTGACTGGAGAGGGGGAGCTGGCCCCAGATCTCTTGGGGGGTCTTCGAGCAGTGATTTTTCTTGGGGCGTGTCTGGAACTTGCAGCTTCCGGGTTCAAGCCCCAAGTGTCGGTAAGGGTCCGTGGGAGGGTTTCATTTTGGGGTGGGGGGAATGTTGGGATCCTGCAGGACCCCAAAGCTGAGCCGCAAATGCCCCTTTGGGGGATAGTTTGGGGTCTCTTTGATACAATCTTGCAAAAATAATGATGAGGCCGTAAATCCAAAGATGGTAAAAAAAGAAAGGCCAACTCTTTACTGTTACAAAACAGCTACAGGAACAAGAGGCTGAGCTAGTCCCAGCCCCTCAGGGCAAGCCAGAGCAAACAGGTGCGTGGACACGGCCACCCCTCAGAACGGTCTGTCCGTGAGAGCGAAGCCCCCACTGAGGGCGGTCATTCCCTTTTATAGTCTCAGTCCCCTCAGGGATTGGTTTGTTTTGGATCCTCTACATGATTGGTGTGTCCTCGCGGCTCTCATTGGTCCTTAGCAGGGCGCTTTCTACACCAGTCATTCCTTCCCGCCGTGACTTGATGGGTCGGTTATTCACCAATCAGAGCTCTGGGTGTAGTCTCGGTCTCTGGGCTGTCCGGGGCAGAGTAGAAAATTCCCCCTCCCCTGCTCTGATCCCTTCAACCGCTCCATCCCAGCAGGAACTACATTTGGGAACGTAGCCGCACAAAGTCTCTACAAACATTCCTAACTGTGCAGTGCAACGCTATTTAACAATCACTCCAACAACATTACAGCTGCAGGCATTTGTAACCACTCAGAACCACTCGAAAAATCAACAACACAGCTGGGAACAGAAATCGAAACACGCGGTCAACATACCAGTACAACTGGTAAAAAGTTTCAACTCCTTTTTGTCTCTATAACAGCTTGGTCGCGATTGCCGGGTGCCAGGGTGGGAGGAGAACATCAGTCCTAGGGCCCCCCGGGAGAGCGGTGGAGGGGAACGCCAGGAGAGCCAGGGTGATCCCAGAGCTGGGGAACCTGCGGCAATCTGGAGAGGGGGCCAGCCTGGGTAAGGGGGAATCCCTGGGATCCCTGGAAGCCCAGAGCAGAGAGTGTGGGTAGAAAGGACCCCTGGGATTCGAAAAATCCCTGGATCATCCCTCAGCAGGACCCCAGAGAGGGGGAAACCTCAAGAGTCATGGGACCCTCATCAGCCAGGGAAGGGAGACCCCCAGAAGCCCAAAGTGGAGAGATCAGGGAGGGGGAATTCCAGGAAGGTTTTTTTGGGCTGAATTGTGGCTGCTGGGGGTGTTTATGGATACAAAACACCCAGAGGGTTCCAGAGGTAGACCTGGGCAGTAGGAACCCTCCACTGTATGGCAGTCAGCCCTTGTTTTTCCTCCCAAACCAGGATTTGTCATTCCAAAGCTGTGGTCAGATGGAGGAGGAGGAAAAGCCCCAGAGATCCCACACAAAGAGGGGCTGCAAACCCAGCCCAGGGGGCTGCAAAGAGGAAAGACTCCCCTGTGCTAGGAAGGTGGACAGAGATCCAGCTGGAGCTCAGAACTGGTGGAAAAGGCCCAGGCTGTGGAGAAGCCCCACAAGTGCTTGGAATGTGAGAAGAGCTTCAGCTACAGCTCTGACCTGAACCAGAGGATCCACACCGGGGAGAGGCCCTACGAGTGTCCTGAGTGTGGAAAGAGATTCTCACAGAGCTCTCACTTGACCAAACACCAACAGAGGCATCACTAAAGGAAGCCCTGGGAGTGCCCTGAGAGCAGGAAGAGCTTTGTGCGCTGCTCCAGCTCCATCCCCCGTGGGAGGATCGGCGTTGGGTGATCCCCAGTGACCCTGTTGGGCAGAGCCCTGGTGATCCGTGGTCCTGGTGATCCGTGTTTGGAAGACACCTGGCTGGGGGGCTCCACATCTTCCTGGCTCATTGTGGGCACCTGGATTAACGCAGGGGCAGGAACATCCATCGGGACACAGACCGACATTGGGAATTCCTTGGGGAGAGTGGATTTGTTGACTTTCAACCCCAGAAAAATCTTTCGTGTTCAATCCGATCTTCTGGGGCATCAAGGAATACTGGATGGTCTTGGAGGTCTTTCCCAACCTCAGGGATTCCATGATTTTGATTTCCTGTTGCCTGAGGGTGTCTTCTGCATCCAGATGGTGATGATCTGGGAGAAAGATCAAGGTTTTAGAGACAGTGGGGTGGAGATCCCTCCAAAAAAGGTTCTTCCCTCCCACCCAATCACATGGATCCTCTGCTGGCACAGACACAGAAATCCTTTTCTTTAGACCTTGATTTGCTTTTTGTTTCTCTTCATCCCTTTAAAAAAGTCTGACACTGGGGCAAAAATAAGGACGTTGTACTAAGACATGGGTGAGGACATAGGGACACATGGACACAGAGGGGGATGTGGCCATTCGTGGAGACACAGGGGGACACATGGACACAGAGGGTGATGTGGCCATTCATGGGGACACAGGGGGACACGGGCTCAGATGGAGATGTGGGGGACAATGAGAGGGATGGAAACATGGTGGGGAGACAGCCGTGGGTGAGGCCATGGTGGGACATGGCCAGTGACATGTGGGGACATGGCCATGGCTGGTGCCATGGGGGGAACTTGCAGGGGCTGTGGGGAATGCTGGGTGTGAGGGAGTTGAGGGTTCCTGGGAGGGACTTGGGGCTTGCTGAGGGCTTTGGGGACCCCAGGCCGAGCGGCTCCGGCAGCGCTGGGAGACCCTGGCGGAGGTTCTGGGGCAGCTGCTCAAGGAGCCCCTGACCTGGAGCCCCAGCTGGGCATTGGGCTCCTGGAAGGGAATGAACGTCCTTGTCCCCAGGAGTGAAATCCCAGCAGCCCCAGGGTGTTGGGGGCAGCTGAGAGGCCACAAGAAGGAGGGGAAAGCCACACAGTGCTGTTCCTCTCCAAAACTGCCCCTCAAAAATCCTCAAACTTCTGGATTCTTTGCAGGAAAAAGCTTCCAGGAGGTGCCTGGATTAAGGGAAAGGAGGGATGGGACCCAGACTGAACAAGAGGAGCCTGGAACTCCCAAACCCCAAGCATGGGTGTCTTGGGTTATGCAACCATAAATGTGTGCTCTATTTCATGTGTTGAAAGCAGCTGGGAAGATGTTTCTTTGTTGTTGTGGTGTATTTTTATTGTGTTTCCAATTGCAGCTCAGTTTTAATGGTCAGTTTTATACACCACCCATATTTTCTATTGTTACAGTATATTTTATCCCTAATGAATTGTTCCTTTCCCCCTGTGTTGTTGGTTTTGCCCTGGTTGTCTATCTTCCCTAGACCTGCCCTTCCCTCCTCCTACAGAATTGTCAATCCTTCCCTAAGCCTGCCCCTTCTTCCAGACACTTCCCTGTCAATCCCCCAACCTTCGACGCCCCAGTGGTTGGTTTAAACTGTTCCCTCCCCTTGTGTTCTTTCACTGGTCTGTGCATTGTACTCCCCGCCTTATGTTCCCCCCCCACGTCACCGGTATTGGTTGGGAATTGTATCCTCTCCCAAGACCTTTGTAAGCCCCTGCAAGCCCGGGTTCTGTGCCTTTTTCTGTCCCTGACTCTCTGGGCAATAAACACCTTTGGAAATCACACAGGCAGCCTCTCCCTATTCCTTGTCCCTGCCCTCAACACGTGCCACCTGTGCTATAGAGCAACTGTGCCCTACAGCTGCACCCCGGATTGCCTGGCTCTCTGTGCCCTACAGCTGCACCCCAGATTGCCTGGCTGTCTGTGCCCTGCACCCTGGATTGCCTGGCTGTCTGTGCCCTACAGCTGCACCCCGCATTTCCTGGCTGTCTGTGCCCTGCAGCTGCACCCCGGATTTCCTGGCTCTCTGTGCCCTGCAGCTGCACCCCCGATTGCCTGGCTGTCTGTGCCCTGCACCCCAGATTGCCTGGCTCTCTGTGCCCTACGGCTGCACCCCGGATTGCCTGGCTGTCTGTGCCCTGCACCCTGGATTGCCTGGCTGTCTGTGCCCTACAGCTGCACCCCGCATTTCCTGGCTGTCTGTGCCCTGCAGCTGCACCCCGGATTTCCTGGCTCTCTGTGCCCTGCAGCTGCACCCCCGATTGCCTGGCTGTCTGTGCCCTGCACCCCAGATTGCCTGGCTCTCTGTGCCCTACAGCTGCACCCCGGATTGCCTGGCTGTCTGGGGGCAGCCCACTCCTGGTGCCGGTGCTGGGAGCTGGCTGGGCTGAAGAACACCAGCATGGCGTCATATTCCCACATCTTTGCATGAGAGCCCCTGAATTTTATAAATAATAATAATTCAGAGGGAAGGAGTTTACATTCTCCATTGCAAGGGAGTCTCCGGCTTTCCCTGGCAGACACCTGTCTTTCAAACTAACACCATTCTTTGAGTTACTTACAATGTAAAAGTTAGTTATTATATAAATGTTAGCTATAATAGTTATACTATAAAAGCATTTCAGCATTGTGCAATCTCTATTTTAATATTTTCCTAAGGCCTATGATATAAAATCAATTTATTATGCTGCCATTTCTGTCGGCTATGCAGTGCACACACAAACTGATAGAGTGTGTTATACCAAAAAGCAGCTGAAAGGAATTATAAATTGCACTGTATCAAAATCATTGTGATCAATAACAATGTGCAAAAGCCGATACATGAATGCGTAAGCCAATATTGTATTGTCATTGATATTGCCATTGATATTGTCTTTGATATTGTCTTTGATATTGTCATTTATAACCCTCTCTCCTTCTTCAGGAATCGAGCGGGCTCATTCACCCCCTGTCCCCGCATCCCTGCGTCCCCAAGTGCCCCTGAGTGTCCCTGAGTGTCCCCAGTGACATCGCCCCAGGAATTCCCATCAGGATTTGGGACAGTTTCAATGAAAATCCCCAGAAAATTCCCAAATTTGTCTCAAACACTGTGCAGGGAGAGGGGAGGGGACAAGTGACACCCAGCGATGTTCCCAATGATGCCATCACCCCAATGATGTCACAGCTGTTAAGAATGGGGCCAGGAGAACAGCTCCTTTGAAAAGACCTTTATTGAAAAACAGCGCTGGGTGGGGGCCCGAGGGGTCACGCACACGGCCACTGCTCCCGCTGGATGCCGCCGAGGAGGACATGGCAGAGCCGAGGAGGAACGGCAGAGCTGGGGCTTCCGTCCCCACGAGAGTCCCTGGGAAGACACTTGTAGGGTCGTGGTCCAGGGGTGTCGTACTGGTCCGGTACTGTTCGGTCACGGCGAGGAGTCGGAGATCTTTAGTTGGTGGCCTGATGTTCACCACTGTTTTCCTCACCTGAAGAAGTCACTTTTAGTCTTTGGTGTTGTAATGGGTCGTTGCCTTTGGGGTCTTTATCCTGAAATATCGTCCCGTCGTTCCGTGGTGTCTCCTCATTTGCATGTGCACCATCTTGGGGAGCAGTGGCAGTGGTTCCTGACGGGAAATGGACACCGGTGTACAATGGAAGGGGATCAATGGACTGAAATCATAAATAACAGGTAAGTAATTAACGTCCTTTAACATTAACAGGTAAACATTTTAACAAGAACACTTAGCAATGGTGAATTATCTTAACTGAGATCCACAATTTGGGATTTATTTCCCACAACAGCGGTGACATCACTGTCCCCCCAGCAGCCTCGGGATGTCCTCGATGGCTCTTTGGCACCGAGCGGGGCCACCAGGGCCACCGGAGCTGCACGAGGGACTCGAGAGGAGGGTGTGGATGTCCCCAAGTGTCCCCAGCAGGTGACATGGGGCCAGGCGGGCGCTGGCCTCCCACAGCTGCTCAGCCTCGGCCACCGTGGCCGCCAAGTCCTTGAGGACATCGGGAGTCACCTCCCTTGTCCCCTCCAGGGCAGCCTCGATGTCCCCGAGCCGGTGCAGCAGGTCCCAGGGGAACAGGCTGGCTTTGTCACACGCGGCCTCCAAGCGCCCCAGCAACAGCAGAGCCACCTCTGCCCACTGCACACCCCTGGTGTCTGCGCCCTCCCAGAGCTCGTGGAGCTCGGTGGCCTCCCCGGCCAGCCGGTCCCAGCTCTCCCTGAGTGCGGCCACTGAGTCTTGGCCGGCTCTGGCCGCAGCTCTCATTCCAGCACGGGCCCAGGTGTCCCCCGGGGCGGCACGGAGGATGACCAGGGCCTGGAACAGGGAGGTGACGTTGTGCTGGCCAGGGAGGTGGCACTGCAGTGGCACAGGGTGCCACGGAGGTGCCAGGTGAATGTCTTCAGGGCTGCGCACAGGGACCTTGGGGACACGGCCAGCAGCAGGTCCCCATGTGGCCTGGTCATGGTGGCTGCCAGCTTGCCCAGGGTGGCCACCACGTCCACCAGCGCCTCCAGCACCTGGGGAGGGGACAGGGGAGGTGGCAGGGACCTGGTGGGACTTGTGGCCTCCTGAGGTGGCCCCTGTGCCCTCCCAGGGTCCCCTTTGTCCCCTCCCTGGCGGGATCAGCTGTCCCTTCTGTCCCTTTGTCACCCCGTCATCCCCCCATCACCCCATCATCACCCACGTTGTCCCTTCTGCCACCCTCGGTCCCCTCCACCCCTCTGTCACCTCCCCCCTTCCTCCCACGCCTTCCTGTCCCCTTTGTGACCCCCTGTCCCCTCTGCCACACCCCGTGTCCCCCCTGTCCCTTCCCGCCCCCTCGCGCCGGGATTGTTGCACCTCGCGGAGCTCCATGGCCGATGGGAACACTCTGGGGACACTCTGGGGACACTCTGAGAGGCGAACAGGCCCCGGTGACAGTCGCGGACACGCGGGAATGTGGCGAGGCCAGGAGGAAACAGGAAGAGGTGACGTCACTTCCCTGGCCCCGCCCCCCCGCCCGCAGGGCCACCACGCGGTCCACAATGTCCCCTTGAGTGTCCCCAGTCTCCCCCTGAGTGTCCCCGACAGGCCCCAATGTCCCTCCCATGTCCCCAACAAGGCCCAAGTGACCCCGATGTCCTGTTGGGGACACTGGGGTACCCAGCAACATTCGGGATCTGGGGTTTTTTGGGATCCAGGATTTGGGATTTGAGGTAATTTGGTATTATTCCTTGGGATCCAGCAGGATTTGGGATCTGGAATTTAAGATTGCTGGGGATCCAGGATTTGGGACCACTTGGAACTCCCGGGGTCCCCAAACCCCCACCCTGATGTCCGCCAAAGGGTCCCTTTGTCTCCAGCTCCCCAGACTCCCAGTGATGGCCCCGCCCCTTTCCACGCTCCCATCCCCACCCACGTCGTTACCCCTCCAGGCCACGCCCACTTTCGTTTTCCTCTGAGACCCCGCCCACTTTCGTTTCCTTTCAGGCCCCGCCCCTTCTTACGCCCCCATTCCTTCCCCGCCCTGTCCCTCCGCACCCAGGCCACGCCCCCTCTCTCCCCATTGGTAACCACTCCCGGGGCCCCGCCTTTTTTCCCCACGCTCCCATTCCCACTCCTACATAACCAATCCCCGCCCCCTCCTGGCTCTGCCGCTTCCTATTGGCCGATTCTCGCGGTCCCACCCCTCTGTGGGCGTGGCTACGAGACCGATCGGCGTTGATTGACACCTCCGCAGAGCGGCGGCCCGGGGGGTGGAGCCAGCCCGGCCCCGGCGGGGCCCAACGCGGGCCGGGGGCTCGGGGGGCCGAGCGGGGAGGGGCTGGGGGCGTTCCGGGAGGGTTCAATCAATGGGGGGGCGCGTAGTGAGTGCGGGGGTCCCATGGCTTGGGGGAGTCCTGGTGACTGGGGGGGGGCGCGGTGAGGGGGGGGTTCCCATGGGTGGGAGAGGGGCGGTGAGTGGGGGGTCCTGGCGCATTGGGGGGGCTCATGGATTGGAGGGGTCCTTGAGATTTGGGGGAGTCGGTAAAGGGGGGGGGGGCAGACAATGGGAGGGTCCCGGTGAGTGGGGGGGCCCCGGTAATTTGCGGGGGGCGTTGGTCTCTGGTGATAAGGGTGGTCCCGACTGATAACAGCGGGGGGATGGACAGGACCGAGCCCCAAGGGTCCCCCTCGGTACTGGGGAGCCCCCTATGCCCCCCCCCAGTCCCGCTTCGGACCCGCCCAGTCCCGGGGCTGTTCCCGGGGGTGAAAGGTGAGGGGCCGAACCCCCCCCGGGATGCATGGGGGGGCCGCACCTCCCTTGAGTTTGGTTTGTTCTTTCCCTTTTTGGGGGAAATCCAAGCCATGCACTGATGCTCCTAATTACGGGTAGGAGAACTGACGGCTTTCCTCTGAGCCGGTGCCAGCGAACACGCAGGGCTCGGCCAGGCGGGCCGGGAGGTGCGGAGAACTTTGTGTTTTCAGCTCAATCCCGGCTCGGGCCCGGGCGCGTCCCAGGGCGGTTCCTGATCTGCGGCTTTGCCCTCAGACAGCCCGGGGGCGGGGCCTGAGAGGCTGTGCCGTGTGCAGAGCCCGCCACTCGCTCGCTGCCATTGGCTGGTTCTGCCGTCACTCCTGGCTCTCTCTGCGCGCTGATTGGGCAACGCAGAGCGGGGACGAGCCCGCGTCCCGGCCCCCTGGCCCAGGCGCCATTGTTGGAGCGTCTGTGCTGGAGCGGCGGCAGCGGCCGGAGCCCGGTGAGGCGGCGGCGGAGCTCAGAGGCGGCCCCGGCGCAGGTGGGAGCCGCGCTGGGTTGTGCCGGGGCTCGGGGCTGGCTGCGGGCGGAGGGGGCGGCAGGGGGCTCTGGCTGTGGCTCGGTTGTGCCGTGTCCGCGCCGTGTTCCCCGTGCCCTGAGGGCGCTGCGGGAGCGGCTGCCCGCGGTCTCCTTCCCGCGGGTGCCTGGGCAGGAGCCGGTGCCGGAGCAGCGCTGGCTCATCCCGGTTCCTGTGGGTAGGACGGAGGCGGCTGCGCTGTCCCCGGGCCTGTGCGGGAAAATTCGCATGGCCAGAGGTTTCTGTGCCCGAAGGAGACAAAGGAGTCCTGTCAAAGTGACTTTATTGATGAAGAGAGGCCATGCGGCATTTGCCATGCGGTCTCTCCAATTGTTGCAATACGCAGCCTCCTTTTTATCCTGATTTTCCCTTCTGCATCTCCCTCTTCCTTTGCACAGTGCCAAAGGTCCTTGGAAAGTTCAGACTTCCCGATCCGCCTGCTGCATGTCCTCATTAATATGCACCCCCCTTTTGTATAACATCCGATATTCCTGGCTCTGTTCAGGTTTTGTTGTTCTTCTCGATGTTCAGGAATTTCGCAGGATCTTGGCTGAGCAGCAGTCCGTGTCAGTGAGTAACATTTTCTGAAACTGATGGTTTCTCCCGTTTCTTCCTTATCTCCAAGTCCCTGGCCCTATCTCCAAGCAGATTCACTCATTGACTCTGTTTTTTCTTCCTGGGTCCTCTTTGGTTTTGGGATTATTGTCAGTAACCTCATTCTCTGTGCTTTTGTAGCCGTTTTCTTTATGCCATTGAAATGATCACTGGGTTCTCTGGCTCCTGATATGAATTCGTTGGGGTTCCCAGGGGCTGGTCCCTGGTGTTGTGGGATTTGTTCTGGTGGCCGTTCATCTTTTCCCCATTTTTGGGTGCTCCCTCCAGCCAGGGCTCCATCAATTTGTCTCCTTTTTCTAATTAAATCATCACATCCTTGGATTCCCAGCTGATTTCTCTGAACCTGTGGTAGCAGAAACCCCCCAGTGGTCTGATGCTCCCTGTGTGACACAGACAGTGACAGCACATGTTGGAGTGGGGAGAGGGATGATTCCCCCCACTGATTTTAGTGAAGCTTTCCCAACATTCTCCATTTGCTGTTTCCCTTTGCAGCTGAACCAATTTGTGTTGCAGAGTCAGAGATCCTCCCTCTGGGCTCTGCCCTTGGCTGTGCCAATTCCATCTGTGCAAGCGGGCAGAGCTTGGGCTGAGGGACAGAGGGAATCAGCCCAATTCCTGCCCCAGGCAAGAAGCCCCTGGTGCATTGTCCACACTTTTCCCCAGCAGTGTTATTTTGCATTTCTAAAGCTCCTCTCCTGGCTGCCTGGGAGGAAGCTTCTCTTCCAGAGTAGCCATGGAATGACTCACATGTGGCCTCACCACAATCTGCGTTTTTTCTTTAACAATATTTTTTTAACTGTGTATGTGTTGAAGGGTCACCTTTAAAGCTCTTCTAGTTTTGCAAAATGCAACCTAAAGGTGAACTTTGAAAAACCCATGTACCAAAATTTTGCAGTCCCTAAGAGCCACACACAAACATACACAAAAACAATCCAAAGCAATCAAGGTTTTTCTACTTCTTCTCTTAAGACTACAAATTGATTCTCACACCCCTGGTCCAAACCTAACTGACAATATAAAAGTAGGATTATTACAAAAATTATTCTAATGGTGTCATCTTGTCACAGAAACTGTGGGAAAAACCAGAACTCTCCAACAATATCTTCAGTGTTAGAGAGTCAAGGCATTACTTGATTCTGGCCAGGATGTGCAACAGAAATCATTTCATCCACACATAGCTTGTTGTGAAGAGAAAATCATTCCAGGACATGGGAGTTTTACTGGATTTTTCCTAAACTTTTTACAGTCTGAACCCATAGAAATCCATTAGTTTGATATTCATTGCTTCCAAGTTGCTGAGTTCTCAGTATTTGATTTCCTGTTGGACCCAAATTTCTTTGCCTCTGATGTTAATTAGGTCTGCACTCCTGGGTTTCCTTATCAGCCTTTTCCAGACCAGGTGTCTGCAGCTCTTCCAGGGGCAGTGTCTGGGGTGGGTGTTGGTTGCTGTTTGCTGATGGTGGTTGATGTTTTGTTGATGGTCGTTCTCTCTGTGGGGATCTTTTGGGCTCTTCCCAGTCTGGTGAGATGTTCAACTCATCTCTGTTGAGTGGTGTAACATCCCTTAAAATAAAACCTTTAAAATTCCTTTCCCCAGGGCAAAGGCCAACCCAGCCTGAGTGGAGAAATAAAATAAAAACCAATTTTAAAGTCGGTCTATTTTCCAACCATCTAACCCCACCCAGCCCCGTGTGTGAGTCTGCCTGAGCCCCAGAGTGGAATTGTCCCGTTGTCT
The DNA here is from genome assembly GCA_017589585.1 of Phylloscopus whistleri. Classification (NCBI taxonomy): domain Eukaryota; kingdom Metazoa; phylum Chordata; class Aves; order Passeriformes; family Phylloscopidae; genus Phylloscopus; species Phylloscopus whistleri. The sequence goes on along the minus strand of JADMLD010001601.1, from coordinate 238,980 downwards.
CCCCAGCCCCTGTGGCGAGTGCAGGCACAGAAAGCACTGAAGCTGCAGCAGTGGCAGCAAGGATTGGCCCGCAGTGCCTGGAGATGCCCAGGGAGGGTGCCTGGGCAGAGCATTCCAGCAGAGGATCTGTGGGCAGGCACAGGGGCTTCCCCCGGGGTGGAGCCCTGGCTGCTGCTCCCTTGCCTTCAGCGCAGGGGCAGTCGTGGCCTGTTTGACATTCACAGGCAATTCCAGTTCCTTTGGTGAGCCTGGGAGAGCCATGGCTGGGGCATCAATCATTTTGGGGTTTTATTTTCTCCAGCTTTGTTCTCTTTCTCGTGTCCATACCATAACACTGAGGCTGTCTGGGGTTACAAAGTCACACAATGTTCTGGGTGGAGCAGAGAATCCTCAGTCCAGGTCTGCAATTCCCTATTAATCCTCAGAATTGTCACAGATCCTTTTTAGTCCTGGATAAGGTTACTTCTGATATTCCCTGGACCCTCTCTGGGTCAATAAACCACAAACCTTCAATCAAAGTATGTCCCAAATATTTAACCTTTTTCTCCACCATTTGTGCTTTTTTCTGTTTTGCAAATACTTCAAGATGCTTTTTATCCTGAAAACTGAGCCATTTCACAGAGGCTTCTTCTACCATTTCTTCTTGTCCTCCTGACTGGAGCTGGAGTCATCCACATCCTGCATTAACCCAATCCCTGGGGGTGAGGTAAATTCTTTGGATGTTTTCTGCCAGGCTTGCCCCAATAAGGCTGGTGCTTCCCTGCATCCCTGCAGCAGGACCCTCCATGTCTTTCCCGTTTTCCCATCTTCCTTTTGTTCCCACTCAAAGGCCAAACCCTGTTCACCATCCTGTGTTAGTGGGCATCCCCAGAAAGCATCTTTTCCATCAAGGACTGAATGGTAGCAGTGTGAGGAGGGAACCTGGTTCCAGATGGTGTAAGGATCTGAGACTGTGGGGTGCCTGGGTTTCATAATCTCGTTTATTGTTCTTAGGTCCTGCACCATTCTGTGGATTCCGTCTGATTTCTTGCCTGGCAGCATAGGAGCATTCCAGGGAGAGACCCCTGGCTCCAAAAGCCCTGCCTTTCCCAGGGGCTCAATACCAGGCTGTGAGCCCTTCCTTCCCTCCCTTGGAATGGGGTATTGCTTTTAGACCCCAATTTTCCTGGTTGCTTCAGAGGAATTTGGAGAGGCTGGGGATCTGATTTTCCCCATTTCTCTGGGGCTGCCCACACTTCTGGGTTCACTTCAGCCCAGGCCTTGCCAGACATTTGTCACAAAGGTACAGGAGAACTAACCTGTGTATCACCTTTGCCAATATTAATTTGCATTCCCAATTTAACCATCAAATCCCTTCCCAGTGAATGACAGTCACATTTAGGAACAAATGAAAATTCCTGCATTTCAAACCCATCCCCATATCCCTAATAGAGGTTGAATGAAGCACAGCTGCTCATCTTTCCCACTTATCACCTGAATAATCCAAGACATTTTTGGCATTTTCCCCCCTTAGGTCTGAGATTGAGAGTGGATGGAGAGCCCCTGTGTCTGTGAGGAAAGGCCTCCTGTCGATCCAGAGCCACCCGGAATGTTCTCAAGGGCTCCAGTGCAGTGGGTCCCTGGTGTGATGGGAGCTCTGCCACCCCTCCCAATCCACGTCCCTGCAGGGATGGACTTGCTCCTGGTGAGGGTGCTGATCTCCTTGCTTTCCTCTCCTGGAAACCAGGGATACAAAGGATCTGGATCAGCTGGCAAATTCTGAGCTTTGCACCCTGCTGAGGAACATCCCAGTCCTCAGTATTTTTCTCTTCCTCCTCTTTTCCATCATCCATTTTCTTACCACAGCGATTCCTGCTGCTGCTTCTTGCCTCAACCATATTCCTGCACACTCCCCTTCACCCTTTCCCTTCCCAGCACACCCACACCATCCATCCCCTGTTGTCTAAATCCCTTCTTGACTTCCCTAATTGCCCCCCTGGGTGTCCATGTCCTTAATTACCTCTGGGAGAATGTGCAAAGTGCCTCAACATTCTCCTAAGGGACCCTTCAGAGATATTTTGGGATCGTTCTCCCTTTTGCTGGGATGCCTTTCTGGCTTTCCCTTTTCCATCCTGCATGGGTGCCCTGCCATGTTTCCTCCCTGAAGATTGCAGTGTCCTCCCTGATGAGATTTTCAGTGCTCTCTCCCTGCTGACTCTTCACAGACCCCCCTGATCTGTCACTCGTCTGTGTCCTCGACACTCTCAGGTCCCCAGTCAGTCATGGGGGCAGGAGAAGAAGGGAAGGAGAAGCAGGGAGGAAGAACAAAATGGTCAAAGGATGCTTGTGGGAGGAGAAAGTGGGATTGTGCAGGAGAAGGAGGAATAGTAGGAGGAAGAGGAGTGTGAGGAAGAATAGGGACACAGGAGGAGGAGGAGGAGGAGGAAGAGGAGGGACCACAAGGTTCCACCCCTCCCTGGATCTGCAGCTTCCCCCAGCCCCGGGAGCGTTGCCCCCCCACATGCGGCAGGTGACCCAGGAGGGGGATCCAGGATTTTCATGGGAGTGAATCTTGGTGTTTCTGAGCTTTATTGGGCTAAATGTTGGTGCTTTGGGTTTTTTCAAGAGCTGAGTCTTTCTATTTTGGAGGGGGATTTGGCTGAATCTTGATGTTTGAGGAGCTTTTGATTTGTGTCTTGATGTTTGGAGGACTTTTGGCCTGAATCTTGGTGTTTTGGAGGTTCTTACAGACACAAGGAGCCCAATGATTTCCTGAGAGGAGCTTGGGCAAGGAGGAACCCCCAGGCTAAGGCGCTCTCCTCATGTTTTTTCCCCAAACCAGGATTTTTCATTCCCAAAGAATGTCCAGATGGAGGAGGAGGAAAAGCCCCGGAGATCCCACAGGAGGAGGGGCTGCAAACCCAGCCCAGGGAGCTGCAAACAGGAAAGACCTCCCCTGTGCCAGGAGGGCGGCCAGAGATCCAGCCAGATCTCAGAGCTGGAGAAGAAGCCTGATGGAGGGGAGAAGCCCCACAAGTGCTTGGAATGTGGGAAGGGCTTCAGCCGGAGCTGCGACCTGCTCCGGCACCAGTTGATCCACACTGGAGAACGGCCCTATGAGTGTGGGGAGTGTGGGAAGAACTTCAGCCGGAAGGACAGTCTGATGAAGCATCAGGTGATCCACACTGGGAAAAAGCTCTATGAGTGTGGGGAATGTGGGAAGAGCTTCAACCACAGCTCCAGCCTGATCCAGCACCAGGTGATCCACACTGGGGAAAAGCCCTACGAGTGTGGGGAATGTGGGAAGAGCTTCAGAGTAAGCTACGATCTGATCCAGCACCAGGTGATCCACACTGGGGAAGGGCCCTATGAGTGTGGGGAATGTGGGAAGAGCTTCAACCACAGCTCCAGCCTGATCCGGCACCAGGTGATCCACACTGGGGAAAAGCCCTATGAGTGTGGGGAATGTGGGATGAGCTTCAGCCTGAAGGGCCACCTTACATGACACCAGAGGATCCACACTGGGGAAAAGCCCTACGAGTGTGGGGAATGTGGTAAGAGCTTCAGAGTAAGCTACGATCTGATCCGGCACCAGGTGATCCACACTGGGGAAGGGCCCTACACCTGCTTGGATTGTGGGAAGGCCTTTGGGAGTTGCTCCCAGCTGAGAAACCACCAGCGCATCCACAGTGGGGAGAGGCCCTACGAGTGTCCTGAGTGTGGGAAGAGGTTTAAGATCAGCTCTGATCGCCTGAAACATCAGCGGATTCACACGGAGGAGAGGCCCTTCCGCTGCTCCGACTGCGGGAAGGGTTTCAAGCAGAACTCTGCCCTCACTGTCCACCAGCGCATCCACACCAGGGAGAAGCCCCACAAGTGCTTGGGATATGGGAAGGGTTTCAGACGGAGAGTGGACCTGATGCGTCACCAGGTGATCCACACAGGGGAACGGCCCTATGAGTGTGGGGAGTGTGGGAAGAGCTTCCGCTACAGGTGCCACCTGATCCGGCACCAGGTGGTCCACACTGGGGAACTGCTCACTGAGTGTGGGGAATATGGGAAGAGCTTCAGCCGGAGCTCCCACCTGGTGCAACACCTGACGATCCATACCGGGGAAAAGCCCTACAAGTGTGGGGAATGTGGGAAGAGCTTCAGCCGGAAGGGCTTCCTGACTCAACACCAGAGGATCCACACTGGGGAACGGCCCTACGAATGTGAGGAATGTGGGAAGAGCTTCAACCGCAGGTCCAGCCTGATCGAGCACAAGAGGATCCACACTGGAGAACGGCTCTTTACGTGTGAAGAATGTGGGAACAGCTTCAGCAAGAATTCCAGCCTTATCCGGCACCAGAGGATCCACAGTGGGGAGAAGCCCTACAAGTGGGGGGAATGTGGGCAGAGCTTCAGAGAAAGTTTGGCCCTTATCGGGCACCAGAGGATCCACACTGGGGAAAAGCCCTACAAGTGTGGGGAATGTGGGAAGACCTTCAGAATAAGCTCGTCCCTGATCCTGCACCAGGTGATCCACACTTGGTAAGGGCTCTACACCTGCTTGGAATGTGGGAAGAGCTTTGCATGGAGCTCCAACCTGAGAAAACACCAGCGCATCCACACTGGGGAGAGGCCCTTCGAGTGTCCCGAGTGTGGAAAGAGGTTTCCGACCAGCTCTGATCTTGTCAAACATCAGCGGATTCACACAGAGGAGAGGCCCTTCGGCTGCCCTGACTGCGGGAACGGCTTCAACTGCAACTCCGCCCTCACTGTCCACCGGTGCATCCACACTGTGGAGAGGCCCTACGAGTGTCCTGAGTGTGGGAAGAGCTTTTCAGACAGGCCTAACTTGACCAGACACCAACGGAGGCGCCACTAAGGAAAGCCCTGGGAGTGTCCTGAGAGTGGGAAGAGCTTCGTGCACTGCTCCAGCTCCATCCCCCGTGGGAGGATCGGTGTTGGATGATCCCCACTGACCCCTGTTGGGCAGAGCCCTGGTGATCCATGTTGGGAAGACACCTGGCTGGGGGGGCTCCACATCTTCCTGGCTCCCCATGGGCACCTGGATGAACGCGAGGAACATCCATTGGGACACAGACGGACACTAGGAATTCCTTGGGCGGAGTGGATTTGTTGACTTCCAGCCCCAGAAAATCTGTTGCGTTCAATCCTATCTTCTGGGGCCTCAAGGAATACTGGTTGGTCTTGGAGGTCTTTTCCAACCTCAGGGATTCCACAAGTTTGATTTCCTGTTGCCCAAGGGCGTCTTCCACAACCCAATGATGATGATCTAGGGCAACAATCAAGGTTTTGGAGACAGTGGGGTGGAAACCCCTCCAAAAAAGGTTCTTCCCTCCCACCCAAGCACGTGGATCCTCAACTGCCACGGACACAGAAATCCTTTCTTTGGGCCTTGATTTGCTTTTCATTTCTCTTCTTCCCTTTAAAAAAATCCGACACTGGGGTGAAAATAAGAACATTGTACTAAGACCTGGGTGAGGACATGGGGGGACATAGACATGGAGAGTGATGTGGGGACACCTGGACATGGAGGGCGATGTGGCCATTCATGGAGACACAGGGGGACTTGGGCTGAGATGGAGATGTGGGGGACAATGACAGGGATGGAAACGTGGTGGGGAGACAGCCATGGGTGAGGCCATGGTGGGACATGGCCAGTGACATGTGGGGACATGGCCATGGCCAGTGCCATGGGGGGAACTTGCAGGGGGATGCTGGGTGTGAGGGAGTTGAGGGTTCCTGGGAGGGACTTGGGGCTTGCTGAGGGCTTTGGGGACCCCAGGCCAGGCGGGTCTGGCAGCGCTGGGAGACCCTGGCGGAGGTTCTGGGGCAGCTGCTCAAGGAGCCCCTGACCTGGAGCCCCAGCCAGGCATTGGGCTCCTGGAAGGGAATGAATGTCCTTGTCCCCAGGAGTGAAATCCCAGCAGCCCCAGGGTGTTGGGGGTAGCTGAGAGGGCACAAGAGGGAGGGGAAAGCCAGACAGAGCTGTCCCTCTCCAAAACTGCCCCTCAAAAATCCCCAAACTCATGTATTCTTTGCAGGAAAAAGCTGCCAAGAGGTGCCTGAATTAAGGGAAAGGGGGGATGGGACCCCTGGTCTGAGCAGGAGGGGCCTGGAACCCGAAAGGCAAGCATGGTGTCTTGGGTTTAGTAAACCCAAAGACCCAAAAAATGTGTATTCTATTTAATCTGTTGAAAACAGCTGCGGAGATGTTTTTCTGTAACTCCAGGGGGGAGGGGGGCTGATGCTTTCTGATAATGGGGCAGCTGTTCAAACCAGGTGGGGCAGTGTTTCTTAGCTCTTTCACCACCTGTCCACCCTCCAGGGGGATATCTTCTTCTCATGGGCCATGAAGGCTCACCAATGATGGGACACGTTCCATCATCCCATTGTGAGATGCTCCACCCTGTGTGGGAGGAGCCAACCATTCCTACCTGGATAAAACTGAGATGTAGGAACACGAGGGATCTGGTTCCACTGGATTCCCGGAGGAAGACCAGACCCTTCTCACCTTTACTGGACCCTTTTCTCTCAGGATCATCTCTACTCCAACAGAACCACATCTGCCACTCCAGGAGGACTTATTGTGGACTGCTTCCAACAGCCTGTCCAACAGGGTGTCAGGTTGTATTTCTGACTCTGTCAGGGTTTCTAGGATTTTTGTTTGTTGGCTTGGGTTTATTTTGTTCTCCTATATTTGTATTGTGAATACTTCTAGTAAAGAAGTGTTATTCCTATTCCCAAATCTTTGCCTGAAAGCCCTGTAGTGCTGTGTTTGATTTTCTCTGTTGAATATGTGTTCAGACTGTTCACTTGGTTCCTTCCATGTACCTCTGTTTAACCCCCATTTGTTTCATACCAAAGTGGTTTACCCAGGCCATCTTACCAAGGCCTCTCCCTGCTTCTAGAAAGTTCCAGGGAAGGCGTGATGTGGTAGGCAAGGATCCGAGGAGGTCCCTCCTTCTCCCCAGGGATTGGCTCCTGGAGGAGTCTCTCATTCCCATGGCCACTCTCTGGCCCTCCCTGGTTGGTCCCTTCCCTGATCCTTCCCTCCGCTCCTCCCCCTGTTAAAAGCAGCTGACACAGGGCAGTCTGTGCTCTGCTGAGGCAGACTCCCTGGGGTGAGGCTGCTCCCTCAAGGCCCTCAGTAAACTTCAGTGGCCACTCCTCAGCAGAGTCCTCCTTTATTCTCCTCGCCTTCCATCACAGCATCACAACACTCGAACTGGGCTGTAAGGAACCCACCTGATCAGCTCAGTTGGTTGCCTATAGCCAGTGCCAGGGCTAGCCAGAGCAGGCAAGGGCAGAGAAAGCAGGCACAGCCTCAGTGTGGTGCCCAACCGTGGTCTCACAGCCACCGAGCTCGGACAGTGACAGTGTGGTGGCCAGCGCGGTTTGGCCTGAGACATCACTGGCCCCTGCGGAGCAGGTCCCTGGACTGTCTGGATTTTATTCCTTCGGAGCCTGCAGACGACCTTTGGCACATCGTGCACCTGCTGGTAGAAGCAGCTCTTGCCCAAAGAGTGCATTCCCAGCAGGAGAGGAAGGTAGCCTCCAGCACCTGGGAAGTCTTCCTCCAGTGAGGACCCCTCCACAACTGACCTTCTTCACATCACACCAGACAAGGGTGAGTGCTCTCTGTTTCCTTTGGGAAAGACACTCAGGGTCCCTATTTGGGACAGAGGCTTCAAGTCTCAGCACATCAAAAGTAGCCTCACTCTTTGAGCCAGGGAAGGCTGTGCAGTCCCAGGGGAGAAGCCCTTTTCCCTCTCTTGGAAGGTTTTCTGAGTGCGACCTCCTCATTTCTTTCTGTTCTTTACTCTCCTTTTTACGTTTTAGTGACTGGTAACCCCCGACACGGGTCGGCCTTGTTATTGGTCCTCCTAAGTTTTACAACACCCTGAGCGAGTGGACCCCTCGGTTTTTAGGTGTTTGGGGATTTTACACTTTGGTTGCATCTTTCTTTGCTTCAGTTGTTGGGTGGCTGCTGTGGAACCTGCCATCAAGCCACAATGGGTGCATGGCTCTCCACAGCTCAAAAAGGAATGTTTTATTCAATTCTTAGTGTTCTTACAGTTACTAAAGCAAAGTTTTCTAGAGGACAGTCGAAAAGGTTTGTCCGTCTGCTCTTCCTCCACTTCCCCCAAACATCTACTGATCTTGTGAACAGTATTCCTTTTTGGGACACTGTCAATGCAAAAGTTACTGATTTGGTCAGATCAGGAGACAGGACAGCCACCAAATTAGCTTATTGGCCATTGCAGATGTGTTCTGCTATTTTAGGAAAAAGAGGAGTGGAGAAAGGGCTAGACTATGGACAGCCTTCCCCAGTTTCCCCTTGCCCTCGTCCCAAACCCTCTATCCCTAAAGCGGGCATTCTAAAGGGAGCGGCGGCAAAAAATTTGTCTGTCAACCCTGGCTCCCCACAGGTGCCAAGGTCCCCCCGACCAAGCAGTCTTGGCCGGACTGCTCGGGATTCCTGCAGCAGCCCTGGCCAGGCTGCTCGGGAACCTTCCCCATCCCCATCTTACCCAGTTACCAAACCACGAGTTCGTTTTAGTTTAACAGAAAAGGGATTGCCACTAAATGGCCTCCTTACTTCTCCTCCCCATCATGGCGGCGACCGCATGGCACGGTCGTCCTTTTTTCTCCCCATAATCCCTTTCTTCACCCTTCTTGTCCCAAATTCCTCCCACTTCCCAAGACATCTTTTCTCCGCCTCCTCCTCAAACCCATCCTGCTCGCTCCGCCCAAGGACACACCCCTCATGTGATGTCATCCTCATCCCAGACCATACCCCCTCCAAAGCGGAAGCCATGTCACACTTCTGGTTCCCACTCTCCGCCTTCCGGTCCCCACGATTCGGATGCCGAGGAAGAGGAGCTGGAACCTGATGACCCAACCCAGGCCCAACTTCCACCCTTTGCTCCAGTGACCTTCTGCAGGTCAAGGGGTGGAAGCATCACCCATACTAACTGGCAGCCCTTCTCACAGGGAATTATCAAGGATCTGTGTAAGGCCCACAAGGAGTACGGACGTGAAAGCCCGTACTTCTGTGGTTTGTTGCATGCCAATCTGGCCGGAAGGGTAGCGGTTCTATTCGACCTTAAGCAGCTTTTTTCATGTTTGATGACCTCCACAGAGTACATGCTCTGGGAGGCAGCATGGAAAAACCTGCTGAGGAACACCCTTCCGAGCATGTTAACAGATCCTAACACTGTGGTACATGAGAACGGGAATGAAATAACCCTGGATCATCTCTGTGGTGAGGACCAATGGCTTCTTGCCCCTACCCAAGCCGCTGAAATCCCAGTCCCTGTTTTGGAAATCATAAAAGATGCTGCTGAGCAGGCATTTCTTGGTTGGCAGCCAGATGTCCCGATGCCTCCACACGCCAAAATCAAGCAAGGACCCTCAGAGCCTTTCGTTCACTTTGTGGAAAAGCTCACACAGTGTCTTGGGTTATGGAATCAAAAATGTGTATTCTATTTTCATTTGCTGAAAGCAGTTGGGGAATTGTTCTTTATCTCTTGTAACTTTGGAAGGGGGGGGGGAAGGGGCGGGTGCCTTCTGATAATGGGCCATTAACACCTCCCCAGACTATACCCTCCCCAGAGCCCCCAGAGCGGTGCATCTGCATGCCATAATCCTATTGTGAGATGTCCCACCCAGTGGGGGGAGTCAACGATTCCTGCTGGGAAAAACTGAGACGAGGGGAACAGGAGTTCACTTGCTTCACCCCGATTCCTGGGAGGAAGACTGCACCCCATCTCACCATCGCCAGACCCCATCTCACCATCCCCAGACCCCATCTCACAATCACCGAACCCCTTCTCACCACCCCTGTACCCTTTTTGGCTACAGGATCATCCCTGCTTCAACAGAGCCACGTCTGCCACTCCAGGAGGACTCACTTTTAGACTGCTTCCAACACCCTGACCAACAGGGTGCCAGGTTGCAGCTCTGACTCTGTCAGGGTTTTTCCAAAATTGTTGTTTGTTTGTTTGCTGGTTTAGTGGGGTGGTTTTGTTTTTCTACCACATTTGTATTATTGATATTCCTAGTAAAGAACTGTTATTCCTATTCCCAAATCTTTGCCTAAGAGCCCTTAATTGCAAATTTATAATTTGGCAGGGGTGAGGGGTTTGCATTCTCCATTCTAAGGGATACCCCAGTTTCCCTGGCAGATACCTGTCTTGTCAAACCAAGACAGATTTTGGCACCCAAGTGTGGGGAACAAGGGCATTGAGAGGGAGGAATAACAGTTCTTGTGTACTAGATAGAAGCCCACTGCTCAGAATCGTGGTCCAGCTTTTCCTGGTTTGGGTGGCACGTGGTTGTGGCTGTATTTCTGCCATTTGCTGGCCCTTATCTAAACATGGCCCCTATAACTAAGGCTACTGTGGCTGGCATCCAGTTTATTTTGTGGGTTAATAAGGTGAGGAATTCATGGATTTTTAACTTCTTTGGAAAGCAGGCACATGGATTCAGGGCTATCATAGACTAACTCTGTGTTTCTGGGGTTACTTTAATAATGGTACCTATTGTGAGGACCAGGGGAAATTTTCTCCCAACACTTCACCCAGCTTTTTGGGTCTGCTCCACCAGCTTTTGAAGGGTTCAATTTTCCTCTGAATGCTAATGATATCATACAGTGGCTGGTGTTGTTTATAGGCCTATTCTATTTGGTATTCAGAGATAAAGGGAGACTGGCCTGGGTAAGCACCCTGATAAGTACCCCAGAGAATAAAGATGCTGCCCAATAGCCCACCCCTGTCCCACAGTCTGCCTCAGGGATAAACCACCTGGTTTGGGTGGGGGCTCTGATAAGGGAAATGCATGAGATGAGCCAGATGCTGAGGGAGTACCTTTCCCCAGCTGGTGAGAAACCCTCGCCCTGCCCTGACAAAAGAGAATCTGATATAGAACCCGCAGACATTACAACTGTCCAGGTTCCAGCTGACACACAGGGGCAGTCACAGCCAGCAGCAGTTGCCCCTGTGGAAACAAAGAAATCCAAGGTGAAAACAGCGAACCCAGATAATAAGGATAAGAAAGGAGGGCCCTCACAACCTGCAGGGGAATCACATGTTCAAATCATCACTGAGACCCTGTCGTATGAAAATCTCTGTAATCTGCAAAAAGATATTGTACGACGGGGACGTGAGGCTTACACAGCCTGGCTGCTTCGGGTCTGGGATCTCATGGGCGAAGGTGTGCAACTAGATGGTGGGGAGGCCAGGAATTTGGGACCCTTGACCCAGGACTCAGGTATAAATCAGGTATTTGTAAGGGAGCCTGGACCCCTATCCCTCTGGCAGCAGCTTTTAACAAGTGTGAGAGAAAAATTTGTCCACAGAGAAAGAATGCAGGAGCACCACCATAGAATGCGTTGGAAAACTCTGGAGAAGGGGATCCAACAGCTGAGGGAAGTGGCAGTACTGGAGGTACTTTTTGGGAGGAGTGGACAGCATGATCATGACCCTGACAAGGTTAGATGCACAGCGCAGATGTTATAGAATCTGGCAAATCTGGGGCCATCTCAGTATACTACATTCATTGCAACAATTAATGCTGAGGACAACCGAGAGACAGTGGGGTCTGTTGCCAATAAGCTTAGGAATTATGAGAGCATGATCAATGGCCCGCTGCAGGCTCATATCTCTGCCGTGGTGAAAGAACTCAAAGAGGAAATGAGGGAGGTGAGGGAGGAGATGAGGAAGAACATTTCCAATGTGGCACCGGTACGAGTCACAGGCCCCAGAGTTAGAGCCCAACGACCCCCAGCCAGAGAGAGAGGGTACACCCCAAGAGCTGACCTGTGGTTTTATCTGTGTGACCATGGGGAAGACATGGGAGTGTGGGATGGGAAACCCACTTCTGTCCTGGCAGCCCGGGTGCGTGAGCTCAAGGAGAGGAACAGTCACCAAGGGGGTTCCACCAAAATGAAAGTAGCCTCAACCTCCTATGCCCAGGCTGTCAGTAGTCAGGATGCTGGAACCCTAGTATGTATGCTCAGGGAGGGAATAACCAGTGCTAGAGGGGCCCTGCCTCTAGCCAGGTAGAGGAGAGGGACAATCGGATCTATTGGACTGTGTGAATCCGATGGCCTGGCACATCCGACCCACAAAAATACACGGCTTTGGTTGACACTGGCTCCCAATGTACCCTGATGCCGTCGGGGTATGTGGGAGCAGAGTCCATTTCTATTTCTGGAGTGACAGGAGAGTCCCAGCAGCTGACTGTATTGGAGGCCGAAGTGAGTTTGACTGGGAATGGGTGGCAGAAACACCCCATTGTGACTGGCCCAGAGGCCCCGTGCATCCTTGGCATAGACTATCTCAAAAATGGACATTTCAAAGACCCAAAAGGATATCGCTGGGCTTTTGGAGTAGCTGCTGTAGAGACGGAAGCCATCTGACAACTGAACACCTTGCCTGGTCTCTCAGACGACCCCTCTGCTGTGGGACTGCTGAGAGTTGAAGAACAACAGGTGCCAATCGCCACAGCAACAGTACACCATCAGCAATACCGTACTGACAGAGACTCTGTGACTCCCATCCATGAGATGATTCGTAAACTGGAGAGCCAAGGGGTGGTCAGCAAAACCCACTCACCCTTCAACAGTCCCATTTGGCCTGTGCATAAGTCTGAAGGGGAATAGAGATCGACTGTGGACTATCGTGCATTGAATGAAGTGACTCCACCACTGAGCGCTGCCGTGCCGGACATGCTGGAGCTCCAGTACGAGCTGGAGTCCAAGGCAGCAAAGTGGTATGCGACCATCGATATTGCCAATGCCTTCTTCTCCATTCCTTTGGCAGCAGAGTGCAGGCCCCAGTTTGCTTTCACCTGGAGGGGCGTGCAGTACACCTGGAACCAACTTCCCCAGGGGTGGAAGCACAGTCCCACCATCTGCCATGGACTGATCCAGGCTGCACTAGAAAAGGGTGAGGCTCCGGAACATCTACAGTACATTGATGACATCATTGTGTGGGGAAACACAGCAGTGGAAGTTTTCGAGAAAGGAGAAAAGATCATCCAGATTCTCCTGGAAGCTGGCTTTGCCATCAAGAAGAGTAAAGTCAAGGGACCTGCCCGAGAGATCCAGTTCCTGGGAGTAAAATGGCAAGATGGACGGCGTCAGATCCCCACAGAGGTCATTAATAAGATCACCGCGATGTCTCCACCGACCAGCAAGAAGGAAACACAAGCTTTCCTAGGTGCCATAGGTTTCTGGCGGATGCACATCCCTGAGTACAGTCAGATTGTGAGCCCTCTGTACCTGGTTACCCGCAAAAAGAACGATTTCCACTGGGGCCCAGAACAACAACACGCCTTTGCCCAGATCAAGCAGGAAATCGCTCATGCGGTGGCCCTTGGCCCAGTCAGGACGGGACCAGAGGTAAAGAATGTGCTTTACTCTGCAGCTGGGAGCCATGGTCTGTCCTGGAGCCTTTGGCAGAAGGTGCCTGGTGAGACTCGAGGCCGACCACTGGGATTCTGGAGCCGAAGCTACAGAGGGTCTGAAGCCAATTACACTCCCACGGAGAAGGAGATCTTGGCCGCCTATGAAGGAGTTCAAGCCGCCTCAGAGGTGATTGGCACTGAAGCACAACTCCTCCTAGCACCCCTACTACCAGTGCTGGGGTGGAAGTTTAAAGGAAGGCTTCCCTCCACCCATCACGCCACTGATGCCACCTGGAGCAAATGGATCGCCCTCATCACTCAGCGCGCCCGTATTGGAAACCCGAATCGCCCTGGGATTCTGGAAGTGATCACCAACTGGCCGGAAGCTGAGAACTTCAGTCTCACCGAGGAAGAAGAACAAGAGCAGGTACCCCGGGCTGAAGAAGCCCTACCGTATAACCAACTGCCAGCAGAAGAAGCACGCTACGCTCTTTTCACTGATGGTTCCTGTCGCATCGTAGGGATGAACCGGAAGTGGAAAGCAGCCGTATGGAGCCCCACAAGACAGGTTGCACAAGCCACTGAAGGAGAAGGTGGGTCAAGCCAGCTTGCCGAACTCAAAGCTGTTCAATTGGCCCTGGATATTGCTGAAAGAGAGAAGTGGCCAAAACTCTACACTGATTCGTGGATGGTTGCTAATGCTCTGTGGGGCTGGCTGGAAAGGTGGAAAAAGGTCAGCTGGCAGCGTAGGGGAAAACCAATCTAGGCTGCTGATGAGTGGAAGGACATCGCCACCAGAGTAGGGAAACTACCTGTGAAAGTCCGTCATGTGGATGCCCATGTTCCCAAGAGTCGGGCTAATGAGGAGCACCGGAACAACGAACAGGTAGATCAAGCCGTGAGGATAGAGGTGTCTAAGATAGACTTGGATTGGCAACACAAGGGAGAGTTGTTCCTAGCTCAATGGGCCCATGATGCCTCAGGTCATCAGGGCAGAGATGCCACCTATAAGTGGGCACGAGACCGAGGGGTGGATCTAACCATGGACAGTATCTCTCAGGTTATCCATGACTGTGAGACGTGTGCTGCCATCAAGCAGGCCAAGCGGGTGAAGCCCCTCTGGTACGGTGGACAGTGGTCCAAATATAAGTATGGGGAGGCCTGGCAGATTGATTACATCACCCTGCCCGAAACCCGCCAAGGCAAGTGCTATGTGCTGACCATGGTGGAAGCCACCACTGGGTGGCTGGAGACCTATCCTGTGCCTCATGCCACCACCCGGAACACCATCCTGGGCCTTGAAAGACAAGTCCTGTGGAGACACGGCACCCCTGAGAGAATCGAGTCAGACAACGGGACCCATTTCAAGAACAGCCTTATAAACACCTGGGCTAAAGAGCACGGCATTGAATGGATCTATCACATCCCTTATCATGCACCAGCTGCTGGGAAAGTGGAACGGTGCAATGGACTACTTAAGACCACCCTGAAGGCACTTGGCAGAGGGACCTTTAAGAACTGGGAAGTGAACTTAGCAAAAGCCACCTGGATGGTCAACACTCCATCAATCGAGCTGGTCCTGCCCAGTCTACCCCTTTGCACACAGTAGATTGTCGCTGTGGGACACGAAATGAGGACACGGACTCTGGTTTTCAGAAGGCTGTGAGACTCGAAGTCCAAACTTTATTTTTCAAACCTGCCTTATATACCTTTTTACAATGAGCCCACCTAAGAGGTGGGATCCTTTGGCCCATTGGTCACCCCAAAGGGCCACCAAGCGAAATCCCTCCTTTGGGAAAGAATGGAGAAAAACAAGATAGTTTATAATAACATGCTCCTGTTTACAACAGGTGCCTGTGGGAAAAGAATTTCCCGAAACCAAAACATGGCAGGCACAAGCTGTGGCTACATTTCACCCTTTTAGTTTTTAAAAAAAAGAAAAAGAAAAAAGAAAAATGCAATTCTCAATGCCTACTTGTGGAGGGGCCATCCGAGTGATCACTCGCATCATCTGCATCGGAGTCATCACTCGAAGGTTCCTCCTCTTCATGACTTTCACTCTGGTCACGGTCTCTAGGTTGCCCATTGGCCCGGTTCTGCCTTTGCGATTGCAGGTCAGGACGAACACATTTTGTAGGTACCCATTTTTCCCCAGTATCTGTGACCACGCATGCGTACCCAGGACCCCACCGGAGAAGCTCGAATGGGCCCTCCCACTCCTTAGTGAGCGGGTTCTTCACCCGAACCTTCGCTCGAGGTCCATGCATCCAGTCCGGACCCATCATCGAAAGGTCATGATTCAAAATTACTGGATTGAATGAGTTCTGCGGTACTGTAAGACGATTGATGGTGTACAAGGCCTTTGCCAACCGACTCTGCAGGGATTCACCCTGCATTCCCCGTTTTTGTTTTTGAAGAACCCGCTTCAGAGTACCATGAGCACGTTCTACAATAGCTTGACCCGTTGGGGAATGTGGGATGCCAAACTTATGTGACACACCCCAAGCTCGTAGGAACTGCTGCACCTTCTGCGAGGCGTAAGCAGGACCATTGTCGGTCTTCACAGTAGAAGGTATGCCTAAAAAGAGAAAAGCCTGCCTCCAGTGGGCAATGACATCGCGAGCCTTTTTTCCAGTGTGAGCAGAAGCCCACATAGCAGAGGAGAAGGTATCAATAGATACGTGCACATACTTGTGCCGGCCAAATTCGGCAATGTGGGTGACATCAGTCTGCCAAAGTTGCAAGGCCTTAAGGCCTCTGGGGTTCACCCCTGCCGGCAAGGGCGCAGCCAGCGCGTGACAGTCATCACAGGAATTGACAATGTCACGAGCCTCAGTTGGCGTCAAGTGAAACTGCTTTTCCAAAGTATGCGCATTCTGATGAAAGAACTCATGCGATGCCTTGGCTTGCGCGAGTATGTCAGGCTGAGGCGCTACCCATGCGGGGTTAGCCAACTTGTCAGCCCTCGCGTTGCCTTCCGCTATGAAACCTGGCAAATTGGTGTGGCTCATTACATGCAGAACAAAGTAGGGATGAACTCGGGCCTGAATAGCACACCACAAGGCTTTCAGTAATTGAAACAAAGCAGGGTTACTGACTTCTTTCAAAACCGAATAGCCCAGTCGGTCAGCTATATCTGCCACATAGGCGGAGTCCGTGACCAGATTGAAAGGAACCTGGGAAAATCGCTGAAACGCCATGACAGCCGCTCTCAATTCAGCCAATTGGGCCGAGCCAGCCTCATGACCCCTCAGCTCTTGCCATTCAGATCCATCCCGCCAAGTGACAATGGCTCTCCCTGTTTTCCCTGAACCGTCAGTAAAGACGGTGGGTCCTTGCACTGGCTCTGGACTATTTTTTGGTCGCAGAGCAAGTTCAGCCAATTTCGCCACTTTTAGTAGCTCATGGCTGCGCAGATGATACGTGATCTGCCCGGAAAAGTTTGCTAGAGCACTCTGTAGAGACACATTATTTGTGAGGCTCCAGTCAAAATTCTCCCATTCTACGGGAATCACTATTTGTGCAGGATCTGCTCCCGTCAACTGCAAACACCGTTGCCGGCATTTGATGATCAGCTGCGCGATCAATTCAAATAGTGATGTTGCCATCTTCCGCGGCTGATGGGGTAAAAAGACCCATTCCAAAATGTGCAAGGAATCAGACCATTTGTCACTCCATTGGCCAATGATGCCTGTGGGATGGAAATCTGGAATGGTAATGAACACAGTGATATCAACGGAAGGATCTATACGATGGACCTGGCAAGCGGAAACAGCTTGCTGAACCTCCTCCAGCGCTTTTTTTGCTTCAGGGGTCAGGGTGCGTGGTGATCTCAAATCAGGGTCTCCCTTTAACAGATCAAACAACGGAGACAATTGCGTCTTGGTCAGCCCCAGATATGGACGTAACCACATGATGACGCCTACCAATTTCTGTGCGTCGTTCAATGTCTTAATTGAACGCACAAATTGCACCTCTTGATGGCGGACTGTCTGCTCCAAAATTTTGACCCCCAGATATTTCCACGGAGGTTGTTGTTGGACTTTTTCTGGAGCCACCTGAAGCCCATGGGAATGCAAAGCACTGAGCAGCTGAGGATGTATCCTCATCAGCTCCTCCTGAGTGGATGCTGCCACCAGGATGTCATCCATATAATGATAGAAATGGGCATCAGGAAATTGTTTGCGAACTCCAGACAGTGCACGGGCCACATACCATTGGCATATGACCGGACTGTTGCGCATACCTTGGGGAAGAACCGTCCATTGATATCTCTGCGCGGGCTCAGCATTGTTAATTGCTGGCACCGTGAAGGCAAATTTCGGTTTGTCATCAGGATGCAAAGGAATCGTAAAGAAACAATCCTTCAGATCAATGATGAGAACCGGCCAATCTGCAGGAAGCATGGTGGGCGATGGCATACCAGGTTGCAGCGTCCCCATGCTTTCCATCACAGCATTGACTTTCCGGAGGTCTTGTAACAACCTCCATTTCCCAGATTTCTTTCTGATGCAGAAAACCGGAGTGTTCCACGGACCAGTGGAAAACTCGAGATGGCCTCTCCAGTGCTCCTGGACCGATTGTCAAAGGGCAAGTAATTTTTCATTCGGAAGGGGCCACTGACAGTCCAAAATGGGTCTGTCTGTCAGCCACCATTTAAAAATCCGTCCCAATCCGCACCCCCCAAGCCGCCAGGACGTCCCGCCCCCAGAGGTTAGTAGTAGTTTCAGTGACGTATGGTCGAACCA
The DNA here is from genome assembly GCA_017589585.1 of Phylloscopus whistleri. NCBI lineage: Eukaryota > Metazoa > Chordata > Aves > Passeriformes > Phylloscopidae > Phylloscopus > Phylloscopus whistleri. The sequence continues at coordinate 220,831 of JADMLD010001601.1, read as the reverse complement.
TAGCCAACTGTCCCTCTGAGTTCGTGATCATCACGGGTCGCTGGCTTACAAAGCATTGCTTCGTTCCACCCAGTCCTGCAACGGACGACTGAACAGGATCCAGAGGCCACTGCAGAGGCCACGCAGCAGAAGAAAGGATGCAAACGTCGGCTCCCATATCTATCAAGCCTCGGAGGTGGATCTCTGACGGGGTGGCATCAGGGAGGTGGAGGGTGCACCACATCTTGGGACGGTCCTCACTCAAGACTGCTGTCCAGTGAACTTCAGGCGGCCCGGTAGATCCGAAGCAGCCGTCTCCTCGCCACCGGTTCTCAGTCCTGGAGACAGAGGACTTAAAAGGCACAAGTTGGGCAATTCGAGTTCCCTCAGGGATAGTGACGGGGGGGTGGGTGTGGAGACCATTGCATAAATTTGTCCCGTATAATCTGCATCGATAAGGCCTAGATGCACATTGATACCCTGCAGGGTAGCACTTGACCTCCCCATGAGGAAGGCACTCTTGCCTTCACCCAGGGGTCCAAAGGCATCCAGGGGGACCTTATGCGGCTTGCGAGAGTCTATGACGACCGTTGCTGCTGTGCAGACGTCAACACCGGCTGAACCACAGGTGCTGGCTGCAAGCTTGCCCAGTAAACCTGCGTCGGCATCGGGACCTGGGGAATGCTCGGAGCCAACACCGGCTGAACCGCAGGTGCTGGCTGCAAGTTTGCCAAGCAAACCTGCGTCGGCACTGGGGCCCGGGGAAAGCTTGGGGTCTTCGCGCGTTTCCCCTTGGCGCTCCGCTTCCCGTTTCCCGAACTTGGCAAAGGCTGACCATTGGCAGCAACTGTTGCCTTACAAACGTCTGCATTATGGTTTGGCCTTCCACACCAGGCACAGAAAAACAAGGGAGCATTTGCTTTCTGCTTCTGCTTTCCTTGTTTTTTTCCAGTCTGTGCTTGTGCCTGTTTTTGTTGCCCGCTATCTTGGGGTTTCTGAGATGGCTGCAAGGCAGTAGCAAAGGCAGCCATCTTGTTATCTGTGGTGCCTACATTGGCACATGCCTGGACCATGTCCGGTAGAGACGGATCTCCGGGGAGGGCCTCGATGAGCTTTTGGCAGTCAGCATTTGCATTGGTTCTAGCAAGCTGTCTGACCAACGTTTGCCTGCTCTCCTCATCATCCACCTGTTTCTCAACCGCTGCCGAGAGCCTTTCAACAAAGTCCAAAAAGGACTCCATTGCCCCCATGAGACGCACTGCGACTTCCCAATGCCCCATTTCCAAAGCCTTTGATGTCACTTCGTCCCAGAAGCTTCTCTGGCCTCTGGGGCGCATGGTGACCTGGCGTGGGGACCGCGTCCCCTGATTGGCTGGAGAAAGGCCACCAACTCGGGGCCTTTTCCTGCGAGCCATCACAGGGGACGTGGCAGCTGCGCTGCCTTCTGCCCCAAATGTGGAAACTGGGGGTGGCAGAGCATTCCCAGAGTCACTGGAACTCGGGGGATGGGGGGGGGTCGCAGCGGCGCCACCGGCCGGAGAAGCCGCTGAAGCCTGCGATCCCGGAGACAGAGGCGATTCCCTCAGTGCAGGAGGAGCGGCCGACGCCCAGAGGGACTCGGTCCCTCCCACACGCCGCACTGGAGGAAGGGTCGGCAATGGCGGTTGTGGAAAAGCCGGTGCTGATCCGGCTTTCCGCCCGTCCGGGGCCGTGGGGACGGAGGCAGACGGAACCGCGGCTCGCCTCGTCCCCACAGTGAAGCCAGGTCGCGCAAACACGGAAGGTTCATCGGCGAACCGAGTTGCTGCTTCACTGCCGGCCCGCGCCGGGAGAGGGGGTGGAGGGTCAGCGCGCCGCCGCGCCGCCGGTGATGGGGGGGTGGGCTGTTTCCCCCCGGCTGCGGCGGCGGCTGGCGCCTCCCCGCTGCGCGTGCAGGGGGGCTCCTCCGCCGGCCGCTTCACCGCGGGGCCGGAAGGGAATCCGGCCCCGCCCCCGTCGCGCGCGCGGCGGCGCCGCGGCGGCGACTCATCGTCTCCTCCCTCGGAGGGACTGATTTCCACATTGTCCGCCCCAAGATGAAAGCGCGTACGTCTTTCGCAACGTGGGCACTTTGTCGTGACTGTCCCCTTTAAAGTGACGCCCACCGTCCGCGCTGTCGACTGCGCCCGTTCGCTTTCCACGACGCAAACCCGGGGAATGGGCGGTGAACGCGGAGCCGGGCGGGGCGGGGCCACGACCGCCGGAGGCGGTGACCGCGGGGCGGGGCGCGGCGGAGCCACGACCGCCGAAGGCGGTGACCGCGGGGCGGGACGGGGCGGAGTCACGACCGAGCGCGGCGACCGCGGAGCGGGACGGGGCGGGGTTTCCACCGCCACCGGAGGCGGGGACGACCACGGAGCAGGGCGGGGCGGGGCCACGAACGCCGATGGGGGCGACCGCGGAGCAGGGCGGGGCGGGGCCACGAACGCCGATGGGGGCGACCGCGGAGCAGGGCGGGGTGGGGCTTCCGAATTCCCAACCCCCCCCCCTTCCCGCCGTTCGGCCACGCGAGAAGGGCTCGCGGAGATCGGTGTGGATCGCACCCGGGGGGCGGGGCGAGGGGTCGTCCCGGACTCCCCGGTCCGTCCCCGCTCCTGTTTCCCTCCCCCACCCGCGCGCGGGGGGTTCCAAACCTCTCCGGGGAAATCGCATTCCCGGGGGGAGGCGACAAGCGAACCCGACACGTTCTGGATGGCTCGGGGGCTTTCCGATCCACTGCTGGCTGAACCTTCCGCCACAGCTCCTCCGCTTCTTGCGTCCACGAGGTCTCCGTCTTCCGACTCCGCGTCGGACATCAGCTCGCTCGGAAGTCCGTCGTCTTCCTCAGACGCTGCAGGACTTAGACCTGAACTCGAGAGTGAACTCTCACACGGACTTATAAGTACATTAAAAATTTGTCTCCAAGTTATTATTAACCTGGAGATCTCTGCTTGTCCAGAGGACATAGCTTCATGCAGACTGCGTCCCAGAACACGCCACCATGTCTTTGATAGCGCTTCATAGGCATTCGCAGAAATAACATTTCTCTTTCCCCAGATATAAAGGGCCTGGAGTTGATCTCTGGGAATATAGACCCCGTTTCTATCCAACAGGTCTTCCCAGAGTTCCAGCACCAGACAGTCTGCAGGGTCTAGTGCAGGAACTTTCATTTTGCCAAAAAGTTCGTCTCCTTATCGGAGAAAAACGAACTGGCGAGCAGGGCGGGAATCGGTATTTTACCTAAAAATTCGCTTTTAGGGATACCTCGTTTCCCGCGGCTGCAATCACGTCGGCGTCCACCAGATGTCGCTGTGGGACACGAAATGAGGACACGGACTCTGGTTTTCAGAAGGCTGTGAGACTCGAAGTCCAAACTTTATTTTTCAAACCTGCCTTATATACCTTTTTACAATGAGCCCACCTAAGAGGTGGGATCCTTTGGCCCATTGGTCACCCCAAAGGGCCATCAAGCGAAATCCCTCCTTTGGGAAAGAATGGAGAAAAACAAGATAGTTTATAATAACATGCTCCTGTTTACAACAGGTGCCTGTGGGAAAAGAATTTCCCGAAACCAAAACATGGCAGGCACAAGCTGTGGCTACATAGATGGAGATAAAGTCCCTGTGGTGCACATGAGAGGCATTTTAGGAAAGACTGTCTGGATTAACCTCATCTCAGGCAAAGGCGAACCCATCCGTGGGATTGTTTTTGCTCAAGGACCTGGTTACACTTGGTGGGTAATGCAGAAAGATGGAAAAACCAGTTGTGTACCGCAGGAAAACCTAATCCTAAGTAAGAACTGAGTGTAGGTGTTCATTCTGCATAGTAGTTCATTGCTTTAGGTATGATGCAGATGATAATAGAATAAGGGGTGGATAATGTCCTGGGTTATGGAATCAAAAATGTGTATTCTATTTTCATCTGCTGAAAGCAGTTGGGGCATTGTTCTTTATTTGTTGTAACTTTGGAAGGAGGGGGACGGGGGGAGGGGCGGGTGCCTTTTGGTAATGGGCCATTAACAGACTATACCCCCGGACTATACCCGCTCCCCCCAGAGCCCCAGAGCCCCATCTGCATGCATGGTCCTATTGTGGGATGCCCCGCCCGGTGGGGGGAGTCTACAATTGCTGCTGGGAAAAGTGAGCCGGGGCGGGGGACAGGCTTCACTTGCTTCACCCCGATTCCTGGGAGGAAGACGGCACCCCATCTCATCTTTGCCAGACCCCATCTCATCGTCGCCGGACCCCATCTCACCATCACCTCACCCCTGGACCCCTCCTCATCACCCCTGGCCTCCTCCTCATCACACCTAGACCCTTCCTCATCACTCCTGGACCCTTTTTTGGCTACAGGATCGTCCCTGCTCCAACAGAGCTACGTCTGCCACCCCAAGAGGACTCACGTCTGGACTGCTTCCAACACCCTGACTAACAGGGTGCCAGGTGGCAGCTCTGATTCTGTCAGGGCTTTCCCAAATTGTTGTTGTTTGTTTGCTGGTTTGGTGGGGTAGTTTTGTTTCCTACCACATTTGTATTATTGATATTCGTAGTAAAGAACTGTTATTCCTATTCCCAAATCTTTGCCTGAGAGCCCTTAATTGAAAATTTATAATTTGGCAGGGGTGGTGGGTTTGCATTCTCTATTCTAAGGGAAACCCCAGTTTCCCTAGCAAATACCTGTCTTGTCAAACCAAGACACTAGCATTTCCAATATACAAGCTAAACCTCTCCTGGCACAACTCCAGTACTAAAGCAGCAGGGACAGTGTGTGTGACAGCACTGACATGGGCTGGACGGTACCTCAGCTTCCTCCCGGGCGAGGTGGCACAAGACCCTTCAGTGGTGGTTCATGCCCACATTTGGGGGCTGTTACACCCCAGTGAAATATGACTAAAGGGTTGCCAGGGGATCGATCACAGGGCTGGTTTTGCTCCAAGCAACCATCAACACGCTGCAGCACAACCTGGGCTGGAGGGAAGCAAAGGCTGGGGGCAACCACAGAATGCTGGGCCTGGGTCACCCCTGCATCTCTGTGATGTCATTGTGTGGCACAATTGAGAACCAGCAAGGGGGCTCAGTGCTGGATGGTTGGGGACAACGCCAGAGTGCTCCACACACCTCAGCAAGGTCTACTGCCTCTGGCTCCAAGGTGAGGGAGAACTTGGCACCTACCAAATGTTCATCCTCCAACATGGAGAGGAAGACGAGCCATAGGAGTTGCAGCATCTCCAATGAACTCCGCCTGGAAGGGAGATTCTGTGATGTGATCATCAGTGTGGATGGGGTGGAATTCAAGGCTCACAAGCTCATCCTCTCTTGCTGCAGTATCTACTTCAGGTCAGTAGTTGAAGCACAGGGGGATGGGGACAAACTGTGTTCCCTGATTGAGGTCACCCTGCCTCAGCACTTCTCCAGGACTTCCAGCTGCACTGAACCTCTCACCAAGTGATTTCCCAAAGTCTTCACACCTCCCTGAACACCAGGATTAATCCACATATCAGTGGCTCTTGGCAGTGGTGTTGGAGAAGCCCCAGACAATGCAGGACTGGAGCCTGGCCAGCCTGGCCCAGCTGCCACAGGGCAGCTTCACCTTCCCCACACCCTGTGACTCCCTGGGGTTCAAGACCAAGCGTTGGTGCTGCACCTGAGTTGAGGCAACCCCACCCCAGTATCAATGCGGGCTGGGGGGTGAATGGATTGAGAGCAGCCCTGGGGAGAAGGATTTGGGGTGCTGATGGGTGAGAGGCTGAACACGCCCTGGCTGTGTGCACTGGCTCCCAGACACCCCCCATTGTCCTGGGCTCATCCCCACAGGATGGGCAGCAGGCAATGGGGGGATTCTGCCCCTCTGCTCCTCTCAAGTGAAACCCCCTACCCTGCTGCCTCCAGCTCTGGGATGCTCCAGAGGCTGTCTCTTTTTTAAAACAACCAGCAAGTAAAACATGAATCCATTAACCACGGGGCCTCCCAGAATAGCTCCTATCAGTGCCAAAACTGGTGCCCTGGAGGCATGGGGAGCACAGGGGATCCAGGGGCAAGGTTTAATGCAGCAACACCATGTTTTCAGGACTCTGTTTACCAACTGGGACAGCGCAGACAAGATGGTCTATCAAATCCCTGGCATTTCAGCTGAAATGATGGGTCTCATCATCAATTATGCCTACACTGGGACAGTACCCATCACAGAGGACAACGTTGAGGGTTTGCTGGCTGCAGCAGATCAGTTCAATGTCATGGGCATCGTCAGCCTGTGCTGTGAGTTCCTTACTTCCAGGCTGTGCTTTGAGAATTGCATCGGCATTTGCAGACTCACGGACTATTACCACTGCCCCGAGCTGCGCGCAGCTGCCTGCGTGTAAATCCTGCATCACTTCGAGGAGGTGTCCCAGGTGTCCGAGGAGTTCCTAGACCTTTCTGCCGAGGAGCTGGCACACATCATTGAGAAGGATGAGCTTAACGTGCGGCGAGAAGAAGCCGTGTTTGAGGCTGTGCTGAGGTGGATCGCTCATGACCCGCAGAACAGGAGGCAGCACATTGCCTGCTTGCTCAGCAAGGTGGGTGCAGCTCTGCTTTGGAGTTGTCCCCACAGGCCACCGAGGGGGAAAACCATCAGTATCAGTACTCCAACCTCCTCCTTGCATGTTTGTTCTGGGGTGACGGTACGATGTATCCCCAATCGTCTGTTGGGTTTGTGTTGGATATTGTACTCTGTGCCTTTAATTTGGACCTGAGAGTGAAGAGGGGAGAAAAATGCACAGGTTGTTTTCGGAAACCTCTCGAACTGGCCTTGAAGAGTGGGAGTCACCAGATACAGACGGCAAGGTTGGTTTTTTTTTTCTTCGGCACTCACTTGCACTTTGCTCTTGCTTTGTAGCTAGTTAGCGTAGCTTAGGGCTGAGCAGCTTCAGATTTCTTTTTTTCCTTTTTTTTTCCTTTTTTTCCCCCTTTTTTCCTTTTTTCTGCCTGTTTTTGGACTGCTCAAACCTCCCCAAACTAAAGACCCAGGGGTGGGGAGGCTCCGTGGGAGTCTGCACCAGACCCACCAAGATCTCTCCAGTGCTGCAACTTTTTCCCAGCAACAAAGCGAGGAAGAGCTGAGACCAGAAACCATCTACAGGAGAGACTTTGTTTTCCCTGATTTTTCATCTGGTATTGTTCAATTTATCGTGCTGGGGGAGTGTTTTTGCCAGTTTAATAAACAGGTTTCTTTCCACTTTCTCTTTGAGGAGGTTTTCTCCTGAATCGGCTGGGAGGAGAGGAGGGAGGGTCTCCCTAAGAGTTCTCCTCCCAAATTTGCCTTAAACCACTACAATGTTTCAGGTTCGACTGGCACTCCTACAGTCCGACTACTTCATGAACAGTGTGAAAGCTCACGAGTACGTGAGAGACAACGCCAGCTGCAAAGAGCTCATCATCAGTGCCCTGTCTGAAATCTACGACCTGAACTCCTATGGCCAGAGTTCCTCAGCCAACGCCAACCCACTCACCCGGCCGCGCCTGCCCTACGCCATCCTCTTCGCCATCGGGGGCTGGAGCGGGGGCGGCGCCACCGAGACCTACGACGGCTGCACTGACAAGTGGCTGAACATCCCCTGGGAGCAAGAGAGCCCCGTTGCCTATCACGGCTCGGCTTATTTGAAAGGCCACGTCTACGTTATCGGTGGATTCGACGGCACAGATTATTTCAATGCCGTCAAGCGGTTCGACCCGCTCCAGAAGACGTGGCAGCAGGTAGCACCCATGCACTCCCGGCACTGCTACGTCAGCGTCACCGTTGTGGACAACTTCATCTACGCCATGGGAGGGTTTGATGGGTACATGCGGCTCAACACGGCAGAGCGGTACTGTGGAAGGAGCTACCAGCGGGCCTGGTTAGCTAAAGAAGCTGAGAAACAAGAAGAAGCTGAGAAGCAAGAAGATAAGGAGCCTTTTCCAAGGCTGTTACTAAGGAGACGGAGAGAAGAAGAGAGATAAGAAGTTTGCAGCTGGATGTATTTTTAGAAGTTACTGTTAGGTTTCACCAATGGTGTTATGTTGATTTATTATGGCCAATAGCTGGGATAGAAGAAGGGTAAACAATTAAGAAGTGTATAAAAGATCGGCCATCTTTGCTAATAAACAGTTGCCACTTAAGACTGCTTTGAGATCGCTTCATTGTGTCGTGACCGCCTCTACTGCGACATCTGGTGACCACCGAGTGACATAACAGACTGGATAACATACTCGGGGTTTGGATCCCTACGAGGTCCTGCTGAGTGGCTACGCAGACCCACTGGGAAAAGAGTGGGGGAGGCGGCGTTGGTGTAGCTGAGAGTGGCGTGTGGAAGCCACGAAGAGGTCCGGACCTGATTATCTCCAATCAAGACACCTGAAAGGTGAGCCACCAACCAGAACTTAAAAAAAAAAAAAAAAAAAAAAAAAAAAGAAGAGAAAAGAATAGAAAATGGGAAATAATTTGTCTAAGGAAGAAGAGACTATTGTAGCAACATGGAAAACTTTGTTAAGAAACAAGGGAATTAATACTTCAGATTATGCCCTTCGTAGTATATTGCTGTGGGCTAAATCGCAGGACTTTGGGACTGATTCTAATACAGCATTCAGTGTTCGAGCGTGGAAAAAAGTCGGGGACAGACTTTGGGAAGTTATCCGAGCGGGAGATAAAACGGTTGTTGACCTAGCGGTTACCTGGGGGTCGCTTTTTGAGGCATTGAAGGAGTGGAAAGCGCAGCGTGAGACAACAGTGTGGGAAGAGAGTGGGCAAGATACGGACGAAGGGTCAGGTTCAGTAACGGACATGGAGTCAGAAACGGAGACGGACAGGGGGGTCAAGACAGAGGCAGAATCTGAGGGGGAAACTGCATCAGGTGCAGTTGCTGTGGAAGTTTCTGGGAAAGCTGCTAAAGCTTCCGGGAAAGCTGCCAGAGCATCTGGGCTGGATGCCAAAGCTTCTGGGACAGCTGCCAAAGCTTCTGGGACAGCCGCCAAAGCTTCTGGGAAAACTGCCAAAGTTTCTGGGAAAGCTGCCAGGGCTTCCGGGCAGACTGCCAAAGTGCCTTCTTATCAGTTTCCCAAACCTCTTTACTCAACACCTGCAGAACAGCTCGCGATAGTACCTATGTATACTACCCCCCAACGTCAGCTGGCTGAAATGACTTTAGCAGAGAGAGAGACCCAGCCGTCTGCACCTCCGCTTCCCTCTGAGCTGTATGAGCAATTTGCAAGGTCATATCCTCCATTGCCTGACAGTGACAGCGAAACAGGTGAAGAGTCACCCCCAGTAGTGCCTGAGTTGGGGCAGGGAGCTGTTGACAGTCCATCTTCTAACAGATCCGGCCCTACTGCCCCATGGACTTTACCACCATGCCAAGTAACCGTGCTTCCTTGACAGCCTCAACAGTTCTGGGAATTTGTTAGGAAGAAAGCACCTGAAGAGAAGAATTGGGACATAATAGAAAGATTAGGTGCTCCAAAGATATCTCGGGAGCAGAGTGCTAATGTAAATGTTGCCTGTGATAACCCTATGGCTTTTCCAGTTTTTAAAGCAGTTCCTGGAGCAGGGCAGAATGACAGTCATCATGTCTTTGCCTGGAAAGTTGTGCAAGATCTTCAGTCGAAAGTGGCTCAATTTGGTATTAATTCCCCGGAGGTAATGCAATTAATACGTGTAATTAACACTGATTTACTTGCACCTTATGACATTATACACCTTGCTACAATTTTATTCCAGCCGGTGCAATATGGTGTATTTCAAGAAACTTGGAGGCGAGCAGTTGAACGCACAGCTTTAACAAATATGCAGTTACCTCAGCCTGACCCTCGTCATACTGTGGGTGTGGATGCCTTATTGGGCACTGGACCTTTTGCTAATCCAGACTTATAGGCAAGGTGGGATCCTTTAATTCTGACACAAGCTCAACAAATAGGTATGGGCGCCCTACTTAAGACAATGGAAATGGCAGCCCCAAAGCAAAGATATGTCACTATACAGCAAGGAGTAAGAGAACCATTTTTGCAGTTTGTAGAAAAGCTTGCCGCAGCTATTGAAAAGCAGGTAGAAGAATTATCTTTGAGGGATAGATTGTGTATACAATTGGCTAAAGAAAATGCAAACTTGGACTGCAGGAAAATTATTGAAGCTTTACCTGGGGAACCCACATTGTCTGAAATGGTTACTGCTTGTTCAAAAGTCGGTTCAGTAGAACACAAAATGGCAGCTCTTGCTGCAGCCATAAGGCCTCCACCGAAATGCAATTTTTGTGGGAAGGAAGGACATGTGAAGACACAATGTAATAAGCGGAGAACACCTCAGTCAAATGTAAGCAGTGATGTTATGTGTAATCGTTGTGCTAAGTTTGGGCATTTCGCTAAACAATGCAGGTCTAAATATCATGCTAATGGTCAGTTGTTACAGGGAAACCAGAAGAAGAGCGCGAGGGGGCGCGTGGGGACACAAATACCCCAGCAATTCCAACCACAACAGCCAGCACGAGCCTTTCCAGCATTGCAACATTACCCATTTGTGAGCAATATTCAGGAGCAACAAGTGGCTCCGCAGGGATTGACATACCCACCGCTAACACAGTAACTATTTTAACAAAAGAAATATGCAAAGTACCCCTTGATGCCTATGGTCCAATAGGATGGGGGTTGAGTGCCTTTTTGATGGGAAGATCAAGTAGCACACTTAAAGGTATTTGTGTACATTTGGGTCTTATTGACTCTGACTTTTTAGGACAACTTCATGCTATGGTGTCAATTAAAAACCCTCCTGTAACTATTTTGAAGGGAACCTGTATTGCTCAGCTTGTACCTTTTGTGAGTTCTGTTCCAAATACAGTGCACCAGAGTCGCGGTACAGGAAGTTTTGGATCAACTGGAAAACCTCAAGTGTTTTGGACTGAGAAAGTGACAGAGGAACGCCTGAAAAAGATATGCCTCCTTACTGCCCGTGGATGTCAACCGGAAACCATATCCGTAGAAGGTTTGATCGATACTGGAGCGGATGTCACGATACTCTCGCGAGATTGTTGGCCTCAATCGTGGCCTCTCGCTCACGCAAGTTTTGGACTTCTGGGGTTGGGTGGTACAACAACAGGTAGCATGTCAGTTATGGCAATTAATGTGAAACACCCTGATGGCCAACAAGCTAACATCAAACCCTACGTGTCTGATAATCCTCAGAGTTTGTGGGGACGAGATTGTTTATCTCAATGGGGTGTCAGAATTACTACGGATTTTTGATGGGGGCCACTGTGATGCAGGGCAATGAACGTCCAGTTGTAGCCTTAACATGGCTGACAGATAAACCTGTCTGGATTGACCAGTGGCCCCTCACTACTGAAAAACTTATTGCCCTGCAAGAATTGGTCACACAACAATTGCAGGTTGGACACATTGAGGAATCATTCAGCCCCTGGAATACCCCTGTTTTTGTAATAAGAAAAAAATCAGGAAAATGGAGACTTTTACATGATTTGCGACACGTAAATGCTGTAATGGCAACCATGGGAGCCTTGCAACCAGGCCTTCCTACACCTACAATGATTCCACAGGGATGGCAAATAGTTGTCATTGATTTGAAAGATTGTTTTTTTACTATTCCATTGGCTGAGCAAGACAAAGAAAAATTTGCTTTTACTGTGCCTTCCACGAATCATGCTGAACCCAGTAAGAGATATCAATGGAAGGTACTTCCCCAGGGCATGAAAAATTCACCAACTATCTGTCAATGGTTTGTGGCACAGGCCTTGTCAAAAGTGCGGGAGCAATTTAATACTTGTTATTGTTACCATTATATGGATGATATCTTGTTGGCATCTGACAACAAACAACAGTTGTCAGCTCTTAAACAATGTGCTGTGACACATCTGACAGCCTTTGGTTTAATTATTGCTCCAGAGAAAGTGCAGGAACACATGCCTTGGAAAGATCTGGGTATGTTGGTGACTAATACTCAAGTTATGCCCCAGCCTGTAAAATTAAATATTGAGGTTAAAAATGTTACTGATGTACAGAGATTGGCTGGTTCAATAGGCTGGATTCGACCATATTTGGGCATAACCAATCATCAGATGCAACCATTATATAATTTACTGTCAGGGATCACTTCTTCTGCCGATGAGAGGCAATTGACCCCAGCAGCAAAAAAGACCCTGGAGGAAATTGAAGTGGCTTTAGCACACAAATTTGTTTACAGAATAGATACTTCTGTTGCTGTTCAGTTATTCATTTTGAAAGATCATAAAATACCATGTGGAATATTGTGTCAATGGAGTGATAAATGGGAGGACCATCTGCATATTTTGGAATGGATCTTCTTGTCTTTTAGATCTCGGAAAACAGCACCAGGACTTTACGAGCTTTTTGCAGACATTATCATCAAAGGCCGCAGGCGTTGTCATGAAATTTTGGGACGTGACCCTATGACCATCGTAATACCTGTACAACAGTGGTATTTTGAATGGTGCTTTCAAAATAATCATGAATTGCAATCTGCTTTATCTTACTTTACAGGCCAGATAAAATACCATCTGCCTTCTCATCCTATTTTGAAATTGGCCAAAGAGATTCCTTTTGAAGGGAAGCACATTTGTTCTCCTGTTCCAGTGGACGGTGTAACAGTTTTTACAGATGGATCAGGTAAAACCGGAAAGGCAGCTGTAGCTTGGAAAAAGGACGACCACTGGGAGTATGAGACAATAATCCAACAAGGGTCTCCTCAACTGGTTGAACTTTGTGCAGTTCTCTTGGCTTTTACTTTATTTCCTGGTCCTTTAAATATAGTGACTGATTCCATTTATGTGGCTAATTTGGTTAAGCAATTAGATCAAGCAGTATTATACGATGTCCAAGAGAAACCATTATTTACTATGCTACTGAACTTATGGACTGTTATCAGTGCTCGGAAACACCCTTATTTCATCATGCACATACGTAGCCACACATCATTACCTGGTTTTTTTGTTGAGGGAAATGCCTATGTGGACTCTTTGGTAGCTGCTGCTGCAGTCAAAACTGTACCCAATGTGTTACAGCAGGCAGTTTTGTCTCATCAATTTTTTCATCAAAGTGCTCAAGCTCTACGGCAGCAGTTCAACCTGTCAGCTAATGAAGCAAAATCGATTCTTTCTTCCTGTCCTGATTGTCATATGACTCACGTTTCTCCTTACTATGGTACCAACCCTAGGGGTTTATCCCCTCTAGAGGAATGGCAAACTGATGTTACAAAAATACCAGAATTTGGTCGTTTTAAATATGTACATGTAACAGTTGATACCTTTTCTCATGCCATAGTTGCTTCAGCATTCACAGGAGAGAAAACTCGTGATGTCATTCGTCATTTTTGTCATGCCTTTTCCATTCTAGGTGTTCCACGTCGTATAAAAACAGATAATGGCCCAGCATATGCTTCGCAGAAAGTGCGAGCATTTTTTCGTGCTTGGGGCATTGAACATTCTACAGGTATTCCACACGTTCCTACGGGCCAAGCGATCATCGAACGGGCTCATGGTCTTTTAAAACGTCAGGTTCAAAAACAAAAAGGGGGAATGCAGCAGGAGTCACCTCAAGTAAGATTAGATAAAGCTGTGTATGTGTTAAACTTTTTGCGTCCCCTACCTGACTCACAGTTATCTCCGATGTTTTACCATTTCTCTTCTTTGAATTCTAAACAACCGGATTTTCGCAGAAACGTTAAGGTATTGGTCAAAGATTTAATTACTGGTATGTGGTCTGGTCCAGTGGAGCTAGTCACCTGGGGAAGGGGCTATGCTTGTGTTTTGACAGATAATGGTCCTCGATGGGTTCCTGCTCGCTGTGTTAAACCATATCTGGAGCGCGCAAGAAAAGATACAACGAATTGTTCCACAGCTGAAGCAGGATGTGTGGATGACACTGGCTAGTACCATATATCAGGGCATTTATTTCATCGGTTTTGATGTGTTTTCATAGTTGTTGAAGGGTGTGTTTTGGGTTTTCTGTTATGGTTATGGAAGGGTGTGTTTTGGGCTTGTAAGTGATTTATTGATGGATGCTGAGAATGTTTGTATTGTTAGGTGGTTTAAGAATGGGATTGTTAATATTGGTGATGGTTGTGATTGTTGTTCTGTGTTTCCCCTGTCTGCTTGGATTTTTGCAAAGGGCCCTGCAAAGGTCCATAGCAGCTGTGTTTGCAGTTCTAAAACAAAAAGGGGGAATTGTGGAAGGAGCTACCAGCGGGCCTGGTTAGCTAAAGAAGCTGAGAAACAAGAAGAAGCTGAGAAGCAAGAAGATAAGGAGCCTTTTCCAAGGCTGTTACTAAGGAGACGGAGAGAAGAAGAGAGATAAGAAGTTTGCAGCTGGATGTATTTTTAGAAGTTACTGTTAGGTTTCACCAATGGTGTTATGTTGATTTATTATGGCCAATAGCTGGGATAGAAGAAGGGTAAACAATTAAGAAGTGTATAAAAGATCGGCCATCTTTGCTAATAAACAGTTGCCACTTAAGACTGCTTTGAGATCGCTTCATTGTGTCGTGACCGCCTCTACTGCGACACGGTACGACCCAGACACCAACCAGTGGACCCTGATCACCCCCATGCACGAGCAGAGGAGCGACGCCAGTGCAACCACGTTGGATGGAAAGGTAAACTAACCCCCAAATAAGAGCAGCTGGGGTTGCTGCATGAAAAAAGTTCACATAAACCCTCACTAAATTCGTAACACTTAAATTCGTAACAATTCATTAAGTCCTGGAGCTACAGATAAGAAAGCAGCCTGCCTGGTGTGGCAGAGATGTGACCAGAAGTACAAAAACTCTGCCAGAGTTGCTGTCCACCTGGTGCCTGACAGCCCATTTCCTGGCCAGAGGTGCAATACCAGGCCTGTCTGCTTCATGCAACTTGGAAAATCGAGAGTCAAAATCTTGCTGGCATCAATTCTTTGCACTGCTGCTACTTCAAACCCGGGATGACAAGACCATCCCCATTCTGAAACAAAACACCCCAAAAATCCTGCTACGCCATTCATTTTCTCTTCAACATGTTTCCTCACCAAGGGTCTAACCACCCCATTCACAATTTCCCACCTCTCCTGCCCCCAGGTTTACATCTGTGGTGGGTTTGATGGCGATCAGTGCCTCAGCTCAGCTGAAGTGTTCAACCCCACCACAAACCAGTGGTCCCTGATCGCCCCAATGAGCAGCAGGAGAAGCGGAGTTGAGGTGATGGCGTACGGGAACCAGGTGTACGCGGTAAGGGCCAACACCACCCAGCACTGCAGTCCTTTGGGTGGCTGCAGCTCCCAGACCCCCAGGGTGGCCATGTGTTTACATGAGGTTTAGGGAAGTGAGAGCCAGAATGGTTGATGCACTTCCTGAGAATGTTATCACCCATCACACGCTTTTGAGCATGAAAATGGTGTTTTGGCAATGTTTAAGCAGCTGCAGCAAAGAACATAATTTCTGCTGCTGCCAACAGCATCAGCAGCACAGAGCAGGGGCTTGGGCCTGTTCATCCATTGTTTATCCTCTCCATGGACTGCATCCAGCCTCTGGAGAACTGTCAAAATTGACAGCTGCATAAAGTGTTTTGGAAAGCTCCTCAGAGAGCAGGGAACAATATAGCAAGAGCCATGTTGAGAGATCTCGTGCTCTCCGCCACGCTCAGACTGCAGCCAGGGAGGCAGGAGCAGTTCCCATCTCCCTGTGCGGGCCAGGATCTGGCTGAGGAAAGGCCCCTTGTCAAGCTCTGTCCCTTTGGCCTTCACAGGTTGGAGGGTTTGACGGGAACAGCCGGCTCCAGAGCGTGGAAGTGT
Source organism: Phylloscopus whistleri (assembly GCA_017589585.1). Taxonomy (NCBI): domain Eukaryota; kingdom Metazoa; phylum Chordata; class Aves; order Passeriformes; family Phylloscopidae; genus Phylloscopus; species Phylloscopus whistleri. The sequence goes on along the minus strand of JADMLD010001601.1, from coordinate 205,043 downwards.
ACAACCCCATCGCCAACGCCTGGCACGCCGTGCCCTCCATGCTCAACCCACGCAGCAACTTTGGCATCGAGGTGATGGACGGCCTGCTGTTCGTGGTTGGGGGCTTCAATGGGTTCAGCACCACCGTTGCCACCGAGTGCTACGAGGAGGACACCAATGAGTGGTACGGCGCCCACAGCATGGGCATCACCCGCAGCGCCGTCAGCTGCTGCGTGGTGCCAGGACTCTCCAACGTCCTGGAATACATCGCCAGGCAACACTACCACCAGCACAGCTCCTCCATGGACATCTTGTTCACCAGTTCAACTCGGAGCTTGCCATTGTAAATAGTTCCCCTTAGCCAGGAGTGTTGTGATCAGTCACCATTGGATGCTTGTGTAAATAGTTCTGCGTATCTAATAAAGTCTTCTGAGCATCCCATCATTGGATGGCTGTGTAAATAGTTCTCTTCAGGTAATAAAGTCCCCGTGGCAGCAAGGGAGTATGTTCTCTTGTTCTAAAATGGAAACAATGTTAACGGGCCAAAATGATCATTAGGATTTCAAATTTTCACTCAACAGCACTACCCGACATCAGCCACACCCTATGTATCAACTTAAAAAATCAAATGCACAACAGAATGCTAGAGAAATAAAAGGTTTATTTTCATTATTTCACCTCTTGCAATAAACTTTAGTACAGTGTATTTAAGGTCAAGAACAGGACAGCAGGGTCTGTTTCAGAGGGCCTATGACACAAACTACCTTACCTCACAGGTAAGGACAGGAGTGCTGCTCCCCAGGAAACTGCCGTCCCTCTGTTCATATGCCAGGAGAGCAGAGCTGTTGCAACCCACAGTGATACAGACCCTCAAGAAGAATCTGACTATTAATGGTCATCAAACAGCTCGTTAGTGCCACACTCTACATTCATATTAGTAACAGGGTTAGAGCCTCAAGAGCACCTGTTTGATCGGATTCCATCCAGGACTGTCAAACAGGAGATGGCTTGTACCCCAACCTAAGGTGGACAGAGCTGAAAATAAACCCAAGCCACAAACCACTTTCTTTACGCTTGCTTTTCAAAGCCCATTGGATGTTACAACATCCTGTTACAAGGCTGTATTAAGAACATAAAAAGTTCTAATTCCTTGGGACTGGGTTTATTGTCAGCCACCACAGTATTCCACAGTACCCAAGATGAGCCAAGAGTTTGGATTTTAATATTAACTGTAATGGAGAAAAATGCCATTGTAATTGTCAAGCAGAATGCTGGGTACAGTACAACACTGGGCTGTTTGCTTCATCTCTGGAGTGGTCTCCCACTATGTGCAAGGGAGCCATTAAAAACACAAACAACCCCTGGCTACTAATGGAGTATCCAGGTAGTTATACAATATTATGTACACATATGGCCCCTGGGAGTTACTAAAGAGACCACCAGCACCTGGCAGGTGCCATTGGTACTTTGAGCAGAAAGCCAGGACATGACATGTGTGTTTGTGTGTTTGGTGGCAGCTATCAGGACAGGTGCAGAGGTGTGGTTGTCCTAAGGAGGAGGAAAACTCCCCACAACATCCTTTTCCCTCAGTGAGACCAGCAGTCAGCTCCTCTCTCAGCCCAAAAATCAGCCCAAATCAGCCCCAAATCAGCCCAAATCAGCCCCAAATCAGCCCAAATCAGCCCATGGACTCAAGTCAAACCCAGTGTCTTCCTGGGCTCTGTGCCAGGGTCTCCCAACACCCCTGTACAGATCCCAGACCCTCTGTACAGACCCCAATCCCCTGTACAGACCCCAAACCCCCTGTACAGATCCCAGACCCCCCTGTACAGGTCTCAAACCTTGTTGTTCAGGTTCCTGTCTGTCCAGGGTATCCAGAGGAATGCCCCGGACTCCCACAACAAAGTAGTACGCCAGTGTTAACATCGGTGATGCATTTTTCTCCATTCCTTTAACAGCAAAATGCAAACCTCAATTTACCTTCACCTGGAGGGATGTACAGTACACCTCAAACCAACTGCCCCAAAAGTAAAAACACAGTCCCACCATCTGCCATAAACTAATTCAAGCTGCACTAGAAAAGGGTGAGGCTCCAAAACATCTGCAATACATTAATAACAACAGTGTATAAAAACCACTGCCACTAAAATAGTAAAAAAAAAATAAATCCAAATTCTGCTAAAAACTGATTTCACTATCAAAAAAATCCAAAGTTAAAAAACCTGCTCCAAAAATTCAGTTCCTAAAAATAAAATAAAAAAACAAACATCATCAAATCCCCACCAATATCAACAAGAAATCACAACAATGTCACCCCCAACCAACAAAAAAACCCCACAAACTTTCCTAAACGCCATAGGCTTTTGGAGAATGCGTATTCCGAAGTACAGCCAAATTGTAAACCCTCTCTACCTGGTCACCCGCAAGAAAAACACGTTCCAGTAAAACCCTAAAAACAACATGCCTTTACCCAAATCAAACAAAAAATTACTCATACAGTAACTCTTAACCCAGTCAAAACTAACCCAAATATAAAAAACCATACTCTGTGCCAGAATGCCCAAAAATCAGCCACAAATCAGCCCAAAATCAGCCCAAGAATCAGCCCTAAATAAGCCAAAATCAGCCAGGAGCCATAGTCTGTCCTTTAAACCTTTAACAAAAAGTACCTAATAAAATTCAAAACCAACCACTAAAGTTCTAAAATCAAAGCTAGCAAAAATCAAAATCAACTACGCTCTAACAACAGCAACAAAATTTTAACAGCCTATAAAAAAGTCCAAACTGACTCAAAAATAACAAACACTAAAACACAATTCCTCCTGGCACCCCGACTACCAGTGCTAAAATAAATGTTCCAAACAAAAGTTCCTGCTACCCACCACACCACCAATAGCACAGAAAATAAGTAAATTGCTCTTTTTGTGAGATGTTCAGGAATGAGGGGTGGAGCTTCCTTTGCTGCTGAGTGGCTGATGATGAGAGGGCTCTGGGGAGCGTGCGAACAGGGGCGGGCAAACAGGGGTGTGGCTAATCCAGGGGGCGTGGCTCATATTGGGGGCGTGGCTCACATTGGGGGTGTGGCTCATCCAAGGGGTGTGGTTCATGCAGGGGCGTGGCTCATCTCAGGGGCGTGGCTCACCCAGGGGGTGTGGCTCATCTCAGGGGCGTGGCTCATCCAGGGGGTGTGGCTCATCCAAGGGTGTGGTTCATGCAGGGGCGTGGCTCATCTCGGGGGCGTGGCTCATCTCAGGGGCATGGCTCATCTTGGGGCGTGGCTCATCTTGGGGGCGTGGCTCATATCTGGGGTGTGGCTCATCTCAGGGGCGTGTCTCATCTTGGGGGTGTGGCAAATCCGGGGGACGTGGCTCATCTCAGGGCGTGGCAGGGCAGTTTGCCCGGCAGTTGGCACAGGCAGGGCGAGCAGGCAGGGGTGCAAGTGTTCTTGCTAGTCAGATGTGCTCTGTGCTATTGGAGGTGTTTCTGCTGGCTGCTCGCTTTGGAGGTTTCTGTCAGTAATGGTTTCTACACAGTGGAAAACTCGACCGGTTTTGTTTTATTTATTTTTATTAATTTATTTTTTATTAAATTTATTAATTCATTTATTTTTAATTAAGCAGCTTTCCTGTTTTACTTTGCTTTGATTCATTTCAGTGATAAACAAGATGCATTCAAAAAGCAAAATGAATAAAATTCTCTCTTACACTTCATAGAAATCCCCCATTCTTGGAAAGTACGTGCTGCAGAGAACAAGCAGAAGAAATGGGAAATTTTTTATTTTCATATTCTCGTTTGAAGTAAAACTGTATTCCAAATGATGTCTGCACCTTGCCAAACAAACCACATCTATAAGATATTAATGTGTTTATGTAGAATTTTCGATGCTGCTAGATAGCAGAGCGATCAATCACACCATTTGCAATTTGATTTCTCAGTTTATAGATAACATCTTTGCCAGAAACGTGTTTTTATGATCCTGAGGTGCGGTAATGCAAAAAGAGATGCTGCAGAAGGCAGTCTCCCATCCAACAGGTTACAGCTGTGTTAATTATCTCAGAGTAGAAACACCTTGCCCTCACAGCCTTGAGCATGATAAGTAGTGAGTTAACTGAGTTGAAGTCAGTTGGAGTCTGCTCGTCGTGCTGTGAAGACCTAGGGACAGGAGGTCGTGGCAAGGGCCAGAGAAGGTAAGATACTGTAAGATATTGTACTTAGCATAGACAGGGTTAGGCGGCCGTGCTAGGGGCAGGATGGAGCTGGACTCGAGACAGAAGAAGAGAGACAATGCCGGAGCTGTGTGGAGCTGCTCTTAGAAGATACAAAGAAGGAAGATATAGGAGACTGTTTGAATAACAACATGCTGATGATTTCGGTCATGAAGCCTTCTGACGATTTCGATGAAGCACCTCGAGTGCAGTGTCAATGTCGACTGACACACATGCCAGCGACTGCGACATCTGGTGACCCCGAGACGTGATGACCGACGTTATCCAGCAAAGCCCCCAGCACAGGAAAGAAACCGACGTGATGCAGCAAAGTCCCCAGCACAAAAAGGAGCAGGATGGGGAGAGGGAGAAACACAAACATAAAGATAATGCTAAAGAGGTTCAAAGAAATATTGAGCTTGACAGAGAATTTTGGAAAGAGAACTTTTTCAAAAGTGATGAAAATAATGATACATTGATAAATACAGAACATGAGTCTCTTTCTTCAGACAGAAAATCAAAGCTAGAAAAAACTGTGGCAAAAGAAGATAAGTTAGTTAAGGAGAGACAGTTCCCGAAAGAGAGAAGTATTAAAGATGAGAGACAAAAAGAGAAGAACAAAAAGGAAAATGAAAAGTTTCTCAAGGATGAAAAAATAAAAGATACAAAAGAAGAAAAAGAAGTTGCGCTTGCAGATAAAGAAATCGAATTGTTCTGTTTTGGTGCTAAAGATGAGGCACCCAGAGTGCATGTAGTAGAAAGAGAAACAGACACTGAAAAGCAGGAAAAGAATTTAAAGGAAAATAAAGAAAAGACAGAAAAGCGATTCTCAATCAGAGAAAAAGATGTTGAAAAGATAGAAAGAAAACATGGAGAAAAAGAGAAAAGGTTAAAGCATGAATACAAAATGGAGAAAGAAAAAGCAGAAGTAAATGAAAATACAGAGAAAATAAAGGAAAAGTCCAGTTTTCAGCAAACAGGGTGCCATAAGGAAAGTGATAAAGTAAAAAGCATGGGTGCTCTTAAAAAAGTTGATGACAAGGAAAGAAATAAAGAAAAGACTGATAAGAAGCATGATAAAGAAAAGGGCGATAAAGAGAGACATTGGGCTGAAAGCAAAGAAAAACACTGTACTGAAAGAAAAGTCAAACAGTCTGAAAAAGAATCTGAATCTACTAGATCAGAAAAAAATAGAACTAAAGAAAAGGAATTTGAAAAAAAAAAAAAAAAGACAAGGAGACCTCATCATTAGCCAGCTCAAAACACATGCAAGAGGAAAGGAGATGTACTGTTACTGAAAGTAATAAAACAGTTCATGACAAACTGTCATCTTTGAAAGAAAAACCAAAAGATGATTTGTTGAAAACTCTAGATGGTAGAGAGAAAGATAAAAAAGATAAAGATATAGACAGATATAAAGAAGAGATTAAATGTAAATGTTAACAAACTTAAGAAACAGGAAAAAGAAAAAAAAAGAAGATAGAACAAGAACTATATACGGATAAAACAGCCTGAACTACATACTTGGCCTAGACCTCTATGAGGTCCTACTAACTGGCAACATAGACCCACTGGGAAAAGTGGGGGAGGCAGCGTTGGTGAAGCTGAGAGTGGCGGGAAAGCCACATAGAGGTCCGGACCTGATTCTTCTATAAAGACACCTAGAAATAGGTGAGCCACCAACTAGTGATAATGGAACATAACTTCTTGAGGAAGTTGTGTAATGACTGCCTCAACAGCGACACTTGTATCAAGTGTTTATGCCAGAATAGAAGAAAATGGCCAAGATGTTAAATGCATTAATCAATGTGGTTTGAGGACCTATCTTGGTATCAGACTGTTTCCTCAAAGTTTGAGGGGCTCTGGTATCGGACTGTTTCCTCAAAAACCAAACATAGCTCAAAAAGGGAAAAAATATAGCTACAATGGAGAAGCAGAGAAGAGGTGAGAAAAGGACAAAAATCCAGAAAAAATAGAAAAAGGAAGGATATTACAGCTACAGTAGAGAAGCAGAGAAAGGAGAAGAAAAGGACAGAAATCCAGAAAAAATAGAAAAAATAAAAAAAAAGGAGAAAAGGAAAACTTAAAACCAGAAAAAATGGAAAAAAGAAAAAAAGAGAAAAAGGAAAACTTAAAAAATAGAAAAAAATGGAAAAAAGAAAAAAGAGAAAAAGGAAAAAAGAAAATAGAAAAAAATGGAAAAAAGAAAATAAACTAAAAATACATAAAAAAGATACAATTGAGATAAAATACAATTAGAAAAAATGAAACTGATATTTGTCACATAGTGTTATCTGTGAGTATTTGTATGTAATATTTGAATGTTACAATATTGATTTATCTACAGTATTTGAATGTTATAGTGGTCAATCTATCTATACATGTGTTTCTAGAAATGCTTAATTATAAAAAAGAAAGGGGGAATTGTGGTAATGCAAAAAGAGATGCTGCAGAAGGCAGTCTCCCATCCAACAGGTTACAGCTGTGTTAATTATCTCAGAGTAGAAACACCTTGCCCTCACAGCCTTGAGCATGATAAGTAGTGAGTTAACTGAGTTGAAGTCAGTTGGAGTCTGCTCGTCGTGCTGTGAAGACCTAGGGACAGGAGGTCGTGGCAAGGGCCAGAGAAGGTAAGATACTGTAAGATATTGTACTTAGCATAGACAGGGTTAGGCGGCCGTGCTAGGGGCAGGATGGAGCTGGACTCGAGACAGAAGAAGAGAGACAATGCCGGAGCTGTGTGGAGCTGCTCTTAGAAGATACAAAGAAGGAAGATATAGGAGACTGTTTGAATAACAACATGCTGATGATTTCGGTCATGAAGCCTTCTGACGATTTCGATGAAGCACCTCGAGTGCAGTGTCAATGTCGACTGACACACATGCCAGCGACTGCGACACTGAGGAAGTAATTTCTGGCATGAATCCCTTCCTTCCACCTGTGCGGGAAGGTGTGGTTGGTGTCAGTGTGTGTGCCCAGGCGGAGCCCTCCAGAAAGGATGTGTCTGTACAGACCCATTCCTGCCCGCAGTGTTGGAGCAGATCGGTGCTTTCAGGGGCTGCAGTGGGTGAGTCCTGCCTGAGGTGTGAGCAGGTGAACGAGCTCCTTTCGCTTAGAGAGGAAGTTGAAAGATGAAGGAGTATCAGGGAAAGGGAAATGGACTGGTGGAGTTCAGCCCTTCCATCTTTAAGGGAGTTCTCTGACCGAGAGTCTGAGGACTCCTGTGCCTCCCACTCTCAGGCAATAGAAGGGCACCTGGTAGATGAAGGGGAGTGGAAATGGGTCCCCAAATAAAAAAACATATTAAATTAAAAAAAATTTAAAGTATAATAAACTATCCTTAAAAACAAAACCAATTGTTCTGAACTTGTTAAGTAAAAACAATAAAAAATGTCTAAAGTATAAAAAAATTTCTGTTTTTCTAAAAATAAAAAAAATTAAACCCAAAAAGCAAAATTAAACAAGTATCATTAAAGCTAAAAAACCCACAAAAGTAAAAAATAAAATTAAAAAAAATTAGAGCAAAAAAATTAAAAACTTTACAAAAACTCTTCCCCATCCCCCAGCCAGGTGCCACTTCAGAACAGGAATGAGCCCCTGGATCTGGAGAGCCTGCCAGATGATTTAGAAGAAAATTGTCTGCCCAGAGAGCCTCCCAGTTATGATTCATCTGTAAGATGGTGTCATAGGCTAGCAGAAGCCTGATTTTGTTCCAATCAAGATCAGCCTTTCTGATTGACAAGCAATTTATCCAGTAGAAGACAAGCTGCGACTTTTGGCAGAATGCTTAAAAAGGCTGGGTGGGGGGAGGAGCGGCCTCTTTGTCCTCGGGGTGGCAGGCTGAGGACAGGGAGCCGCCGGGCCGGGCCGGCCTCGCTGCCCCCCCCCCTCCCCCCACCCCGGGTGGCTGCGGCGGGCTGGGCCGGGCCCCGATGCTGCCGGAGCCGGGCGGGGCGGGCCAGGCCGGAGCTTTAAGAACCGCTGTCTCACCGAGAAGCAAGCAGCATGGAGAAAAGAGAGGGCTCGGACGGAGTGCCTCTTCGCCCTTGTTCTTCTTTTCAAGCCGAAGAAACCAGCTCGCTGCTGGGATGTCTCAGTTTCCCACCGCAGAGCCACGTGGGCAGCCCGGCAGCCTGAAAAGTTTAACCCTTTGTTGCTAGCAGATGAACTTTTCTAAACATCATCTTTCTCCAGAAGAAGAACAAATATAGCGAATGAACCATAGAAAGACACAGCATGGAGCTACACTCAGTGAAGAAGGAGTGAAAAGGACTTTAAGGCAAAGTACAAGGAGTGGCCTAATTTTGGCTGGACATTTCTGGTAAACTATAGAGACTGAACTAGTTTTTTCCTGTAACATATAAATGCTTTTGGGAGGGATGTAAGGTTCTAGTTAGAAGTGATATGAAGCTTTTTGCTCCTAAAGAAAGAGGAGATTTGTTTTTGAGTCTTGAGATGATTTTGGAAATAGAAGAAGAGAATCTTTGTGTCATACTAGAGGAGGCATCCTTAAACAGTACCTCAATAAGCAAATATGGCCCATGTGCAGTGTTGAGAGAGCTGCTAATGAGTAGGATTTCGCAGTTTGCAGGAGTTCCTTTCAAATCCTCGCAGATGTAGAGCATGGGATGTCTCTATAGAATCCAGAGAGACTCCTTTCCTAAAGGAACTGATAAAAGGTTATTTTTAAAATGGTAAAACTGGCTGAAGTTGCAGGTCATGTCTTTTTATGTTGAGTGAAGAAAGGTAAAAAACTTAGAAAGGGAAAGAAGGATGTTTTAAAAGTTTCATTTGTTGTTGTTGTTGTTTTTTTCCCTCTTCTTTTTTTTTTTGTGTGTATTAATAAACTATCTTTGTAATTTAAAGATAGGCCTGTTTTGCTTTTATATTCTTCCAGTCAAATGAAATATAGAACGTGATAAAACCATCACATATGGATCACCACCTCTGACACCAAGGAGAAAAGAAGGGTGATTGTAGTGGGTGACTCCCTTCTGAGGGGAACTGAGGGCCCCAAATGTCACCCGGACCCATCCCACAGGGAGGTTCTGCTGCCTCCCTGGGGCCCGGGTAAGAGATATCACTGAGAGACTCCCTGGGCTGATTCAGCCCTCTGATTATTACCCACTGCTGATACTCCAGGCTGGCAGTGATGACATGGAAAAGAGGAGTGTCAAGGCAATTAAAAGGGACTTTAGGGCACTGGGTCAAGTAGTTGATAGGGCAGGAGCACAGGTGGTGTTCTGCTCAGTCCCTTTGGTGGCAGAGAAAAATGGTGAAAGAAACAGGAGAACCCACATCATCAACAAGTGGCTCAAGGGTTGGTGTCATGGGCAGAATTTCGGATTCTTTGATCATGAGGAAACTTTTATGGCACCTGCTCTGCTGGAACCAGATGGGCTCCATCTCTCTATTAGGGGCAGAAGGTTTGTAGCCCATGAACTGGCAGAACTCATTGAGAGGGCTTCAAACTGGGTTTGAAGGGGGAAGGGGATGCAACTGGGCTGTCTGGGAGCAGCCCCAAGGCTGGTGAGGCTGAGCTGGGGTGAAATCAGCAGCCCAGCTGAGGTGCAGGCACACCAATGCAGGCAGCATGGGGAACAGACAAGCAGAGCTGGAGGCCAAGGTGCAGCAGCAAAGCTGTGATGGAGTTGCCATCACAGAAACGTGGTGAGATGACTCACATGGCTGGAGCACTGCTCTGGATGGCTCCAGGCTCTTCAGGAGAGACAGGAGAGGGAGAAGAGGTGGAGGGGCGGCCCTTTATATTGGGGAAGCTTTTGATGCCATAGCTGTTGAAGCTAATGATGATGAAGTTGAATGCCTGTGGGTAAGAATTCAGGGGAAGGCCAACAAGGCTGACATCCTCCTGGGAGCCTGTTATCGTCCACCCAGCCAGGAAGAGGTGGACAACTTATTCTATAAGCAGCTGGAGAATGATTCAGGATCATCAGACCTTGTTCTTGCAGGCAACTTCAACCTGCCAGACATCTGCTGGGAACTTAATAAAGCAGAAAAGAGCAGTCCAGGAAAAATTTAGAGTGTGTGGAGGACAACTTGTTGTCACAGCTGGTGAGTGAGCCCACCAGGGCAGGGACTGTGTTTGACCTGTTGTTTGCAAACAGGGATGGGCTGGTGGGAGCTGTGGTGGTTGGAGGATGCTCGGGGCAGAGCGGCTTTGTTGGGTGCCAGCGTCACCCCTGGCCCCGGGCACCCCCGAGATCCCGCACACATTTCTGGGCACCCCTGAACTCCCACCCGCCCCGCACCCCGAGGTTCCCCCGGCCCAAAAAACCCAACCCCGGGGCGGCAGAGGCCCGGAACCCGCTCAGCCAATCAAAACACGGGCGGGGCGCGCTGCGGCCAATGAGAGCGCGAGTCGGTGGCGCCTCATCAGCTGCCGGGCAGAGCCTCGGGACAATCGGTGCCCAAAAGCGCTCTCAGCCAATCAGAGCGCGCGGCTTCGCCGCTGAGCCCGCCCCGGGCCGGACTGGCGCTCTCAGTGCAGCGCGGCCGCTTTGGGGCTGGCGGCCCCTGCCCGGCGCTGGCCATGGGGCGAGTGGCGGCAGCCGGGCCCGCACTGGTGGCACTGGTGGTGCTGGGAGCGGCCCCGGCTGCGGGCGCGGAGCTCTCGGGTGAGCGGGGGCGGGAGGCGGTGGGGCCGGGGGGGAGAAGGGGGAGAAGGGGGAAAAGGGGGGAGCCCGGAATGGAAGCGGGGGAGGAGGAGGGACCCCCCCAAAGGAAGAGCGGGAGGGGCTGAGGGTCGGGGGAAGGCGAGGGAGGGGTGGGAAAGTGGGGAAAAGGGGAGGGTGGGACCCCAAAACTGAGCGGGAGGGGGCTGGGGATGGGGCGATTGAGTTCAAAAGGGTGGGAAAGGGAGAAAAGGGGGTAACGGGACCCCCAAAGTGATTTGGGGAAGCGTCTGGAAGTGGGAGGAGAGGGGATGGGAAAGGGGAAATTGCGGGAAGGGTGGGAAAGAGGAAGCGGCAGCGCGGGCAGGAGGGACCCGTGGCGGCCGTGGGGCACAGGGGGTGCGGAGTGGGGATCCGGGGGGGCCCGGAGCTCTGGGGGTGCTGGGGGGCAGCCCCTGACCTGTGTCCGGCACACCCAGGGGTGTTCCAGTACATGTATAAGGGCGAGTGTTACTTCATCAACGGCACGGAGAAGGTGCGGTTTGTGCTGAGGTACATCTACAACCGGGAGCAGTTCATGCACTTCGATAGCGACGTGGGGCTGTTTGTGGGGGACACCCCACTTGGGGAGATGAATGCCAAGCGCTTCAACAGCCAACCGGAAACACTGGAGTACATACAGGCTCAGGTGGACAGGCTCTGCCGGCACAACTACGAGTCGTCCACCCCGTTCACCGTGGATCGCAGAGGTGAGCGTGGGGCAGAGCGCGTCCACTCGGGCCCTGCCCTGGCAATGACCCTGGAGCCCCTCAAAACCTCCCTAGGAATCACCCAAGAGCCCTCAGCCCTCCTTGGGCCCATCCCCGGGACCTCTCAGTCTCTCCCAGTCCATCCCAGTCCATCGCCGTCCATCCCAGTCTCTCCCAGTGCCCCCCCGCGTGTCCATCCCGGCCGTGTGTGGAGCGGACGCCTCTCAGCCAATCAGAGCTCGTGTTGCTGATGACTCATCAGTTGCCAGGCAGACCCGAGGCACCGAGCGCCCCGCGCCGGACTCGGCCTCCCAGTGCCGCGAACTTCATTCCCAGTTCCTCCCAGTGCCACCCCAGTCCATCCCAGTCCATTCCCAGTGCCTCCCAGTCCATCCCAAGCCCACAACACCCCTCCCCTCTCTCTCCCAGTTCCCCCCAGCTGATCCCAGTGTGGCCCCGCTCTCTCCCAGCGCCCCCCAGCGTTTCCATCTCGCTGCTGCCCTCGAGTTCCCAGCCCGGCCCCGGCCACCTGCTCTGCTCCGGGATGGATTTTTACCCTGCCCAGATCCGGGTGAGGTGGTTCCTCTCTGTTCCTGGGGTACGGGGGAGCCGCTGGCCGGGCCGGCAGAGGCACTGGGATGTACTGGGAGCAACTGGGAGGGAGCAGGGGAGAGCCCGGTTGGAACTGGGAGAGGAGCTGGGGGCTGTGGAAGGGCGGAGCAGGAGTTTGGAGGGTGCTGAGGAGGGTGGGTTGGGGTTCTGGGGGTGCTGGGGGGCGCTGGGAGGGAGTTTGGGGGTGCTGGGTGTAACTGGGAGGGATTGGAGTGAGCCTGGAGGGGCTGGGAGGAGATTGGGGATTGGAAAGTGGGGCTGGGATGAGGTTGTTTGTGCTGGGAAGGGACTGGGAGGGATCTGGGTGAGTCCTGGAGGGGCTGAGATGGGACTGGGAGAGGGTTTGGGGGTCCTGGGGCGGTGGGGGGCAACTGGGAGGGGGTTGTGGGATCCTGAGAGGGACAGGAGGGGCTTTGGTGGGTCCTGGGGAGGCCGGGAAGGAATTGGGAGGAGGTTTCAGGGTGTCCTGGGTGGGCTGGGGGAGACTGGGAAGGAGCTCGGAGGGGCTTGGGGAGTCTGTGAGAGGTTTTGGGGGGTCCTGGCCCCTGCAGACCCCCCAGAGATGCCGCCAGACGCTGCCCACAGCAAGATGCTGACGGGGATCGGGGGCTTCGTGTTGGGCTTCGTCTTCCTGGCGCTGGGGCTCGGCTTCTACCTGTGCAGGAAGGTGAGGGGGGGTCCCGGGGGTCGTGTCCCCCCTCCCCTGGAGCGTGTGTGCTCCCCCCAGGGCCCCCAGCCCGCTGTCACCCTTTTCTCTGCCCACAGAGCTCCTGAGCCAGCAGCAGCCGCAGCCCCTCCCTGTGGCCTCAGGCCCGGCTGGGACCCCCTGCTCTGTCCCCGCGCTGATTTTGGGGGGGGTCACGTGTCCCCCCAGCCCGCTGTCACTCTATCCCTGCCCGGCTGCTCCCAGTGTTCCCAGTAAAGCTTCCCAGTTTGCCCCACTCCCGTTTATGGGGGGCGGTGGGGAGGTGTGGAGGATGGGTTCCTCCAGAAATGGGGACATGTGAGCAATCCAGCTTCTCTGGGTAAATAAGACGTGTAACCATTCAAGGGCAGAGCAGCCACGTACAAGAAGGAACAAAAGGTGACAGAAGTCATGTCCCAAGAAGAACAAAGGATGCTAACAGCTTCAGAATGTGAGAATAGAAGCCAAATGAAGGACTGCATAAACCTGCTGTATGTGCAAAAGCCATCAACCAGTCCGGGCTAAAAGGCCGACGTGGGCTTTTAGGGTATATCCAATTGCAAAGCAGCATGTAACGCGTGATTAAGGCTGAAAACTGTATAAAAGGCACTGTCACATTGCAATAAATGGCTCACTTTGATCATATTGATCATGGAGTGATGGCCCATTCCTGATTCTTCTGCAAGTGGCCCCCAAGATAGGGACCAGACCCTTGGATCCCTCGAATGCTGCAGGACAGTGGAAAGAGGAATGGAGGAAGAGCGGAAAAGCCGACTGAAAACATCCCTGCTGCCCCGGCAGGAAGCCTCGCCGAGGAGACGGCAGAGGGGGAAGAGGCACGGCCGAAAGGCCGGCGATGTGAAGCAGCTGCAGTCTACTGGAATTTATGAAGAAAAACTCCCCCTGCTCAGGTGAGCGGTCGGGGAGAAGATGGGGCTCAGTGCCTGTCAGGAGCCACGGCTGTGGCAGCGACCCCCCCTGCCTGATGCCAGCCAGCACGCTGGCAGCCTGCATGGCCTGCTCAAGTGTTGGTGAACTGTTGGGTTACCCAGTGTGGCTGAAGAGGAAGATTTTCTTCCTCCAATCCACAGTCACGGTTGGAATTCTAGAAATGTTGAAGTTCGTAAATAAACTGCCTCTTTTCTGCCCTGGACATCTCAGCGTGTGGGTGTCATTTCTTTGTGTCGTGTGTGACAACTGGAGTGGCTGTGAGCAGGGAATCATGTTAAAAGTTACTGGGAGCAACTGGGAGTGAGTGGAAACTCCCTGCCGCCGGCCAGCTCCTCTGCCTGCAGTCCCTTCCCGTGCTGGCAGCACCAGCTCCCTCTTGCCTCCAGCCTGCACCTTGGGCTGGCTTTGCCAGCTCTCTTTTTCCAAGCCTTGGACTCCCAGGCTTCTGCCCCAGCCCAGGGACATTTGTTATTTCCATCACCTGCTGGTTTTATACCAGGAACCATTCTGCTTTTGCCTAAGAGGTGAATCTTTGGGATTGTGGTGCTTTCTTGTACACCATGTCCTGTTAGGACCAAGAACATGCTGTTCTTACAGCTTGGATTGTGGCTGTTCCAGCACCATTTATTCCACACTGCATGACTAAAGAAAATCTCTCCTTTGCCTTACTGAGTTTAAGCCACAGCTTAGTGCAAATATGTGTTAAAAGAGAATGAATGCCGTATCCCCCCTTTTATTTTTTGGTCACCAGTGGATACGTCCCTGAAGGATACAGAACAACTCAAAAAGGTTGTGCAGACAATGAAAAAAATGCAACACAGAATTCCCTCCGGGTGACGAGGTTAGAAACCCTGTTTTAATACGTGTCACTGTTTCTCACCACATCTACTTCAACTGACAATAAATTCAGCTGATTTTCTCCTGGCTGAGGCAGTTTTGCAATGAAGCAGCAGTGTGTCATGATGCTAAATAAGAATCTGGCATTACCTACAATGCTGACTGCTACAGAGTCTGTCAGTACACAGCCAGGCAGACTGGGTTAGCACAGTTATCCCTCCCCTCCTGTCCATCCCATTGTCTCTTCTACAGAAGACACAGGCTGTGGAAACAAGGCAAGGTTGCTCCCTATTTTTCTTCTCCCACAGGACTTGTTAGACACCATGTTTTTTTCCAAGGACTGCATGTGCCTCTCTCTGCCCAGCTTGCTTCTTTCTCATTCACCTGGCCTCTCAGCTGGCAGCAGCAGCAGCAGCTCCCTGGTCACTGCTGGAGCTGGTGGCCCTCAGCTTCTCCCTGCTGCCTCCTGTCAGTCTCCACCTGTCCCCAAGGTCTGCAGGGCAGCTGTGGCACAAGTGGAGGCTCTGGAATTGGTTCCAAGGCCTGGCAGAGCTGCAGTCCCAGAGCCCTCTGTGCTCCCTGCTGGCCCCTCCATCCCCTCAGCCCCACCGTCCCCTCAGCAAAGCCCCAGCCCCCTTCCATTTCTTCAGCCCCCCACAGTCCTCTCACCCCACTCAATCCCTTCTGACCCATCCCATCCCCTTAGACCCACCACCCCCTCAGCCTGTGCCACTGCCTGTCACCTCTGTGCCACCCTCGCCCTCTGCTCCCCCACAGCCCTCAGTGCCCCCAGCACCTCAAGGTCACTGTCCCTGCAGCATCAGTGCCTCCTCAGCCCCCTCAGCCCCCTCTGTTCCACCGCCCTTCAGCAGCTCCTCAGGGGACAGGGTCTGGGGCCACCGGCAGCTCCCAGCGCTCCAGGGACACCCGGGGCTGGAACTGCTGCTCCACCTGGCCCGGCCGCCAGCTCGGACCCAGCACAGGGACAGGGACAGAGGGGCACAGGGGGAAAAACAAGAGGTGAAAAAGGCAGCCCAGGGGGGAAAGAGGTCAAAATGCAGCCTAGGCCTACACAAACATCAGTCTGTCCATCTGCATGAATTCACAGAGCAGGGCAGAGCCTTGGCTTTGTGATGTCAGGGCACGGTTGTCACGTCCTCGTGCTGACATCACAAGGTTGCCTTGGTGCACGCCCAGCCTCAGGGGTGGCAGAGCAGCTCTTGGCTTGCTCAGGGCAGGAGCTCACCCTCCTGCTTGAGGCTTTTGTCAGTGGGCAGCTGCACACTGACAGGATACTTGCTTTTTCTTGTGTCACAGCACAGTCTGCAAACTTGCACAGCAGTTGGCACAATGATTGGGCCACTCGCTGCTGCAGTTTGCTCTGTTTATGGCATTACTTATTCCAGCTATTTCCTGACTCACCTGGCACGTGAGTAGAGCTTTTCCCTGGGTGGAACCCAGCCTATCTTTTGTATGTCATCCTGCCCTTTCTTGGTGACTGAGTGGATTTGGAAACAGAAAGACCGTTTGGGTGCCACTTGGGTAAAGCTCCTGTCAACAGGTTCAGCTAAAAAGGGGGTGTCTGTAGCCAGGGCTCTGTGGGCAGCATTTGCAAGGGAACCTGCAGGGGTTGTGTTCCCTCCATGGGATAGTCTGTGGCAGCAGAGTCTGTCATTTCCTCCCTTTGCTGGGGCAAGCAGCAAAACCTGGAAAATGTAGACTGGGAGACCTTCTTGGAGACCTTCTAAAAATGCTCCAGTTGTCTCCAGTTTTCTCCAAGAATCTGGTTCATTTTCCCTTGCCCACTGCAGGTCACCTGAGCCGTGTGTTCAGAGGCGCCGACACTGAGGTGAGTGAGAAAGGAACATTTGATGTTCCTGGTGTCTAAGAATTGTGGAATTAAGAGCTGTGAGCTTGTCCTGTGGCAGTAGAGTGTCAAGGGCCAGCTGAGTAGGCTGGAAGAAAATCCATTTCCATGTCTGCAGCAGCAAGAGCAAAGGCATCACTGGCTATTTCCTCATTTTCCATTTCAGAGCTTGAAAAGAACTAAAAGCCCAGTTCTGCAGAGAGAACGTTGCTGCCTGATAGTAGCTGGGGGGAATATCCAATTCAGAGCAATTTGCAGTACAGCTGAATCAGCCCATTTGAATTTAGTCTGAGTGCCTTAGAATCCCATTGCTGTCAAAGCTGATGATTTGTGCTCAGTAGAGCTGGTTCTAGAGCTGCACAGAAATAAGGTTATAAATGATAGGTCCTGGCCTGTGCCTCACACTCCTGTCTGTCCACAGAGTACAGAACCAAGAGCAGACTCTCCTCTGGCTCCCTCTGCTCCTGCAGAAGAGGCCCAAGAGGAGCAAAATGACCCCAATCCTCCAGCTGTGGTCACACCACAGCCGGAACTTTCCAGGACAGTAAGTGCCACTTCTGGAGGGGGCTGTCTGTAGTGCAAGGCAGAGCTGCAAGTTTCTGAGCAGCCAGCACTTGCTGTTGGTGGCTGAGGATGCTGAGTGCTGCAGTCCTGCCAAGACCCAGCCATTCCCCTCAGCCAGTGACAGCTGGACAATGGGCTTTGACTTGTCATGTTCAGGCCCCAGCTGGCTGGGATTCTGAGAGGGGCCAGCCTGAAGCAGGAAGGCTCCCTGTCTCTAGAGGAGGGAGCATGTCACAGACCCTGCTCTCAGCCTGGAGGGACACAGAGGGGACACTGTGGGCTGGAGACACCTGACCCCCTGCACAGACTTGCCAAGCAGCTCCAGGCACCAAAGATACTGATCTGACAGCAGCAGCTCTTTGGGGTGGTTTGTCCCCCTGAGCTCCCTGGCTGTGCTCACCTGGGAGCATTTCAGAGACACCCTGGGGACGTGGAGTTGCTGTTGAAGTCAGGGATTTTGGTGCCTCTGTTGCCAGGTTCTTTTGCCTCTGCAGGCAGAGCAGTCAGTAGCAGAGCTGACAGGTGCTTGGAGCCCACCTGTCTTTGGGCTTTTAAGAAGCTGCTGAGGGATGATTGTGTTGTCTATGAATCCATGGGGAGCCACTCTTCTCTTGTGTGGCAAAAGACTCGTTCCCTGTCAGCTTCCTAAGAGGCTGCTGGAGCTTCAGGCCCAGATGGAGCCTGATTGTACTGCCAGGGTCACTTTGGAATCCGTGCCTCCCCGCGGGCAGAGACTGACCCAGGAGAGCAGCAGCAGCACAGCGCTTTGGGGATCTGGTGTGAGCCCAGCAGTCTTGGAATCTTGGCCCATAAATGTTGTAGGGGAAGTTGAAACCCATCTGCTCTTGCTTCCTGTGCAGGTCCCTGTAGAGAAAGAGCATGAGCAGCTTGCTTTCTCAGAGATGCCAGGGCAGCCATGCCAGATTCAGGGAGAGCTGTTTCCAGCCCCAGAACGGGAAAAGCAGCTCAGGCAGCAGTTGGAAGAGCCACAGGAGAATGGGCAGGTAAGCCTGGCTGGGCAGGTGACAGAGTAAAGGGCAGCAAGAGGGGCATAAAATGGAGCTCTTGGGACTGAGGAGGCCAGGAGTGCCACAGGCACTGGAAGCACAGAGCCTTGTAATCTGCAGAGAGCAGCACTGGGACAGGAGGGTTCCAGTGAAAGCAGAGGTGGGCAGGGAAGTAGAAAGAAGTGGCTCAATGAATGTGATTTGGAGGCTGAAAGAGGAAAAGCTGAGCCTGCTGGCAGCTCCCAGTCACTTGCTCTGCATTTGTGTCCAGAACATCGAGGCAAAGGCACAAGCAGAGCTGCCCAAAGCTCCCAGTGACATCGTGGCAGGGAAGAGGAAGAACAGGGAAGGCATGAAGAGAACTCCAGATCCCTGGAATCTCCAGCAGCAGAGGAGCGACCAACAAAACCAGGTGAGTAGAGGAGTGGCAGCCACTCCACTCATGAATCCTTCTCTCTCTTGTTCTTTCCAGAGCCCTGGTGAGAAGCTGCAGGCAGAGGTGCAGAAAACTCAGGCTGGGATCAAGGCAAGGGAGAAGAATTTTACTGAGAAGCTGCAGGCAAAGCTACAGCAAACTCAGGCCAGGATTGAGGCAATAAACAAGAGGCTGGAGGAAGAAATGGAAATTCAAAGTGCAACAGAAGAGATTTGTCATCTCCTCCTTGAGGAGCAAGAGGCTCTAGAAGAACGAGTGAGTGAAAGAGCAAGAGCCACTGCAGTCCCCAGAGTGGTGCCTTTGCCCTTCTTGCCTTTCCCCTGCAGAGCAGCAGGGGCTGGGGTGATGCCTCTGGGTGCCCTCCTGCTCCAGTGTCCATCCCAGCCACTCCCAAGGACACTTCCTGCTCTGCTGAGTCTCAGCTGCTGCCCTGGGCAGTGGGACCTGTGCTTTGGCCTTTTGGCCAGCAGTCATCTGAATGCATTCCTGCTGGCCTGTTCCTGCTCTCCTTGTTTCTGGAGGTGTTCTTGCAGGTGCACACGGTGACCCAGAGGGATCTTGAAACAAGCTGTCTCTATCCATTGTGGATCTGGTCCTCCCCTTTTCCTCGCAGTCTATGACTCTGGGCTGACAGGGACAAGCTGTACTCTCTGACTGCTTTGTTCTCTTTGACTTGAGGTGGAAGTGTTGACATCTTACCTGGCAGCCTGCAAAGATTTCCAGCAAGGGACTGTCAACGAGGAGCCCCGAGATTCCTGTGAGGCACAGGAGCTGTCCCAAGCAGAAGTGCTGCCAGTTGAGCCCCTTCTGAGGATGGTGGAGGAAAAGAGGAGTCCATGGGAGGAGGTAGGACATTTGAACAAGGAGCTGCAAGTGTGTCTGCAGCCCTGGGAGGGGGAAAAGAGTCCTTGGGAGAAAGTGGAAGGGTCATTTTGGCAGTCACCCTTCAGAAAATCCATGACAATGGAGTTTGGAGAAAGTGGAAAATGAATCTGGCCATGAACTCGAGTAAAACCAGCCTTTGGGTTTGACCCATCCAGTTTGAGAAGTGGACATCAGAAAAAACCCCTGGCAGAGCCCTGCATGTGGCTGACAGCATCTTCCTAAGGGCTTGCATTTGCAGTGGGATCTGGGGCTCATCTCTGCCAGCCACTTTTCTGACACAAACTCCTTTCTTGTCTCAGCTCTACACAGGCTCTTCTGTTGAACCTGCAGCAGCAGCAGCAGTGTCACCTAAAGGAGCCTTTGCTGCCCAATCTAGCAAGTCGAGCCCGGGCAGTTTGTTCATCTCCAGCCCTGACAGAGCTGCTGCTCAGCAACAGCAGATGGAGGATGACTCCCTGCAGCTCCTGAGTACGTCTGGTGTCTTTCTTCTCTGAGGGACAGTGCATTGTGTGCACGTGTCAGCAGAGCTGCACCCAATGATCCTCCTCAGTCTGGGGTCACAGGGACATTGAGGAGTCCCCACAGGAAATGCTGTGCTCCAAGGCAGCAAGAGAGTGCTCTGGCTGTTCCTGCTGCCTCTGAGGGCAGCTTGGACGTGCTTGGGTTTGCCTGAGCTTCCCCATCTGCTACAGGCAGAAGCCGGGATTGTTCTTGCATCAGCACAAGGCTGTGACCTAGCAAGTGTCACAGGCAAGTCCTGTGTGCCAGTGGCCAAACTGGAGAGAATGGTTAGCTTCCTAAATTCTCCTTAGACTCCTGACTTCTCACCAGTCAGCAGAGCAAAAAACCTTCACAGAAATTGATTGGTTTGGGTGCTTTGTCTTTTAGTTGTGATTTTGGTTTTAGTTTGGGTATTTTTTTGGGTAGAGTTTTTTTTCCATGTCAAGGAGCTCTTCTGCCCCATGTGTCTAACTGGTGTCATTTTTATGACTGTTCTTGTTACCACTACTACATCCACAGGTTTTTTTATGAGAATATTCTATTTTTGTCAGTGAGAACTCCTTTGAAAGAACATCAGGTGACAGCAGAAACAGAGAGCAAGAGGTGGCTTTATTGTGCCTCCAGTGAAAAACCAGATATTTTTATAACAATCTTTGTTTAATATCCTAGCTTGTTCTTACAAAGATGTGTTTGAGGTAAGAAGGCTTTCAGAAAGGTGTGAAAGCAGAGCCCAGAAACAGAAAGAGCAGAAAAACTTGGAATTAGTTGCGACTGCAAAGCTTGAAAGTAGCAAAGTTACAAGAGTCCAGCAAGCAAGGACCTGAAACAATAGCTTGAGTTTTTAGGTTTGGCTAGCATAGACCTTAAGACTGCAGGAAAATATTCTTCTCCACTGCAAGGTGGAGAAGATGCCCTCCTCTCCTGGGAATGCATCTCCCTGTGCTTTGTTTTCTGTCAAAGATCTCTTCCAAGCACTGTCGAAAATCAGTCTGTGCTGGCCTGCTTGGCCTGCAGAGCTGCCTGTCTTGTTGTGGTTGTGGTGGTTGTTGTTGTTACCCAGCTGGCCACAAAGGACTCAGAGCCCCAGACAGTGGGGCTGCCTTTTGTATCTCTTGGATGCTGGGATCTCTGCTTTCAAGTGAGCATCTTGCATTTTGTTTCCCTCAGGGCAAATGGTGAGCAGGGGAAATCCCCAGAGGAAATACATTGAACTGGAAAATCTCGGCAGTGGGTGAGTCCAAGCACAGTTACTTCTACACAATCATGGGGCAGGTGATTTGCTGCTGGAATATCTGCCAAGTGTGAAGCCAGGCAAGCTGCAAACATCCTCAGACACTGGGGTTAGTCTGCCCCATCTCTCAGTACCAGTCAGAATTTGTAAGTATGCTTAGAAGGCATTGTCCAAGACACTTCCATTTCATTGCCAGAAACAGCAACCTACCCCCTATCACAGCAGTCAGATAACAGTTCTCAGGAACATTTCTTCCTAAGAGTTTGCTGGAGGAAATGGTCTGTGGTCAGGATAACAAGTGCCCAGTTTAGAAACGGAAATCCTTGATGAAAGAATCAAGTGGCCTTTTGAGCTGAGGCAGTAAACCCCAATGCTTCAGGAACAGGCCCAGTGCCCATGCACCTGAGAGGAAAATGCATCATCTGCCTTCTGGCAGAGCCCTCCTGCTTCCTGCAGCTTTGAGGCATTTACAGCAGACATCTCCTGGCTGGGCTGGCTTTCCCTCCAAGATCTAAATGGCTTCTCCTTTCTTTGCTGCTCTTTTGTTTCCAGGGGCTTTGGAGTTGTCAGCAGAGCAGTCGACACTGCCACAGGAGCAGAGGTAAATGTCAACAGCCCCTGCAGATTCTGCTGCTCTCCAGGGTTTTCCTCTCTTGTCTCAGCTGTGCCTGGAGCTGTGGGTGGAGCTGTGCTGCAAAGGCACAAGGAGCACAGACTGCTGCCAGCCTGCCAAGTGCATTTGGGACAGTCTTTGTCCTTCCCAGCTGCCAGAAGGAAGGCAAGGAGGGCAGTGGTTCCTTGCAGAGAAGGACGCTCTCCCTGGCTCTCAATTGCTCCAACAAAGGTGCTGCCTTAGAGCATCTCACTGCTCTCTGGGGCTACGGCTTCAGAGTCCTGAATGCTCATTTCTGGCTGCCAGCAAATACATCTGAATGTTCCTGGGAGTTCCTTAGCCACCTGCAGTGCTGCACTTGGGAACTGCATGTGGGAGAGATCTGCAAGGCATCCCTGAAAGCCCTAAGCCCTGCTAAGAGCCCAAGATGTATCCACAGAGTCCCAAGGCATGGATTCCCCAGAGGGGCAGAGAAATGGGCTGTTGGAATGTCAGCTCCTAATTACTCCTTTGTCTGAGCACAAGGCACTTTGGCACTTTGGCTCACCTGTGTCATTGCAAAATCACTCGCTCCATGTGTGGTGTGGTCTTGTGCCATCAACTTCTAAAGTGACTGATTTTCAATGTCATTTCAGGTGGCCATCAAGAAAATAGATCTTCAGAAACTGAAGAGGAAGCAACAAATCCTTAATGAAATCACAGTCATGAAGAGGAATAGGAGTCCCTGTGTTGTGAATTATTTAGACAGGTGAGTGCTCATGGTCTCATCCCAGGAATGTTTGTTTCCATACTAAAAGCATGCGAGTTTAAAACCCCACAGGCAGAAAAGAGAGCTGTTCATTATTGGTTCATGATTATTTCTCTACTCATCTCCAATGGATGGGAAGAGAGTGCATTTTGTCTGCATGAGTCTTCCCTGGCTTTCAAACACATGGTTGGAAAATGGTTCAGAAACCTGGATCAGCCCTACCATAGTAAGTCAATGCCCTGTAAGTTCACTGCCTCCATGTTGTCTCAGGATTGATTTTTTAAAGTTTCTTCAATGCTGATGAAGCATCCTAGAGAGGATTTCCCTTGGATTGTTGCCCCTCTTTTCCATGGCTGTCCATGCCAGGAACACTAGGTGCTTATTTCCAGAAAGACCATGTGTGACAGGTTTCTCAGCTTGGCTCTTACTAAACTGCACTTCTCCCTTGCTGGCCATCAGAGACATCTCCTTTTTCACAGGTGTGCCATTCTCCTTGAGACTGCCCAGACTGCAAACAAGGCACAGCCTAGAGGGAATGTCTATTCCTTTAATTCTGTCCTTGTCACAAAGGGGCCCAGAAACAAGAATCAAGCACAAAACCAGCATAGCCATGCCTGTTCATCTGCATGGCCTTGTTTCCTTCTTTCAGCTACCTTGTGCATGAGGAACTCTGGCTGGTGATGGAATACATGGATGGAGGCACTCTGAATGATGTCATCAGAGAGACCAACATGTCTGAAGATGAGATTGCAGCTCTCAGTCGGGAGGTGAGGGATCCCACCTGTGCTTCCCAGGGCTTGGGCAGGACTGTCTGGGAAAAGGGCTCAGAACAGGAGCAATTCCATGTGCCAGGCTTTGTTTCTGTGTTGCTGCTATTCTCTGGGCAAGCAGGAGCATCTCGAGTGAACTGCCTGCCACTGCCCCTGCACTCACTGCACTCTGTTTTTTTGCTCTTATCTGCTGCTGTTGCATTCTCCCTCTGTCTCTTGGATTTGCTGTTCTCCATCTTTCCTCTCTAAACTTTTGCCTGTCTGCACTGCATTCCTTGCCTGTAAAAGCAAAGGTGGTGGTGGCAGCATTTGAAACAAACAGCAAAGACAAAAGAGAGACTCACCTCTCTCAGTGCTCAGCTGGAAAGGTCAGCAGTGCAGCCAAAATTCTCTTTACTTCTGAGCACATGCACTGCAGCAGCAGTCATTGTGGCTGGTGTGCAGGGGAGAGTCTACAAGAGCAGTTGCTGTTGCTCTTTGCAAAGCTGACATGCCTTTCTTTAGGAAGGTGCTGCCCTGCCAGTGTAGGAGCAGCAAGCTCTTGCTCTCCATGGCACTGTGTTCTGCCATTACTCCCCATTCCCGTGGAGAGGGAATCTTTCAGAGCTGTTTCCTTTCTTGTGTGACGAAATCACATCACTGATTTCTGCCCTCCTGTTTCTCTTTTCTCTCTCAGTGCCTGCAAGGACTGGATTTTCTCCACTCCCACCATGTGCTGCACCGAGATGTGAAGAGCCTCAACATCCTCCTCAGAACCGATGGCTCTGTCAAGCTGGGTCAGTATCTTCTTGGTCAGGTGCAGCGTTCCAGGGACATGTGGGGTGTGGGGCTGCTTTGGAGTGACTGCCAGCTCCCCGAAAATGGTGCTGGTGGCAGTGCAGGGACCCTTGCTGTGAGCTGACCACACGGTTACCACGTGCACAGAGGTATGGCAAGGAACAAGCAGTCCAGAGTGGCTGTGCTCTGTGTGTGTCCCTTCCCAAGGGAGGGAGCTACAAGTCTAAAGCTTCAGGGGAACAAAAGCCACTGCTGGAGGCAGTGTAAAAAATGGGGGGATTTTTGAAGTAGCCAATGCCATATTGCCTTGGCTAAAGTCCTCAAGAAACAGAGCAGAGACAGTTGTCCAGGAGATTCAACAGCACCTTCTCAAACTTCTACTGGGCAATTCCTTTGCTTGCTTTCCTATTGCACAGTCTGCAACTCAAACCAGTCTTTTGCTTTCTCTCCAGCTGATTTTGGCCTCTCTGCTCAACTCACCCCTGAGCAGAGCAAACGCAGCTCGGTGATCGGGACTGCTTGGTGGATGGCGCCTGAAGTGGTCAGAGGTCAACCCTACGGCCCCAAAGTGGACATCTGGTCTTTTGGGATCGTGGGCATTGAGATGGTGGAACAGGAAGTTCCCTACCAGAGTGAAAGTCCTGTCTCGGTGAGGTGTCAATACTCTCTGATCTCGCTGTCTCTCTCGCGTGTCCCACGTTCTGGGTGCCATTGGACAAAATCCCATTGCCATCTGCTGGAATTGCTGCCACCATGGTCCCTTTTGGAAAATGTCCCTGCAGCAAATCAGCATCTGCTGTAGTTTTGGGTGCATCACTGGGGGAACTCCAGCCTCACCCCACGCAAACAATCTCCACGCTCAGGCAACATTTTGCTTTGGCTTAGAAGTCGTTCCAGCTCTTTTGGCTGTGGAGATGGCCCTACTAACAGGGAACAAGCATCTTAGAACTGGTGTTATCTTTCCTGAATTGAAGGAAACAAACCCAAGCCCAACAAAGTTTCTAAAACTGTGGTTTGGAGAGAAGAAGTGCACCCCCATTCTTCTCACAGGGAAACTTGCCTGGAACCTGGACATGAGGGTGTGAAGGCCACAGAGGCTCTTGTGCTTCTTGTGCAGTGCTGCTGAAACACTCAGTGACCGTATTTCTTCCCTAAGCCAAGCCACTTTCTCCATGTCACCAAGCTGAAGCCTGGTGATGTGCAGAGCCTGCCAAAACCACCCCTTTGTTTCCTGGCACATTCTAGGATGGGCACACCGTGAAATGCATTGACCTGAGTATCCAAATGAGCAGAGGGCTACCACAGGGATGACATTTCTCCCTCTTCTGATTTGACCACGAAAATTTTCCTTTTGCTGCATAAGGGAAGCTGAAATTTGCAGTCTGCTGAGAGACAGAGCTGCAGGTGTTTCCTGTGTGCCCAAACAGGCATTTTCATCCCAATACATTTCTGCAGGCATCTTCATGTGTCTGTGTTGAAGATGAGATTCCAAATGTTTGTTTCCTTACCTGAGCAATAACTGAGGGATTTCCTTTCTTTACTTTCAATTACCATTGTTTTCAAGAACCAAGCAAAAAGCTTGATGACTTTTGTTTGATGCCAGCTGGGCTTAAGGGACCAACAAGCACTGCAGAGATGCTTTTCAGGTCATAATCCTTGGAAATAGTAGAGTGAGTTAGCATAGCAAAGTCCCTCCTCCAAATAGCCTGTCAAGCTGGTCAAGGGAATCCTCAGAGAAGCAAAGGTGCTTTTGCTGGTGTAGTTTCCACTCACGAGGTCAGTCAATGAAATCAGCTGCCAAGGCCAGATCTGCTGGATGTTGGAAAAGCTGTGGCTGCATTGGTGTTTGGGTTTTTTGTTGGTACAGGAAAGTCAGCTCTGCCTCTGTGCCACGGCAGAAACAAACTGCCACTGCAGAGTGGAGCTTAAACAATGGGATCTGGGAGAGCAGTTAATGAGAGAAGCAGGGGAGAGACTCGTGTTTCCTTTTTCTCCAGGCTCAGCTCCTGATAGCCACCAAAGGCATCCCAGAGCTGCGGCAGCCCAGGCTCCTCTCACCTTGGCTGCGTGACTTCCTGAGCTGCTGCCTGCAGAGAGACGAGGCGCGGCGCTGGTCTGCCCAGCAGCTCCTGCAGGTAAAATGCCTGGGGGCTGCAGGTGGAACAGTGTCCCAGGGATGAGCTCCTCCTCCACTGAAGTGCAAGGCATCAGATGAGCCCCCCTCCTCCTCACCTCTTCTCTCTGTGCTGTTCAAAGGAAAACAGTCAGGAATCCTAGCCTGGGCTGGGCTGGCAGGGACCTGCAAAGTTCATCTGCTCCAAGTGCCCTGCAATCAGCAGGGACATCTTGAAAGAGATCAGGATGCTCAGACCTGAAATATTTCCAGGGCTGGGGCACTTAGCAGCTCTTGCAGCAAGCTGTGCCCCTGTTGCCCCACTGTTGCTCCTTAGACCTACTCTGACTCAAGCCCCTTTTCATTTCAAAAATATTACCCTGCCTTTGAGGCTCTTACTTTGGAAAGTAATGGTGCTTTGTTGTTTTTTCTTTTTTTTTCCTTTGTGCAGCACCCATTTGTTACATCTGCCAAGCCTGCATCCAGCCTGGTTCCACTCATCCTGTCAGTGAACAAGTGGAAGGAGGAGACTGGAATAGAAGAATTACTGTTGAACTGGCATCTCAGAGAACAGCATCGAGGATTGTAGACAGGATTGTAGATAGGATTGTAGTGTAGGATTGTTGAGTAGGATTGTAGCTAGGATTGTAGAGTAGAATTGTAGCTAGGGTGGTAGAGTAGGATTTTGGCTAGGTTCGTAGAGTAGTTTTGTAGCTACGATGGTAGAGTAAGATTATAGTTAGGATTGTAGCATAGGATTTTAGATAGGATTGTAGAATAGAATTGTAGCTAGGATTGTAGAGTACGATTGCAGGTAGAATGGTAGAGTAGGATTGTAGGTAGGACTGTAGTGTAGGATTGTAGCTAGGTTGGTAGAGCAGAATTATAGAGTAGGATTGTAGAGTAGGATTGTAGGTAGGACTGGATAGTAGGACTATAGAGTAGGATTGTAGCTAGGATGGTAGAACAGGATTGTTGCATAGGATTATAAATAAAGTTTGTGAAATCTCAACTCATTTCCAAGATTCCCCTCCTTCTGAGCCTGTGAGAAAGCTCAACATTTCCTTCTGAATTGTCCATTTTTCCTTAGAGGGGGAAAGTGACATTGATGGCTTCTTTGGTATGGTTTGAAAGTGGGGAAGGCTGTTCTCCATCCATCCTCTCCAGACCACAGTGCCTTTGGAATATGGCCCACTGGCTGGGTTCTCCCCAGCTGTGGCACTTGTGTTTGAGGCAGAAAGGGCAGTGGCATTTGCAGGCAAAACCAAAGGAGGAGTGGGGGCAGCCCAAATATCCTGTGCAGATGCAGGCCTTCAGCTATGACTGGAGAGCATTTGGCTTCCTGCCTCTTGGATTTGCATCCCTAAGTACAATCTCTTTGGCTGGAGGAGAGTTTTGCTCAAGTGAGGAAGCAGAGAGATCAGGGAGGCTGCTGGGAAAGGTGCAGAGCTGGTGCAGAGCTGTCAGCGACTGCCAGGTGAGTCTGGGCCCTGCCTTGCCCAGGCCAGAGCCCCAGCAGAGCCCTGGCAGAGCCCGGAGCAGCCTGAGCCTGGGCAGAGGAGGCTGCCATGAGGCCCTTGGAGCTGCAAGAGGCAGCAGCCCGGCCCTGGGTGCCTCTTGGTGGCCCCGGGCGAATCCTCGGCTCTCAGAGCCCAGCTGGCAGCTGGCTGCTCCCGAGAGGAAGCACAGCCGTGCTGGGCACAGCACAGCCTGGTGGCATTGGCCCTGTGGAGTCTGCACAGCAGGAGAGAAAGGCAAAGGACAGCCGAGGGCTGGAGGCCTGGCTGAGCATTCCTGCTCTTGTGCCGCCTGCCCTGGAACTGCTGGCAAAGGTGAGCAGTGTGTGCAGCACTCCGGGCACAGCGGGAGGGAGCCGGGCTGCTCTGCGGGCTCCAGCACAGGGCAGCGTCCTTCAAGCACGGCGCTTCTGCCAGGGGAACCGAGGGCAGCGTCAGGCAGGGACAGCTTGTCAGGGCACATCTGCAGCAGCCAGGGCCTCACACAGCTCTGGGAGGAAGCACCTGCAGTCCTGGAGTTCTGCACTGAGCCAGAGCACAGGTGTGAAATGCAGAGTGTTGTGCAGAAATATTCAGGGGCAGCAGGCCAGCCTGCTTTGTGCTGTCTGGCACACAGCCAGCACTGTGCAATACAGCCCTGAGCTGCTGGGAGAGAGGTGTTAGAAAGGAGCCAACTCTTCAATGAAATGCAATGGGGACAAAGTCATCAAAGCAAAAGAGAACAGTTTCTTAGTAGGGATTCACCTGAGCTGGGTGTCGATCTCACTCTCCCAAGAGCCGAACACACACAAACATTCCAGCAGAATGCTTCTTTATATTTCCTTTCCCAGCCCAGGGTGAACTGTGTCCCCTTTCCCTTTGGCTGGGTACTAGTGATACAACGTTGCAAAAATAATGATGAGGCCAGGAATCCAAAAATATTAAAAAAAGAAAGGCCAACTGTTTATTATTATAAAACGGCTACAGGAACAAGGGGCTGAGCTAGTCCCAGCCCCTCACGGCAAGTCAGAGCAAACAAATACATGCACACGGGCTACCCCTCAGAACAGTCTGTTTGTGAGAGCTCACCCAGTGAGCGTGGTCAGTCCCTTTTATAGTCTCAGTCCCCTCAGGGATTGGTCCGTTTTGGATCCTTTATCTGACTGGTGCATTCTTTGGGCTCTCATTGGTTCTTACCAGGGTGCTTCCTACACCAATCATTCTTTCCCGCCGTGTTTTGATTGGGTGGTTGTGTTCTCCAATGAAAGTGCTGGGAGTGGTCCCAGTCTCTGGGTTACCTGGGGAGAGTAGAAGATTCCCCGCCCCCCCTTCCCCTGATATTATCTCTTTAACTGCATTCGGGGATGCAGCTGCACAAAACTTCCACGAACATTCCTAACTGAACACTGCAACCTATCTAAAAACTACCCCAACAACATTGCAACAGTAAGTATTTGTAACAACTCAGAACTAGTTGAAAAATAAACACCCTTGCAAACGGAAGTTGAAACACACAGCCAGTATCGGGGACACAACTATTAAAAAGTTTCAATTTTTTTTTTTTTTTTTTTTTTTTTTTTTTTTTTTTTTTTTATCCAGAACACTAGGGAACTTACATTCTCTCCTCACAGTCTACTTGTCTGTCACTTCCCCTCTTACCCTACTTCCCTTTCGGTCTGGTCTTCAAGCTGCCCCTCTCCCAGCTCACAGCAACACCCAACAAATTAACTAGAACAAATCCCATCCCTAAATAACAACACCTAGAAACAACAACTTTCATTCTTTTTTCTAATAATCTTTTGGCTGCAGCCAATTACCTCATATTTCTCCAAGGGAATTGGGGATGAGCCTGTGGCTTGTGCCTGAGCAGTGAATTGATTTGGAAGGGAGCAGAAGGGTTGCAGTAGGCAATTTGTGTTTTCTTTCTCAGTTGTTGAAGGAAAGACACAATGTGGCTTCAGTCAGCAAACGTATCTTCAAGGTGCATTGAGGAAATGCTTGTGAGCAATTCCCAGAGAAGGAAGGTGTTGAGAAAATGTTGAACTGTAACAGATCATGAATTACGTTAGCATTAACAGTGTTGATCCCTTGATTCCCCCAGTGCAGTGATTCATGTGTGCAAGTGACCTTAGCCTTGAGAACAGAGTAGTCCTCCTAAGAAGGTCGCTGGAATGCATTCAAGGGGAAGAGAGTGGTTGTAGGAGGCTCTTGAGCATCAGAGGAGAATTTGAGGAATGGGATGTTCCCCAAATGACCACCAGAAACCCTCAAGAGACCCCTACTCTCCCGTCAATAACTTCTGAGAAGTGATTGAAGTATGTCAAATAATTGGAGGGAATGTTTAGCCTGTGAGTTTCAGCAAAGGAATGAGTAGGTCTTATTTACGTGGTTACAAATTAGTAGGTGAGATTTCTGAATGAACATGTGTTAGAAAAGTTTTCTGCCACTTTTCCCATCAAACTTTGCACGCTTTTCCCCCCCTCATGTTTTCTGCCTTTGTCTGCCCTTCGGTTTCTCATTCTTTTCCACTCAGGATTCTCACAATGTTCCCATCACACTTGCTGCCTGTTTATCTCTCTTTGTCAGTAAAGTTTCTCACTCTCTTCCCCTCACATTTCCCTCCATTTTTTCCCCTATGTTTCTCACCCTTTCCCGCTCATGTTTCTTACAATTTTCCCATCATATTTTCTGCCTTTTCCTCCTTTCACCTTCCTCTTCTATTTTCACTCCCATTTTTCACCATTTTCACCTCAGTTTTCTCATCCTTTCCCACTCAGGTTTCCGACCCTTTTCTACCCTCGCACTTCTCTCCTTTTTTCACTCCCATTTCTCACACTTGTCACCTCATGGTTGCTGCCTTTTTCCCCCTCACATTTCTTAACCCACTGGTTCCTGTCAGTGACTGATCCTCTTCAATACTTGATGGGCTTCTCTTTCTTTTTTCCTGCAATCACCTGCTCCAAAGAATGGGTGGCAGAGTAGCGCTCCAAGAAGCCCCTGCCTGTGCATCTGCTGAACACAATGTCTGTGCTCAGCTTGAAGAATCTCATGAACAACAACCTAAACTGCACTGGACTTCCTGCTGCAGTTTTGGTTTGTATTTCAATTCTCTATAGTCTTCCTAGTGTTCTAAAGAAACAGGTACCCTGAGGGATACACATCACAGGTGAGCAGCCACTGCACCCTCTGCCTCAAGCAGATCCTGTTATAGATACAAAAGGGAGTTGGAACTTTTTAATAGTTGTATCAGTATATTGGCTTTGTGTCTCGATTTCTGTTTGCAACTGTGTCTATTTTTCGAGTGGTTCTGGTGGTTCTGGGTGGTTGCAAATACTTGCAGTTTTGATGTTGTTCAAATGATTGTTGGATGGTGTTGCAATGTATAGTTTCAAATGTTTATAGAGATTTTGTAGGGTTGCATTCCCAATGTGGTCACTGTGGTGATGGGGTTGTTAAAGGGATAATACCGGGGAGGGGGGGGGGAATCTTCTACTCTGCTCCAGATCACCCAGAGCCCACAACCCAGAGCCTTGATTGGTGGATACAACCGACCAATCAAGTCATGGTGGGAAGGAATGATTGGTGTAGAAAGCACCCCGATAAAGACCAATGAGAGCTGAGAAAATGCACCAATCATACAGAGGATCCAAAATGAACCAATCACTGAAGGGACTGAAGTTATAAGAAGAGACTGACCGCCCGCAGTGGGTGCTCAGCTCTCATGAACAGACTGTTCTGAGGGGTGGCCCATATACACGTACTTGATTGCTCTGGCTTGCTGTGAGGGGCTGAGACTAGCTTAGCCTCTTGTTCCTGTAGCCGATTTGTATCAATAAATAATTCGCCTTATTTTTTTTCACCATCTTTGGATTTACGGCCTTGTCATTCTTTTGCAACACTGTAACAACCCACATATTAGAGGGTGGGCGGTGAACACATTTTTTGGGTCACCTCCAGCCCCTCGCATCCCCCCAAGGATGATGCGCAACCCCGCACCCCCCACACAACGCATTGCTCGAGGGGACCTTGGGGCCTTTGGGGACTGTCCCCTTGTCCCCACCCCTGGTCTCCCACAGTACCTCTGCTGCAGTGCCCGTGCTCGGCCCCGGTTCCTGTTGCAGCTTCCTGATGTGACCAGGCAGGAGTTTCAGTCACACCCTCAACTCTTCCTACTCCTCCTCCTCAGGGAGGTGATGTCTCTTCTCCCACTGTGGACACACCAGTGACACCGGGCAGACACCGTGGGTCACCCCTCAAAGGGACTGTGCGGTCACGGTGGCTCCTGGAGTCCCCTGGATGTGACAGCTGTGGGTCCCGGGCTGGTGCGGTGACAATCTGGAGGGTGGGTGCTCGTTTGGGGGTCTCCAGGGTGGGCCATGAAGTCCTCTCCTGTCACTCCAGACACCCCCAGCCTGTGCCTCAGTTTCCCTCTCTCTCTGAAGGGACCACCAGGAGCTGATGTCCTGGAATTGGGTTTTTTTGGGGGAGTTAGAGGTTGGGGCTACTGGGATGGGCTTGTGGGCCAGTGGGTTGGGACAGGGTGTGGCCAGATACGTGGCCACCTGGGCTGGGGGCTGGCCAGGCTGGGAGACTGCAGGGCCAGGGGCCGTCCAGACCAGAGTCTAGCTGGTGGCTCTGGTGCCCATCTGGACCAGTGTCCATCCAGAGTGGGATCCGTGGCTCTGGAGTCCATCTGGACCAGTGTCCAACCTCTCCTTGCCCCTGTCCATCCCAGGCTCCCCAGCTGGGGCTGCTCCTTACTGCAGAGTGGTCAAGACCAATGGTCAGTCCCAAGATGACCCCAAGCCTCCTCCCACCAACCTCACCAGGCCACCCACCCCGCTGCCACCAATGTCCCCAGGAACCTGGGCCAGCTCTGGATCTCCTGGAAGAGGAAATCCACAGGCCTGGGCTGAGGACTTGAGGGCATCCAGGATGGCGAGCACCGAGTCCATGTGGTACATGGGGACACAGCTGGGGACATGCCTGAGGGGACAGGGGGTGGTGAGTGAGGGTTGGAAGAGGAGGGATGCACCCAAAAATGTGTCAAAGTCAAGGGGAGGGCACCCAAAATTGGGGGAAGGGACGGGAAACGAGACAAAGGATCCAAAATAGGGCATAGGGACCTAAAACGGAGAAAGGACCCAAAATGGGGGGAGGAAAGACCCAACATCAAAGGACTAAGGGTGTCATTGGATGTCATGGAGTGTCACAGTGTGTCATGGGATGTCCCTACCTGTGACAGGATGGGTGAAGATGCTCAGGGTCAGGAGCAGGCATGGGAACATCCTGAGGGACATGGAGACACCCTGCGGTACAGGGCCTGGGATGTCAGGGACTGTGGCCCCACTGGGGGTGAGGGACTGGGACACAGGGGACAGGGACACACAGAGGGGTGATGGAGGCACGGCAGGGGCTGGAGACATATGGAGGGAGGGGACACGATGCCACCAGGATGCTCATCAGGGGACAATGTCACCACAGCTGTTGGGATGCTGCCACCAGGACACCTTCGGTGACACCCACTGCAGAGCCATGTGACCCCACAGGTGACACTGACCCTTGCCCTGTCCCCAGCCTGTCCCCAGGGCTGGTTGGAGTTCCTTGAGTGCAGTGGCCCTGGGACACCCTGGCGACTGTCACTCGCTTCCAGGCCACTTGTCCCCAGCTGAACAAGTTCCCTGTCCCACCCTGGTGGGGCTGACTTTCGGTGAGACACCACGGTGGTGACAGTGGGGATGTGGTGGCAGGAACTGCATCGGGCAGGGCTTTGCCATGGCTGAGATGAAGGTGCTGGTGGCACTGTGGTGGCACAGGTGGTGGCATTGATGCTGCCCCAGTTCATGTAACCAGTGTCCCCACCCATGCCCATGTTCCCTCATGGCCCCACCCATGGCATTGTCCCCAACATGTCCCCATCCATGCCTTAGTTCAACATCTTTATTTTTACCCCAATTTCAGGGCTTTCAAAGGGATGAACAGAAACCTTTTCATTTCAATGCCAAAACAAAAGGATTTACGTGTTCCTGCTGGCAGAGCATCCACGTGCTTGGGTGGGTGGAAAGAACCTTTTTTGGGAGCTGTTTCCACCCCACTATCTCCACAATTGTGGGGTTTAACCCAGTCCATCCCTGTTTTCTGTGGAAGATGCCTGTGTGCCTTAGAGAATTGAAACGATGGATTTATGTTGGAGAAGACCTCCAAGGACATCCAGTGTTGCTTGATGGCACCAGAAGATGCAAAAAGTGAGATTTTTCTGAGGTCAGAAGTGGACAAATCTGCTCTCCACAATGGATTTCTGATGTTGGTCTGTGGGTGTGTCCAGGTGCCCACAGGGGGCCAGGAGGATGTGGAGCCCCCAGCCAGGTGTCTTCCCAACACGGATCACCAGCACCACAGATCACCAGGGCTCTGCTGACCAGGGGTCACTGGGGATCATCCAGTGGGGATCCTCCCATGGGGGATAGAGCTGGAGCAGCGCACGAAGCTCTTCCTGCACTCAGGGCACTCACAGGGCTTCCCTCAGTTGTGGCTTCGTTGGTGTCTGGTCCAGTTAGATCTGTCTGAGAAGCTCTTCCCACACTCAGGACACTCGTAGGGCCTCTCCCTGGTGTGGATGCGCCGGTGCTTGATGAGGGTGCAGTTGTACTTGAAGCCCTTCCTGCAGTTGGGGCAGCAAAAGGGCCTCTCATCCGTGTGAATCCGCTGGTGCAGGAGGAGACTGGAGCTGGTCTGAAACCTCTTCCTGCACTGGTCACACTCATAGGGCCTCTCCCCAGTGTGGCTCCTCTGGTGGAGGGTCAGGGTGGAGCTGTGGCTGAAGCTCTTCCCACACTCCCCACACTCATAGGGCCGTTCCCCCGTGTGGATTCTCCAGTGGCTGATCAGGTAGGATCTGTGGCTGAAGCTCTTCTCACATTTTGAGCATTTGTGGGGCTTCTCGACATTGTGAAGCTGCTCAGGGACCCCCAGATCCGAGCTCTGGCCACCTCCCTGGCCCAAAGTGGGTCTTTCCTCCCTGTTGGATTCCTGCACCATGGAGCCGCTCAAAACGGCCTCTTCCACAAGGTTCTGCTGCAGGGATTTGTCCTCCCTGCTCTCCGTGCTCAGCTCCTTGTCTGGGAAAAGAAGGACATGGAGAGGATGGGATTTGCCTCCCGTGTTAGAGACAAGGGGAAGGAGATCCCTGGCAGGACAGCGTCGGCAGCGGGGTTGTCCTACAGCTGGGGGCCAGGCTGGGCTGGGAGATGGAGCAGGAGAGGGGGGAAAAGGGGCAGTGACTTCCTCCTCACCTGCCTGGAGCTCCCAGGACATTTTCCTTGCGGCCTCCTCCTCCTCCATCGGGCCAAGCTTTGGGAACGGGAAATCTTGGTTTGAGGGAGAAAACAAGGGCTGAGCGCGTTGTGTTTGATGATCCTGCAGCCCAAGTGCAGCTGCCGAAGTCAGCGCCCCTTTCAGGCTCGGGGGGCCCGGACCCCGCTCGTCTCCAGGCTCCCCCACCCTTCCAGGCTGCCGGGGCTACCGCGGCTCCGGGATCGCCCCTCTGCGTTCTCCCCGCTCCGGGGCTCCCGCGTTCCTCCCGGATCTCCCGGAGATCCCCAAACCCGATATCGCCCCTCTGCCCGCCGGGACCGGGCCATCGCCACGTGAGACCCCACAAGATCCCTCCAGGGGCGTTTCTGGCTCGGCTTTGGGGTCCTGCAAGATCCAAACATCCCCTGCCCGGAAAAAAACCTCCCGGAGACCCCCCCCCGATGGGTTTGGGGCGAGCTCCCCCTCCCCGCTCACCTGCGGGTTCCGGAGGGGGCGATGCTGCCGGAGCCGGGGGAGATGCGGCCGGAGCGGGCGAGCGGAGAACCACGTGCTGTTCCTGCTGCTGCTCTTCCTCCTATTCCTTCTCTTTCTCTTCCTGCTCCTCTCTCCCTCCTGTTCCTGCTCCTCCTCTTCCTGCCGCTTCTTTCTCTTTCCCTTTCCTTCTCCTCCTCCTCTGTCCCTCCTCTTCCTCCCGCTCCTCCTCTGCTTCCAGCCCGGCCCGGGCGGTGCCGACACCCAAAAGCAGCCGCGCTCTGCCCTGGGGGGGTTCCAAAGCGGCCCCGCTCCGCGCGGCACTGGGAGCGATCCTGGGGGCAGCGGGAGCGATCCTGGGAGCAGCGGGAAGGAATTGGGAGCGCTTTCCCTCCCAGTCTGGCTCTTACTGGGAGCGCTGGGAGGGAACTGGGAGGAAACAGCGCCCGGACGCGGCTGCAGCCGGCGCTGGGCGGGGCCAAACTAGAGGGCGTGGTTATGCAAATAGAGGAGCGATCGCGCTCTGTGATTGGTGGGCGGGAGCAGCGCGGAGTTTCCCCGGTGAGGTGAGGGCCGAGGCGGGGGCGGTAGTGGGAGTGATGGCGGCGGCGTCCGGTGAGAGGGGACAGGGACCGGGAATGGGGACAGGGAATGGGAATGGGAGCGGGAATGGGGACAGGGAGCGGTACTTCGGGGCCGAGACCAACAATGGGACCGGAAATACGGGCCCGGAGCCCGGAATGGGGACAACAACGCGGAGTGGGACCGGGAATTGCGGACAGGGACTGAGAATCGTACCAGGAATAGGGACAGGGACCGAGAACGGGGACCAAGACCGGGAGAGGGATTGAAAATACGAGAAAGGGACGTGGGAAAGAATTGGGAATGAGAATAGTGACCGGGAATACGGACACGGACCTGGAATGGGGCCTCAATGGGAATATAGTGTTATAGAGGATGTTAATGATTTAGGTAATTTCTGTTAAATGTTATGGTTAATTGATCCCTAGAAGATATGAAGCAATAACTGTAAGTTGCAGAAACTGCAGAAACAAAGAAGTCACAGATAGCCTGGCCTTAGTTCAGGATACTTTTTATCATAAGACATGAAGAAAGGGAGAAACGAGAGATTTGGTGAAACCATGGTGACCACGGTGGAAGGTTCCCAGGGACGTGCTGTGAGGAAGAGGAGAGACTTCATCCACCGACCACCGTGAGAGGGCAGGAGACCCCAGACTCCCGGAATCGGAAGACCCAACTGTGACCAAATATGGGAAAACATGGACTGGGGAGGGACCAAGGGGTGTGTGTAACCAAAAAGTTATAAAAACAGGAAATTGTGGGGAAAACTCTGAAAGCTGTGCGTGGAGCACGAGGTGAGACTTGTGCTCTCCAGCTTGCCCAGCACACTGCTTGCTTTGGCTTCTCGCTTTAATCAAGTTTATCTAATTGGCAATCAATTATTGGGTCCTTTATACTTATCAAAAGGAGCCAATCAGGGAGTCACTCCAGGGGTCAGAGACAGGAGAGGGGACAAATCCCCTGGGGAGGGGGGGGACCCCCAACATCCTGGCCAATCACTTGACGCTCTCCCCAGAACTTTCCAGAGGCAGGGGGGAGATTGTGTCAGGATTGACGGGTCTGAGAGGCAGGGGGAAGAGAGACTGACATAACAGAACAGGGGATACAGCTGTGGGATAGACCAAACTGGGGATTAAACCGGGGTACATAGAACAAACCATTAACAAGTAAAAGGCAAATAAAATAATGCACCACTACAACACCCCTTACCCATTCTGGCTCAGGTGTAAAAGCCCCACCCAGGAAGGCCACACACACAGAGGGGACAGTGTCACACTTGCCCATCCCCCGGGGAGGTCTCTGTCCCTGTCACTCCCTTGCTCTCCCCTCCTTTTCTCTTTCACAGGCTGGGGAGCTTTGCCAAATGTGAGAATCGTTTTTCTCTTTGTCCTTGTCACCTTTGTGACAGCAACACAGAGTTTCCCTTCCTTTCAATAATATGTATTGGGCTGAATTTTCATTTTTCTTTTACAAGAACTTGCCAGCAGCTGAGCTGGAGCTGGGCAGGAACTGATGCAACTTTGAATTGCTGCCATAATTGCCTGCATTGTCAGTTTATCCATGTTTGAGATTTATTTGCATTTTCATCACAAGTGACTTGTGGGAAGAGCAAATATTCCTGAAAGCATTTTCTGTAGAGTTAAGTTTGGTTTCTGTCAAGTTTAATTTGTCCAGTGCCCAGGGGATGCTCGAGGGGTCTCTGTGCCTCTCACCCTGGGGATTGCTTGGGAGGGGCTTGGGGGGTGTCCCTGTCCCTCTCATCCCAGGCCATTCCTTAGGGAGTCTCTGTTCCTCTCACCCCAGGGGATGCTCGGGGGCCACTGTCCCCCTCACCCTGGACAATGCTCAAGGGGCCTCCATCCCTCTCACCTCAGGGAATGCTTGTGCAGGGCTGGGGGGGAGCAGGGGCTCTGTGTCCCTTTCACTGCTGAGTGTGCTCGGGGTGGGGGGGCTCTCTGACCTTCTCATACCTGGGGAGGCCGGGGGGGTCTCTGTCCCTCTCACCCCTGGTGTGACCCCACCCAAACATCATTGGGGCGAGAGGGACAGAGACACCTCCCAAACCCCAGAAGGGCTAAATGGGGCATTTGGTTGAGGATTTAGGAAGGGGCTGGAATTGGGGCTGGGAATGGAGATGGGGCTGAGATTTGGATTAGAGTTGAGATTGGGGTTAAGGCGGGACATGGGATTGGCTTTAGTGCTGGAGTTGGGATTGGGTCTGGAGCTAGATGAGTCTGGGACTGGGATGAGATTAAATACGGGACTGTGAGTCTGTCTAAACGTGGAGGGAGACTGAGACCAGGAACAGGGTTAGGTTTGGGACTGAGCACACGCAGAGTGGGACAGGGGAGGTCACTGCAGGATGTCCCTGGCATCATCCCAGCCCTCCTCAGGCACCTCCAAACATGAGGAGCAGCTGGGTGGTCCAAGATCCAGGTGCACCCACACTGCTTCTCAATACCAGGAGAGCATTCCCTAAGGGCAGCCCTGAGTGTGACCCTTGGGATCTGGGATCGGCCTTCACATCCCTGTGGGAGCAGCTAAAGACATGATGAGAGATTTCTCCCCTCCTTATTCCTGTGGAAGGGTGAACCCCATCTGCCCTTTCCTTCTGGTGCCTCCTCATCTCCTCAGCTGAGGATGTCAAGCACATCAGGAGCAGGAAAATCCCCATTCCATGTTTCCTTGTGTCTGCAGTCTGGAACATCCACTCAGAACAAAGCATTTTCTGAAAGCCCTGCTGAATGACATCAGGAGGAGGTTTGTGAGAAAGGGAAGAAATCGGATTTTGATAGGAAATAAAAGTTCCAAAATTATTTCTTTCATCCCATTCATTTTCAGTCAGTTCCAGTTCTGTTTTCAGAGTGCCACCTTCTCAGCTGATTGGATTTGTGTTCTCCTTTCCCTTCTGCCTTTCTCTGCCTGCTCTGTTTCTCTCTCTTGACCCAGGGCAGCTCCCACCAAAGACCCTCCCCTGATTCAATTCCCAGTCCAGGAGCTAAAACAACCTTGGGTGAAGTTATGAAGGCTGGCAGTGAAATGTCACTGTGAGATCTTGCTCCACTTGGCTTTCAGCCCCTTCTAAAGAGCTTTGCCTTCAAGGGCAGGAACATCTTTTCTGTGCTGGGAACTGGAATTCCAGGCCCTGGGAGTGTGTGCCATGGATCCCAGAGGGGCCTTCCTGGGGCTCCCAGGGTGCTGCTCCTGCTGTGCCTCCCAAGGAGCCGTGCAGGGCCAGGGGACAAGGTCCAGCAGCTGTGTGAGCTCCCAGAGCAGACAGCAAAGGCGGCTTTGCTGGACATTTTCCAGCACAGCCCCAGCTGGAAGCAAAGGGAAGAAGGAAAGGGAAGCGAGTCCCTGACAGAATCCCGGAACGATTGCGGTGGGAAGGGACCCTGCCCACGGGTTACGATCCCATGAAGGAGAGACACCTCTGGCCCAGTGAAGGTGCAAATGAGACCATGGGACCACAGCTTACGGATTTTAATGAACATGAAATTAACTGAACAAGAAATGGGAAGGAGAAAGGGAGAGAAAGAAATAGGAAAGAGATCTCAGAAGAGAGAGAAAGAAATAAGAAAGAGGTATCAGAGGGAGAGAAAGAAATAGGACAGGGTCTCAGAGAGAGAGAAAGAAATAGGACAGGGGTCTCACAGAGAGAAAGAAATAGGACAGGGATCTCAGCGAGAGAGAAATAAATAGGAAAGGGATCTCACAGAGAGAGAGAAAGAAATAGGACAGGGGTCTCAGAGAGAGAAATAAATAGGAAAGGGCTCCGGCCCGGACTCTTCAGCTGCCAGGGACACCCGCAGAGCACAGCGCCTTTCACAGTTCCAGCCAATCAGAGGACGCGTTAAACAATTTCCAGCCAATCAGAGCTTTTCCCGCCTATGACTCACCAGTTGCCAGGCGGACCCGCGGAGCCCAGCGGCCCCGGGAGCGGGATTTTGGGCTCGGGGCGGGGGGAGCGGAACCGCTCTGGGAGGGTTCCCGAGCCCCCCGCCCCTCCCTGGGTCTGATCGGGGGCTCCCCCCACCCAGCAGCCGGTGCAGCGGCGGCCGTGGGGCGAGGGGGAACGGAGGAAGTGCTGGAGGAAGAAGAGGGAGAGAGGAGGAGGAGGAGCAGAAGGAGCAGTAACAGGAGCAGGAGAACCACGCTGTTCACGCCGCCTGCACGCTGAGCCTGCAGCACCCCCTGGCCCAGCAGCATCGCTCCCCCACCCCCAACCCACAGGTGAGGGGGGAGGGTGAGCTCTCCCCAGCTCTACCGAGGGGACTCCGGGATGATTTTTTTGGAGTGTTTGGAGCTGGCGGATTCTGGAATCGAGCCCCAGATATCCCCGGACGTCCCAAAGAGGGGATCTTTCGGGGTGAGAGGAGCTGTAATTGCCCTTGGGAAGGGTCTTGGGGGGTCCACGTGGGGATGGCCCAGTAGTGACGGGGCAGGACATTGGTTTTGCAGATCCCCATGAGAGCCAGGGCTTGGGAATGTGGGACCCCCGGGGTGGGGAGAGCAGAAGAGGCGACCCCGGAGCGAGGGGACTCCTGGCAGCCTGGAGATGAGGCACAGACGGGACCCCTGACTCTGAAAGGGGCAGCAGGGAGAGGGGGGAGCCCCAAGTGGCTGGACTGGGGGGAGGATGAAGAGGGGGACTCTGGGACCCCTGAAACCCCCCAGCACCCCTAAAAAAGGACGCTAGAGAGGGGGGATCCCCAGCAACCCTGAGATAGGGGGACCACCAGAACCCCAGAGGGATTAGAATGGAAAGAGGGAACTCCTGGAGGCTTTTTTGACTCATTCTTGATTTTTGGAGGTTTGTATGGATACCAGGTGTCCATTGACTT
Organism: Phylloscopus whistleri; assembly: GCA_017589585.1. Taxonomy (NCBI): domain Eukaryota; kingdom Metazoa; phylum Chordata; class Aves; order Passeriformes; family Phylloscopidae; genus Phylloscopus; species Phylloscopus whistleri. The sequence continues at coordinate 164,174 of JADMLD010001601.1, read as the reverse complement.
CTAGAGATGGACTTGGGCAGAGGGACCTTCAAAGTTAATGTACTCATCCCTGTTTTTCCCCAAATCAGGATTTACCACTCCCAAACCTTGCCTAGATGGAGAAAGAGGCTGCGAGGAAGAGGAAGATGTCCCAGGACAGCCAGGCAGGTGAGGAGGAAGTCACTGCCCCTTTCCCCCTCTCTCCTGCTCCATCTCCCAGCCCAGCCTGGCCCCCGGCTGCAGGACAATCCCGCTGCCGACGCCGTCCTGCCAGGGATCTCCTTTCCCTTCTCTCTAACACGGAAGCAAGTCCCATCCTCTCCTTGTCCTTCTTCCCCCAGACAAGGAGCTGAGGATAAAGGCCAGGGAGGACAAATCCCCACAGCAGAACCTCATGGAAGAGGCCGTTTTGAGTGGCTCCACAGCACAGGAATCCAATGGGGAGGAAAATCCCCAGAGATCCCTCAGGATGAGGGGCTGCAAACCCAGCCCAGGGTGCTCCGCAGAGGAAAGACCTACCCTGTGCCAGGAAGAGGGCCAGAGATGGAGCCAGAGCTCGGAGCTGCTTTTTCATGAGCAGCTTCATGATGGGGAGAGGCCCTACAAGTGCTTGGAATGTGGGAAGAGCAGTGCTGCAATAAAGGATGGCTGCTTTCTAATACTCAAAACTGTATTAGAAAGTTTCTATCTGTCCAGTGTCAGTATAATTTCCACAGTGTCACACAGGCCCCTTGGTCCCAGGGGGTCCTGCAGTTTCACAGTGGCCTCTTGGTTCTGCAGTGTCCCAATGGCCTCTTGGTCCCATGACACCCTACAGGGTCATAATGGTCTGGTTGATTCCAGAGGTTCCAAATTGTCACAATGGTCTCCTTGGTTCTGTAGCATCAAAATGGTCTCCTTTATTCCATGGTGCCCCAGAGTGTCACAGTGATGTCCTTAGTTCCATAAGGCCCCACGGTGTCACAATGGCCCCTTGTCTCCATGAGGCCCCAAGTGTTCACAGTGAACCCTTGGTTCCACAGTGTGACAATGGTCTGGTTGGTTCTATAAAGCCCTACAGTGTCACAGCTGTCCCTTGGTTCCATGGGGCCCTGCAGTGTCACAATGGATTCCTTGGTTCCATGGGCCCTGCAGTGTCACAATGGATTCCTTGGTTCCTTGAGGTTCCACAGTGTCACAATGGGTTCCTTGGTTCCTTGAGGTTCCACAGTGTCACAATGGATTCCTTGGTTCCTTGGGGCCCTGCAGTGACACAATGGGTTCCTTGTTTCCATGGGGGCAGTGTCACAATGGATTCCTTGGTTCCATGGGGCCCTGCAGTGTCACAATGGGTTCCTTGGTTCCTTGAGGTTCCACAGTGTCACACTGTCCCCTTGTCTCCATGAGGCCCTGCAGGGTCACCCTGGGGCAGGGGGTCAGGAGGGATTCACTCCCCACACGCTGCAGCTCCCTGTGCCAGGTGGGACCAACCCCTTCTTCCAAGCCAGCGCTCCTGGGCACATCCAGCTCCCTGCAACCACGGTGGGGGCTTCAAGGCCAAAATCTGAGTCACAGACAGTTTGCCACTATTTCTGTCTTTATTTGATCAAGAAAAGTCCCACTGTGCAGTGCCCCTTTCCTGCAGTCCCTGCCATACTGGGAGCATACACGGAGCTCTGAGCAAGAGAAATGGCCCAAGCTCTGCCTCTGCTCTGACTCGGGGATGGTGGCAAATGCTCTGTGGGGTGGCTGGAACGATGGAAAAAGGGCAATTGGCAGAGGGAAACCCATCTGGGCTGCTGGGCTGGGACAAGACATGGCTGCCTGGGTAGAGAAGTTGGCTGTGAAAGTCCCTCCTGTGGATGCTCAGGTCCCCAAGAGCCGGGCACTGAAGAGCATCACAACAACGGACAGGGGGGGTGGGGCTGCCAGGATTAAAGTGTCTCAGGTGGAGCTGGACTGGCCACACAAGGGTGAGTGATTTCTGGCTCAATGGGCCCAGGACACCTCAGGTCATCAGGGCAGACATGTAGTCTCCAGATGGGCTGGTGACCAAGGGGTTGATTTAACCCTGGACACCATCTCCAGGTTATCTGTGACTGTGGAACATGTGCTGCAATCCAGCAAGCCCAAGCGAGTAAAGCCCCTGTGGTGTGGGGGACGATGGTGGGAATCTCAGTCTTGGGGGGCCTGGCAGAGTGATGACATCCCAGTGCCACAGAGCCAGCAGGGCAAGAGCTGCTGCTGACAATGGTGGGAACAACCCCTGGATGGATGGAGATGCACCCTGTGCCTCACAGCACTGCCCAGAACACCACCCTGGGCCTGGAAAAGCAAGGCCTGTGGGGACAGGGCCCCCAGAAAGAATTGAGTGGGACAATGGGACTCATTTCCCAAAGAGCCTCATGGACACCTGGGCCAGAGAGCAGGGATTGAGGGGGTGTTTTATACTTCCTGTCAGGCACCAGCCCTGGGAAAGCTGAACTGTGCAAGGGACTGCTAAAATCCACCTTGAAAGGAATGGGTGGTGGCAGCTCCAAACACTGGGAGCTGCATTTAGTGAGGGCCACCTGGTCAGTGAACACCCCAGGCTCCACCACTGGAGCTGGCCCTCCCCAGTCAAAACCTCCATGTGCCACAGAAAGGGATAAAGTCCCCGTGGTGCCTATGAGGAATGTGTTAGGGAAGACAAGGCTGGAGCAGTCCTGCCTCAAGCAAAGGCAAACCCATCCCTGGGATTGTTTTTGCTCAAGGACCTGGGTGCACTTGGTGAGAGATGCAGAGAGATGGGGAAACACAACGTGTGTCTGAAGGGGATTTGATTTTGGGGTGAGAACAGTCTGTAATGTTGAATTGTATCACACTGGGTGCTGAATGACACTGCCACTGTTTGCCATAATTGCCATGGCCAGTGAAGATGGAGGGCTCCAGACACAGCAGCCCTGAGCTCCTGCTGCAGGCACCAGCTGAGAGCACAGCAGCCCTGCTGCCCTGGGAGACATCCAGCATGGACAGAACCCACAGCCGTGGGTGAAATTAACTCAACAGACATCTTGGAGGGACAGCCATTGACTTTGGAAATGAGACTCGTGCTTGTGTGAGTATACATATACATATACATATACATACACATACACATACACATACACATACACATACACATACACATACACATATACATATATGTGGAGGATGGGTTCCTCCAGAAATGGGGACATGTGAGCAATCCAGCCTATCTGGATGAAAAAGGCCTGTAACCATTCAAGGGCAGCGAAGCCACGTACAAGAAGGAACAAGGGATGACAGAAGTCACGTCCAAGGCAGAACAAAGGATGCTAACAGCTTCAGAATGTGAGAATCGGATAGAAGCCAAAGGAAGGACTGCATAAACCTGCTGTATGTGCAAAAGCCATCAATCAATCCAGGCTAAAAGGCTGATGTGTGCTTTTAGGGTATATCCAATTGCAAAGCAGCACGTAACGCGTGATAGAAGCTGAAAACTGTATAAAAGGCACTGTTACTTTGCAATAAATGGCTCACTTTGATCATATTGATCATGGAGTGATGGCCCATTCTTGATTCTTTCGGACATATACACATACACATATACCCACACATATACATTTACATTTACACCTACATACACGTACATATACACATACATTTACATATATGTATACACATGCACATACATAGACATAGACATAGACATAGACATACACATATACACATACATACACATACACACATATACACATACACATATATGCTTACATATACGCTTACGTGTACATTTACATATACATGTACACATATACATACATCTACATCTACATTTACATATACACATACACATATACATATACACATACGTATACATATACATATACACATACACTAACACATACATGCACATACACATATACATATATGCTTACATATACATTTACATTTACATATACATACACATACATTTATATATGTATACGTATACATAGACATAGACATTTACATATATATTTAAATTTACAGTTACACATACATATACATACACATTTACATATACATATTCACTTACTACACATATATATATACACATTTACATTTACACATACACATACACATATTCGGATAGGTATACGTTTACATATACATATACATACACAAATACATTTACATTTACATATACATATACATTTATATTTACATATACATATACCCTTACATATACATTTTTATATATTTACATATATATACACATACACATATGCACATACATATACATATACGTATACCATTTGGGGTTGTTTTTTGTTTTGTGTCTGGAATGGTTGCTGCCTCTCCTCCCCTGATTTATTAAAAAATATGGATATTGATCTAATATTGATACCCAACTGTGATGGACCAAAACTTTCTAACAGTTTAAAGTTAGAAAGTGTATGTTTATTACAATGCCAGGCAGCGTGTGGAATAGCTCCCAAATACACACCACACCTTACAAAAAATCAGAGTCCTTTTATTTACAGAAGTATTGAATACCCAAAACACAAATGCATATTCATAACTCCAGTAACTCCCATTCTCCACTTTGTATGGTAATTAGCTAAAAGGCTATTAAGCGTGCATAGTTTGTTCCTTGATATAGGTTGGTGGTCGCTTTAGTGGGGAAGGGTCCTAAAATGAGAAAGTAAACCGAGTCCTCCTCGTTCTGACCGTTCTACCTTTTCAATGCAAATGTGACAAATGAACCCTTGGTAGAACTCCTGTTTCCTGTCTTTGTGACTGTTCAATGGGTTCCTGGACACAGAAGGTTTGCAATTGTCTTATGTTCCTAAAATTTATTTATCAGATTCCCTGTTTCTCATTACAAGCACAGCTAAACAAGCATAAAGTTGACAAGCAATTATTTATCAACTAATTATTAACTTTTAACTTTAACAAAGCCTATCTATCTATTTTAGTTAATTCCAGCAAAGCTTATCTCTAACTACAAACTTAACTTCTCTACAACCCTTAATTCTTTGAAGTTTGTGTCTCACCTCCAGCTCTAGGAATATCACGATGGGTGGAGGGGCAGCCTGGGATCCTGCGCGGGTTGGGGGCCAGGGGCTGCTCTTCCTTCTGGTTGGGGTGATTGACTCAGCAGCCACGTGGCACAGTGCATGTGATTTGAGATCCTGTTGTCCTGTGGTTTTGGCCTTTTGCTTTTCTCCTCTTGCTTTTTTTCTCCTTTGGCACTGTGACTAGGGCTTGCCAGCTTGCTTCTCTGCTCCTCTGCTGCTTGGGAGCCCAGGGCCGGTGTGTGGTGTGCTGAGACCCGGGAGCTGGGAGCACCCCCTCCCCTGCCAGGCCACTCCCTCTGCGTGGTGACCCAACCTCAGGACCAGCCATTGCCAGTGAGCTGTGCAAAGAGGAGATCTCCCACCCAGCCCCCACTCTTTTCTGCCACTGCTTAAGGCGTTTTTGCTGCACTTTAGTGCCACACCCTCCATCTGCCAGGACCCTGCGCTGCTTCTGCTTCTGCCTCCTCTTCAGGGTTAGTGCTAGGCTTTCACATGACATCCCTGGGGGTTTTCTCACCTCTGCTGTTCCAGCCACTGCTCTGAGGTTCCTGCTGCAGCCCAGTTTGCCCCCGGAGCAGCGCTGAGCCCGGCTGCTCCCATGGGTTTGGCACCAGGAGCCACTTTCCTCTCGGTGCCGCCGCCAAAGCCGCCACTGCTGGTGGAGAGGCTGCTGAGCTGGTGCCACAGCGCCCCCTGCAGCCGCGAGGGAGCATCGCCCTGCCCTGCCCGGCCAGGAGCCGCCAGCACCCCTGCTGGCTGTGACCGGAACTGCACCCAAGGGGAGGCTGCTGGACAGCCAAGAGAGGGCTGCTGCTGGGAGTCTGCTTTTGTTGTTGTTGCTGCCACTGTTGTTTGTTTGTCTTATTATACATAAATATTAGTAAAGAATTACTATTCCTTTGCCTGTATCTTTGCCTGAAAGCCCAGTAAACTCAAAGTTCTGATAATTTGGAAGGTAGGAGGTCATATTTCCCATGCCAGGAAGTTTCCTGCCCTCCTTGGCAGACATCTCTCTCTTAAACCAACCCAGGAAGCCAGGAGATCATTGTGACTCCTTAAATTTCATGGGACCAATACCAATTGTGACACAGCTCGGTGTTATGGAAGCCAGGAGAACATTGTGATGCAATGGAATCTCATGGAACCAATGGTCCCTTGTGATACGACAGGGCCTCATGGAACCCAGGTGCCACTGGGATGGTGACATGGCTTGTGAAGGCAAGGGGCCGTTGTGACACAAGGCCTCATGGGACCCAGGAGAACATTCTGGGACCGTTGTGACACAAGGCCTCATGGGACCCAGGAGAATATTCTGGGGCAATGAAATCTCAAACAACAAACTCTAAGCTGTAAAAAAGTGCAGCCCCAAGGAACCCAGGTGACACTTGGGCATTGCCACTACTTGTGGCACCAAGTGTCCATTTTGGCCCCACTGGGCCTAATGGAACACAGGAGAGCATTATGATGCAATGGAATCTCAACCAAGGCTCCATTTTGACACAGCAGTGCCTCATGGAACCAAGGAGACCATTGTGAGGCAATGGATCTCATGGAACAACGTGTCAACACAGCAGGGTCTCCTGGAACCAAGGCTAACACTGGGACTCAGTGGAATGTTATGGAAGCAAGGGTGCCTTGTGAGAGACCGGGAACTCGTGAAATCAAGGACACCATTGCGACACAATGGAATCTCTTGGAACCAGGGATTAGTTGTTCCAAAGAGAGGCCTCATGGAACTCAAGGACCATTGCAATATTTCAAGGTCTGGTGGAAACCAAGCTCCATTGTGGTACGGCAAGGACACATGGGACCTAGGAGAGCACTGTGACACAGTGGAATCTCATGGAACCAATATTCCATTGTGAAACAGTAGTGTAGCCACGGTTTGTGCCTGCCATGTTTTGACTTCAGAAAATTCTTTCCCAGGGACACTTGTTGTAAACAAGGGCATGCTATTGTAAACTATCATATTTTTCTACATTCTTTCCCAGAGGAGGAAATTTGCTTGATGGCCCCTTGATGTGACCGATGGGTCCAAGGATCCCACCTCTTAGGTGGGCTCATTGTAAAAAGGTATAAAAGACAAGTGCTTTGACAATAAAGCAGGATTTTGAATCTTCAGCCTTCTGTGAGTCTGTGTCCTGCTTTCGTGCTCTACAGCGACATCTGGTGGATGCCGACGTGACGCAGCTGCGGGAGCAAAGTAACCTAAAGGGGTCTATGGATGTGAGAGAATCGCTTGTTAAGCTTTAGTTATGAATATGCTTTTGTTTTAATTGCAAAGTAAGGATTGTGCTATCCTCAAGCAGCCCATTGTCTTAGAAGTTACTTTCTTAGGATCGATACAGTTACTAGGACAACGGAACGTCTGCTTAGAACCTGCCAAGGTCTCTGGGTCGGGCCTCTAGGCCCCTAAAGACCACTCCCAAACTTGCTATGATTTGCTAAAGTTTAGATAGTAATGCTGAAATGTATTAGATAGAGCTGTTTTATTGGTTTGTAGATTATGTATCCTCCCCCGACCTGTCCTGTACAAAACCCCCCTGCAACCCCTGCCCGGGGCCTCTCCACTGGCACCGGACAGAGGGCATGGAATTCCGTTACCCCTGAATAAACCCTCTAAATCTTAACGTGCCTGAGAGGTCCCTCTTTCAACACCACAGCCATTACAGCGTAGTTTTAGACTGTCTTTGGAGCCAAGTCCCACAAAACAGGTGTGTGGCAGTGTGACAGAGCAGCTGGGCGGCCCAGGTATACCAGCTGGGCCAAGGAGAGAGTCGCGCGAAGCTACAGGGGTCCTTTCGGTAAACACCGACCCGCCTGCTTGCCAGTTCGTTTCTCTCCAATAAGGAGACGAATTTTTGGCAAAATGATAATTCCTTCACTAGGCCCTGAAGACAGCCTAGTGCTGGAACTTTGGGAAGACTTCTTGGAACAAAAAGGGGCTTATATTCCCAGTGACCAATTTCGAGCCCTATATTTATGGGGAAAAACAAATGGCATTTTCCCAAGTGCCCAGACGGTGCTGTCAAAGACATTGTGGCATGCTCTGGGACACAGTTTGCATGAGACCATGTGCTCTGGTCAAGAAGACATCGCCAAGTTAATAATAACTTGGAAAAAATTTATTACAATACTTAAAAGCTCTCGTGAGAGTTCACTTTCTAGTTCAAATCCGAGTTCTGCCGCATCTGAGGATGGAGACGGACCTTGGAGTGAGCTGCCATCCAACGCAGAGACGGAGGACGGAGACCTCGTGGACGCAAACAGTGGAGAAGCTGAGGCAAAGCGTCCAGCCAGCAGCAGACCAGGAAGCCCCCCGCCCACCCAGGACATGTTTGGTTCACTTTTCGCCTCTCCCCAGGAATTTGGTCTTGGGGGAGGGGTTCGGAGCCCTCCGCATGCGGGTGGAGGCGGGAAACAGGAGCGGGGATGGACCAGGAGCTCTGGAACACCCCCCCGTCCCGCCCCCTGGGTGCGGTCCGCCGCGATCCCCGCAAGTCCCCCTCACGCAGCGGCCGTGGGCGGGAGTGGGTGGAGTTTGGAACCCTGGCGATGCCCCCTCGTCCCGCCCCGCGGTCGCCGCGCCCCGTTCCCCCGCCCCGAAAGCCTGGGAGCCCCCCGCCCCCGGGAGTGGGCAGTCACGGGCTAGAGTGGGTAGGGCTTGGGACCTCGGCACCGCCCTTTGAGCCCGCCCCGCAAGAGCCAAGCTCTGCGGCGTCCGAGGATCTCCGCGGGGGGGAGGGAATCGCCCATCCCCCATGTTTGTGTCGTGGAAACCGAACGGGCGCAGTCAACAGCACAGTCAGCGGGCGTCACTTTGAAGGGGACAGTTACGACGAAGTGCCCACATTGTGAAAGACGTACGCGCTTTCCTTTCGGGGCGGAGGATGCTGAAATAAGTCCCCCCGATGGCGGAGACGATGCGTCCCCTCCACGGCCCCGCCACGCGAGCGACGCGGGGCGGGGGCGGACCCCCTTCTGGCCCCGCGGTGCCCGCCGCGTCTGCGCTGCTGGCAGAAGCGCCCGCCCGCACGCGCGGCGGAGCGGCGCCAGCTGCTGCTGCAGCGGGGGGAGACAGCCCCCCCCACCTCACCGGCTGTGCGTCTGCGCACTGACCCTTCACCGTCTCTTCTGGCACCGTGGGCCGGAAATGAGGCAGCGGCTCAGTCCACCACTGGACCATCGGTTTTTGCGTTGCCTAGCAACACTGTAGGGACGGGGCAAGCCGCGGTTCCACCTGCCTCTGTCCCCACGGCCCCGAACGGGTGGGGAGCTGGACCAGTACCAGCTCTACCACACCCTCCCTTGCCAGCCCCGCCTCCAGTGCAGCGTATAGGAGAGACTGAGTCTCTCTGGGCGTCGGCCCTCCCTCCTGCGCTGAGAGAATCGTCTGCGGTCCCATGGTCTCAGGCTTCAGCGGTTTCTACAGCCACTGGTGCTGCTGCGACGCTCCCCCATCCCCCGACATCTAGTGACTCTGGGAATGCTCTGTCTGTGCCACCCCCAGTGTTCACGTTTGGGGCAGGAGGCAACACAGCTGCCACATCCCCTGTGATTGCTCAAAGCAAAGGGCCCCGAGTTGGTGCCCTCTCTTTAGCCAATCACTGGACGCTGCCCCCATGCCAGGTCACCGTGCATCCCAGAGACCCGAGGTGCTTCTGGGACGAAGTGAAATCTAAGGCTTTGGAAATGGGGCATTGGGAAGTCGCAGAGCACTTTATGGGGACTGCAGAGGGTCTTTCTGGCCCTGCTGGCACTGAAAGGGCCGCGATATCAGGTGCCGAGAACCTGGGACAGATATCTCTGTCTGCTCCAGTGACATCCACAGGGCAGACACACACAGATCCTGTCACCCCGCAGGGAGATGTTCAGGCTTTTCCTGTACGTAGGGCAAACCCTGCTACAGGTCAGCCTGGCACCCACCATGTTTTATCATGGAAAGCCGTGGTAGACCTACAGCAAAAGGTAGACAAACATGGCCTGGGCTCTCCCGAAGTTATGCAGATGATTCGTCTCGTAAACGCAGACCTCTTGGTACCATACGATATCAGACATGTTGCTCAGGCATTGTTCAGGCAGGTTCATTTTGAGGTTTTTGAGCAGAACTGGAACAAATTGGCTATAAAAGCTATGGCACAAAATAGCCAATTGCCTGCACAGGACCCCAGGCAAGCAGCCGGGGTTGATGTGTTCATAGGTGTTGGCCAATATGCTGACCCTGAAGTTCAGGCCAATTTTCACCAACTTGTGCTGGACCAGTGCCAGAAAACAGGCATGGCGGCGTTGGTGAAAACCATTGAATTGGCCTCCCCAAAACAGAGGTTTGTGACCATAGTCCAGGGGCAAAGGAGCCCTTTTTGGACTTCATCGAAAGGCTTTCTGCAGCGATTGAAAAACAAGTGGACGATGTGGACAGCAGGCTAATGCTGATCAAACAGCTTGCTAGAAGCAATGTTAATGTTGACTGCTGAAAGCTCATCGAGGCCATCCCCGGAGATCCGTCTCTAACGGACATGGTCACGGTGTGTGCCAATGTAGGCACCACAGAACACAAGATGGCTGCCTTCGCTACTGCCTTGCAGTCATCTTGGAAACCCCAAAACTTTTAAGTCTTCTGTTGCCAGGACTGAGAACCGGTGGCGAGGAGACGGCTGCTTCGGATCTACCAGGCCGCCTCAAGTTCACTGGACAGCAGTCCTGAGTGAGGAACGTCCCAAGATGTGGTGCACCCTACACCTCCCTGATGCCACCCCTTCAGAGATCCACCTCCGAGGCCTGATAGATACGGGGCTGACATTTGCATCCTTTCTTCCGCTGCATGGCCTCCGCGGTGGCCTCTGGATGCTGGTCAGTCGTCTGTCGCAGGACTGGGTGGAACGAAGCAATGCTTTGTAAGCCAGTGACCCGTGATGATCACGAACTCAGAGGGACAGTCGGCTATGGTTCGACCATACGTCACTGAAACTACTACTAACCTCTGGGGGCAGGACGTCCTGGCAGCTTGGGGGGTGTGGATTGGGACGGATTTTTAAAGGGGCCCACTGTGTCGAAGGGCACACCGTGTCTCACACCTCCTTTACAGTGGTTGACAGACAAACCCATTTGGGAATGCCAGTGGCCCCTTCCGAATGAAAAATTAGTTGCCCTTCAACAACTGGTCCAGGAGCAACTGGACCAAGGCCATCTTGAGTTTTCCACTAGTCCGTGGAACACTCCGGTTTTCTGTATCAAGAAGAAATCTGGGAAATGGAGGTTGTTACAAGACCTCCGGAAAGTCAATGCTGTGATGGAAAGCATGAGGATGCTGCAACCTGGTATGCCGTCACCCTCCATGCTTCCTGCAGATTGGCCAGTTCTCAACATTGATCTGAAGGATTGTTTCTTTACGATTCCTTTGCATCCTGATGACAAACGGAAATTTGCCTTCACGGTGCCAGCCATTCCAGATTTACATCCCACAGGCATCATTGGCCAATGGAGTGACAAATGGTCTGATTCCTTGCACATTTTGGAATGGGTCTTTTTGCCCCATCAGCCGCAAAAGACGGCAACTTCACTATTTGAATTGATCGCGCACCTGATCATCAAATGCCGGCAACGGTGCTTGCAATTGACCGGAGCAGATCCTGCAAAAATAGTGATCCCCGTAGAACGGGAGAATTTTGACTGGAGCCTCACAAACGATGTATCCCTACAGAGTGCTCTAGCAAACTTTTCCAGACAGATCACGTATCACCTGCCCAGCCATGAGCTACTGAACGTGGCGAAATTGGCTGAACTTTCTCTGCGACCAAAAAATGGTCCAGAGCCAGTGCAAGGACCCACCGTCTTTACTGACGGTTCGGGAAAAACAGGGAAAGCCATTGTCACTTGTTGGGATGGATCTGAGTGGCAGGAGCTGAGGGGTCATGAGGCTGGCTTGGCCCAATTGGTTGAATTGAGAGCTGCTGTCATGGAATTTCAGTGATTTTCCCAGGTTCCTTTCAGTCTGGTCACGGACTCCGCCCTGGGGACCGTGACCGGAGTGAAAGTCATCAAGTGGAGGAACCTCCGAGTGATGACTCAGATGCAGATGATGCAAGTGATCACTCAGATGGCCCCTTCACAAGTAGGCATAGAAATCTGCATTTTTCTTTTTTCTTTTTCTTTTTTTTAAAACTAAAAGGGTGAAATGTAGCCACAGTTTGTGCCTGCCATGTTTTGATTTCAGAAAATTCTTTTCCCAGAGACACTTGTTGTAAACAAGTGCATGTTATTGTAAACTATCTTGTTTTTCTACATTCTTTCCCAGAGGAGGGAATTTGCTTGATGGTCCCTTGGGGTGACCAATGGGTCCAAGGATCCCACCTCTTAGGTGGGCTCATTGTGAAAAGGTATAAAAGACAGGTTTCTGATAGTAAAGCCAGATTTTGAAACTTCGGCCTTCTGTGAGTCCGGGTCCTGATATTGTGCTCTACAGCGACAAAGGTATACTTGTGGCATACTTCAGTCGGATCGGGGCGGTTGCTGTTTCACGGCGTCTCAGCATGCTTTTTTGCTTTGTTTCTTTGCAGGTGCTGCCGCTGCCCCAGGTGTGCCAAGGAATAGAGGCGAGCAGGTGAGACAGCCTTTAGGTGGGGTGGCTCATAAGAGAGCGGTGTGCAGCAGCTTGCTAAGCGTGTACCTTTTCATTTTGCAGCTACCCTCCGAGCAGCCTCTGGAGTTGAATGAAGATTGGAGGCGAGCCGGGCCAATGGTGTGGAGGCGCCCTGGGGGTTGCTCTTCTGGAGGGCAATAGTCACATTTTTGGTTTTGTGGTCCTAGGTACCGTGAGGAGGTGCGGAGCCCAAATTTGGTTACGGCGGCACCGAAGCAGACGTGGAGGAGTCTCGACGTCCATGGGGCCGACGCGTTTATTTCCATCGGGGGCGGAGTTTGTCCGCTCGTCTTGTGAAAGCTAAGTGCTGGGACCGCTGGTTGGGAGACGGGGAAAAACCTTTTCAGTCCCAGGAGGCAACTTAAAGTTATCTTAGAGGAGAGGGCCCTAGTGGGGTGGACCCCTCAGAAGTAGAGGGGGAGGGTTTCTCCTCAGCATCGCCAGAGCCTTGGCTGGGCAGGGCAGTTTCCACCCATCTTCGCCTTTTAGCCAGCTTTGCATTGTTGGCCGTCTTTGAGAGCCCACCACAGGGTAAAGGGTTGCAGCGGGAGATTCGTGGCCCACCCTGGGATCCCTGTCCCAGGGGCATCCTGATAAAGAGCATCCCCGGTTGCAAGGTGTAGGGTTTGGCAGGGAGACTTGACAGTGACGCACAGAGGCTGAGGGAGGGCTTGAGAGGTAAAGGACTCAAGGGCCAGAGAGCACACAGTGAAAAGAAGAGGTACAGGCTGGGAAACAAGCTAGAGCACAGCTCTAGCAGCCCTCACAACACCCCTGTTTCCCTGAGAGCAGCTGCAGGCAGTAACCCTAATGCAGGACAATGCCAGAAGCCCTGAGAGGTGCAGGCAGTAACCCAAAGGCCTGGGCCAGGCAGGAAGTGGTAGTGGGGAGCAGGGTCCACAGGGTTGGGTAAACAGGGGGTTTCCCGCCCCGCCCCTCCCTGGAATCACCTGTCTCTCCGCAGCCGGGGATTGCTCCCACCCCTCCTCGAGGCGGCGGTTGGTACGGCTTCGTGCCTTTGCCACCGCAAAGAGTTCGGCTCTGTCAGCCTCTGCCCTGACTCAGGGCTACGCTTAGTTAGGGTAGGAGCAACTGTGGAAAAGGTGTCCTGCCCGCGGGTTAAGGTTCCCTATTGGATAAGGAGCATCCCTGGCTGCAAGGTGTAGGGTTCAGCAGGGGGTCTTGACAGTGACACACAGAGGCTGAGGGAGGGCTTGAGAGGTAAAAGACTCAAGGGCCAGAGAGCACACAGTGAAAGGAAGGGGCACAGGCTGGGATATAAGCTAAGAGTACAGCTATACCAGCCCTTACAGCACTCTTCACAACACCCCTGTCTCCCTGAGAACAGGTGCAGGCAGTAACCCCAGGCTACGGCTAGCCAGTAAGTGACAGTGGGGAGGCAGAGTCCACAGGTTTGGGGTTCTCTGGGGATGTTCGTCCTGGAACCCTTGTCCCACTGCAACCGGGGATGCTCATGCCCCTGATGGAGGCCGTGGTGGGTAGGCTCAGTGCCAATAAGGCCATGGAGACTCTGGCTCTGCAAGTGTCAGCCTCCCAGTGCAGCCGAAGTGTGCTGCTGGGCTTTCTTAGATGGTGAGTAGCAGAATTGCCGTTTTTTGGCTGATGTGCTGCTAAGAGCACGCGCTCACGTTTGATTTTCTTTAGTGTAGCGGACTAAGAGACAGCAGTGTCGCAGTAGAGGCGGTCACGACACAATGAAGCGATCTCAAAGCAGTCTTAAGTGGCAACTGTTTATTAGCAAAGATGGCCAATCTTTTATACACTTCTTAAATGTTTACCCTTCTTCTATCCCAGCTATTGGCTATAGTAAATCAACATGACACCATTGGTGAAACCTAACAGTAACTTCTAAAAATACATCCAGCTGCAAAACTTCTTATCTCTCTTCTTCTCTCTGTCTCCTTAGTAACAGCCTTGGAAAAAGCTCCTTATCTTCTTGCTTCTCGGCTTCTTCTTTTCTCTCAGTTTTCTTTAGCTAACCAGGCCCGCTGGTAGCTCCTTCCACAATTCCCGCTTTTTGTTTTAGAACTGCAAACACAGCTGCTATGGACCTTTGCAGGGCCCTTCGCAAAAATCCAAGCAGACAGGGGAAACAGAATAACAATCACAACCATCACCAATATTAACAATCCCATTCTTAAACCACCTAACAATACAAACATTCTCAGCATCCATCAATAAATCACTTACAAGCCCAAAACACACCCTTCCATAACCATAAGAAAACCCAAAACACACCCTTTAATGTAAGGAGAAACGTGAGTCATATGACAATCAGGACAGGAAGAAAGAATCGATTTTGCTTCATTAGCTGACAGATTGAACTGCTGCCGTAGAGCTTGAGCACTTTGGTGAAAAAATTGATGAGACAAAACTGCCTGCTGTAACACATTGGGTACAGTTTTGACTGCAGCAGCAGCTACCAAAGAGTCCACATAGGCATTTCCCTCAACAAAAAAAACCAGGTAGTGATGTGTGGCTACGTATGTGCATGATGAAATAAGGGTGTTTCCGAGCACTGATAACAGTCCATAAGTTCAGTAGCATAGTAAATAATGGTTTCTCTTGGACGTCGTATAATACTGCTTGATCTAATTGCTTAACCAAATTAGCCACATAAATGGAATCAGTCACTATATTTAAAGGACCAGGAAATAAAGTAAAAGCCAAGAGAACTGCACAAAGTTCAACCAGTTGAGGAGACCCTTGTTGGATTATTGTCTCATACTCCCAGTGGTCGTCCTTTTTCCAAGCTACAGCTGCCTTTCCGGTTTTACCTGATCCATCTGTAAAAACTGTTACACCGTCCACTGGAACAGGAGAACAAATGTGCTTCCCTTCAAAAGGAATCTCTTTGGCCAATTTCAAAATAGGATGAGAAGGCAGATGGTATTTTATCTGGCCTGTGAAGTAAGATAAAGCAGATTGCAATTCATGATTATTTTGAAAGCACCATTCAAAATACCACTGTTGTACAGGTATTACGATGGTCATAGGGTCACGTCCCAAAATTTCATGACAACGCCTGCGGCCTTTGATGATAATGTCTGCAAAAAGCTCGTAAAGTCCTGGTGCTGTTTTTCGAGATCTAAAAGACAAGAAGATCCATTCTAAAATATGCAGATGGTCCTCCCATTTATCACTCCATTGACACAATATTCCACATGGTATTTTATGATCTTTCAAAATGAACAACTGAACAGCAACAGAAGTATCTATTCTGTGAACAAATTTGTGTGCTAAAGCCACTTCAATTTCCTCCAGGGTCTTTTTTGCTGCTGGGGTCAATTGCCTCTCATCGGCAGAAGAAGTGATCCCTGACAGTAAATTATATAATGGTTGCATCTGATGATTGGTTATGCCCAAATATGGTCGAATCCAGCCTATTGAACCAGCCAATCTCTGTACATCAGTAACATTTTTAACCTCAATATTTAATTTTACAGGCTGGGGCATAACTTGAGTATTAGTCACCAACATACCCAGCTCTTTCCAAGGCATGTGTTCCTGCACTTTCTCTGGAGCAATAATTAAACCAAAGGCTGTCAGATGTGTCACAGCACATTGTTTAAGAGCTGACAACTGTTGTTTGTTGTCAGATGCCAACAAGATATCATCCATATAATGGTAACAATAACAAGTATTAAATTGCTCCCGCACTTTTGACAAGGCCTGTGCCACAAACCATTGACAGATAGTTGGTGAAGTTTTCATGCCCTGGGGAAGTACCTTCCATTGATATCTCTTACTGGGTTCAGCATGATTCGTGGAAGGCACAGTAAAAGCAAATTTTTCTTTGTCTTGCTCAGCCAATGGAATAGTAAAAAAACAATCTTTCAAATCAATGACAACTATTTGCCATCCCTGTGGAATCATTGTAGGTGTAGGAAGGCCTGGTTGCAAGGCTCCCATGGTTGCCATTACAGCATTTACGTGTTGCAAATCATGTAAAAGTCTCCATTTTCCTGATTTTTTTCTTATTACAAAAACAGGGGTATTCCAGGGGCTGAATAATTCCTCAATGTGTCCAACCTGCAATTGTTGTGTGACCAATTCTTGCAGGGCAATAAGTCTTTCAGTAGTGAGGGGCCACTGGTCAATCCAGACAGGTTTATCTGTCAGCCATGTTAAGGCTACAACTGGACGTTCATTGCCCTGCATCACAGTGGCCCCCATCAAAAATCCGTAGTAATTCTGACACCCCATTGAGATAAACAATCTCGTCCCCACAAACTCTGAGGAGTATCGGACACATAGGGTTTGATGTTAGCTTGTTGGCCATCAGGGTGTTTCACATTAATTGCCACAACTGACATGCTACCTGTTGTTGTACCACCCAACCCCAGAAGTCCAAAACTTGCGTGAGCGAGAGGCCACGATTGAGGCCAACAATCTCGCGAGAGTATTGTGACATCCGCTCCAGTATCGATTAAACCTTCTATGGATATGGTTTCCGGTTGACATCCACGGGCAGTAAGGAGGCATATCTTTTTCAGACGTTCCTCTGTCACTTTCTCAGTCCAGAACACTTGAGGTTTTCCAGTTGATCCAAAACTTCCTGTACCGTGACTCCGGTGCACTGTATTTGGAACAGAACTCACAAAAGGTACAAGTTGAGCAATACAGGTTCCCTTCAAGATAGTTACAGGAGGGTTTTTAATTGACACCATAGCATGAAGTTGTCCTAAAAAGTCAGAATCAATAAGACCCAAATGTACACAAACACCTTTAAGTGTGCTACTTGATTTTCCCATCAAAAAGGCACTCAACCCCCATCCTATTGGACCATAGGCATCAAGGGGTACTTTGCATATTTCTTTTGTTAAAATAGTTACTGTGTTGGTGGTGGGTATGTCAATCCCTGCGGAGCCACTTGTTGCTCCTGAGTATTACTCACAAATGGGTAATGTTGCAATGCTGGAAAGGCCCGTGCTGGCTGCTGTGGTTGTCGGGATTGCTGGGGTATTTGTGTCCCCACGCGCCCCCTCGCGCTCTTCTTCTGGTTTCCCTGTAACAACTGACCATTAGCATGATATTTAGACCTGCATTGTTTAGCGAAATGCCCAAACTTAGCACAACGATTACACATAACATCACTGCTTACATTTGACTGAGGTGTTCTCCGCTTATTACATTGTGTCTTCACATGTCCTTCCTTCCCACAAAAATTGCATTTCGGTGGAGGCCTTATGGCTGCAGCAAGAGCTGCCATTTTGTGTTCTACTGAACCAACTTTTGAACAAGCAGTAACCATTTCAGACAATGTGGGTTCCCCAGGTAAAGCTTCAATAATTTTCCTGCAGTCCAAGTTTGCATTTTCTTTAGCCAATTGTATACACAATCTATCCCTCAAAGATACATCTTCTACCTGCTTTTCAATAGCTGCGGCAAGCTTTTCTACAAACTGCAAAAATGGTTCTCTTATTCCTTGCTGTATAGTGACATATCTCTGTTTTGGGGCTGCCATTTCCATTGTCTTAAGTAGGGCGCCCATACCTATTTGTTGAGCTTGTGTCAGAATTAAAGGATCCCACCTTGCCTGTAAATCTGGATTAGCAAAAGGACCAGTGCCCAATAAGGCATCCACACCCACAGCATGACGAGGGTCATGCTGAGGCAACTGCATATTTGTTAAAGCTGTGCGTTCAACCGCTCACCTCCAAATTTCTTGAAATACACCATATTGTACCGGCTGGAATAAAATTGTAGTAAGGTGTATAATGTCATAAGGTGCAAGTAAATCAGTGTTAATTACATGTATTAATTGCATTACCTCTGGGGAATTAATACCAAATTGAGCCACTTTCGACTGAAGATCTTGCACAACTTTCCAGGCAAAGACATGATGACTGTCATTCTGCCCTGCTCCAGGAACTGCTTTAAAAACTGGAAAAGCCATAGGGTTATCACAGGCAACATTTACATCAGCATTCTGTTCCCGAGATATCTTTGGAGCACCTAATCTTTCTATTATGTCCCAATTCTTCTCTTCAGCTGCTTTCTTCCTAACAAATTCCCAGAACTGTTGAGGCTGTCGAGGAAGCACGGTTACTTGGCATGGTGGTAAAGTCCATGGGGCAGTAGGGCCGGATCTGTTAGAAGATGGACTGTCAACAGCTCCCTGCCCCAACTCAGGCACTACTGTGGGTGACTTCACCTGTTTCGCTGTCACTGTCAGGCAATGGAGGATATGACCTTGCAAATTGCTCATACAGCTCAGAGGGAAGCGGAGGTGCAGACGGCTGGATCTCTCTCTCTGCTAAAGTCATTTCAGCCAGCTGACGTTGGGGGGTAGTATACATAGGTACTATCACGAGCTGTTCTGCAGGTGTTGAATAAAGAGGTTTGGGAAACTGATAAGAAGGCACTTTGGCAGTCTGCCTGGAAGCCCTGGCAGCTTTCCCAGAAACTTTGGCAGTTTTCCCAGAAGCCTTGGCGGCTGTCCCAGAAGCTTTGGCAGCTGTCCCAGAAGCTTTGGCATCCAGCCCAGACGCTCTGGCAGCTTTCCCGGAAGCTTTGGCAGCCGGCCCAGAAGCTCTGGCATCTCTCCCGGAAGCTTTGGCAGCTTTCCCAGAAACTTCCACAGCAACTGCACCTGGCACAGTTTCCCCTTCAGATTCTGTCTCTGCCTCGACCCCCCTGTCCGTCTCCGTTTCTGACTCCACGTCCGTTACTGAGCCTGACCCTTCGTCCGTATCTTGCCCACTCTGTTCCCACACTGTTGTCTCACGCTGCGCTTTCCACTCCTTCAATGCCTCAAAAAGCGACCCCCAGGTAACTGCTAGGTCAACAACTGTCTTATCTCCCGCTTGGATAACTTCCCAAAGTCTGTCCCCGACTTTTTTTCACGCTCGAACACTGAATGCTGTATTAGAATCAGTCCCAAAGTCCTGCGATTTAGCCCACAGCAATATACTACGAAGGGCATGATCTGAAGTATTCCCTTGTTTCTTAACATTTTCCATGTTGCTACAATAGTCTCTTCTTCCTTAGACAAATTATTTCCCATTTTCTATTCTTTTCTCTCGCTCTCTCTTTTTTTTTTTTTTTTTTTTTTTTTTTTTTTTTTTTTTTTTTTTTTTTTCTTAAGTTCTGGTTGGTGGCTCACCTTTCAGGTGTCTTGATTAGAGAGAATCAGGTCCGGACCTCTTCGTGGCTTCCACACGCCACTCTCAGCTACACCAATGCCACCTCCCCCACTCTTTTCCAAGTGGGTCTACGTTGCCACTCAGCAGGACCTCGTAGGGATCCAGACCCCAAGTATGTTACCCAGTCTGTTATGTCACTCGGTGGTCACCAGATGTCGCAGTAGAGGTGGTCACGACACAATGAAGCGATCTCAAAGCAGTCTTAAGTGGCAACTGTTTATTAGCAAAGATGGCCAATCTTTTATACACTTCTTGTTTACCCTTCTTCTATCCCAGCTATTGGCTATAGTAAATTAACATGACACCATTGGTGAAACCTAACAGTAACTTCTAAAAATACATCCAGCTGCAAAACTTCTTATCTCTCTTCTTCTATCCGTCTCCTTAGTAACAGCCTTGGAAAAGGCTCCTTATCTTCTTGCTTCTCGGCTTCTTCTTTTCTCTCAGCTTTCTTTAGCTAACCAGGCCCGCTGGTAGCTCCTTCCACACAGCAGCCCAGTAATAGCAGGAATTTCCCAGAGGGCGAGCCGGCCTTCCTTTGCACCCGGTGCGGATTCTCATCCCCAGAGCTCCAAGAGATAAGTGGAGGGCTACAGCTCACAGGGGAGATCAAAAGTGGGGTGCCGGGTTGGGGGTCACCGGGAGGGATTTTTGAGTCAGCTTTGGAGATGGGCATGTCCAAGATGTGACCCCTTAGGCCCCATCAAAGGAAAGCCTCAGTTTTGATCACAGTGCTGAGGTGTGCAGGGCAGAGCAGTCCCAGTGCGTGTTGTGTCACTTGTCTGTTGTGCGCTCTGTGTCTTTTGGGTGTCTCGTCTTTCACGTCTTTTGCTGTAGCCCTTCCGGGGGCCTATCGGAAACCCTGGTGTCAGTCTGAGCATCTCTGATCTCTGCCTTCCTTGGCCTGGTGCCTTTGACTTGGGATCTGGGACAGGCATCTCTTCTCTCTCCAGAAGCATCCAGTCCGCTGTCTTTTCAGGTCTTGTTCTGGGCTGCATCGACAGCTGTGCTCGGCAACGATCCATTCTGGCGGATTAGGACTTGTCAGAATGCAAAGATAGGGAGGTGATTCTGACCGCAGGACTCTCAGGCATCCGTCTTTACGGTCCTTGGAATAAGTCATCCTGCTAGCATCTTCTTCCTGCAGGCTTCTCCGTGCTTGGTCAGCTCACCATCGGTCTTACTTCGGTCATCTCATTCCGAGTCCTCTGGGTCCTCATGGTCATTCTTCTGGCCGAGAGTTTTCTGTCCCTGTTGTGTCCCCTTGTTTGCTGTCTCCTGTGTCACGGGTGTTGGTGTGTATTTGGCCCGGAGCTGCTCTGCCTTGCTGCTTAGTCTGGGTGTAGGGGTAATAGGGCAAGTGCTGGGGGCTTGAAATTTGTAGTGTAGGGTGTAGATGGACTGTAGGGGTACTCCTAGGTTGACACAAGATGTCTGGAGCTGTCAAGTTATCCTGCAGCACTCTGACTGTTGTCCTACCTTTTTTTCAGATGCAGATGGATTAAATCTGCAGCAGAATGCCCCATCCCGGGTGAGGGATTTCCCCTGAGGAGGTCAGTCCCTGTTTGTCTTTGCAGGGGAAGTGTAAATGGTGGCTCTGTTACAGCACTCTTCTTTGTCTTTATTTCTAGGAAGCGGAGCTGTGTCTCTGTGGCAAAAGTCAATGGAGCGAGGTGAGCAGTGATCGGTGGGCAGAAGCAGTTGTTACTGCTCAGGTGCCGATTTCTGGTGCAACTCTAAGCCTCGTCTGGTTGTTTGTTTTTTTTATTTTAGGTGTTCTGCTTACCAGTTCTCCTGACCCGGGCTGCCAGAGGCCAGATGGGTGCAAGCTTAAGGTATACTTGTGGCACACTTCAGTCTGACTGGGGCGGTTGCTGTTTCACGGCATCTCAGCATGCTTTTTTGCTTTGTTTCTTTGCAGGTGCTGCTGCTGCCCCAGGCATGCCAAGGAATAGAGGCGAGAGGGTGAGTCGGCCTTTAGGTGGGGTGGCTCATAAGAGAGCGGTGTGCAGCAGCTTGCTAAGCGTGTACCTTTTCATTTTGCAGCTACCCTCCGAGCAGCCTCTGGAGTTGAATGAAGATTGTAGGCGAGCCGGGCCAATGGTGCGGAGGCTCCCTGGGGGTTGCTCTTCTGGAGGGCAATAGTCACATTTTTGGTTTTGTGGTCCTAGGTACTGTGAGGAGGTGCGGAGTCCAAAACTGGTTATGGCGGCACCGAAGCGGACGCGGAGGTGTCTCGACGTCCATGGGGCCAACGCGTTTATTTCCATCGGGGGCGGAGTTTGTCCACTCGTCTTGTGAAAGCTAAGTGCTGGGACCGCTGGTTGGGAGACGGGGAAAAACCTTTTCAGTCCCAGGAGGCAACTTAAAGTTATCTTAGAGGAGAGGGCCCTAGTGGGGTGGACCCCTCAGGAGTAAAGGGGGAGGGTTTCTCCTCAGCATCACCAGAGCCCTGGCTGGGCAGGGCAGTTCCGACCCATCTCTGCATTCTAGCGAGCTTCCCATCATCGGCCGTCTTGAGCGTCCACAGAGTTAGGGTGCAGCAGGGGATTCCTGTCCTGGCCCAGTCTTGGATCCCTGTCCAAGAGCATCCTGATAAGGAGCATCCCCCTTTGCAAGGTGTAAGGTAGAGCAGGGGGACTTCACAGTTACACCCAGAGGCTGAGGGAGGGCTTGAGCAATAAGGGACTCAAGGGCTAGCGAGCATACAGTGGAAGTAAGGTGTACAGACTAGGAAACAAGTTAAGAGTTCAGCTATACCAGCCCTCCCAGCACCCCTAACAACACCCCTGTTTCCCTGAGAGCAGTTGTAGGCAGCAACCCTAACGCTAGCCCTTGCCAGTAAGTGACAGCAGGGCGGGGCAGAGTCTACAGGGTTGGGGTTCACCGGGGGATGCTCACCCTGGGCTCCCTGTCCCAGCGAGCAACCGGGGATGCTCACAGCCCTGATGGAGGCTGTGGTGGTTGGGCTCAGTGCCAATAATGCCACAAAGACTTTGGCTCTGCAAGTGTTGATCTCTGAGCACGGTCAAAGTGTGCTGCCTAAGGACCCTGGGCATTCTTAGGAGATGGTAGTAGAAGGAGAGTAGCAGAATTGCTGTGTTTTGGCCCGCATGCTGCTAAGATCATGCATTCATGTTTGGTTTTCTTTATTGTAGCGGACTAAGAGACAGCAGCCTGGTGACAGCAGGAATTTCCCAGAGGGCGAGCCGGCCTTCCTTTGCACTCGGCACTGATTCTCATCCCCAGAGCTCCAAGAGATAAGTGGAGGGCTACAGCTCATAGAGGAGATCAAAAGTGGGGTGCCGGGTTGGGGGTCACCGGGAGGGATTTCTGAGTCAGCTTTGGAGATGGGCATGTCCAAGATGTGACCCCTTAGGCCCCATCAAGGGGAAGTCTCAGTTTTGATCACAGTGCTGAGGTGTGCAGGGCAGAGCAGTCCCAGTGCGTGTTGTGTCACTTGTCTGTTGTGCGCTCTGTGTCTTTTGGGTGTCTCATCTTTCACGTCTTTTGCTGTAGCCCTTCCGGGGGCCTATCGGAAACCCTGGTGTCAGTCTAAGCATCTCTGATCTCTGCCTTCCTCAGCCCGGCGCCTTTGACTTGGGATCTGGGACAGGCATCTCTTCTCTCTCCAGAAGCATCCAGTCCGCTGTCTTTTCAGGTCTTGTTCTGGGCTGCATCGACAGCTGTGCTCGGCAACGATCCATTCTGGCGGATTAGGACTTGTCAGAATGCAAAGATAGGGAGGTGATTCTGACCGCAGGACTCTCAGGCATCCGTCTTTACGGTCCTTGGAATAAGTCATCCTGCTAGCATCTTCTTCCTGCAGGCTTCTCCGTGCTTGGTCAGCTCACCATCGGTCTTACTTCGGTCATCTCATTCCGAGTCCTCTGGGTCCTCATGGTCATTCTTCTGGCCGAGAGTTTTCTGTCCCTGTTGTGTCCCCTTGTTTGCTGTCTCCTGTGTCACGGGTGTTGGTGTGTATTTGGCCCGGAGCTGCTCTGCCTTGCTGCTTAGTCTGGGTGTAGGGGTAATAGGGCAAGTGCTGGGGGCTTGAAATTTGTAGTGTAGGGTGTAGATGGACTGTAGGGGTACTCCTAGGTTGACACAAGATGTCTGGAGCTGTCAAGTTATCCTGCAGCACTCTGACTGTTGTCCTACCTTTTTTTCAGATGCAGATGGATTAAATCTGCAGCAGAATGCCCCATCCCGGGTGAGGGATTTCCCCTGAGGAGGTCAGTCCCTGTTTGTCTTTGCAGGGGAAGTGTAAATGGTGGCTCTGTTACAGCACTCTTCTTTGTCTTTATTTCTAGGAAGCGGAGCTGTGTCTCTGTGGCAAAAGTCAATGGAGCGAGGTGAGCAGTGATCGGTGGGCAGAAGCAGTTGTTACTGCTCAGGTGCCGATTTCTGGTGCAACTCTAAGCCTCGTCTGGTTGTTTGTTTTTTTTATTTTAGGTGTTCTGCTTACCAGTTCTCCTGACCCGGGCTGCCAGAGGCCAGATGGGTGCAAGCTTAAGGTATACTTGTGGCACACTTCAGTCTGACTGGGGCGGTTGCTGTTTCACGGCATCTCAGCATGCTTTTTTGCTTTGTTTCTTTGCAGGTGCTGCTGCTGCCCCAGGCATGCCAAGGAATAGAGGCGAGAGGGTGAGTCGGCCTTTAGGTGGGGTGGCTCATAAGAGAGCGGTGTGCAGCAGCTTGCTAAGCGTGTACCTTTTCATTTTGCAGCTACCCTCCGAGCAGCCTCTGGAGTTGAATGAAGATTGTAGGCGAGCCGGGCCAATGGTGCGGAGGCTCCCTGGGGGTTGCTCTTCTGGAGGGCAATAGTCACATTTTTGGTTTTGTGGTCCTAGGTACTGTGAGGAGGTGCGGAGTCCAAAACTGGTTATGGCGGCACCGAAGCGGACGCGGAGGTGTCTCGACGTCCATGGGGCCAACGCGTTTATTTCCATCGGGGGCGGAGTTTGTCCACTCGTCTTGTGAAAGCTAAGTGCTGGGACCGCTGGTTGGGAGACGGGGAAAAACCTTTTCAGTCCCAGGAGGCAACTTAAAGTTATCTTAGAGGAGAGGGCCCTAGTGGGGTGGACCCCTCAGGAGTAAAGGGGGAGGGTTTCTCCTCAGCATCACCAGAGCCCTGGCTGGGCAGGGCAGTTCCGACCCATCTCTGCATTCTAGCGAGCTTCCCATCATCGGCCGTCTTGAGCGTCCACAGAGTTAGGGTGCAGCAGGGGATTCCTGTCCTGGCCCAGTCTTGGATCCCTGTCCAAGAGCATCCTGATAAGGAGCATCCCCCTTTGCAAGGTGTAAGGTAGAGCAGGGGGACTTCACAGTTACACCCAGAGGCTGAGGGAGGGCTTGAGCAATAAGGGACTCAAGGGCTAGCGAGCATACAGTGGAAGTAAGGTGTACAGACTAGGAAACAAGTTAAGAGTTCAGCTATACCAGCCCTCCCAGCACCCCTAACAACACCCCTGTTTCCCTGAGAGCAGTTGTAGGCAGCAACCCTAACGCTAGCCCTTGCCAGTAAGTGACAGCAGGGCGGGGCAGAGTCTACAGGGTTGGGGTTCACCGGGGGATGCTCACCCTGGGCTCCCTGTCCCAGCGAGCAACCGGGGATGCTCACAGCCCTGATGGAGGCTGTGGTGGTTGGGCTCAGTGCCAATAATGCCACAAAGACTTTGGCTCTGCAAGTGTTGATCTCTGAGCACGGTCAAAGTGTGCTGCCTAAGGACCCTGGGCATTCTTAGGAGATGGTAGTAGAAGGAGAGTAGCAGAATTGCTGTGTTTTGGCCCGCATGCTGCTAAGATCATGCATTCATGTTTGGTTTTCTTTATTGTAGCGGACTAAGAGACAGCAGCCTGGTGACAGCAGGAATTTCCCAGAGGGCGAGCCGGCCTTCCTTTGCACTCGGCACTGATTCTCATCCCCAGAGCTCCAAGAGATAAGTGGAGGGCTACAGCTCATAGAGGAGATCAAAAGTGGGGTGCCGGGTTGGGGGTCACCGGGAGGGATTTCTGAGTCAGCTTTGGAGATGGGCATGTCCAAGATGTGACCCCTTAGGCCCCATCAAGGGGAAGTCTCAGTTTTGATCACAGTGCTGAGGTGTGCAGGGCAGAGCAGTCCCAGTGCGTGTTGTGTCACTTGTCTGTTGTGCGCTCTGTGTCTTTTGGGTGTCTCATCTTTCACGTCTTTTGCTGTAGCCCTTCCGGGGGCCTATCGGAAACCCTGGTGTCAGTCTAAGCATCTCTGATCTCTGCCTTCCTCAGCCCGGCGCCTTTGACTTGGGATCTGGGACAGGCATCTCTTCTCTCTCCAGAAGCATCCAGTCCGCTGTCTTTTCAGGTCTTGTTCTGGGCTGCATCGACAGCTGTGCTCGGCAACGATCCATTCTGGCGGATTAGGACTTGTCAGAATGCAAAGATA
Source organism: Phylloscopus whistleri (assembly GCA_017589585.1). Lineage (NCBI taxonomy): Eukaryota > Metazoa > Chordata > Aves > Passeriformes > Phylloscopidae > Phylloscopus > Phylloscopus whistleri. The sequence continues at coordinate 137,921 of JADMLD010001601.1, read as the reverse complement.
GGGAGGTGATTCTGACCGCAGGACTCTCAGGCATCCGTCTTTACGGTCCTTGGAATAAGTCATCCTGCTAGCATCTTCTTCCTGCAGGCTTCTCCGTGCTTGGTCAGCTCACCATCGGTCTTACTTCGGTCATCTCATTCCGAGTCCTCTGGGTCCTCATGGTCATTCTTCTGGCCGAGAGTTTTCTGTCCCTGTTGTGTCCCCTTGTTTGCTGTCTCCTGTGTCACGGGTGTTGGTGTGTATTTGGCCCGGAGCTGCTCTGCCTTGCTGCTTAGTCTGGGTGTAGGGGTAATAGGGCAAGTGCTGGGGGCTTGAAATTTGTAGTGTAGGGTGTAGATGGACTGTAGGGGTACTCCTAGGTTGACACAAGATGTCTGGAGCTGTCAAGTTATCCTGCAGCACTCTGACTGTTGTCCTACCTTTTTTTCAGATGCAGATGGATTAAATCTGCAGCAGAATGCCCCATCCCGGGTGAGGGGTTTCCCCTGAGGAGGTCAGTCCCTGTTTGTCTTTGCAGGGGAAGTGTAAATGGTGGCTCTGTTACAGCATTGTTCTTTGTCTTTATTTCTAGGAAGCGGAGCTGTGTCTCTGTGGCAAACGTCAATGGAGCGAGGTGAGCAGTGATCGGTGGGCAGAAGCAGTTGTTACTGCTCAGGTGCCGATTTCTGGTGCAACTCTAAGCCTCGTCTGGGTTTTTTTTTTTCTTATTTTAGGTGTTCTGCTTACCAGTTCTCCTGACCCGGGCTGCCAGAGGCCAGATGGGTGCAAGCTTAAGGTATACTTGTGGCATACTTCAGTCGGACCGGGGCAGTTGCTGTTTCACGGCATCTCAGCATGCTTTTTTGCTTTGTTTCTTTGCAGGTGCTGCCACTGCCCCAGGCATGCCAAGGAATAGAGGCGAGCGGATGAGTCAGCCTTTAGGTGGGGTGGCTCATAAGAGAGCGATGTGCAGCAGCTTGCTAAGCGTGTACCTTTTCATTTTGCAGCTACCCTCCGAGCAGCCTCTGGAGTTGAATGAAGATTGGAGGCGAGCTGGGCCAATGGTGCGGAGGCGCCCTGGGGGTTGCTCTTCTGGAGGGCAATAGTCACATTTTTGGTTTTGTGGTCCTAGGTACTGTGAGGAGGTGCGGAGTCCAAAACTGGTTATGGCGGCACCGAAGCGGACGCGGAGGTGTCTCGATGTCCATGGGGCCGACGCGTTTATTTCCATCAAGGGCGGATTTTATCCGCTCGTCTTGTGAAAGCTAAGTGCTGGGACCGCTGGTTGGGAGACGGGGAAAAACCTTTTCAGTCCCAGGAGGCAACTTAAAGTTATCTTAGAGGAGAGGGCCCTAGTGGGGTGGACCCCTCAGGAGTAGAGGGGGAGGGTTTCTCCTCAGCACCGCCAGAGCCTTGGCTGGGCAGGGCAGTTCCGACCCATCTCTGCATTCTAGCGAGCTTCCCATCATCGGCCGTCTTGAGCGTCCACAGAGTTAGGGTGCAGCAGGGGATTCCTGTCCCGGCCCACCCTTGGATCCCTGTCCCAGGAGCATTCTGATAAGGAGCATCCCCCGTTGCAACGTGTAAGGTACAGCAGGGGTGTGGCAACCCCAGAGGTTACCACAAGGGTGCTTGCCCTGCCATGGAGAGAGCACAGCATATAAGCTGTATTCGCAATGGCAGAGCTCCCCACAGGGAAGTCTCCCCAGCAGACTGTTTTTCAAGTTAAGGAGAACAAAATGTTTCACCCCATGATCCCTCGAGGCTCTACGTTAATTTGTTACCCTGCATTGGTTGTTTCCCCACTTCCTGGTTTTTCCCCTTGCCTGATTGGTGCGTTTTGGATCCTCTCCGCAATTGGTTGTTATCTCAATCCTCCCCGTGATTGGTCCAAATTGCTGGCCCCGCCTATCCCAAACCCCATATAATCCCACTGTCTGAGTCTGTCAGTTTCAGTTAGTCGTCGGTTCCTGTTGAATAAAGAGCCTTCTGGACTGGACGTCTGCCTCTTGCTCTGTTCCAGTGTCGCCTGAAGAAGAGCTGCTGAGAAGAGCTGCCTCGTGCGGCCTCACAAAAGAGCTGATAGAGAAAGAGCTGCCGGAGATAGCTGCCTTGTGCAGCTTCACAAAACCGCTGATACCACCACCGAGTGCCTGTGCCTCTCAGAAGCCCGAGACACCCATTCCGGGACGGTCTCACTGGGGAAGGTCGCAGCACCGGAGTGACCGCTAGAGCGGTCACCGGCGGTCGGTGGCACCTTCCCACATTCCAAGCACTTGTGGAGCTTCTCCCCTCCATCAGGCTTCTCCTCCAGCTCTGAGCTCCGGCTGGATCTCCGGCTGCCCTCCTGGCACAGGGGGAGTCTTTCCTCCTTGCAGCTCCCTGGGCTGGGTTTGCAGCGCCTCCTCCTGCGGGATCTGCAGGGCTTTTCCTCCTCCTCCATCTGGATACTCCTTGGGAATGAAAAATCCTGGTTTGGGGTAAAAACAAGAGGAGAGCACCTTAGGCTGGGGACTCCTTCTTGCCCAAGTTCATCTCAGGAAATCATTGGGCACCTTGTGCCTGCAGGAACCTCCAAAATACAAACATTCAGCCCAAATGTCCTCCAAACATCAAGACACAGATCAAAAAGTCCCCAAACATCAAGACTCAGACAAAACCTCTTCTAAAATATAAAAGTTCAGCCCCTTGCAAAAACCCAAAGCACCAACATTTAGCCCAATAAAGCTCAGAAACACCAAGATTCACTCCCATGAAAATCCTGGATCCCCCTCCCCGGTCACCTGCTGCATGTGGGGGGGCAACGCTCCTAGGGCTGGGGGAGGCTGCAGATCCAGGGAGGGGTGGAACCTTGTGGTGCCTCCTCTTCCTGCTCCTGCTCCTCCTGTGTTCCTACTCTGTCTCACACTCCTCTTCCTCCTACTATTCCTCCTTCTCCTGCACAATCCCACTTTCTCCTCCCATGTGCATCCTTTGACCATTTTGTTCTTCATCCCTGCTTCTCCTTCCCTTCTCCTCCTGCCCCCAGGATTGATTGGGGACCCGAGAGTGTCCAGGAGACAGACGAGTGACAGATCAGGCGGGTCTGTGAAGAGTCAGCAGGGAGAGGGCACTGAAAATCTCATCAGGGAGGACACTGGGATCTTCAGGGAGTAAACATGGCAGGGCACCCATGCAGGGTGGAAAAGGGAAAGCGTCCCAGCAAAAGGGATAATGATCCTAAAATACCACACCCATGGCTGTCTCCCCACCATCCCTGTCATTTTCTCCCACATCTCCATCTGTGCCCATGTCCCCCTGTGTTCCCATGAACGGCCACATCCCCCTCCATGTCTATGTGTCCCCATGTAACCCTCCATGTCTGTGACCCACCAAGTGTCCCTTGGGAGAATGTTGAGGCAGTTTGCACATTCTCCCAGAGGTGATTAAGGACATGGACACCCAGGGGGGCAATTAGCAAAGTCAAGAAAGGATTGAGACAACAGGGGATGGATGGTGTTGGTGTGCTGGGAAGGGAAAGGGTGAAGGGGAGTGTGCAGGAATATGGTTGAGACAAGAAGCAGCAGCAGGAATTGCTGTGGTAAGAAAAAGGATGATGGAAGAGGAAGAGAAAAATACTGAGGACAAGGACGTTTTTCAGCAAGGTCTTATCCTCTGAATTTGCAGCTGACCCAGATCCCTCGTATCCCCGGTTTCCAGGAGAGGAAAACAAGGACGTCAGGATTTCAGGGGGTTTCTCTGTGCTGGCAGCAGCAGGAGCGGGCACAGAGCTGCGGCACCGGGAGCACGGGCTGGGGGCCTGTGGGGAGCTGCGGGGCCGGGCCGGGGCTGTGGGGCAGCCGGGGCTCAGCGCCGGGCGCTGCCTGACCCCAACACCCCCCAGGCAGGGCCGGCAGTGGCCCCCGGCCCCCAGGAGGCTGCGGGACGCCCCGGCCGCTGCCCGGCCCCGTGGAGCTGCCGGCCCTGCCCGCCGGGGGAGCTGCCTTTGGACACTGCGGCAGGACAGGCACCGCCTCTGGGATACCGACTGGCGAGGGCACGGGGAGCCCAAGGACCAGCAGCAAGGAACAGCTGGGAAATGGGGATTCCAGGTGCAAGGGTCGAGATTATCCTGGAATGGCTTTGTTTGGGGCGCTGCAGAAATGAATGGTTTTGCAGAAAGCTCAGCAGCTGTCAGAGGATGAGCACCCACAGGCACTCAGGGGGGCTGCAGGAGGGGCACAAGAAGCCCCTGGAGCACTTGGTCACAAAGGCACAGCAGGGGAAGGCAAGAAGGGAGGAGGAAAAGGCCAAGGGGAAGGCCAAGGCCATGGCAGAGTTTCTACAGCCCCTGAGGGATCAAGCCCAGGGCCCAAGGGGGCCCCAGCACCCAGGGCACCGGCTCGGCCACAAGGACTTGGCAGAAGCATTGCCCTCCTAGGCAGGGGAGAGCCGACCCAAACAGCCCCTGGGAAGGAATCAGGCTTCCATCTGCAGGGCACAAGGATACTGCAAGCACAGACAGCAGCACCCTCACCAGGAGCAAGTCCACCCCTGCAGGGACATGGCTTGGGAGGGGTGGCAGAGCTCCCATCACTCCAGGGACCCACCGCACTAGAGCCCTTGAGAACATTCAGGGTGGCTCTGGATCGACAGGAGGCCTTTCCTCACAGACACAGGGGCCTCTCCATCCATTCTCAATCTCTGACCTAAGGGGTAAAATGCCAAAAATGTCTTTGATTATTCAGGGGATAAGTGGGAAACATGACTGGCTGTGTTTTATTCAACCACTATTAGCAGATGTGGGGATGGATTGGAAATGCAGGAATTTTCATTTGCTCCTAAATGTGATTGTCATTTACTGGGAAGGGATTTGATGGCTAAATTGGGAATGCAAATTAATATTGTCAAAGGTGATACAGAGGCTAGTTCTCCTGTACCTTTGTGACAAATGTCTGGCAAGGCCTAGGCTGAAGTGAACCCAGAAGTGTGGGCAGCACCAGGGAAATGAGGAAAATCAGATCCCTAGCCTCTCCAAATTCCTCTGAAGCAACCAGGACAAGTGGGATCTAAAAGCAATACCCTATTCCAAGGGAGGGAAGGAAGGGCTTACAGCCTGGTATTGAGCCCCTGGGAAAGGCAGGGCTTTTGAAGCCAGGGATTTCTCCCTGTAATGCTCCTATGCTGCCAGGCAAGAAATCAGATGGAATCCATAGAATGCTGCAGGACCTAAGAATAAGAAATGAGATTATGAAACCCAGGCACCCCACAGTCTCAGATCCTTACACCATCTGGAACCAAGTTCCCTCCTCACACTGCTACCATTCAGTACTTGATGGAAAAGATGCTTTCTGGGGATGCCCACTCACACAGGATGGTGAACAGTGTCTGGCCTTTGAGTGGGAACAGGAGGAAGAAAGAAAAATGGTAAAGACATGGACAGGCCTGCTGCAGGGATGCAGGGAAGCACCAGCCTTATTAGGGCAAGCCTTGCAGAAAATACCAAAACAATTTACCTCATCCCAAGGAACAGGGTTAATGCAGGATGTGGATGACTTGCTCCAATCAGGAGGACAAGAAGAAGTGGTGGAAGAAGCCTTCTTTGCTTTAGAAATGCAAATTAACACTGCTGGGGAAAAGTGTGGACAATGCACCAGGGGCTTCTTGCCTGGGGCAGGAATTGGGCTGATTCCCTCTGTCCCTCAGCCCAAGCTCTGCCTGCTTGCACAGATGGAATTGGCACAGCCAAGGGCAGAGCCCAGAGGGAGGATCTCTGACTCTGCAACAGAAATTGGTTCAGCTGCAAAGGGAAACAGCAAATGGAGAATGTTGGAAAAGCTTCACTAAAATCACTAGAATCATCCCTCTCCCCACTCCAACCTGTGCTGTCACTGTCTGTGTCACACAGGGAGCATCAGACCACTGGGGGGTTTTTCCTACCACAAGTTCAGAGAAATCAGTTGGGAATCCAAGTCAGTGATGATTTAATTAGAGAAAAGAGATCAATTGATGCAGCCCTGGCTGGAGGGAGCACCCAAAAATGGGGAAAAGATGAACAGCCACCAGAACAAATCCTACAACACCATGGACCAACCCCTGGGAACCCCAACGAATTCATATCAGGAGCCAGAGAATCCAGTGATCATTTCAGTGGCATCATTAGATTACAAGCTGTCCTCAAAGTAAGAACCAACCAGACAGATCCAGCTCCTGAGTCTGGCCCACCAATCCACTCAAACCAAGAACACAAAATTTCTCCATGGGATGGGATCAGATTATCCATGAGCAGAAGGAGGAGAAAAGTGTGGAAAATTAAATGACTCAAGATGCTGTGGGCAAATAGATAACAACGGAAAAGTGGTGAAACAGAGAACAAAGGAAATAAGAAAGCAGCTCATGTTCCAGCCCAAATGTGGAAAGGATGGGAATGGGACACGGTTTCGGGGTTCCCTGGCACACCATGGGTTAAACGAATGCTCTTCCTCCTCTTCTGTGCTACAGCAACTCTCATCTTTGGGCCATGCAGGACACCTTGCTGAGTGCAGCTCATTCAGCAGCTGAGCAAGGGGATGAAGGTGGCAGCCAGGCCTCCTGAGCCACAAACGGCTACAAAAGAACAGGGAATTGTTGAAAATGACCTGAGAATATTGGCTTTCACATTTGTGTATTGGTCTTTATCTGTGGTTATTGATTGTAAGCAGAGTGCAGTTTATAATCCCGTTGAGCTGCTTGCTAATTTAACCTCATTTCTCATTTGAAGTGTGCACCGTGTAACTCATGGAAGCAGAAGTGTGATGAGTGTATTATGTTGATGTATGCACCTTACAGCTGATAGAACTAATAATGGGATGAATGTATTGTACTGCAGGCCTTAGCAAAATACAAAATGGTAAAATACTTCTGTGGAACCCAGAGAACTGTATAAAGCAATCAGGTTGTTTCCCACAGCTGCTGACTGACCTCTCCAAGGGATGAGATAAGGGCGACACAAACCAGAGCACCAGAGAAGAAAGAGAGAAGAGTTTGTGAATTGTTCTCTCTCAGGGAAGTGTGAAACAACAGGATGAGGCCACAAGAAGAAATAAAATAGATTGACCTGATCTGCAGGATGTTATGCAGATAAGCCAGAGCAGAAAACCAAAATAAAGAAAAGTTTCTAAACCATCAAAAGCTGCCAGGAGTGTTTGAATAGCCCAGGAAACTCATGAATATGTATGTACCTCAGTAAAGGAACAGCACATAGACAAGGCTGCCTTAATGTGCAGGGTGTTCCTTGGCTGATGGCCAGGAATGCACCAGAGCTGGACATTGTCCTATTTGTTTCCCTTATTGGACTTTTGGAACATATTCTAAGATTGAATTTTCGTTTTTCTCAGAATTGAGGTCACTGAGAATAATCCCAAAACCAAAAAGGACCCAGGAAGAAAAAATAGTCAGTCAGTGAATCTGCTTGGAGACAGGGCCGGAGACTTGGAGATAAGGAAGGAACGGGAGAAACCATCAGTTTCAGAAAATGTTACTCATTGACACGGACTGCTGCTCAGCTGAGATCCTGCTGAATTCCTGGAGAAGAAGAACAAACACCGAACAGAGCCAGGAATACCGGATGTTATACAAAAGGGGGTGCATATTAATGAGGACATGCAGCAGGCGGATCGGGAAGTCTGAACTTTCCAAGGAACTTTGCCACTGGGCAAAGGGAGAGGGAGATGCAGAAGGGAAAAACAGGATAAAAAGGAGGCTGCGCACTACAACAATTGGAGAGACCGCATGGCAAATGCCGCATGGCCTCGCCCTTTGTTTATCAAGAAAGTCACTTTGACAGGACTCCTCGGTCTCCTTCGGGCACAGAAACCTCTGGCCATGCGAATTTTCCCGCACAGGCCCGGGGACAGCGCAGCCACCTCCGTCCTACCCACAGGAACCGGGACGAGCCAGCGCTGCTCCGGCACCGGCTCCTGCCCAGGCACCCGCGGGAAGGAGACCTCGGGCAGCCGCTCCCACAGCGCCCTCAGGGCATGGGGAACACGGCGCGGACACGGCACAACCGAGCCACAACCAGAGCCCCCTGCCGCCCCCTCCGCCCGCAGCCAGCCCCGAGCCCCGGCATAACCCAGCGCGGCTCCCACCTGCGCCGGGGCCGCCTCCGAGCTCCGCCGCCGCCTCACCGGGCTCCGGCCGCTGCCGCCACTACCGGGCCGCACACACTCTTCGCAAAATGGCGCAGGGGGCCGGGACGCAGGCTTTTTTCCGCTCTGCTCTGCCCAATCAGCGCGCAGCGAGAGCTAAAAGTGACGGCAGAACCAGCCAATCGCGGCGAGTGGCGGGCTCGGCAGACGGCACAGCCTCTCAGGCCCCGCCCCCGGGCTGTCTGAGGGCAAAGCCGCAGATCAGGAACCGCCCCGGGACTGGCCCGGGCCCGAGCCGGGATTGAGCTGAAAACACAAACAAAGTTCTCCGCACCTCCCGGACGGCCTGGCCCAGCCCTGCGTGCTGGGTGCCTCCCACTCAGCGGGAAGCCCTGAAGCCTCACTTCTCCTACTCCCTAACTAGGAGCATCAGTTCGTCACTTTGATTTCCCCGAAAAACGGAAAACTGCCCCAAACTCCTGTCGATGAGTGGAAGAGGGGAGAGATTTCTGGCAGAAAACTCCAAAAATTCAGAGCACGATCATGAGAAGTAAATGAAGACCCTTGCAATCAGCCTCCCCTCACGCCTCCCTCCTTCCAGCTCTACCTCCTTCCCCGGCAGAGCAGGGAGACAGGGAATGGGGCCATGGTCAGTTCGTGCCCCGGGACTTTTCCGGCTGCTCAGGGACAGGAGCTGTTCCCCTGCTGGACCCTGGGCTCCCTCCCACAGCAGAGTTCTCCAGGAACTCCTTCAAGCTCAGCCCATCCCATGGGGAACAGCCCCTCTCAAGCTGCTGCAGCGTGGGTCACTCTGCCACAGGCTCAGCCCTTCAAGGACAGGCTGCTCCAGCGGGGGCCCCTCTGCCCGCAGGTGTCCCCCGGGGTCACAGCCTCCTGTCAGGCATTGCCCTGCTCTGCCATGGGCTCCTCCAGGGGCTCTGGGGGGATCTCTGCATCCCCGTGGATCTCAGCATGCGGCACCTCAGTCTTTGGAGGCACCACGGATTGGCTCTGCTGGACACGGAGGAAGCTTCTGGCAGCTTCTCTCAAAAGCCAGCCCTGAAACCCCCTGCTACCAAAACCAGGCGCTGCAATCCCAATACAGCTCCAAAAATGGGGTCCCAGATAGACAGGAGCTCAGGTTGACCCAAAATTGGGATGGAGATTTCCAGGGGCTCAGGGGTGCACAAAAAACGAGGTCCCAGCTGAGGGTGTTCTCTGCTTGGCTGAGCGCTGCCCGAGGGCTGGGGCTGCCCCACGGGGGGACACCCTCCTCCAGCGGGGATGTCCCGCACACGGGGGATGCCCACAAAACCCTCAGAAACCCCGGGGATGGGCTGGCCCTGCCTGGGTGCCAGGAGCCACTGATAAATATGAGGAGCCAATAATTGATTGCCAATTAGACAAACTTTATTAAAGTTGACAGGCAATGAGTTATTAGATCTGGGATAGCTTATCTAAAATCCAGTCTCTTTTAACCATCCTCTGAGTTTTAACTGATTTCAGCAAAGCTTATTTTTTTCCAGCTAAATCAGCAATGTATTGTTGTCTATAACCTTAGCTTTTTAAAGTCTTCAAAATTAGTGTCTCAATAATAGCAATAACAAGAGTTCATAGTGGTAATAAAAACCCTGCCAGACTTATACCTGGTTTGCATGGCCACGTTCTGGCAAGGAGGGCTCGAGGAGCACCTTCTGTGAGAGGCTGCTGGAAGCAGCTGCTCCTCCATGTCCCGCAGAGGCAACGCCAGCCGGCTCCAGGACGGACCGGCCAGAGGCCAAGGCTGGGCCAGGCAGAAATGGTGGGAACACCTTTGGGATAACAGATTTAAGAAAATCGTTTATGGTGTAGTTGTGACTGTGACCAGGGAAGATCAGGGGGAGAACATGGGAGAGGAACAACTCTGCACACAGCCAGGGCAGGGCAGGAGGAGGGGCAGGAGCTGCTGCAGCTGCTGGAGCTGATTGCCCTGAGATTCCGTGGTGCAGTCCCTGCTGAGGCAGCTGGGCCCCTGCAGCCCATGGAGGGCCTGGAGTGCACAGATGCACCTGCAGCGCCTGCAGGAGCCCGTGCCAGAGCAGGGGGATGCCTGAGTGGAGGCTGTGACCCCATGAGAAACCTGTGCTGGAGCTGGGACCTGGCAGGGACCTGCAAACCCATGGAGAGAGGAGCCCACGCTGGAGCAGGGTCCTGGTAGGACTTGTGAGCCCATGGAAGAGTGACCCACGTTGCAGCAGTTTGTGAAGAACTGCTGTCCAGGAGATGAACTCATGTTGGAGAAGTTCATGCAGAAGTGTCCCTGGGAGGGACCCCTGGCAAAGCAGGGGAACGACTCCTCTCCCTGAGCAGCAGGAAAAAAGATGTGATGAACTGACCACAACCCCCATTCCCTGTCTCCCTGCACCCAATGGGGGAGCTGAGAGAGCTGGGAAGGAGGGAGGGAGGGACAGAAGGTGTTTTTAAAGATTTATTTTACTTCTCATTATCCTGCTCTGATTTTGAGAGCAATAAATTCAATTAATGGCTCTAATTTCAAACCTGGTTTGCCCATGATGGCATGTGCTGAGTGATCTGTCCCAGTCCTTATCTCAAGCCATGAAGGCTTCATTCTGTTTTCTCTCTCCTGTCCATCTCTGCAGGGGAGTGAGAGAGCAGCTTTGCTGGGTGCCTGGCATCCAGCCAGGGTACACTGACTACACTTCCTCTCCTTCATTCTGTCTTTCTTTCCAGAGGTCCCAGTGCAGAGGTTGAGTGGGGCTTTGATGGAGGGAGTGAAGGTGGCAGGGAGTAGCAGGGACAGAAGGCACAGGGATGTGGGACAGGCATCAGAGGGGCGCAGGCAGCTGGCAGGGGGCAAGGCCTGTCCCCCTGGCCCTGCAGCAGCCCCGTGCCCTGCCCAAGGCGCTCCCAGCAGAGGCTGGGCCCCAGAGGCAGGGGCAGAGCCCAGTCCCGGGGGCGGCGTTTCTGCCCCGACCCCCATCCAGCCCAGCCTCCCCCGTGTGCGCAGTGACCGCTGGCACGGGCTGCACTGGACAGCGTGACCTGCTGGGGACATTGAGAGCTGCCCCCACGGTGACACTGCCCTTGGGATTTCACAGGCACCAAACAAATCACAGCCAGCCCTGCCCCTTGTCATGTCCCAGGTGTTGCCTGTGACAACAGAAAGCAGAGGCAGAGGCTGGTCAGGGTAAGTTTGTAGTGGATTTATTTTAGGCCTGCAAGGCCTGCCCCGGCAGCCACCACAGTGACTGCCTAGGGCGCTCCAAGCCACGAGCTAAGGAGGCCGACCCGTCGAACTCCCCCCCTTTTCTAAGTTCCAGTCTGTTTGCCTATGCCCCGTTCGTTATCCAATCGATGACTCCAAATGATGATGACGGTGTTCCATCCTTCCACGTCGTTTATCTTCGGGGCCTGGAGCTCAGGGAGAGTGTCCTTGGAGACATGAATCCAAACTACCCTGCCCCCAATCCCTCTGTAACAAAAAGCAGCCTGCCCATTAAAACAAGGCAGTGAGACCCCATAACCTGAGGCATCAGTTCCCCCCTTTAGAGGCTTGACAAGGCCTCTACCTTGTCTAGTCTCTACCTAATACAATAACAACAACAATTAGTGAGAGATAAATGCCTACTAACAACCATACTGAATATTGGATGAACATTTGATAGCCCAGTTATACTTGGTAAAACTTGGCAAAGATAACTTGTTCTCTTTATATCTGATTATATCAACTTGAACTATACTTGGATGAATCCTAATAGTATCTGTTGACATGGTTAAGGTCAGCAAAAACACTGGGCTTCCCTGAAAAATGACTGATGGCCCTCATGACATTGGTAGTCCTCTGTAATAAAAGGCAAGGGACAGACAAAAATGGGAGTAGCAGAGGTCCGGTATGGCTTTTACTTCCACCCACCATGCCTTCTGGGGTTGCTACCCATAGCAGGTGTGTATGATCTTCTTGGTGGCAAGTACAGAGGCCAACCCGGTCTTGCCCTCTATCCTTTTGTCACTTCTCCCAGTTTTTGCCACCTTCCAATTTTAGTTACCTTTAGAACGTTTTCATTATGGTCTTTTCCTGGGCTCCTAAGCTTTTCCCATTCAACAGACACTAGCAGTTTCCATCCGCAGATAGAACCACAATAATACATGTTGCATACTAACGTCAATATGTTACACCCTTCCCCTTTTCACCAGTACAATCCTGGTCTTTCTGCCGGGAGCTGAAGTGTCTCTCCCTGGTGTGAAATCAAGGTCTCTCAGAGTCCATACAAACTTGGCTCTCCTTCTCCATTGTTTGTGATCCTTGAAATACTCTCCAGATTATTCAGATCATCTGAGTTCATTACCTCTTCATCCCTGTTTAAGAGTCAGTTTGGTATTACTTGATTCAGATCTTATAGTCCGCTCCTCAGGTTCTTCCTTTGACTGGGCCAGTGTGAGTCCAGCCTTGTTCAGCAGTTCTGACAGCTTTATCGGTTGCTATTAGTACTTAAAAGGGACCTCCCCATTGTGGTGTCAATGGCTGTTCATTCTAGGATTTAATTAACACCCAATCCCCAGGTTCTATGTGATGTATCTTGAAGTCTAGAAAGGTAGTTTGGGGAATCATTCTTTGTTTCCTTAAGTCCTCTAAATTTTGGGCTATTGATTTTAACATATTTCATGACATTTACTTCCCTCTCCTCACAGGTCGCAAGTTCATGGGTTAAAGCTAGAAAAGGTAACTTAAACATCATCTCATAAGGGGGGATATAGCTAGGTAGGACCAAGGTTGTGTTCTGACCCGTAGTAATGCTAGGGGTAACATCTTATCCAAGACATTTGAGTCTCAATCATTAACTTAGTCAAGGTTCTTTTAAGGGCCGGTTTAATCCTCCCAGCCCATCCGGATCTTTGAGGGTGCCATGGTGTATTTAAATCCCACTTTATTCCCAGTGCTTGCATTATCTGTTGAAAGTGCATTATATATTGGAAGTGAAATGTGTCCCCCTCTCTGTCTGAATCAATCCTGTTCACCATCCCATACTGGGGAATAATTTGTTCTAACAACATCTTGGGAACAGTATTGGCCGTGGCCCTTACAGCAGGTAAAGCCTCGACCCAGTGAATCAAATGATCTACTATCACCAGTAGGTATTTCCACCGCTGGATCTGGGGAAGTTTGGTCAAGCCTGCTTGTAACCTTGAAAGGGTAATAGCTAAAATGGGGGTATTAACCTCGGATTCGCATGACACCAACAAACCGTGTTGTAGGAAATTTTCAATAATAGGGGCTAATCCCTTACGACTCTCCAATTTTAAGGGATATTGTTCTTGTCTCACCGGTGTGGCTCCTGGTCTGAGTGCAACCCTCACCGGTTCTGCTTGTTTAGATCTTCCTGGGACGTCATCGGCCCCTACTATTGGATTTACTGCATCTTGAACTTCAACGGGGATTTCATCGTGTTTTTCCTGCACAAAGAGTGCCGCAACTTGGACAAATTTAGACTCAGGGATTACGATTTGTACGTCCTTCCCCCTCCTAAACTTAATTTCTACCCCCAATCTTTCTAATAAGTCCCTGCCCAGCAGTGGTTTGGGGAAGCTGGGCATATAAAGGAATTGGTGAGTCATCCAATGTTCCCTTCTTATATCGTTCGAAGCTTGGCCCATAAACAGCGAAACTAAATGTGCTTTTCCATCACCTGACTCAGGATCTAAATCCGTGTATTTGATGGCGGTCTCCCTTAGTCGGTTCAAAAAATCAGTAGGCAATTCATCATAATTTTGCCCGACTTCGTAGAGTTTTGACCAGTTTCTAGCCTTGGGGACACTATGCTTCAATCCATACATCATGAGGATTTGATATCGTTTTAATCGTGCCAACTGATCGGGGGTATTGGGATCCCACTCTGGGTTTTCTAGGGGGAAGATCTGAGTGACAGTACCCTGAAGCACTCCACTGGCTATGCCCCCTTCCGCAAAAGTGGTGATAGCTTTATTAATCATTCGTCTTTCCGTGGGATCGAGTAATGCATCGAGTATGGAATTTAAGTCAACCCAATCAGGATTTTGGGAATTGATAGCCCTTTCCACTAATTGGGCCACCTTGTCTGGATTCTCTTTGTACCTCCTTACTGTAGATGTCCACTGTTCTAATTCTATGAGGGAGTAAGGAACTTTCACGTACACTCGCCCCTGATTGCCAACTGCTTGTCTTAATGGAGCTTGAAAAACCAGCTCCCTTTCCCTCCTCCCTTTCCTAGTACGGCGGGCAATTGGGCTTTGCTCTCTGATAGCTCTCCTTGCTATTCTCTCTCTTTTACGCCTGTTTGTAATTTCGTCTGTTTCCTCTTCGCCTTCCTCGTCCTCAGAGCTGTCTGAGCTGGAGCTATCAGATTCTGTGGTAACTAGCAGCGTGGCTTTACTTCCAATCCGGGCAAGGCTACGAGTGCGGCGGTGGGTCCCGCCTGCTGTCCGTTTGCCTCTAACTACACTATCTCCCGAGACAGCTCCTTGGCCTTCAGGATTGCTATGGCCACGGACAGGCCCAGGAGCGGGGGAGGGATCCCTCCCCCTACAGCTCGCACATTCCACACTATCCCTGCGAGATTCCTTACCTTTGGCCCCCCCTTTTCGGGATGGGGCCAGAAGCTGCTGCCCCTGGCCTTCCCTCCCCCCTTTTCCCGCCCTTCGGGGGGGTGAGATGGATAAGGACGGAGACAGTTGCTGCCGCAATTCCTTCTCCTCCTTTTTCACTGTCCGGGGCCCGGCCCGGCCCCTTGACTGCGAATAGGACGGTGGCGGCGGGGGAGGGGGGGCTGCAGCCCGGCCGGACCCAGCCCTCAAGGCAGGGGCTAGCAAATCCTCTGGTTGGTCTTTATTACACATACTGCGGAGAAACGGCTTCTCCTTTTTATTCCGCACAACCATAATATTTTCCCTTTTGCTATTCTGAGCCCGTTCACAAGCCAAGACCATAAACAGACGTGCGTATTTCAATTCCTCAAAGCACCTATCTTCACGCAAGCATGACATCAAACTAGATATTAACCCTTTATCTAAACTCCCAAATTGAGGCCATGCCTCCCCATTATCTAATGTATATGCCGGCCATAATGTCTCAGAAAGCCTAATCAGTTTAGACTTTAGAAGCGGGGAATCTTCCCCGACCCATTTCGTCCAGTTTCTTAAGACTAAACCCAAAGGACTGCCTCTAGGAATTGGGTTATTAGCACTTTCAGCAGAGTGCACACACCCCATTCTGATATCTCAACCAAAAACAGTCACACCTGAGCACGACCTTCAGAGCTATAGCCTGAACAGTTATCCCGTGCGCCGCACCTCGGCTTCAGGATAGCAGCAGCCTGATAGGGAGGTAACCCTTCCCCCCAGGCCGGATCCCAACCAAAAGCAGTCACCCAAGCTAGGGTTAGAACTCACAACCTTCAGAGCTATAGCCCAAACAAATATCCCCTACGCCACAACTTGGCTTCAGGATACCAGCAGCCTAATAGGGAGGTAACCCTTCCCCCCACGCCAGGCTAGGGACTTCAAAAGCTCTGCCTAGGTCCGCAGCAAAAACAGATCTTACAAAGATCCCAGCGAGCAACCCAGCCGCTGAACAAGCCACCCTTTCACCCAATCACTCACGCGACCCTGCCTCCAGGGTTCTTGTGCCGGCGCCTTGGGACCTCCGCCAAAAATCGCTTTGGTCTCTAGGGTTCCCAGCAGCTCCAATCCTCCGTCCCGGCGGAGTCGCCAAAACTGTTGCCTGTGACAACAGAAAGCAGAGGCAGAGGCTGGTCAGGGTAAGTTTGTAGTGGATTTATTTTAGGCCTGCAAGGCCTGCCCCGGCAGCCACCACAGTGACTGCCTAGGGCGCTCCAAGCCACGAGCTAAGGAGGCCGACCCGTCGAACTCCCCCCCTTTTCTAAGTTCCAGTCTGTTTGCCTATGCCCCGTTCGTTATCCAATCGATGACTCCAAATGATGATGACGGTGTTCCATCCTTCCACGTCGTTTATCTTCGGGGCCTGGAGCTCAGGGAGAGTGTCCTTGGAGACATGAATCCAAACTACCCTGCCCCCAATCCCTCTGTAACAAAAAGCAGCCTGCCCATTAAAACAAGGCAGTGAGACCCCATAACCTGAGGCATCACAGGCACTAGAGAGCATCACAGCCAGCCCTGCTCCTTGTGGTGTCAAAGGCCCTACAATTGCCCCAAGTGTGGGAAGAGCTTCTCACACAGCTCAGCTTTGACCAAACACCAACAGAGCCACCACTAAGGGAAGCCCTGTGAGTGCCCCGAGTGCAGGAAGAGCTTCGTGCTCTGCTCCAGCTCCATCTCCCATGGGAGGATCCGCGTTGGATGATCCCCAGGGACACATGGCACGCAGAGCCCCAGTGATCCATGTTGGGAAGACACCTGGCTGGGGACTCCACATCCTCCTGACTCTCCGTGGCCTGGATTTTCTTTTAATTTCTCTTTGTTCTTCAAAACACCCAAGACCAGGTTAAAAATAAAGATTTTGAACAAAGACATGGAAGGGGACATGGGGGGATCTTGCAGGGGATGTGGGGGATGCTGGGTGTGAGGGAGTTGAGGGTTCATGGCAGACACTTGGGGGTTGCTCAGGGCTTTGGGCTCCCCAGGACGAGCGATTCCAGCTGCACTGGGAGACCCTGGCAGAGCTTCTGGGGCAGCTGATCAAGGACCTCCTGCCCTGGAACTCTCCCCATGTGCCCCTGTCCCACATCCCAGTGTTCCCTGTCTTGAATCTCCCTCTCCCTGCTGTCACTCTGTTGCCCCCCACCAGTTCCATGTCACCCCACTCCCAGTCCTGTCCTGCTTCCATCGAAGTCTGGATTCCAGTCCTGTTTACATTCCCTTTTCCTGTTCTATATTGTCTGTCTGGTTGCTGTTCCCTTATTCCCAGACCCATATTCCCTGTCCTCTTCCCTTTCTCTTTGTCCTCGTCTCTTTGCCAGGCCTCCTGCTAGGCATGCATTCCCATTAGTATATTTCCTATCCTGTTCTCATATTCCCAGTCCCATTCCTGGATTACTGTTTCTAATCCCGGCCCCACTTTCCTAATCCCCATCCCATATTCTCTCTATGCTTGCTGATTCCATATTCCTGGTGATGTCCCCGAATTCCCATTCCCAGTCCCATTCCTGGTCCCATTCGCAGTCCCAGTTCTGTCTTGCTTGTCCCATTCTTAGTCCCTGTTCCCATTCCCAGTATCATTTCCAGTCCCTGTCTCCTATTTCCAGTTTCATTCCCGGTGTCCATTCCCCTTTCCCTGTCCCCATTCCCAGCCCCATTACCCATTCCCGGTTTCATTCCCCAGGGCCGCCTCTCCCATGGGGCCCTGAGGGCTCCCCAGCTCGGGCTGGCTGTGGCACACGAACCCTTCAGCCCTGCTGCTCTCCTGGGCCAGCTGCAGAGAGCACAAGGCTTTGGGCATTTCTCAGAGGCCCCCAGCTGGCCAGAGCAGCCCCTCCTGCCAGCACCCCCTGTGCCTCAGAGCCCTCCCTCCTGCCGGGGACACGGACCTGCAGGAGGCTCCTGTTCCTGAGACAGGAGCAAGGCTGCAGCTCCAGCCTTTGGGCCCTGGGCCGCAGCAGCCCAGGGGGGCCCAGCTGCAGAGCTCGCAGCCCCCAATGTGTTTCACTGCAACGCTTTGGAACACTGATCCCCATCCCATATTCCCTCTCCCGTCGGTGTTTTCTTCTTCCCTGTCCCGTTCCCATATTCAGATTCCGGGTCCCTGCCCCCATTCCCGGTCCCTGTCCCCAGTCCCGGTCCCATTCCCGCTCCCTGCCCCCATTCCCGCTCCCTGTCCCCTCTCACCGGACGCCACCGCCATCGCTCCCGCCCCCTCCGGTCCTCATGGAATCGGGAAAACCCCGCGCTGCTCCCGCCCACCAATCACAGCGCGCGATTGCTCCTCTATTTGCATAACCACGCCCTCTGGTTTGGCCCCCCCCAGCGCCGGCTGCAGCCGCGTCCGGGCGCTGTTTCCTCCCAGTTCCCTCCCAGCGCTCCCAGTAAGAGCCAGACTGGGAGGGAAAGCGCTCCCAATTCCTTTCCGCTGCTCTCAGGATCGCTCCCGGTGCCGCGCGGGGCGGGGCCGCTTTGGAACCCCCCAGGGCAGAGAGCGGCTGCTTTTGGGTGTCGGCACCGCCCGGGCCGGGCTGGGAGCGGAGGAGGAGCGGGAGGAAGAGGAGGGACAGAGGAGGAGGAGGAGGGGCAGCAGCACCACGCGGTTTCCTCTCCCGCCCGGTCAGGCTGCATCTCCCCCAGCTCCGGCACCTTCACCTCACCCGGAACCCGCATGTGAGGACGGAGGGTGATCTCGCCCCAAATCCATCGGGGGAGTCTCCGGGAGGGATTTTTTTCGGGGCAGGGGATGTTTGGATCCTGCAGGGCTCCAAAGTCGAGCTGGAAATGGCCCTGGAGGGATCTTTGGGGGTCCCACATGGCGATGGCCCGGTCCCAGCGGGCAGAGACAGAGATCGGGTTTGGGGAGAGCGCAGAGGGGCGATCCCGGGGGAGCCTGGAGATGAGTGGGGTCCAGGCCCCCCGAGGCTGAAAGGGGCGCTGACTTCTGCAGCTGCACTTGGGCTGTAGAACCATTAAACACAACGTGCTCAGCCCTTGTTTTCCCCTCAAACCAGGATTTCTCATTCCCAAACCTTGGCCAGATGGAGAAGGAGGAGGCCGCGAGGAAGAGGAAGATGTCCCGGGAGCCCCAGGCAGGTGAGGAGAAAGTCACTGCCCCTTTCTCCCTCTCTCCTGCTCCATCTCCCAGCCCAGCCTGGCCCCAGCTGCAGGACAACCCCACTGCCGACACCGTCCTGCCAGGGATCTCCTTCCCCATTGTCTCTAACACGGAGGCAAATCCCATCCTCTCCTTGTCCTTCCTTCCCAAGACAAGGAGCTGAGGATGGATTCCAGTCCACAGCAGAACTTCATGGAAGACACCATTATGAGTGCCTCCATGGCACAGGAATCCAACGGGGAGGAAAAGCCCCAGAAATCCCACACGAGGAGGGGCTGCAAACGCAGATCACGGGGATCCGAGGAGGAAAGGTCCACCCTGGGCCAGAGATGTGGCCGGAGGTCGGAGCTGGGCGTGCCTGAGCAGCTTCACAATGCGGAGAAGCCCCACAAATGCTCGAAATGTGAGAAGAGCTACAGGTGGAGATCCAACCTGATCCGCCACTGGAGAATCCACACCGGGGAGAGGCCCTGTGAGTGTGGGGAGTGTGGGAAGAGCTTCACTTTTAGATCCAGCCTGATTGTCCACCAGAGGAGCCACACTGGAGAGAGGCCCTACGAATGTGACCAGTGCAGGAAGAGGTTTCAGACCAGCTCCAGTCTCCTCCTGCACCAGCAGATTCACACGGATGAGAGGCCCTTCCGCTGCCCCGACTGCGGGATGGGCTTCAAGCAAAACCCCGCCCTCGTCAGGCACCGGTGCATCCACACTGGGGAGAGGCCCTATGAGTGTCCTGAGTGTGGGAAGAGCTTCAGCCGGAACTCCACCCTGACTGCCCACCAGAGGAGCCACACAGGGGAACGGCCCTACGAGTGTGGGGAGTGTGGGAAGAGGTACAGGTGTAGCTCAGACCTCATCACACACCAGAGGACCCAGACCAGGGAGAGGCCCTATGAGTGTGACCAGTGCAGAAAGAGGTTTCAGACCAGCTCCAGTCTCCTCGTCCACCAGCGGATTCACAAGGATGAGAGGCCCTTCCGCTGCCCCGACTGCGGGATGGGCTTCAAGCACAACTCCACCCTCATCACCCACCGGCGCGTCCACACTGGGGAGAGGCCCTACGAGTGTCCTGAGTGTGAGAAGAGCTTCTCACAGAGCTCAGCCTTGACTCAACACCAACGAAGGCACCACTGAGGAAAGCCCTGCAAGTGCCCTGAGTGAAGAGCTTTGTGCGCTGCTCCAGTTCCATCACCCATGGGAGGATCCGCACTGGATGATCCCCAGGGACCCTGGGTAGGCAGAGCCCCGGTGATCTGTGGTGCTGGTGATCTGTGTTGGGAAGACACTTGGCTGGGGGCTCCACAGCCTCCTGGTTCCCCTTGCCGGGATTTTCTATTCACTTCTCTTTATCCTTTCACAACACCCAAAACCACGGTAAAAATAAAGATTTTGAACTAAGATGTGGATGGGGATGTGGGGGGGATCTTGCAGGGGATGTGGGGGATGCTGGTTGTGAGGGAGTTGAGGCTTCCTGGCAGGGACTTGGGGGTTCCTCAGGGCTTTGGGCTCCCCAGGACAAGCGGCTCCAGCTGTGCTGGGAGACCCTGGCAGAGGTTCTGGGGCAGCTGATCAAGGATCCCAGCCCTGGAACTGTCCCCATGTCCCGGTTCCCAGTGTCCACTGTCTAGGATCCCACTCTCCCTACTGTCACCACCCCTGCCCCCCACCCGTTCCTGTATCATTCCACTCACAGTCTTGTCCTGCTCCCATCCCAGTTTGGATCCCATTCCTGGTCTCATTCCTTGTCCCTGTCCAGTATTCTCTGGTTGCTGTTCCCTTATTCCCAGTCCCATATTTCTTGCTCTGTTCTGTGGCAGTCGCTGGCATGTGTGTCAGTCGACATTGACACTGCACTCGAGGTGCTTCATCAAAATCATCAGAAGGCTTTGCATATCTATATCTTGTTATTCACCTTGTCTCTCATATCTTCCCTCTTTGTATCTTCTTAAGAGCAGCTCCACACAGCTCCAGCATTGTCTCCCTTCTTCTGTTCCAAGTCCGGCTCCATCCCGTCCCTAGCACGGCCGCCTAACCCTGTCTATCCTAAGTACAATATCTTACAGTATCTTACCTTCTCTGGCCCTTGCCACGACCTCCTGTCCCTGGGTCTTCACAGCACAACGAGCAGACTCCAAGTAACTCCAACTCAGTTAACTCACTACTTATCATTCCCAAGGCTGTGGGGGCAAGGTGTTTCTACTCTGAGATAATTAACACAGCTGTAACCTGTTAGAGAGGAGACTGTCTTCTGCAGCATCTCTTTCTGTATTACCACACTGTTCCTATTCTCATATTCCTGCTGCAGGTCCCACATTTCCATTGCTGTGATGCCTGTCCCATTACCATATTTCTGTTTCCAATCCTGGTCCCATCTTCCTAATCCATATCCCATATTCTCTCCCTGGTTTCTGTTTCCATGTTCTCGGTCCTGTTTCCATTTTCCCATCACCGATCCCATATTCCTGTATTACCATATTCCCGAGAATACTCCCGTATTCCCGGTCCAAGTCCTGGACCCTGTCTCCATTCCCGGTCCCTGTCCCATATTCCCTGTCCCATTCCCAGTCCAGTACTCCTGGGCCCAACCTTGGTCCCTGTCCCCATTCCGTGTATCATTCCAAGTCCCTGTCTTGTATTTCCAGTCCCATTCCCGGTCCCTGTCCATATTCCCAATCCCTGCCCCATTTGCGGGCCCATTCCCGGTCCTTCTTAATATTCCCCATCCCATTCCTGGACCCCGTCCCCATTCCCAATCCCTGTCCTCATTCCTGGTCCCTCTCTCCATTCCTAGTCCCAGTCTGGTATTTCTGGTCCAATTCTTGGTCCCTGTCCCCATTCCCAATATTATTCCCAGTCCCTGTCCCCATTCCCGGTTTCATTCCCCAGGGCCGCCTCTCCCATGGGGCCCTGAGGGCTCCCCAGCTCGGGCTGGCTGTGGCACACGAACCCTTCAGCCCTGCTGCTCTCCTGGGCCAGCTGCAGAGAGCACAAGGCTTTGGGCATTTCTCAGAGGCCCCCAGCTGGCCAGAGCAGCCCCTCCTGCCAGCACCCCCTGTGCCTCAGAGCCCTCCCTCCTGCCGGGGACATGGAGGGGACACGGGCCTGCAGGAGGCTCCTGTTCCTGAGACAGGAGCAAGGCTGCAGCTCCAGCCTTTGGGCCCTGGGCCGCAGCAGCCCAGGGGAGGCCCAGCTGCAGAGCTCGCAGCCCCCAATGTGTTTCACTGCAACGCTTTGGAACACTGATCCTCATCCCATATTCCCTCTCCGGTCGCTGTTTCCATATTCTCTGTCCAGATCCCATATTGCCATTCCCAGTCTGTGTCCCCATTCCTGCTCCTATTCCCAGTCTCTGTTCCCATTCCCTGTCCCCATTTCCTGTACCTTTCCCCATTCCAGGTCCCATTCCTGGTCCCTGTCCCCATTCCCAGTCCAGGTGCTGGAGCTGATTGCCCTTGGAAGCATTCAAACACATAATCAAGAGATGATTATATGCACGTACTTTTCTTGATGAGCTCTGGGAATTAGGGGTACAGACTTAAATTTGACTGACATTGGATTTGAGATGAACATGTTTTATACCCTTTCTGTTATATAACTATATATTAATTATTAAACTTATATTGTTCTGTTGTATCCATTGATCTTATCCAAGCATGAATTTTTGTAGTTTTCATCAGGCCCCCCAAGCATTGTTTCTCATGATTCTTGTTGAGATTACATTGTTTCTTATGATTCTTATTATGAATAAACCATAATCATATTCAATTACTAACAATTACTGCATTTAACAATCATATCATTTATCACATGACGATCATGCAGGTGCAGTTGTACATGATTCAGTACAAACAGAACTAAACTGAAACAGAAGGCTTAGTTCCTTTTCCCAGGCCTCCCCAAGCCCAACCTTTCTTGCCACACACCCTCCTGTCCCCCCAAATCTGTTCCCATGAATTTAGAAACATTTTATCCCTATGTTACTAAAATTTAACCCTATACTATCATTTCTTTTTTTTTTTTGAAAGCATTTTCACTTTACTAAGTGTAGATGTTTTTACTTGATACAGTCTTTTTAGCTTTTGAGTTTATACTTGATGTTTATCTTCAGATTTATGGTTGTTACATTTGTTGTCATGGATGCCGTCATGAACTGGGAAACTTGAAGATGATGGATGTGGTTTCTTGTTTTCTGTCAGGGTTTTCATTATTCTCTGGTTTCAGGACGTCTTTTTTTGTTTGTATTTTTTTTTTAGGATGCTGTAGATTAACTAAATTCCTAAGAACATGATTAGCAAGATTATTAAAGTTTCCATGATAGACTTAATCTATGAACTTACATTCTCTTTTATTATTTTGAAGATTTTGTTTAGTAAGCTTGTAGTTAAGTCTTGGGTTTTTTGTGCTTCATGCTTTATTTGTTTTAACTGACTGATATCATGTTTTACATCTGCAGTTACATTTGGGATGTGGATGCAGTAATGATCTATTTGTCTTTTTAAAAATCTACACATTCTATGCTCTAACCTCAGGGCCTGAGAGGAGATTGCACAAACCTTTCCAGGAGTCCAAGTCAGAGCAGGAACCCAAAGTGTCTTGAGGCATTAATGGGTCCCACTGTGAGGTCCATCCCCAAGCAGGCCCCTCATGGAGTCCTTGGAGGAGAGAACTGGAGGCCAGGTGTACACAAAAACTTCTCATACTTAGTGTGGAAACGAAAATCCAAAGGACCTGAAAAACCTGGAGTGTCTCAGAGCATGAATGAACCCCACTGAGTGTCAATACAAAGCCTCTCAAGGGAAGCATTAAAGGAGATCATTGGAGACCATGATTGCACAAACTACTCACAGAGTCGGTATCAAAAGGGAAAACACCAAGTATCTTAAAAACCTGCAGTCCCTGGGAGCCTCACTGAGTGTTGTTACTGACAAAGCCTCTCAAGGGACTAATTTCAGCAGCTAATTGGAGGCCATGATGGCACAAAGCTCTCAGAGACTCCAAGGCAGAAGCCAAACCCAAAGTCCATTGGAAAACCTGCAGTCCCTGGGAGCAGTAAGGAGCCCTTCAGGGCCATTCCTGACCAAGACTCCCCAGGGACTCCTTCCAGCAGATCCTTGAGGCCATTGGCATAAGGGAAGGGGGATGCTGAGGGAAGAACACTTGAGCCTGGAGACACTTTCTCACTCCTGTCCCTCAGTGGGACCCCTTAAAACTTCAAGAAACTTTGGAGTTCAATTCTGACTAAGAATTCTTGAAAGGTTTCTTCAGTTCCCTCTCAGGGACTGATGTTCAGGGCCTGAGCACAAACCCCAAGAGGGTCATTCAAGTCCTTGTGCTGTGTCTGTGCTGCTGAGCTGGGCCGGGCTCCTGGCACAGAGGCAGCTCCTGGCAAGGGCAGCACTGCAGAGAGACAGCTCTGCCCAGGAGCAGCTCCTGTGCACAGCCCAGCAATTCCTCCTGCTGGCATTGGCAGACAGGCGGCAGCTGCAGCTCCTGCACTTCTGCCTCTTCCTGGGCGTCTCCCTGGCTGCCCTCCTGGGCAATGGCCTCATCATCAGCCCCACAGCCTGCAGACACCACCTGCACAGCCCCATGTTCTTCTTCCTGCTCAACCCAGCCCTCAGTGACCTGGGCTCCATCTGCACCACTGTCCCCAAAGCCATGCTCAATTCTGTAGCCCTGGTTCATGCCTGTGATGTTTGGGTTTCTCTGAAACTCTTTCCCAGAGACTTTTCTGTCAATGAGAGACACGTTTTCCTAACTGTAACCTATGTTTACATTCCTTTCCCTAGGAGGGACTTCTTCTTGATGTCCCTCTGAGTTGACCAATGTAATTGAAGAAGTTTGTCTTTCTTCCACCCACTGGATTGTTCTTTGTAAAATAGCATAAAAGGGGAAGAAATTCCCAGAAATAAATGGAGTCATTGTCAGCCTTCTGAGTTGGAGTCCGTGTCGTTGTAATCTTGAACAGTGTCACAATTCTCTCTGGGACACCAGGCACATCTCCTACACAGGGTGTGCTGCTCAAGTATTTTTGTTGTTTTCTGCGCTACAACAGAGTTTTATCTCCTGACCATCATGTGCTACGACCGCTACGTGTCCATCTACAAACCCCTGCACTACGGGACCCTCCTGGGCAGCAGAGCTTGTGCCCACATGGCTGCAGCTGCCTGGGCCAGTGCCTTTCTCAATGCTGTCATGCACACGGCCAATACATTTTCCCTGCCCCTGTGCCAGGCCAATGCCCTGGGCCAGTTCTTCTGTGAAATCCCACACATCCTCAAGCTCTCCTGCTCCAACTCCTATCTCAGGGAACTTGGGCTCATTGCTGTTGTTACCTGTTTGGTATTTGGTTGGTTTGTGTTCATCGTGTTCTCCTATGTGCAGATCTGCAGGGCTGTGCTGAGGATCCCCTCTGAGCAGGGACAGCACAAAGCCTTTTCCACCTCACTCCCTCACCTGGCTGTGGTCTCCCTGTTCCTCAGCACTGTCATGTTTGCTCACCTGAAGCTCCCCTCCATCCCCTCCCCATCCCTGGATCTGGCCCTGCCAGTTCTGTACTCAGTGCTGTCTCCAGCCCTGAACCCCCTCATCTGCAGCCTGAGGAACCAGGAGCTCAAAAAAGCTCTCAGGGCACTGATGTCTGGATGCTTTTCAGCTCCCACACACTGCCTGCTTCCTTCTGTCATTGGCTCCTGGTGTACAGCATGGCAGGCCAACACTCTCCTTATTTATATTTCTTCCACTTCTGATGCTGTTGTCCTCAAAGCAATGATGGTATTCGTTCCCTCCAATTTATTAATATTCCCTTGTTTTGTGACCCAGAATCTGTAGTTGTCAAGACGGACACGACACACCGTGCAACATATCAAAAGTGTTCCATTGATTTGTTGTGTGTTCCCTTTTTATACATTTCTAAACAAAGTATGTACAGAACATGTTTCTAAACAAAGCGTGTACTTAAAATATGGGTTAATACAAACAGCTCATCGTGTTCATTGGCACAAAGAAATTAACAGCATTCATAAAAAAATCTAAAGGCATGTTTTCCTTTCGGCAAAACTAAAAACCTGCAAATATGCTTTTAAATGTCTCTGTTTTATCGGTTCCCATGCCAACAACCTTGTCTTTTTCCTTTCACAGGTCTAACAACAAATCTCTTTGTCTGCTAACTCAGTCATTTGGCTCACGGACCCGCTGTCAGCCTCCACAAGAAGAAACTTCATCTAAATGAGGAGACTCACATTGTATTTAAGCAAAATAAATGAAGTTGCAAAAAACATTTTTGTTATTGTTTAACTCTCCCCATCAGAGTAGGAATGAACAGAGATGGGCACAGCTTTCTGTCTGCCCCAGCTTTGGGATGGGCCCTGGGCCTGGAGCAGGAGCAGCTCCTGAGGGCCCCAAGGCCGGGGCTGTTGTGCTGGCCTGGGCAGATGGGATGGCAGCAGGGGCTGCAGGGCTCTCAGGAGCTCAGGGAGAGGGGAGCAGGGCACCCAGGGAGCCTGGTTTTCCCTTGTGCCAGTACCTTGCCCATGGCTGGGGCTGAGCCCTCTGGGAGCTGCAGCTGCTGCTGTGCCCTGCAGAGGGGCTGAGGCCGTGGGGCCCTTGCCCAGAGCAGCCTGGCCTGAGCAGAGCTGTGGGGCCAGAGCTGGCTGGGCTGTGCTGGGGAGAGGCCCTTGGTGCTGCAGAGAGCTCCGGGCAGCTGGCAGAGCTTGGAGGGAGCTGGGCTGGGCTCAGAGAGCCTGGCAGAGACACCATCAGTGTCCATCTCAGCCTGTGTGAGCGTGCAGGGTCAGGACTCAGCCCAGGACTTGTGGGGCAGGGCCAGCGTGTCGCTGTGGGACACGAAATGAGGACACGGACTCTGGTTTTCAGAAAGCTGTGTGAGACTCGAAGTCTGGTTTTTATTTTTCAAACCTGCTTTATATGTTTTTTTACAATGAACCCACCTAAGAGGTGGGATCCTTTGACCCATTGGTCACCCCAAAGGGCCATCAAACGAAGTTCCCTCCTTTGGGAAAGAATGCAGAAAAACAAGATGGTTTATAATAACATGCTCTTGTTTACAACAGGTGTCTCTGGGAAAAGAATTTCCCGAGACCAAAACATGGCAGGCACAAACTGTGGCTACACCAGCGCCTGTGGAAGGCATTGAAAACAGGCAAGTGGCCGAGAGAGGAGGCTGCTGTGTGCCCTTGGTGGCATGGACAGAGCAGGGAAGGGGCCCAGGACATTTGTCAGCCCTGCCAGCCTCTGTCCCCAGCCGTTGGCAGCCCTGGCTGCTCAGCCCAGGTTTGTGGGAGAGTTTGGCTGTGGCCGAGCTCCATCTTCCTGCGGGGCTCAGGGCCTGTTCCTGGCCATGGCCAGTGTCGCGAATGAGGCCAGGAAACTCTGATGTTATGGGAAATTGGCCAATCATTTTACTGAAAAAAAAAAGTATGACTACCAGGAACGAAGGGTTTGCACTAATCTTGCACCCTTTTTGACAAGCCAGACATAAACTGAACATACAATACTGTATGGGACACTTCCTTGGGACACAACATCCGCCAGGAAAGTGACCCCTCTGAAGGCTATCAGTCCCTCTTTATAGTCTCTGTCCCCTCACGGATTGGTGAGTTTTGGATCCTCGATGTCATTGGTCCATTTACCAGGTTTTCATTGGCTGTTAGCAAGGTTCACTCTCAACCAATCATTTGTTCCCGCCATAAGATGATTGGTTGGCTCTGTCCACCAATGGAGGTTCAGGGTTGTGGTCCCGGTGTTATCAGCGAGGGGGGAGCAAAAGATTTCCCCTCCTGCTCCCCTCCTGATACCTTCTCTAGGCAGCTTTTTCATTCTTTCAGCGATATTACAATTGTAACTGCTCCAAGTTTCAATAGTCACTTAAAACCGTACAAAGTTGCAATCACAAACCAACACTTTAACAACATTATCACAGTAACTACTTACACCTGTACAAAACAATGGGAACCACTTGAAACCATACACAGTTATAGATTGAAATGAAACTTACAGGGCACATACTTATACACACATATTATTTAACAAAAGTTCAACTTCTCGTGTCTATAACAACCCTCACCCCACTGAGCCTCACCGGCCCTGCAGCCTCACCCGGGCTCTGGGCTGGCAGCAGCAGCAGCTCCTGTTCACTGCTGGAGCTGGTGGCCTTCAACTTCTCCCTGCTGCCTCCTGTCAGTCTCTGGCTGTCCCAAAGGTCTGCAGGGTAGCTGTGGCAAAAGTGGAGGCTCTGGAATTGCTTCCAAGGTCTGGCAGAGCTGCAGTCCTGGAGCCCTCCATCCCCTCAGCCCCACCATCC
The DNA here is from genome assembly GCA_017589585.1 of Phylloscopus whistleri. NCBI lineage: Eukaryota > Metazoa > Chordata > Aves > Passeriformes > Phylloscopidae > Phylloscopus > Phylloscopus whistleri. The sequence goes on along the minus strand of JADMLD010001601.1, from coordinate 109,747 downwards.
CCTCGGCAAAGCCCCAGCCCCCTTCAGTTTCTTCAGCCCCTCACAGTCCTCTTACCCCACTCAATCCCTTCTGACCCATCCCGTCCCTTTAGACCCACCACCCCCCTCAGCCTGTGCCACTGCCCTGTCACCTCAGTGCCACCCTCGCCCTCTGCTCCCCCACAGCCCTCAGTGCCCCCAGCACCTCAAGGTCACTGTCCCTGCAGTGTCAGCACCTCCTCAACCCCCTCAGCCCCCTCTGTCCCACCGTCCTTCAGCAGCTCCTCAGGGGACAGGGTCTGGGCCACCGGCAGCTCCCAGTGCTCCAGGGTCACCCGGGGCTGGAACTGCTGCTCCGCCCGGCCCGGCTGCCAGCTCGGACCCAGCACAGGGACAGGGACAGAGGGGCACAGGGGGAAAAACAAGAGGTGAAAAAGGCAGCCGAGGGGGGGAAAGATCTAAAAATGCAGTCTAGACCTACACAAACATCAGTCTATCCATCTGCATAAATTCACAGAGCAGGGCAGAACGTTTCCTTTGTGATGTCAGGGCACGGTTGCCACGTCCTCGTGCTGACATCACAAGGTTGCCTTGGTGCATGCCCGGCCTCAGTGGTGGCAGAGCAGCTCTTGGGCTTGCTCAGTGCAGGAGCACTCTCCTGGTTAAGGCTTTTGTCAGTGCGCAGCTGCCTTCAATCCAGCTTCTATCCAACTGACAGGAGCCTTGTTTGGTCTTGTGTTGGAGCACAGCCTGCAAACTTGCACAGCAGTGCCACAATGATTGGGCCACTCGCTGCTGCAGTTTGCACTGTTTATGGTGTTGCCTACTCCGGCTATTTCCTGACACACCTGGCACGTAAGTAGAGCTTTTCCCTGGGTGGAACCAAAACTGGCTTTTGTATGTCTTCCTGCCCTTTCTTAGTGACTGAGTTGCTTTAGAAACAGGAAGACCATTTGGATGCCACTTGGGTAAAGCTCCTGTCAACAGGTTCAGCTAAAAAGGGGGTGTCTGTAGCCAGGGCTCTGTGGGCAGCATTTGCAAGGGAACCTGCAGGGGTTGTGTTCCCTCCATGGGAGAGTCTGTGGCAGCAGAGTCTGTCATTTCCTCCCTTTGCTGGGGCAAGCAGGACCTGGAAAATGTAGACTGGGAGACCTTCTTGGAAGACCTTCTAAAAATGCTGTGGTTGTCTCCAGTTTTCTCCAAGAATCTGGTTCATTTTCCCTTGCCCACTGCAGGTCACCTGAGCCGTGTGTTCAGAGGTGCCGATCCTGAGGTGAGTGAGAAAGGAACATTTGATGTTCCTGCTGTTTAAGAATTGTGGGGCAAGCTGTGAGCTTGGCCTGTGGCAGTAGAGTGTCGAGGGCCAGCTGAGTAGGCTGAAAGAAAATCCATTTCCATGTCTGCAGCAGCAAGAGCAAAGGCATCACTGGCTATTTCCTAATTTTCCATTTCAGAGCTTGAAAAGAAGCTAAAAGCCCAGTTTTGCCAAGAGAACATTGTTTCCTGATAGTGGCCAGGGGGGAATATCTACTTCAGAGCAATTTGCAGTACACTTGAATCAGCCCATTTGAATTTAGTCTGAGTGCCTTAGAATCCCATTGCTGTCAAAGCTGATGATTTGTGCTCAGTAGAGCTGGTTCTAGAGCTGCACAGAAATAAGGTTATAAATTATAGGTCCTGGCCTGTGTCTCATGCTCCTGTCTGTCCACAGAGCACAGAACCAAGAGCAGACTCTCCTCTGGCTCCCTCTGCTCCTGCAGAAGAGGCCCAAGAGGAGCCAAATGACCCCAATCCTCCAGCTGTGGTCACACCACAGCCAGAACTTTCCAGGACAGTAAGAGCCACTTCTGGAGGGTGCCGTCTTTAGGGCAAGGCAGAGCTGCAAGTTTCTGAGCAGCCAGCACTTGCTGTTGGTGGCTGAGGATGCTGAGTGCTGCAGTCCTGCCAGGACCCAGCCATTCCCCTCAGCCAGTGACAGCTGGACAATGGGCTTTGACCTGTCATGTTCAGGCCCCAGCTGGCTGGGATTCTGAGAGGGGCCAGCCTGAAGCAGGAAGGCTCCCTGTCTGCAGAGGAGGGAGCATGTCACAGACCCTGCACTCAGCCTGGTGGGACACGGAGGGGACATTGTGGGCTGGAGACACCTGAGCCCCTGCACAGACTTGCCAAGTAGCTCCAGGCACAAAAAGTATTGATCTGACAGCAGCAGCTCTTTGGGGTGGTTTGTCCCCCTGAGCTCCTTGGCTGTGCTCACCTGGGAGCATTTCAGAGACACCCTGGGGACGTGGAGTTGCTGTTGAAGTCAGGGATTTTGGTGTCTTTGTTGCCAGGTTGTTGTTTTGCCTCTTCAGGCAGAGCAGTCAGTAGCAGAGCTGACAGGCGCTCGGAGTCCACCTGTCTTTTGGCTTTTAATCAGCTGCTAAGAGATGATTGTGTTGTCCATGAATGCGTGGGGGGCCACTCTTCTCTTGTGTGGCAAAAGACATGTTCCCTTGTCAGCTTCCTAAGAGGCTGCTGGAGCTTCAGCCCCAGATGGAGCCTGATTGTACTGCCAGTGTCACTTTGGAATCTGTGCCTCCCCACGGGCAGAGAATGACCCAGGAGAGCAGCAGCACAGGGCTTTGGGGACCTTGTGTGAGCCCAGCAGTCTTTGAATCTTGGCCCACCAATGTTGTAGGGGAAGCTGAAACCCATCTTCTCTTGCTTCCTGTGCAGGTCCCTGCAGAGAAAGAGCATGAGCAGCTTGCTTTCTCAGAGATGACATGCCAGCCACGCCAGACTCAGGGAGAGCTGTTTCCAGCTGAAGAATGGCAGCAGCAGCTCAGGCAAAACCAGGTGAGTGGAGGAGTGGCAGCCACTCCACTCATGCAAGTTTCTCCCTCTTCTTCTTTACAGAGCCCTGGTGAGAAGCTGCAGGCAGAACTGCAGGAAACTCGGGCTCGGATCAAGGCAATAGGCAAGAGACTGGAGGAAGAAATGAAAATCCTAAGACAAAGACAACTGACAATTCATCTCCTCCTTGAGGAGGGAGAGACTCTAAAAAAGCAAGTGAGTGAAAGAACCATAGCCACTGCAGTCACCGAACTGGTGCTTTCTGCCCTTCTTGCCTTTCCCCTGCAGAGCAGCAGGGGCTGGGATGATGCCTCTGAGTGCCATCCTGCTCCAGTGTCCATCCCAGCCACTCCCAAGGACACTTCCAGCTCAGCTGAATCTCACCTGCTGCCCTGGACAGTGGGACTGGTGCCTTTGCCTTTTGGCCAGCAGTCATCTGAATGCATTCCTGCTGGCCTGTTCCCTCTCTCCTTGTTTCTGGAGGTGTTCCTGCAGGTGAACTCGGTGACCCAGAGGGATCTTGAAACAAGCTGTCTGCATCCATTGTGAATCTGGTCCTCTCCCTTTCCTCACAGTCCCTGACTCTGGGCTGACAGGGACAAGCTGTACTCTCTGACTGCTTTGTTCTCTTTGACTTGAGGTGGAAGTGTTGACATCTTACCTGGCAGCCTGCAAAGATTTCCAGCAAGGGACTGTCAACGAGGAGCCCCGAGATTCCTGTGAGGCACAGGAGCTGTCCCAAGCAGAAGTGCTGCCAGTTGAGCCTGTTCTGAAGATGGTGGAGGAAAAGAGGAGTCCATGGGAGGAGGTAGAACATTTGAACAAGGAGCTGCAAGTGTGTCTGCAGCCCTGGGAGGGGGAAAAGAGTCCTTGGGAGAAAGTGGTATGCTCATTTTGGCAGTCATCCTTCAGAAAATCCATGACAATGGAGTTTGGAGAAAATGGAAAATGAATCTGGCCATGAGCTCAAGTAAAACCAGCCTTTGGGTTTGACCCATCCAGTTTGGGAAGTGGACATCAGAAAAAACCCCTGGCAGAGCCCTGCATGTGGCTGACAGCATCTTCCTAAGGGCTTGCATTTGCAATGGGATCTGGGGCTCATCTCTGCCAGCCACTTTTCTGACACAAACTCCTTTCTTGTCTCAGCTCTACACAGGCTCTTCTGTTGAACCTGCAGCAGCAGCAGCAGCAGCAGTGTCACCTAAAGGAGCCTTTGCTGCCCAAGCTAAGAAGTGGAGCCCAGGCAGTTTGTTCATCTCCAGCCCTGACAGAGCTGCTGCTCAGCAACAGCAGATGGAGGATAAGTGCCTGGAGCTCCTGAGTACGTCTGGTGTCTTTCTTCTCTGAGGGACAGTGCATTGTGTGCACGTGTCAGCAGAGCTGTACCAAACAATCCTCAGTTTGGTGTCACAGGGACATTGAAAAGTCCCCACAGGAAATGCTGTGCTCCAAGGCAGCAAGAGAGTGCTCTGGCTGTTCCTGCTGCCTCTGAGGGCAGCTTGGACGTGCTTGGGTTTGCCTGAGCTTCCCCATCTGCTACAGGCAGAAGCCGGGATTGTTCTTGCATCAGCACAAGGCTGTGACCTAGCAAATGATGCAGGTAAGTCCTGTGTGCTAGTGGCCAAACTGGATAGAATGGTTAGCTTCCTAAATTCTCCTCGGCCTCCTGACTTCTCACCAGTCATCAGAGCAAAAAACCTTCACAGAAATTGATTGGTTTTGCCATTTTGTCTTTTGGTTGTGGTTGTGGTTTTAATTTGGGTATTTTTCTCTATTTTTTTTTTGGTAGAGATTTTTCCTCCATCCTGAAGGAGCTCTTCTGCCCTATGTGTCTTACTGGTGTCATTTCTGTGACTGTTCTTATTACCACTACCAAATCCACAGGGTTTTTTATGAGAATATTATATTTTTGCCAGTGAGAACTCCTTTGAAAGAACATCAGGTGACAGCAGGAACAGAGACCAAGAGGTGTTTTCATTGTGCCCCCAATGAAAAAACAGATACTTTTATAACAATTTGTATTTAATATCCTAGTTTTGTTCTTATGAAGATGTGTCCAAGAGACACGTCAGTGTGGTGTGATCAGATAAAACTGCACTGTAGGCATTTCTCAGGAGCCAGCCTCCAGCCCCTCTGCTGTATATTCCTCAGATCCATGGCACTTTTTCATCCCTGATTCCCACTCATTCCCATGACTGTTACAATCCTACCCATTGGCCCAAGCCCTGCTCAGATCAGTCTCCAGGAACACACATCAAGCCCTTGGTGATTCTGCAGCACAAGTCATTGAATCTGCTCCTTGCCCACAACAGCTGCCAGTCCTGTGCTCTCAGACAAGACCTGGTGGGGCTGAGAACAGAGCCCAGCTGACTCTCTGTCTGCCATCCCCTGTTGGCACAAAAAGGGCATTGATCTGCACCTGGGTGTGTCTGGTCTCAAAGCCAATCCTGTTGTGTCCTGAATGGGGGAACCAGCTTGGAAGGGGCTCGGTCTGGCTGTGCCTTCTTCCCATTGCTTGTCAGTGCTCGTGCTTGGGCTTTGCCAGCTTTGTTGTGGGAGCTGCCCTGCCCCTGAGGGCTGGTGTGACTGCAGAGGCTGGAGCCTTCCTTAGCTGGGAGAGTCCTGCTGTCACCCAGCCGCTGCAGCACGGAGCTGCCCTGAGGCAGCAGCCCCTCTGTGGGAAATACTGAAGGTAAGAAGGCTTTCAGAAAGCTGTGAAAGCAGGCCCCAGAAAGAGAAAGAGCAGAAGAACTTGGAATTAGCTGCAACTGCAAAGCTTGAAAGTAGGAAAAGTTACAAGAGCACAGCAAGCAAGGACATGAAACAATGGTTTGAGTTTTTAGGTTTGGCTAGGATAGACGTTAAGACTGCAGAAAAATATGTTTAGCAAGATAGTAGAAGGTTTTAAGCTTAATAATGGAATATTGTGTCTTATTAATAGAAAGCATACAAGCAAGCATTGTTTGAAGCAGGTGTACATGTGCTATTAGTGATTGGCTAGAACAATTGTCTGTGAGCTGTAGCAATATGCTATTGGCTAGAAAGCTTTTTAAATGCCCTGTAGCAAAGAAATCTTTGGCTAGTGCTGGCAGATGTGAGCTGTTGCCATCTTTCAATTGTCTCAACCTGTTCTGAGGCTGATGTGGCAATAAAGGCTCGACGAATATCTCACAGTGGTCCTGTCCCATTCATGCACAAGCCTCCAACACAGCCCTGGTCTGGGCCAGCTTCTGCTTGGCATGGGCTGGGATCACGAGAGGCTCAGCATCTCCTCAGGGCAGCTGTCTGTGTCACACCTGAGCAGCACTGCTGTCCTTGCTGCCCTTGCCCACTGTGCCCAGCTGGGAAGATGGGCATGTGTGCGGTGCTGAGAGGGCGAGTGCAATGGCAGGGACTGATCCCTGCTGTCAGGGGGCAGAGAAGCAGTGTGGTTCTTCACACGGGCCATGGGCAAGGGCGTCTTTGAGCTCAGCCTGCTCATCAAGGGTGAGGGTCCTTATGCTGAAGGCCCCCTGGGGATTGGTTCTAGCATGAGCTGCTTTGGTTTACAAATGGAAAGGCATTCTTTCGGCAAAGTGCTGCAAGGTGGAGAAGATGCCCTCCTCTCCTGGGAATGCATCTCCCTGTGCTTTGTCTTCTGTCAAGAGATCTCTCCAAAGGACTGTAGAAAATCAGTCTCTGTGCTGGCCATTTGTACTGCAGAGCTGCCTGTCTTGGTGTGGTTACCCAGCTGACCACAATGGACTCAGAGCCCCAGACAGTGGGGCTGCCTTTTGTATCTCTTGCATGGTGGGATCTCTGCTTTCAAGTGAGCATCTTGCATTTTGTTTCCCTCAGGGCAAATGGCAAGCATGGAAAATCCCCGAATGAAATACATTGAACTGGAAAATCTTGGCAGTGGGTGAGTCCAACCACAGTTACTCCTACACAATCATGGGGCAGGTGATTTGCTGCTGGAATATCTATGGAGTGTGAAGTCAGGCAAGCTGCAAACATATTCAGGCCCTGGGGTTAGTCTGCCCCATCTCTCAGTACCGGCCAGAATTTGTTTGGTTAGAAGGCATTGTCCAAGACACTTCTATTTCATTGCCAGAAACAGCAACTTACCCCCTATCATAGCAGTGAGATAACAGTTCTCAGGAACATTTCTTCCCAATAGTTTGCTGGAGGAAATAGTCTGTAATCAGGATAAAAACTGCCCAGTTTAGAAACTGAAATCCAAGATGAAAGAATAAATTGGCCTTTTGAGCTGAGGCAGTAAAGCCCAGTGCTTCAGGAGCAGGCCCATTGCCCATGCACTTGAGAGGAAAACGCATCATCTGGCTTCAGGCAGACCCCTCCTGCATCCTGCAGCTTTGAGGCATTTCCAGCAGACATCTGCTGTCTGGGATGCCTTTCCCTCCAAGATCTAAATGGCTTCTCCTTTCTTTGCTGCTCTTTTGTTTCTAGGACTTTTGGAGATGTTTGCAGAGCCATCGACACTGCCACAGGAGCAGAGGTAAATGTCAACAGCCCCTGCAGATTCTGCTGCTCTCCAGGGCTTTCCTCTCTTGTGTCAGCTCTGGCTGGAGCTTTGGCTAGAGCTGTGCTGCCAAGGCACAAGGAGCACAGACTGCTGCCAGCCTGCCAAGTGCATTTGGGACAGTCTTTGTCCTTCTCAGCTGCCAGAAGGAAGACAAGGAGGGCAGCGGTTCCTTGCAGAGAAGGATGCTCTCCCTGGCTCTCAATTGCTCCAACAAATGCGGTGCCTTAGAGCATCTCACTGCTCTCTGGGGCTATTCTCCGGAACGAGTCCTGAATTCTCATTTCTGGCTGCCAGCAAACACATCTGAATGTTCCTGGGAGTTCCTTAGCCACCTGCAGTGCTGCACTTGGGAACTGCACATAGGGAGAGGTTTGCAAGGCGTCCCTGAAAGCCCTAAGCCCTGCTTAGAGCCCAAGATGTATCCACAGAGAACCAAGGCACGGATTACTTCTTCTGAAGTACAGACAGAGCTACAGAGAGTGTGCTCCGAGCTTTGTGGGTGATAGTTGAGACACCATTGTTAACAAGTGGACAAGGCAAAATGTCAGTGGCCACATGTCCTGTAACTGGCCCCCAAAGGAGCAGAGAAATGGGCTGTTGGGATGTCAGTTCCTAATTACTCCTTTGCCTAATCACAAGGCACTTTGTCACGGCTCGCCTGTGTCATTGCAAAATCACTTGCTCCATGTGTGTTGTGGTCTCGTGCCACCAACTTCTCAAGTGACTGATTTTCTCTGTCATTCTAGGTGGCGATCAAGAAAATAAAGCTTCAAGGACTGATTAGGAAGCAAGTAACAATTAATGAAATCATAGTTATGGAGAGGAGTAGGAGTCCCTGTGTTGTGAATTATTTAGACAGGTGAGTGGTCATGGGCTTATCCCATGAATGGTTGCTGACTTACTAAAAACATGTGAGGTTAAAAAGCCACTTTGGACACTGGCAGAAAATAGTGTTGTTCATTATTGGTTATCTTATTTCTCTACTCATCTCCAATGGATGGGAAGAGAGTGCATTTTGTCTGCATGAGTCTTGCCTGGCTTTCAAACACATACTTTGAAAATTGTTCAAAAGCTTGGATCAAACCTGCCATACTAAGTCAATACCCTGTAAGTTCACTGCCTCCATGTTGTTTCAGGATTGATTTTTTGAAGTTACTTCAATGCTGATGAACCATCCTAGATAGGATTTCCCTTGGATTGTTGCCCCTCTTTTCCATGGCTGTCCATGCCAGGAACACTAGGTGCTTATTTCCAGACCTACCATGCCTGACAGGCTTTTCATCTTGGCTGTTACTAAACTGCACTTCTTGCTTGCTGGCCATCTAAGACATCTCCTTTTTCACAGATGTGCCCTTCTCCTTGAGACTGCTCAGACTGCAAACAATGCACAGCCTAGAGGGAATGTCTATTCCTTTAATTCTGTCCTTGTCACAAAGGGACCCAGAAACAAGAATCAAGCACAAAACCAGCGTAGCCATGCCTGTTCATCTGCACGGCCTTGTTTCCTTCTTTCAGCTACCTTGTGCATGAGGAACTCTGGCTGGTGATGGAGTACATGGATGGAGGCACTCTGAGCAATGTCATCAGAGAGACCGACATGTTGGAACAGGAGATTACGGTTGTCAGTCGGGAGGTGAGGGATCCCACCTGTGCTTCCCAGGGCTTGGGCAGGACTGTCTGGGAAACGGGCTCAGAACAGGAGCAATTCCATGTGCCAGGCTTTGTTTCTGTGTCGCTGCTATGCTCTGGGCAAGAAGGAGCATCTCAAGTGAACTGCCTGCCAGTGTCCCTGCACTCACTGCACTCTGTTCTTGTGCTCTTATCTCCTGCTGTTGCATTGTCACTCTATGTCTTGGATTTGCTGTTCTCCATCTTGCCTCTCTAAACTTTTGCCTGTCTGCACTGCATTCCTTGCCTGTAAAAGCAGAGGTGGTGGTGGCAGGATTGGAAATGAACAGCAAAGGAAAAAGAAACTCATTTCTCTCAGTCCTCAGCTGGAAAGGTCAGCAGGGCAGCCAAAATGCTCTTTACTTCTGAGCACATCCACTGCAGCAGCAGTCATTGTGGCTGGTTTGCAGGGGAGAGTCTACAAGAGCAGTTGCTGTTGCTCTTTGCAAAGCTGACATGCCTTTCTTTAGGAAGGTGCTGCTCTGCCAGTGTAGGAGCAGCAAGCTCTTGCTCTCCATGGCACTGTGTTCTGCCAATACTCCCCATTCCCCTTTTTCACAGGGGAGAGACCACTTTGAGAGCTGTTTTCTTTCTTGTGTGATGAAATCACATCAGTGATTTTTGCCATCCTCTTTCTGTTATCACTCTCAGTGCCTGCAAGGACTGAATTTTCTTCACTCGAACCATGTGATGCACCGAGATGTGAAGAGCCTCAACATCCTCCTCAGAACTGATGGCTCTGTCAAGCTGGGTCAGTAGATTCTTGGTCAGGTGCAGCATTCCAGGGACATGTGGGGTGTGGGGCTGCTTTGGAGTGACTGCCAGCCCCCCAAAAATGGTGCTGGTGGCAGTGCAGGGACCCCTGCTGTGAGCTGACCACACAGTTGCAGCGTGCACAGAGCTAGCACAAGGAACAAGCAGTCCAGAGTGGCTGTGCTCTGTGTGTGTCCCTTCCCAAGGGAGGGAGCTACAAGTGCAAAGCTTCAGGGGAACAAAAGCCACTGCTGGAGGCAGTGTCAAAAATGTGGGGATTTTTTCAGTAGCCAATGCCATATTGCCTTGGCTGAAGTCCTGAGGAAAGAGAGCAGGGACAGTTGTCCAGGAGATTCAAGAGCACATTCTCCAACTTCTCCTGGGCAATTCTTTTGCTTGCTTTCCTACTTGCACAGTATTCAACTCAAAACAGTTTTTTGCTTTCTCCCCAGCTGATTTTGGCCTCTCTGCTCAACTCACCCAGGAGCAGAGTAGACGCAGCTCAGTGATCGGGACTTCTCGGTGGATGGCGCCTGAAGTGGCGAAAGGTCAACCCTATGGCCCCAAAGTGGACATCTGGTCCTTTGGAGTTGTGGGCATTGAAATGGTGGAAGGAGAAGTTCCTTACGGGAATGAAAGTTCTCTCTCGGTAAGGTGTCAATACTCTCTGATCCCGCTGTCTTTCTCACTTTCTGTGTTCTTTCTGTCTGCCCTTGGACAAAATCCCATTGCCATCTGCTGGAACTACTTCCACCACGGTCCCTTTCTAAAAATGTCCCTGCAGCACATCAGCATCTGCTGTAGTTTTGGGTTGCATCAGTGGGGGAGCTCAAGCTTTACCCCACACAAACAATCTCCATTCTCAGGCAACATTTTGCTTTGGCTTAGAAGTCGTTCCAGCTCTTTTGGCTGTGTGGATGGCCCTAAGAACAGGAAACAAACATCTGAGAACTGGTGTGATCTTTCCTGAAATGAAGGAAAGAGACCCAAACCCAACAGAGTTTCTAAAACAGTGGTTTGGAGAGAAGAAGTGCACCCCCATTCTTCTCACAGGGAAACTTGTCTGAAACCTGGAGGTGTGAAGGCCACAGAGTCCTCCTGTGCTTCTTGTGTAGTGCTGCTGAAACACTCAGTGACCACATTTCCTTCCTAAGCCAAGCCACTTTGTCCATGTCACCAAGCTGAAGCCTGGCAATGTGGAGAACCTGCCAAAACCACCCCTTTGTCTCCTGGCACTTTCTAGCATGGGCACACCATGAATGCATTGGAGTTTGGGTTTTTTGTTGGTACTGGAAAATGATCTCTGCCTCTGTGCCATGGCAGAAACTGCCCCTGCAGAGTGCAGCTTAAACAATGAGATCTGGGAGAGCAGTTACAGATGTGAAAGAAGCAGGGGAGAGACTCGTACTTCCTTTTTCTCCAGGCCCAACTCCTGATAGCCACAGAAGGCATCCCAGAGCTGCGGCAGCCCAGGCTCCTCTCGCCTTTGCTGCGTGACTTCCTGAGCTGCTGCCTGCAGAGAGACGAGGCGCAGCGCTGGTCTGCCCAGGAGCTCCTGCAGGTAAAATGCCCAGGGGCTGCAGGTGGAACAGTGTCCCAGGGATGAGCTCCTCCTCCAATGAAATGCAAGGCATCAGATGAGCCCCCCTCCTCCTCACCTTCACTCCTGGTGCTGTTCGCATGGAAACAGTCAGGAATCCTGGCCTGGGCTGGGCTGGCAGGGACCTGTAAAGCTCATCTGGTCCAAGTGCCCTGCAGTGAGCAGGGAAATCTTGAAAGAGATCAGGATGCTCAGGCCTGAAATGTTTCCAGAGCTGGGGCTCTTGCAGCAAACTGTGCCATTGTTGTCCCATGCTCCTTAGACCTACTCTGACTCAATCCCCTTTTCTTTTCAAAAATATTACCCTGGCTTTGAGGCTTTTAGCTTGGAAAGTAATGGTTCATTGTTGTTTTATTTTCCTTTGTGCAGCATCCATTTTTGACATCAGCCAAGCCTGTATCCAGCCTGGTGCCACTTATCACATCTGTGAATAAGGGGAAGGAGCAGAGAAGAATTTGAAAATCACTTTTGAACTGCTCACTCCATGACCAGCTCAGAGGAATATTTTAGAGTAGGATTTTAGCTAGGATTAGAGTAAGATTGTAGCATAGGACTGTAACATAGGATTGTAAATAAAGTTTTTGAAACCTCAACTCATTTTGAAGATTCCTCTCCTTCTGAACCTGTTAGAAAGCTTAGAATTTCCTTCTGAATTGTCTATTTTTTTCCTTAGAGGTAGAAAGTGACATTGATGACTTCTTTGGTACGGTTAGAAAGGGGGGGAAGGCTCTTCTTCATCCATCCTCTCCAGACCACAGTATTTTTGGAATACGGCCCACTGGCTGGGTTTTCCCCAGCTGTGGCACTTGTGTTTGAGGCAGAAAGGGCAGTGGCATTTCCAGGCAGAACCAAAGGAGGAGTGAGGGCAGCCCAAATATCCTGTGCAGATGCAGGCCTTGAGCTATGACTGCAGAGCATTTGGCTTCATGCCACTTGGATTTGTATCCCTAAGTACAATCTCTTTGGCTGGAGGAGAGTTTTGCTCAAGTGAGGAAGCAGAGAGATCAGGGAGGCTGCTGGGAAAGGTGCAGAGCTGGTGCAGAGCTGTCAGCGACTGCCAGGTGAGACTGGGCCCTGTCTTGCCCAGGCTGGAGCCCCAGCAGAGCCCTGGCAGAGCCGGGAGCAGCCTGAGCCTGGGCAGAGGAGGCTGCCATGAGGCCCTTGGAGCTGCAAGAGGCAGCAGCCCGGCCCTGGGTGCCTCTTGGTGGCCCCGGGCGAATCCTCGGCTCTCAGAGCCCAGCTGGCAGCTGGCTGCTCCCGAGAGGAAGCGCAGCTGTGCTGGGCACAGCACAGCCTGGTGGCATTGGCCTGTGGAGTCTGCACAGCAGGAGAGAAAGGCAAAGGACAGCCGAGGGCTGGAGGCCTGGCTGAGCATTCCTGCTCTTGTGCCGCCTGCCCTGTAACTCCTGGCAAAGGTGAGCAGTGTGTGCAGCACTCCGGGCACAGCGGGAGGGAGCCGGGCTGCTCCGCAGGCTCCGGCACAGGGCAGCGTCCTTCAGGCACGGCGCTTCTGCCAGGGGAACCGAGGGCAGCGTCAGGCAGGGACAGCTTGTCAGGGCACATCTGCAGCAGCCAGGGCCTCACACAGCTCTGGGAGGAAGCACCTGCAGTCCTGGAGTTCTGCACTGAGCCAGAGCCCAGCTGTGAAATGCAGAGTGTTTTGCAGAAATATTCAGGGGCAGCAGGCCAGCCTGCTTTATGCTGTCTGGCACACAGCAAGCACTGTGCAATACAGCCCTGAGCTGCTGGGAGAGAGGTGTTAGAAAGGAGCCAACTCTTCGATGAAATGCAATGGGGACAAAGTCATCAAAGCAAAAAAGAACAGTTTCTTAGTAAGGATTCACCTGAGCTGGGTGTGTATCTCACTCTCCCGAGAGCCGAACACACACAAGCACTCCAGCAGAACGCTTCTTTATATTTCCTTTTCCAGCCCAGGGTGAACTGTGTCCCCTTTCCCTTTGGCTGGGTACTAGTGATACAACGTTGCAAAAATAATGATGAGGCTGTGAATCCAAAGATGTTAAAAAAGGAAAGGCCAACTGCTTATTGTTATAAAGTGGCTACAGGAACAAGGGGCTGAGCTAGTCCCAGCCCCTCACGGCAAGTCAGAGCAAACAAATACGTGCACACGGCCACCCTTCAGAACAGTCTGTTTGTGAGAGCGAAGCCCCCAGTGAGAGTGGTCAGTCCCCTTTATAGTCTCAGTCCCCTCAGGGATTGGTCCGTTTTGGATCCTTTACCTGATTGGTGCATTCTTCTGGCTCTCATTGGTTCTTAGCAGGGTGCTTCCTACACCAATCATTCTTTCCCGCTGTGTTTTGATTGGGTGGTCGTGTTCTCCAATGAAAGTGCTGGGAGTGGTTTCAGTCTCTGGGTTATCTGGGGAGAGTAGAAGATTCCCCCACCCCCCTTCCCTGGTATTATCCCTTTAACTGCATTCAGGGATGCAGGGCACAAAACTTCCACAAACATTCGGAGCTAAACACTGCAACACTATCTAACAACTACCCCAACAACACTGCAACAGTAAGTATTTGTAACAACTCACAACTAGTTGAAAACTAAACACCGTTGTGAACAGAAATCGAAACACACAGCCAGTATACAGATACAACTATTAAAAAGTTCCAAGTTTTTTTTGTTTGTTTGTTTGTTTGTTTGTTTGTTTTGTTTGTTTTTTTTAAATCTATAACACTAGGGAATTTATATTCTCTCCTCACAGTCTACTTGTCTGTCACTTCCACTCTTATCCTACTTCCCTTCTGGTCTGGTCTTCAATCTGGCCCCTCTCCCAGCTCACAGCAACACCCAACAAATTAACTAGAACAAATCCAATCCATAAATAACAACACCTGGAACCAACAACTTTCATTCTTTTTTATAATAATTTTTTGGCTGCAGCAAAATATTACCTCATATCTCACCAAGGGAATCGGGGATGAGCCTGTGGCTTGTGCTTGAGCACTGAACTGATTTGGAAGGGAGCAGAAGGGTATCAGGAGGCAATTTGTGTTTTCTTTCTTCATTGCTGAAGGAAAGACACAATGTGGCTTCAGCCAGCAAAAGCATTTTCAAGGTGCATTGAGGAAATGCTTGTGAGCAATTCCCAGAGAAGGAAGGTGTTGAGAAAATGTTAAACCGTAACAAATCATGAATTGCGTTAGCATTAACAGACAGTGTTGAGCCCTCTGTTCCCCCAGTGCAGTGATTGCTGTGTGCAAGTGGCTCCCTTAGCCTTGAAAATAGAATAAGTCCTCCTAAGAAGGTCGCTGGAATGCATTCAGGGGGAAGAGAGTGGTTGTAGGAGGCTCTTGAGCATCAGAGGAGAATTTGAGGAGTGGGATGTTCCCCAAAGGACCACCAGAGACCCTCAAGAGACCCCTAATCTGCTGTCAGTAACTTCTGAGAAGGGATTGAAATATGTCACATAATTTGAGGGAATGTTTTGCCTGTGAGTTTCAGCAAAGGAATGAGTAGGTCTTCTTTCCATGGTGACAAATTAGTAGGTGAGATTTCTGAGTGAGCATGTGTTAGAAATGTGATTGCCCACGCACTCAGCAGTGAAAGAAAGTCATGCCTCCTTTCTCACACTGAGCTGGCACGGGGGATCAGGCCCTGCTTGGTAACTTCCATTTTAGTCACTTCCAAGGAAAGGTGAAAAATGAAACCTTTTCCAGCTGTTTCCCTCGGGTTGACCTTTTTGGGGGCCAAAGCTCTGTGTTGCAGGTGGCCTGGGTGTTTGCAGAGCAATGCAGCCTCCACAAACCCCTTGGGTTTCCCCCAAGGTCATCATGATTTGTGCCAGGTGTGCCCAGCTGTGGCAGGACAAAGAGCCTGCAGTGCAGTGGGCGCTGTGCCCTGCCCAGCCAGGGCTCTCTGGCACAGAGCAGCAGCAGCACCAGCACCAGCACCTTTCAACCTGCTCCTGCCTTGCCTTCACCCGGGAGACAGAAGCCTCTGGAAATCAGCACCACCTGTCGCCTTCCCAGCTTGGAGCAGCTCCTGCTGCTGCTGGGCACATCCTGCCCCTTCTGCTGCTTCCAGACAGGGATCAGGGCAGAGGTGGAGACGGACATACAGAGGAGCCCTGGGCTTGTCCAGTAAATGGGCAAACATTGGGGGGAGTGTGTTAGGAATTATTTCAGCTGTTATGCCAATACTGCCTTCTCTCCTTTTCTCGCTTCACATTTCCTGCTCTTTTCCCTCTCACATTTCCACACCTTCCCCCCTCTCGAGTCTCACAGTTTTCCTCTCATGTTTCCCTCTCAAGTTTTACTCATTTCCCCCACCCTTTTCACTTCATTTTCCTCACACTTTACCTCTCACATTTCTCCACCTTCCCACTGTTTCCTGGTTTTTTCTTCCTTCATGTTTCTCACAATTTTTCCCTCACTTACCCTGCTCTTTTCTCCCCTCATGTTTCTCTCCTTTTCTCAGTCATTTTCCTCCAAGTTGTCTCCTCACGTTTTATCACTTTTGCCCTCAGTTTCTCACCCTTTCCCTCTCACATTTCTCACACTTTCCCCCTCACGTTTATCTTTCTTTCCCATTCATGTTCCTTACACTTTTCCTCCTCCATTGTGTGCCCTTTTTTTCATTCCTCTCCTCTGCCACTTTTCCCATCAAATTTCCCACACTTTTCCCCCTCATGTTTTCTGCCTTTTTCTGCCCTCTGGTTTCTCACTCTTTTCCCCTCAGGATTCTCACAATGTTCCCCTCACATTTGCTGCCTGTTTCTCTCTCTTTGCCAGCAGTTTCGCACTCTCTTCCCTTCACATTTCCCTCCCTTCCCCCCCCTCCATGTTTCTCAGCTTTTCCCATTCATGTTTCTTAGAATTTTCCCATTGTATTTCCTGCCTTTTCCTCCTCTCACCTTCCTCTCCTATTTTCACTCCCATTTTTCACCATTTCCCCCTCACTTTTCTCACCCTTTCCCGCACAGCTTTCCGACCCTTTTCTACCCTCGCACTTCTCTCCTTTTTTCACTCCCATTTCTCACACTTGTCACCTCATGGTTGCTGCCTTTTTCCCCCTCACATTTCTTAACCCACTGGTTCCTGTCAGTGACTGATCCTCTTCAATACTTGATGGGCTTCTCTTTCTTTTTTCCTGCAATCACCTGCTCCAAAGAATGAGTGGCAGAGCAGCGCTCCAAGAAGCCCCTGCCTGTGTGTCTGCTGAACACAATGTCTGTGCTCAGCTTGAAGAATCTCATGAACAACAACCTAAATTGCAATGGACTTCCTGCTGCAGTTATGGTTTGTATTTCAATTCTCTGTAGTCTTCCTAGTGTTCTAAAGAAATAGGTACCCCGAGGGATACAGATTACAGGTGAGCAGCCACTGCACCCTCTGCCTCAAGCAGATCCTGTTCTAGATACAAAAAGAAATTGAAACTTTTCAATAGTTATATCAGTATATTGGCTTTGTGTTTCAATTTCTGTTCACAGCTGTGTCTATTTTTCGAGTGGTTCTGGGTGGCTCTGTGTGGTTGCAAATACTTGCAGTTGTAACGTTGTTCAAATGATTGTTGGATGGTGTTGCAATGTATAGTTTGGAACATTTATAGAGATTTTGTAGGGTTGCATTCCCGATGTGGTCACTGTGGTGATGGGGTTGTTAAAGGGATAATACCGGGGCGGGGGGGGGCGGATCTTCTGCTCTGCTCCAGATCACCCAGAGCCCACAACCCAGAGCCTTGATTGGTGGATACAACCGACCAATCAAGTCATGGCGGGAAGGAATGATTGGTGTAGAAAGCACCCCGATAAAGACCAATGAGAGCTGAGAAAATGCACCAATCATACGGAGGATCCAAAATGAACCAATCACTGAAGGGACTGAAGCTATAAGAAGAGACTGACCACCCTCAGTGGGGGTTCGCTCTCATGAACAGACCATTCTGAGGGTGGCCCGTATATACGTACTTGATTGCTCTGGCTTGCCATGAGGGGCTGAGACTAACTTAGCCTCTTGTTCCAGTAGCAGTTTTGTATCATTAAATAATTGTGTTTTTTCCTTTTTACCATCTTTGGATTTACCGCCTTATTTTGCAACTTTGTAACAATCCCATCTCCATTTTCATCACCTCACAGTCACTATGACTCCTGCCTGGACGAAACCAGTTGGGATGCTTCTTGATGCTAAACAAAGTCCATCTGCGCAGGAAATGCTTTTGGCCCTCTTCTGGGAAAAAGAAAAAAAGTTTTTATTTTAAGACATTCAATCCCTGGAGTTTCTTCCTATTTTCACCAATTTGAATTGCCTTGACATCAAAATACCGCCAGCCAATGTTCCAAACTGGCTGGTCTATGTTTGAGTGCACAGAGCAAAGGTGACACTGTGTCAGTTTCCTGGGTGTCTGCAAAGTCCATTTCAACAGATGGCTGAAGAGGGAGGCTCTGCCTGCCCCGCGCTGCTCCAGGGCTGGGGCTGGGCTGGCAGGGGCTGCAGATGGCACTGGGAGGCACAGCCTGGGCCCTGGCCGCCATCTTGTGTGTGGCTGCCTCAGCCCCAGCCACCATCTTGTGTGTGGTTGCCTCAGGCCCAGCCACCATCTTGTGTGTGGCTTCCTCAGCCCTCTGGCTGCCATATTGTGCATTGACCTAGTCCAAGTCTGAACCCTTTTCATTTAAAAAATATTACTTCGCCTTTTGGCTTTTAATAAGCTGCTAAGAGATGAGTGTGTTGTCCATGAATCCATTGAGGGCCACTCTTCTCTTGTGTGGCAAATGACACGTAGTCAGATTGCTAAGTGGCTGTTGGAGCTTGAGCCCCCCAGATGGAGCCTGATTGTACTGCCAGGGTCACTTTGGAATCTGTGCCTCCCCACGGGCAGAGAATGACCCAGGAGAGCAGCAGCAGCGCAGTGCTTTGGGAATCTGGTGTGAGCTCAGCAGCCTTGGAATTTTGGCCCATAAATGTTGTATGGGAAGTTGAAACCCATCTTCTCTTGCTTCCTATGTATGTCCCTCTAGAGAAAGGGCATGAGCAGCTTGCTTTCTCAGAGATGCCACGCCAGCCATGCCAAATTCAGGGAGAGCTGTTTCCAGCCAAACAACTGGAAAAGCAGCTCAGGCAGCAGGTGGAAGAGCAAGAGGAGAATGGCCAGGTAAGCCTGGCTGGGCAGGTGACAGAGTGAAGGGCAGGAAGAGGGGCTCCATAAAATGGAGTTCTTGGGACTGAGGAGGCCAGGAGTGCCACAGGCACTGGAAGCACAGAGCCTTGTAATCTGCAGAGAGCAGCACTGGGACAGGAGGGTTCAGTGGAAGCAGAGGTGGGCAGGGAAGCAGAAAGAAGTGGCTGAATGAATGTGATTTGGAGGCTGAAAGAGGAAAAGCTGAGCCTGCTGGCAGCTCCCAGTCACTTGCTCTGCATTGGTGTGTCCAGAACATCGAGGCAGAGGCACAAGCAGAGCTGCCCAAAGCTCCAAGTGGCATCGTGGCAGTGAAGAGGAGGAACAGGGAAGGCATGAAGAGAACTCCAGATCCCTGGAATCTCCAGCAGCAGAGGAGTGACCAACAAAACCAGGTGAGTGGAGGAGTGGCAGCCACTCCACTCATGAATCCTTCTCTCTCTTGTTCTTTGCAGAGCCCTGGTGAGAAGCTGCAGGCAGAGGTGCAGAAAACTCAGGCTGGGATCAAGGCAAGGGAGAAGAATTTTACTGAGAAGCTGCAGGCAAAGCTACAGCAAACTCAGGCCAGGATTGAGGCAATAAACAAGAGGCTGGAGGAAGAAATGGAAATTCAAAGAGCAACAGAAGAGATTTGTCATCTCCTCCTTGAGGAGCAAGAGGCTCTGGAAGAAAAAGTGAGTGAAAGAGCAAGAGCCACTGCAGTCCCCAGAGTGGTGCCTTTGCCCTTCTTGCCTTTGCCCTGCAGAGCAGCAGGGGCTGGGGTGATGCCTCTGAGTGCCATCCTGCTCCAGTGTCCATCCCAGCCACTCCCAAGGACACTTCCTGCTCTGCTGAGTCTCAGCTGCTGCCCTGGGCAGTGGGACCTGTGCTTTGGCCTTTTGGCCAGCAGTCATCTGAATGCATTCCTGCTGGCCTGCTCCTGCTCTCCTTGTTTCTGGAGGTGTTCTTGCAGGTGCACACGGTGACCCAGAGGGATCTTGAAACAATCTGTCTGTATCCATTGTGGATCTGGTCCTCCCCTTTTCCTCGCAGTCTATGACTCTGGGCTGACAGGGACAAGCTGTACTCTCTGACTGCTTTGTTCTCTTTGACTTGAGGTGGGCGTGTTGACATCTTACCTGGCAGCCTGCAAAGATTTCCAGCAAGGGACTGGCAACGAGGAGCCCCGAGATTCCTGTGAGGCACAGGAGCTGTCCCAAGCAGAAGTGCTGCCAGTTGAGCCTGTTCTGAAGATGGTGGAGGAAAAGAGGACTCCGTGGGAGGAGGTAGAACATTTGGACAAGGAGCTGCAAGTGTGTCTGCAGCCCTGGGAGGGGAAAAGAGTCCTTGGGAGAAAGTGGAAGGGTCATTTTGGCAGTCATCCTTCAGAAAATCCATGACAATGGAGTTTGGAGAAAATGGAAAATGAATCTGGCCATGAGCTCAAGTAAAACCAGCCTTTGGGTTTGACCCATCCAGTTTGAGAAGTGGACATCAGGAAAAACCCCTGGCAGAGTCCTGCATGTGGCTGACAGCATCTCCCTAAGGGCTTGCATTTGCAGTGGGATCTGGGGCTCATCTCTGCAGCCACTTTTCTGACACAAACTCCTTTCTTGTCTCAGCTCTACACAGGCTCTTCTGTTGAACCTGCAGCAGCAGCAGCAGTGTCACCTAAAGGAGCCTTTGCTGCCCAATCTAGCAAGTCAAGCCCGGGCAGTTTGTTCATCTCCAGCCCTGACAGAGCTGCTGCTCAGCAACAGCAGATGGAGGATGACTCCCTGCAGTTCCTGAGTACGTCTGGTGTCTTTCTTCTCTGAGGGACAGTGCATGGTGTGCAGGTGTCAGCAGAGCTGCACCCAATGATCCTCCTCAGTCTGGTGTCACAGGGACATTGAGGAGTCCCCACAGGAAATGCTGTGCTCCAAGGCAGCAAGAGAGTGCTCTGGCTGTTCCTGCTGCCTCTGAGGGCAGCTTGGACGTGCTTGGGTTTGCCTGAGCTTCCCCATCTGCTACAGGCAGAAGCAGGGATTGTTCTTGCATTAGCAGAACTCTGTGACCTAGCAAATGATCTGGGCAAGTCCTGTGTGCCAGTGGCCAAACTGGTTAGAAGAGTTACCTTCCTAAATTCTCCTTAGACTCCTGACTTCTCACCAGTCAGCAGAGCAAAAAACCTTCACAGAAATTGATTGGTTTGGGTGCTTTGTCTTTTGGTTGTGGTTTTGGTTTCAGTTTGGGGCTTTTTCTGGATTTTTGGGGGTAGAGTTTTTTCTCCATCCTGAAGGAGCTCTTCTGCCCCATGTGTCTCACTGGTGTCATTTTTATGACTGTTCTTGTTACCACTACTACATCTACAGGGGTTTTTTTATGACACTATTATAGTTTTGTCAGTGAGAACTCCTTTGAAAGAACACCAGGTGACAGCAGAAACAGAGAGCAAGAGGTGGTTTTATTGTGGCCCCAACGAAAAACCAGATACTTTGACAACAATCTGTATTTAATATCCTAGTTTTGTTCTTACAAAGATGTGTTCAAGAGACACATCAATGTGGCATGATCAGATAAAACTGCACTGTAGGCATTTCTCAGGAGCCAGCCTCCAGCCCTGCTGCTGGATCTTCCTCAGATCCATGGCACTTTTTCATCCCTGTTTCCCACTCATTCCCATGGCTGTTAGACTGCTACCTACTGGCCCAAGCCCTGCTCAGATCAGTCTCCAGGAACACACATCAAGCCCTGGGTGATTCTGCAGCACAAGTCATTGAATCTGCTCCTTGCCTACAACAGCTGCCAGTCCTGTGCTCTCAGACAAGACCTGGTGGGGCTGAGAACAGAGCCCAGCTGACTCTCTGTCTGCCATGCCCTGTTGGCACAAAAAGGGCATTGATCTGCACCTGGGTGTGTCTGATCCCAAAGCCAATCCTGTTGTGTCCTGAATGGGGGAACCAGCTTGGAAGGGGCTCGGTCTGGCTGTGCCTTCTTCCCATTGCTTGTCAGTGCTCGTGCTTGGGCTTTGCCAGCTTTTTGTTATGCAACTGACCACAAAGAAGTCAGAGCCCCAGACACTGGGGCTGCCTTTTGTATCTCTTGCATGGTGGGATCTCTGCTTTCAAGTAAGCATCTTGCATTTTGTTTCCCTCAGGGCAAATGGCGAGCATGGAAAATCCCCGGATGAAATACATTGAACTGGAAAATCTTGGCAGTGGGTGAGTCCAACCACAGTTACTCCTACACAATCATGGGACAGGTGATTTGCTGCTGGAATATCTATGGAGTGTGAAGTCAGGCAAGCTGCAAACTGTAAGCTGCAAGTCATGCAAACTGCAAGCTGCAAGTCAAACATATTCAGGCCCTGGGGTTAGTCTGCCCCATCTCTCAGTACCGGCCAGAATTTGTTTGGTTAGAAGGCATTGTCAAAGACACTTCTATTTCATTGCCAGAAACAGCAACCCCCTATCATAGCAGTGAGATAACAGTTCTCAGGAACATTTCTTCCCAAGAGTTTGCTGGAGGAAATAGTCTGTAATCAGGATAAAAACTGCCCAGTTTAGAAACTGAAATCCAAGATGAAAGAATAAATTGGCCTTTTGAGCTGAGGCAGTAAAGCCCAGTGCTTCAAGAGCAGGCCCAGTGCCCATGCACTTGAGAGGAAAACGCATCATCTGGCTTCAGGCAGACCCCTCCTGCATCCTGCAGCTTTGAGGCATTTCCAGCAGACATCTGCTGTCTGGGATGCCTTTCCCTCCAAGATCTAAATGGCTTTCCTTTCTTTGCTGCTCTTTTGTTTCTAGGACTTTTGGAGATGTTTGCAGAGCCATCGACACTGCCACAGGAGCAGAGGTAAATGTCAACAGCCCCTGCAGATTCTGCTGCTCTCCAGGGCTTTCCTCTCTTGTGTCAGCTCTGGCTGGAGCTTTGGCTAGAGCTGTGTTGCCAAGGCACAAGGAGCACAGACTGCTGCCAGCCTGCCAAGTGCATTTGGGACAGTCTTTGTCCTTCTCAGCTGCCAGAAGGAAGACAAGGAGGGCAGCGGTTCCTTGCAGAGAAGGATGCTCTCCCTGGCTCTCAATTGCTCCAACAAATGCGGTGCCTTAGAGCATCTCACTGCTCTCTGGGGCTATTCTCCTGAATGAGTCCTGAATTCTCATTTCTGGCTGCCAGCAAACACATCTGAATGTTCCTGGGAGTTCCTTAGCCACCTGCAGTGCTGCACTTGGGAACTGCATGTAGGGATAGGTTTGCAAGGCATCCCTGAAAGCCCTAAGCCCTGCTAAGAGCCCAAGATGTATCCACAGAGTCCCAAGGCACGGATTCCTTCTTCTGATGTACAGACAGAGAAACAGAGAGTGTGCTCCGAGCTTTGTGGGTGACAGCTGAGACACCCTTGTTAACAAGTGGACAAGGCAAAATGTCAGTGGCCACATGTCCTGTAACTGGCCCCCAAAGGAGGAGAGAAATGGGCTGTTGGGATGTCAGTTCCTAATTACTCCTTTGTCTGAGCACAAGGCACTTTGGCACTTTGGCTCAGCTGTCTCATTGCAAAATCACTCACTCCGTGTGTGTTGTGGTCTCGTGCCACCAGCTGCTAAAGTCACTGATTTTCAATGTCGTTTGAGGTGGCCATCAAGAAAATAGCTCTTCAAGGACTGAGCAGCAAGCTAGACACCATTACTGAAATCACAGTCCTGAGGAGGAATAAGAGTCCCTTTATTGTGAATTATTTAGACAGGTGAGTGGTCGTGGTCTTATCCCATGATTACATACTAATGTACGTATTTGTATGTGTTTGTTTACATACTAAAAGCATGCAAGGTTAAAAACCCACTTGGGACACTGGCAGAAAAGAGAGCTGGTAATTATTGGTTAATTCTTATTTCTCTACTCATCTCCAATGGATGGGAAGAGAGTGCATTTTGTCTGCATGAGTCTTGCCTGGCTTTCAAACACATGGTTGGAAAATGGTTCAGAAACCTGGATCAGCCCCACCATAGTAAGTCAATGCCCTGTAAGTTCACTGCCTCCATGTTGTCTCAGGATTGATTTTTTAAAGTTTCTTCAATGCTGATGAAGCATCCTAGAGAGGATTTCCCTTGGATTGTTGCCCCTCTTTTCCATGGCTGTCCATGCCAAGAACACTAGGTGCTTATTTCCAGAAAGACCACACGTGACACGTTTTTCATCTGGCCTGTCACTCAACTGCACTTCTCCCTTGCTGACCATCTAAGACATCTCCTTTTTCACAGATGTGCCATTCTCCTTGAGACTGCCCAGACTGCAAACAAGGCACAGCCTAGAGGGAATGTCTATTCCTTTAATTCTGTCCTTGTCAAAAAAGCACCTGGAAACGAGAATCAAGCACAAAACCAGCATAGCCATGCCTGTTCATCTGCATGGCCTCATTTCCTTCTTTCAGCTACCTTGTGCATGAGGAACTCTGGCTGGTGATGGAGTACATGGATGGAGGCAGTCTGTTTGACGTCATCAACGTGACTGACATGTTTGAAGACGAGATTGCAAGTGTCAGTCGTGAGGTGAGGGATCCCACCTGTGCTTCCGAAGGCTGGGGCAGGATTGTCTGGGAAAAGGGCTCAGAACAGGAGCAATTCCATGTGCCAGGCTTTGTTTCTGTGTTGCTGCTATGCTCTGGGCAAGAAGGAGCATCTCAAGTGAACTGCCTGCCAGTGCCCCTGCACTCACTGCACTCTGTCTTTGTCCTCTTATCTCCTGCTGTTGCATTCTCACTCTGTCTCTTGGATTTACTGTTCTCCATGTTGCCTCCCTAAACCTTTGCCTGTCTGCACTGCATTCCTTGCCTGTAAAAGCAAAGGTGGTGGTGGCAGCATTTGGAACAAACAGCAAAGACAAAAGAGAGACTCACCTCTCTCAATGCTCAGCTGGAAAGGTCAGCAGTGCAGCCAAAATGCTCTTTACTTCTGAGCACATCCACTGCAGCAGCAGTCATTGTGGCTGGTTTGCAGGGGAGAGTCTACAAGAGCAGTTGCTGTTGCTCTTTGCAAAGCTGACATGCCTTTCTTTAGGAAGGTGCTGCTCTGCCGGTGTAGGAGCAGCAAGCTCTTGCTCTCCATGGCACTGTGTTCTGCCATTACTCCCCATTCCCCTGGAGAGGGAATCTTTCAGAGCTGTTTCCTTTCTTGTCTGATGAAATCACTTCAGGGATTTTTGCCCTCCTCTTTCTCTTTTCTCTCTCAGTGCCTGCAAGGACTGCATTTTCTGCATTCCAGCCATGTGATGCACCGAGATGTGAAGAGCCTCAACATCCTCCTCAGAACTGATGGCTCTGTCAAGCTGGGTCAGTATATTCTTGGTCAGGTGCAGCACTCCAGGGACATGTGGGGTGTGGGGCTGCTTTGGAGTGACTGCCAGCTCCCCGAAAATGGTGCTGGTGGCAGTGCAGGGACCCCTGCTGTGAGCTGACCACACGGTTGCCACATGCACAGAGCTAGCACAAGGAACAAGCAGTCCAGAGTAGCTGTGCTCTGTGTGTGTCCCTTCCCAAGGGAGGGAGCTACAAGTCTAAAGCTTCAGGGGAACAAAAGCCACTGCTGGAGGCAGTGTCAAAAATGTGGGGATTTTTTCAGTAGCCAATGCCATATTTCCTTGGCTGAAGTCCTGAGGAAAGAGAGCAGGGACAGTTGTCCAGGAGATTCAAGAGCACATTCTCCAACTTCTCCTGGGCAATTCTTTTGCTTGCTTTCCTCCCTGCACAGTATTCAAATAAAAACAGTCTTTTGCTTTCTCCCCAGCTGATTTTGGCTTCTCTGCTCAACTCACCCCTGAGCGGAGCAGACGCAGCTCGGTGATCAGGACTGCTTGGTGGATGGCGCCTGAAGTGGTCAAAGGTCAACCCTATAGCCCCAAAGTGGACATCTGGTCCTTTGGAATTGTGGGCATTTAAATGGCAGAACGACAAGTCCCTTACTGGAGTGAAAGTCCTCGCATGGTAAGGTGTCAATACTCTCTGATCCCGCTGTCTTTCTCACCTATCCCACCTTCTGTCTGCCTTTGGACAAAATCCCATTGCCATCTGCTGGAACTACTTCCACCACAGTCCCTTTCTAAAAATGTCCCTGCAGCACATCAGTGTCTGCTGTAGTTTTGGGTGCATCAGTGGGGGAACTCCAGCCTCACCCCACGCAAACAATCTCCATGCTCTGGCAACATTTTGCTTTGGCTTAGAAGTCGTTCCAGCTCTTTTGGCTGTGGAGATGGCCCTACTAACAGGAAACAAGCACCTTAGAACTGGTGTTATCTTTCCTGGAATGAAGAAACTCAAACCCAACAAAGTTTCTAAAACTGTGGTTTGGAGAGAAGAAGTGCACCCCCATTCTTCTCACAGGGAAACTTGCCTGGAACCTGGACATGAGGGGGTGAAGGCCACAGAGGCTCTTGTGCTTCTTGTGCAGTGCTGCTGAAACACTCAGTGACCATATTTCTTCCCTAAGCCAAGCCACTTTCTCCATGTCACCAAGCTGAAGCCTGGTGATGTGCAGAGCCTGCCAAAACCACCCCTTTGTTTCCTGGCACATTCTGGGATGGGCACACCATGAATGCATTGACCTGAGTATCCAAATGAGCAGAGGGCGACCATAGGGATGGCATTTCTCCCTCTTCTGATTTCACCACCCAAATTTTCCTTTGGCCACGTAAGGGAAGCTGAAATTTGCAGTCTGCTAAGAAACACACCTGCAGGTGTTTCCTGCGTGGCCAAACAGGCTTTTTTCTATCCCAAGACATTGGTGCATGCATCTTCATGTGTCTGTGTTGAAGATGAGATTCCAAACGTTTGTTTCCTTACCTGAGCAATAACTGAGGGATTTCCTTTCTTTCCTTTCAATTACCATTGTTTTCAAGAACCAAGCAAAAAGCTTGATGACTTTTGTTTGATGCCAGCTGGGCTTAAGGGACCAACAAGCACTGCAGAGATGCTTTTCATGTCATAATCCTAGGAAACAGTAGAGTGAGTTAGTATAGCAAAGTCCCCCCTCCAAACAGCCTGTCAAGCTGGTCAAGGGAATGCTCAGAGAAGCAAAGATGCTTTTGCTGATGTAGTTTCCACTAACGAGGTCAGTCAATGAAATCAGCTGCCAAGGCCAGATCTGCTGGATGTTGGAAAAGCTGTGGCTGCATTGGGGTTTGGGTTTTTTGTTGATACAGGAAAGTCAGCTCTGCCTCTGTGCCACGGCAGAAACAAACTGCCACTGCAGAGTGGAGCTTAAACAATGGGATCTGGGAGAGCAGTTACAGACACAGTGAAAGAAGCAGGGGAGAGACTCGTGTTTCCTTTTTCTCCAGGCTAAACACCTGATAGCCACCAAAGGGACCCCACAGCTGCGGCAGCCCGAGCTCCTCTCACCTTTGCTGCATGACTTCCTGAGCTGCTGCCTGCAGACAGACGAGGCGCGGCGCTGGTCTGCCCAGGAGCTCCTGCAGGTAAAATGCCCAGGGGCTGCAGGTGGAACAGTGTCCCAGGGATGAGCTCCTCCTCCACTGAAGTGCAAGGCATCAGATGAGCCCCCCTCCTCCTCACCTCCACTCTTGGTGCTGTTCAAAGGAAAACAGCCAGGAATCCTAGCCTGGGCTGGGCTGGCAGGGACCTGTAAAGCTCATGTGCTCCAAGTGCCCTGCAGTCAGCAGGGACATCTTGAAAGAGATCACAATGCTCAGACCTGAAATGTTTCCAGGGCTGGGGCACTTAGCAGCTCTTACAGCAAGCTGTGCCCCTGTTGCCCCACTGTTGCTCCTTAGGCCTACTCGGACTCAATCCCCTTTTCATTAAAAAATATTGCCCTGCCTTTGAGGCTCTTAGCTTGAAATGTAATGGTTCATTGTTGGGTTTTTTTCCTTTGTGCAGCATTCATTTGTGACGCTGGCCAAGCCTTCTTCCAGCCTGGCACCACTTATTCTTGCTGTCAAGAAGCGGAAAGAGGCAAAAACAATGGGAGGATCACCATGAAAATATTTAGACAATTACCTTCTGTTCTGGATTGACGGTGCCTCTATCCCATATCAGTGGACTGTTTTTGTTATGTCTAGCAGCGCTGTTTTGCTCGCGGGGCTTTTGCTGCTCGAGCTGAGCTGCTGCTTGGCTGCTGCTGCTTCGGCTGCTTCTGCTGCTTTGGCTGCTGCTCTGCTTTGGCTGCTACTGCTGCTGCTGCCACTGCTGCTGCTTTGGCTGCTGCTGCTGCTTTGGCTGCTGCCACTGCTCCTGCTGCCTGCTTTCCGTTTTTTTTTTTTTTTCTTTCCCCCTCTTTTTTCCCTTCCCCGCCCCCCACCCAAGACTGGACCGGTTCTGGAACTGATTTGACCCGAGACGTCTGAGAAGACCCGGAGCCTGCCAAAGAAGCTTTGTGCCCTCCTCCTGAGTAAACCTGAGCTTTTCCTTCCACTCGGGGTGGGGAGAGTTTCTCATTTGTCAATAAAACCGGTTTTTTCCACTTTTTTCTCCTCCAAAGAATTTCCTTCCCAACCCCAGGCTGGGGGGGAGGGGTGGTGGAGGTTTGTTTGAGGGGACTCCGTTTTAGAGATTCTCCCCCTAATTTATCCTACACCAATACACCTTCTTAGATGAGGATTAATGAGTCAGGCTATAGCTGGAATTGTAGAGTAGGTTTTTAGCTCGTATTGTAGAGTAGGGTATTAACATAAGATTCTAAATAAATAAATATTCTCTTACTTTAAATTATTTCAAAGATTTCCCTCCTTCTGAGTTTGTGAGAAAGCTCAACATTTCCTTCTGAATTGTCTGTTTTTCCTTAGAGTTGGAAAGTGACATTGATGGCTTCTTTGGTAGAGTTTGAAAGTGGGGAAGGCACCATTCATCCTCTCCAGACCACAGTGCCTTTGGAATATGGCCCACTGGCTGGGTTTTACCCAGCTATGGCACTTGTGTTTGAGGCAGAAAGGGCAGTGGCATTTGCAGGCAGAACCAAAGGAGGAGTGGGGGCAGCCTAAATATCCTGTGCAGATGCAGGCCTTGAGCTATGACTGGAGTACATTTGGCTTCGTGCCTCTTGGATTTGTATCCCTAAGTACAATCTCTTTGGCTGGAGGAGAGTTTTGCTCAAGTGAGGAAGCAGAGAGATCAGGGAGGCTGCTGGGAAAGGTGCAGAGCTGGTGCAGAGCTGTCAGCAACTGCCAGGTGAGACTGGGCCCTGTCTTGCCCAGGCTGGAGCCCCAGCAGAGCCCTGGCAGAGCCGGGAGCAGCCTGAGCCTGGGCAGAGGAGGCTGCCATGAGGCCCTTGGAGCTGCAAGAGGCAGCAGCCCGGCCCTGGGTGCCTCTTGGTGGCCCCGGGCGAATCCTCGGCTCTCAGAGCCCAGCTGGCAGCTGGCTGCTCCCGAGAGGAAGCGCAGCTGTGCTGGGCACAGCACAGCCTGGTGGCATTGGCCCTGTGGAGTCTGCACAGCAGGAGAGAAAGGCAAAGGACAGCCGAGGGCTGGAGGCCTGGCTGAGCATTCCTGCTCTTGTGCCGCCTGCCCTGTAACTCCTGGCAAAGGTGAGCAGTGTGTGCAGCACTCCGGGCACAGCGGGAAGGAGCCGGGCTGCTCCGCAGGCTCCAGCACAGGGCAGCGTCCTTCAGGCACGGCGCTTCTGCCAGGGGAACCGAGGGCAGCGTCAGGCAGGGACAGCTTGTCAGGGCACACCTGCAGCAGCCAGGGCCTCACACAGCTCTGGGAGGAAGTGCCTGCAGTCCTGGAGTTCTGCACTGAGCCAGAGCACAGGTGTGAAATGCAGACTATTGTGCAGAAATATTCAGGGGCACCAGGCCAGCCTGCTTTGTGCTGTCTGACACACAGCCAGCACTGTGCAATACAGCCCTGAGCTGCTGGGAGAGAGGTGTTAGAAAGGAGCCAACTCTTCAATGAAATTCAATGGCGACAAAGTTATCAAAGCAAAAGAGAACAGTCTCTTAGTAGGGATTCACCTGAGCTGGGTGTGTATCTCACTCTCCCAAGAGCCAAACACACACGAACACTCCAGCAGAATGCTTCTTTATATAGCCTTTCCCAGCCCAGGGTGAACTGTGTCCCCTTTCCCTTTGGCTGGGTACTAGTGACATAAGGTTGCGAAAATAATGATGAGGCTGTGACTCCAAAGATGTTAAAAAAGGAAAGGCCAACTGTTTATTATTATAAAACAGCTACAGGAACAAGGGGCTGAGCTAGTCCCAGCCCCTCACGGCAAGTCAGAGCAAACAAATACGTGCACACGGGCCACCCCTCAGAACAGTCTGTTTGTGAAAGCGAAGCCCCCAGTGAGAGTGGTCAGTCCCCTTTATAGTCTTGGTCCCCTCAGGGATTGGTCCGTTTTGGATCCTTTACCTGATTGGTGCATTCTTTGGGCTCTCATTGGTTCTTAGCAGGGTGCTTCCTACACCAATCATTCTTTCCCGCCGTGTTTTGATTGGGTGGTCGTGTTCTCCAATGAAAGTGCTGGGAGTGGTCTCAGTCTCTGGGTATCTGGGAGGAGTAGAAGATTCCCCCACCCCCCTTCCCCTGGTATTATCCCTTTAACTGCATTCGGGGATGCAGCTGCACAAAACTTCCACAACATTCAGAACTAAACACTGCAACACTATCTAACAACTACCCCAACAACACTGCAACAGTAAGTATTTGTAACAACTCAGAACTAGTTGAAAAATAAACACCGTTGTGAACGGAAATCGAAACACACAGCCAGTATATGGACATAACTATTAAAAAGTTTCAACCTTTTTTTTTTTTTTTCTTTTTTTAAATCTATAACACTTGGGAATTTATATTCTCTCCTCACAGTCTACTTGTCTGTCACTTCCCCTCTTATCCTACTTCCCTTTTGGTCTGGTCTTCAATCTGGCCCCTCTCCCAGCTCACAGCAACACCCAACAAATTAACTAGAACAAATCCAATCCATAAATAACAACACCTGGAACCAACAACTTTCATTCTTTTTTATAATAATCTTTTGGCTGCAGCCAAATATTACATCATATCTCACCGAGGGAATCAGGGATGAGCCTGTGGCTTGTGCCTGAGCAGTGAACTGATTTGGAAGGGAGCAGAAGGGTTGCAGTAAGGAATTTGTGTTTTCTTTCTCAATTGTTGAAGGAAAGACACAATGTGGCTTCAGTCAGCAAAAGTATTTTCAAGGTGCATTGAGGAAATGCTTGTGAGCAATTCTGAGAGAAGGAAAGTGGTGAGAAAATGTTGAACTGTAACAAATCATGAATTCTGTTAGCATGAACAGACAGTGTTGAGCCCTCTGTTCCCCCAGTGCAGTGATTGCTGTGTGCAAGTGGCTGCCTTAGCCTTGAGAACAGAGTAGTCCTCCTAAGAAGGTTGCTGGAATGCATTCAGGGGGAAGAGAGTGGTTGTAGGAGGCTCTTGAGCATCCAAGGAGAATTTGAGGAATGGGATGTTCCCCAAATGACCACCAGAGACCCTCAAGATACCCCTAATCTGCTGTCAGTAACTTCTGAGAAGGGATTGAAATATGTCACATAATTTGAGGGAATCTTTCGCCTGTGAGTTTCAGCAAAGGAATGAGTAGGTCTTCTTTCCATGGTGACAAATTAGTAGGTGAGATTTCGGAGTGAGCACGTGTTAGAAAAGTGATTGCCCAGGCACCCAGCAGTGAAAGAAAGTCATGCCTCCTTTCTCACACTGAGCTGGCACGGGGGATCAGGCCCTGCTTGGTAACTTTCATTTTAGTCGCTTCCAAGGAAAGGTGAAAAATGAAACCTTTTCCAGCTGTTTCCCTCGGGTTGACCTCTTTGGGGGCCAAAGGTCTGTGCTGCATGTGGCCCAAGTGTGTGCAGAGCAATGCAGCCTCCACAAACCCCTTGGGTTTCCCCCAAGGTCATCATGATTTGTGCTAGGTGTGCCCAGCTGTGGCAGGACAAAGAGCCTGCAGTGCAGTGGGCGCTGTGCCCTGCCCAGCCAGGGCTCTCTGGCACAGAGCAGCAGCAGCACCAGCACCTTTCAACCTGCTCCTGCCTTGGCTTCACCTGGGACACTGAATCCTCTGGAAATCAGCACCACCTGTCCCCTTCCCAGCTTGGAGCAGCTCCTGCTGCTGCTGGGCACATCCTGCCCCTTCTGCTGCTTCCAGACAGGGATCAGGGCAGAGGTGGAGACGGACATACAGAGGAGCCCTGGGCTTGTCCAGTAAATGGGCAAACATAGGGGGGAATGTGTTAGGAATTATTTCAGCTGTTATGCCAATACTGCCTTCTCTCCTTTTCTCGCTTCACATTTCCTGCTCTTTTCCCTCTCACATTTCCACCCCTTCCCCCTCTCGAGTCTCACAGTTTTCCTCTCATGTTTCCCTCTCAAGTTTTACTCATTTCCCCCACCCTTTTCACTTCATTTTCCTCACACTTTACCTCTCACATTTCCCCACCTTCCCACTGTTTCCTGGTTTTCTCTTATCTCATGTTTCTCTCAATTTTTCCCTCACTTATCCTGCTCTTTTCTCCCCTCATGTTTCTCTCCTTTTCTCAGTCATTTTCCTCCAAGTTTTCACCACACATTTCTCACTTTTGCCCTCATGTTTCTCACTCTTTCCCTCTCACATTTCTCACACTTTCCCCCTCATGTTTATAATTCTTTCCCCTTCATGTTCCTTACACTTTTCCTCCTGCATTTTGTGCCTTTTTTTCACTCCTGTTTTCTGCCACTTTTCCCATCCATCTTCCCACCCTTTTCCCCCTCATGTTTTCTGCTTTTTTTCTCCCCTCTGGTTTCTCACTCCTTTCCCCTCAGGATTCTCACAACGTTCCCCTCATATTTGATGCCTGTTTCTCTCTCTTTGCCAGCAAAGTCTCTCACTCTCTTCCCCTCACATTTCCCTCCCTTTTTTCCCCTATGTTTCTCAGCCTTTCCCGCTCATGTTTCTTAGAATTTTCCCATCATATTTCCTGCCTTTTCCTCCTCTCCCCTTCCTCTCCTACTTTCACTCCCATTTTTCACCATTTCCCCCTCACTTTTCTCACCCTTTCCCACATAGCTTTCCGACCCTTTTCTTCCCTCACACTTCTCTCCTTTTTTCACTCCCATTTCTCACACTTGTCACCTCACGTTTTCTGCCTTTTTCTCCCTCACGTTTCTTAACCCACTGGTTCCTGTCAGTGACTGATCCTCTTCAATACTCGATGGGCTTCTCTTTCTTTTTTTTCCTGCATTCCCCTACTCCAAAGAATGGGTGGCAGAGCAGCACTCCAAGAAGCCCCTGCCTGTGTGTCTGCTGAACACAATGTCTGTGCTCAGTTTGAAGAATCTCATGAACAACAACCTAAACTGCAATGGACTTCCTGCTGCAGTTATGGTTTGTATTTCAATTCTCTGTAGTCTTCCTAGTGTCCTAAAAAAATAGGTGCCCTGAGGGATACACTTGGCAGATGAGCAGCCACTGCCCCCTCTGCCTCAAGCAGATCCTGTTCCAGATACAAAAAGAAATTGAAACTTTTCAATAGTTGTATCAGTATATTGGCTTTGTGTTTCAATTTCTGTTCACAGCTGTGTCTATTTTTGGAGTGGTTCTGGGTGGTTCTGGGTGGTTGCAAATACTTGCAGTTGTAACGTTGTTCAAATGATTGTTGGATGGTGTTGCAATGTATAGTTTCGAATGTTTATAGAGATTTTGTAGGGTTGCATTCCCGATGTGGGTACTGTAGTAATGGGGTTATTAAAGGGATAATACCGGGGGGGTGGGGGTGGGGGGGTGGGGGGAAATCTTCTGCTCTGTTCCAGACCTCCCAGAGCCCACAACCCAGAGCCTTGATTGGTGGATACAACCGACCAATCAAGTCATCGTGGGAAGGAATGATTGGTGTAGAAAGCACCCCGATAAAGACCAATGAGAGCTGAGAAAATGCACCAATCATACAGAGGATCCAAAATGAACCAATCACTGAAGGGACCGAAGCTATAAGAAGGGTGTCTTGGGTTGTAGAACCTAGGATGTGTATTCTATTTTCATCTGCTGAAAGCAGTTGGGGAGCTGTTTTGTTTTATCTCTTGTTTACTCTGGAAAGAGTGGGGCGGGTGCCTTTTGATAATGGCCCAACTGTTAAAACCAGGTAGGGCATTGTTTCTTGTCTTTTTTCTGCTAATAGGCCATTTAAACACCCCTAAAAGCACACATCCCAAAACTTACCCTCCCCAAGATAGTACATTCACATTCCATCATCCTATTGCACCCCTAAAAGCACACATCCCAAAAAAAAACCTTACCCTCTCCAAGATAGTACATTCAGATTCCATCATTCTATTGTGAGATGCTCCACCCAGTGGGGGGAGCCAACCATTCCTACCTAGATAAAACTGAGACTACGGAACAGGATATCTCTCTTGCTTCACCCGATTACCGGAGGAAGACAGGACCCTTCTCACCATCACCGGACTCCCTCTCACCACCTCTGGACCCTTTTGGCTTCAGGATCATCTCCACCCAACAGAACCACATCTGCCACCCCAGGAGGACTTTTTGGACTGCTACCAACGTCCTGACCAACAGGGCATCAGGTTGTAGCTGACTCTGTCAGGGCTTTCCAAAATTGTTGTTTGTTTGCTAGTTTGGTGGGGTGGTTTTGTGTTTCAACCACATTTGTATTATTGATACTACTAGTAAAGAACTGTTATTCCTATTCCCAAATCTTTGCCTGAGAGCCTTTAATTGCAAAATTATAATTTGGCAGGGGTGGGGAGTTTGCATTCTCTATTCTAAGGGAAACCCCAGTTTCCCTGGCAGATACCTGTCTTTCCAAACCAAGAAAGATTTTGGCGCCCAACGTGGGGCTCGAGGGCATTGAGAGAAAGGAATAACAATTCTTGTAGTAGATAGAAACCCACTGGACAAAATCATGTGGTCTAGCTTTCCCTGGTTTGGGTGGCACGTGGTCGTGGCTGTATTTCTGCCATTTGCTGGCCCTTATTTAAACATGGGCCCTATAACTAAGGCTACTGTGGCTGGCATCCAGTTTATTTTGTGGGTTAATAAGGTGAGGAATTCATGGATTTTTAACTTCCTTTGGAAGGCAGGCACATGGATTCAGGGCTACCATACACTAACTCTGTGTTTCTGGAGTTACTTTAATAATGGTACCTATTGTGAGGAAATGGCACCGGGAGAAATTTTCTCTCAACCCCTCACCCAGCTCTTTGGATCTACCCCACCAGTTTTTCAGGGGTTCAAATTTCTTCTGAATGCTAATAATATCATACAGTGGCTGGTGTTGCTGGTGTGCCTGTTCTGTTTGGCATTCAGAGATAAGGGGAGAATGGCCTGGGTAAGCACCTTGATAAGTACCCCAGAAAATAAGGATGTTGCTCAAGAGTCCACCCCTGCCCCACAGCCTGCCTCAGAGATAAACCACCCAGTTTGGGTGGGGGCTCTGATAAAGGAAATACATGAGATGGGCCAGATGCTGAAAGAGTACATTTCCCCAGCTGGTGGGAAACCCTCGCCCTGCCCTGACAAAAGAGAATCTGATACAGAACCCACAGACATTACAACTGTCCAGGTCCCAGCTGAGCCACAGGGGCAGTCACAGCCAGCAGCAGTTGCCCCTGTGGAAACTAAGAAATCTTAGGTGAAAACAGCGAACCCAGACAATAAAGATAAGAAAGGAGGGCCCTCACAAGCTGCAGGGGAATCACATGTTCAGATCATCACTGAGTCCCTGTCGTATGAAAGTCTCCGTAATCTGCAAAAAGATATTGTACGACGGGGACGTGAGGCTTACACTGCCTGGCTGCTTCGGGTCTGGGACCTTATGGGCACAGGTGTGCAACTAGATGGTGGTGAGGCAAGGAATTTGGGACCCTTGACCCAGGACTCGGGTATAAATCAAGTATTTGTAAGGGAGCCTGGACCCCTTTCCCTCTGGCAGCGGCTTTTAATGAGTGTGAGAGAAAGATTTGTCCACAGAGAAAGAATGCAGGAGCACCACCATAGAATGCGTTGGAAAACTCTGGAGGAAGGAATCCAACAGCTGAGGGAAGTGGCAGTACTGGAGGTACTTTTTGGGAGGAGTGGACAGCATGATCATGACCCTGACAAGGTTAGATGCACAGCGCAGATGTTATGGAACCTGGCAAATCTGGGGCCATCTCAGTATACTACATTTATTGCAACCATTAATGCTGAGGACAACGGAGAGACCGTGGGGTCCGTTGCAAATAAGCTTAGGAACTATTAGAGTATGATCAATGGCCAGATGCAGGCTCATATCTCCGCCGTTGTGAAAGAACTCAAAGAGGAAATGAGGGAGGTGAGGGAGGAGATGAGGAAGAACATTTCCAGTGTGGCACCAGTACGAGTCACAGGCCCCAGAGTTAGAGCCCAACGACCCCCAGCTAGAGAGAGAGGGTACAACCCAAGAGCTGACCTGTGGTTTTATCTACGTGACCATGGGGAAGACATGGGAGTGTGGGATGGGAAACCCACTTCTGTCCTGGCAGCACGGGTGCGTGAGCTCAAGGAGAGGAACAGTCACCAAGGGGGTGCCACCAAAATAAAAGTAGCCTCAACCTCCTATGCCCAGGCTGCCAGTAGTCAGGATGCTGGAACCTCTAGTATGTATGCTCAGGGAGGAAATAACCAGTGCTAGAGGGGCCCTGCCTCTAGCCAGGTAGAGGAAAGGGACAATCGGATCTATTGGACTGTGTGGATCCGATGGCCTGGCACATCTGACCCACAGAAATACACGGCTTTGGTTGACACTGGCTCCCAATGTACCCTGATGCCGTCAGGGTATGTGGGAGCAGAGTCCATTTCTATTTCTGGAGTGACAGGAAGGTCCCAGCAGCTGACTGTATTGGAGGCCGAAGTGAGTTTAACCGGGAATGGGTGGCAGAAACACCCCATCGTGACTGGCCCAGAGGCCCCGTGCATCCTCGGCATAGACTATCTCAGAAATGGACATTTCAAAGACCCAAAAGGATATCGTTGGGCTTTTGGAGTAGCTGCTGTAGAGACGGAAGACATCAGACAACTAAATACCCTGCCTGGTCTCTCCGACAACCCCTCTGCTGGGGGACTGCTGAGAGTTAAAGAACAACAGGTGCCAATCGCCACAGCAACAGTGCACCATCGGCAATACCGTACTGACAGAGACTCTGTGACTCCCATCCATAAGATGATTCGTAAATTGGAGAGCCAAGGGGTGGTCAGCAGGGCTCATTCACCGTTCAACAGCCCTATATGGCCAGTGCGTAAGTCCAATGGAGAATGGAGACTGACTGTGGATTATCGTGGTCTGAATGAGGTCACGCCACCACTGAGTGCTGCTGTACCAGACATGTTGGAGCTTCAGTACGAGCTGGAGTCCAAGGCAGCAAAGTGGTATGCGACCATCGATATTGCCAATGCCTTCTTCTCCATTCCTTTGGCAGCAGAGTGCAGGCCCCAGTTTGCTTTTACCTGGAGGGGCGTGCAGTACACCTGGAACCGACTGCCCCAGGGGTGGAAGCACAGTCCCACCATCTGCCATGGACTGATCCAGGCTGCACTGGAAAAGGGTGAGGCTCCTGAACATCTACAGTACATCGATGACATCATCGTATGGGGGAACACAGCAAGGGAAGTCTTCGAGAAAGGAGAGAGAATTATCCAAATTCTGCTGAAAGCTGGTTTTGCCATTAAGCGAAGTAAGGTTAAGGGACCAGCTCAAGAAATCCAGTTCCTGGGAGTGAAGTGGCAAGATGGGCGTTGCCAGATACCCACAGAAGTAATCAACAAGATCACCGCAATGTCTCCGCCAACGAGCAAGAAGGAAACACAAGCTTTCCTAGGTGCCATAGGCTTTTGGAGAATGCACATTCCTGAGTATAGCCAGATTGTAAGTCCTCTCTACCTGGTTACCCGCAAGAAGAATGATTTCCACTGGGGCCCAGAACAGCAACACGCCTTCGCCCAGATCAAACAGGAAATCGCTCATGCGGTGGCCCTTGGCCCAGTCAGGACAGGACCAGAGGTAAAGAATGTGCTTTACTCTGCAGCCGGGAGCCATGGTTTGTCCTGGAGCCTTTGGCAGAAGGTGCCTGGTGAGACTCGAGGCCCACCACTGGGATTCTGGAGCCGAAGCTACAGAGGGTCCGAAGCCAATTACACTCCCACGGAGAAGGAGATCTTGGCCACCTATGAAGGAGTTCAAGCTGCCTCAGAGGTGATTGGCACGGAAGCACAGCTCCTCCTGGCACCCCGACTACCGGTGCTGGGATGGATGTTTAAAGGAAAGGTTCCTTCTACCCATCACGCCACTGATGCCACATGGAGCAAATGGATCGCCCTCATCACTCAGCGCGCCCGTATTAGAAACCCGAATCGCCCTGGGATTCTGGAAGTTATCACCAACTGGCCGGAAGCTGAAAACTTCAGTCTCACCGAGGAAGAAGAACAAGAGCAAGTAACCCGGGCTGAAGAAGCTCCACCATATAACCAACTGCCAGCAGAAGAAGCACGCTATGCTCTTTTCACTGACGGTTCCTGCCGCATCGTAGGGATGAACCGGAAGTGGAAAGCAGCCGTGTGGAGCCCCACAGGTTGCACAAGCCACTGAAGGAGAAGGTGGGTCAAGCCAGCTTGCCAAACTCAAAGCTGTTCAATTGGCCCTGGACATTGCTGAAAGAGAGAAGTGGCCAAAGCTCTACCTCTACACTGATTCGTGGATGGTAGCTAATGCTCTGTGGGGCTGGCTGGAAAGGTGGAAAAAGGTCAGCTGGCAGCGTAGGAGAAAACCAATCTGGGCTGCTGATGAGTGGAAGGAAATAGCCATCAGAGTAGGGAAACTACCCGTGAAAGTCCGTCATGTGGATGCCCATGTTCCCAAGAGTCGGGCCAATGAAGAACACTGGAACAACGAGCAAGTAGATCAAGCCGCAAGGATAGAGGTGTCCAAGATAGACTTGGATTGGCAACATAAGGGAGAGTTGTTCCTAGCTCGGTGGGCCCATGATGCCTCAGGTCATCAGGGCAGAGATGCCACCTATAAGTGGGCACGAGACCAAGGGGTGGATCTAACCATGGACAGTATTTCTCAGGTCATCCATGGCCGTGAGATGTGTGCTGCCATCAAGCAGGCCAAGCGGGTGAAGCCCCTCTGGTACGGTGGACGGTGGTCCAAATATAAGTATGGGGAGGCCTGGCAGATTGACTATATCACCCTGCCCCAAACCCGCCAAGGCAAGCGCTACGTGCTGACCATGGTGGAAGCCACCACTGGGTGGCTGGAGACCTACCCAGTGCCTCATGCCACTGCCCGGAACACCATCCTGGGCCTGGAAAAACAAGTCCTGTGGAGACATAGCACCCCTGAGAGAATCGAATCGGACAACGGGACCCATTTCACGAACAGCCTTATAAACACCTGGGCTAAAGAACACGGCATTGAATAGATCTATGACATCCCTTATCATGCACCAGCTGCCGGGAAAGCGGAACGGTGCAATGGACTACTTAAGACCACTCTAAAGGCACTTGGCGGAAGGACTTTCAAGAACTGGGAAGTGAACTTAGCAAAGGCCACCTAGATGGTCAACACCCGAGGCTCCATCAATCGAGCTGATCCTGCCCAGTCTGAACCCTTGCACACAGTGGATGGAGATAAAGTCCCTGTGGTGCACATGAGAGGTATTTTAGGAAAAACTGTTTGGATTAACCCCACCTCAGGCAAAGGCGAACACATCCGTGAGATTGTTTTTGCTCAAGGACCTGGTTATACTTGGTGGGTAATGCAGACAGATGGAAAAACCAGTTGTGTACCACAGGAAAACCTAATCCTAAGTGAGAACTGAGTGTAAGGATTCATTCTGTATAGTAGTTCATTGATTTAGGTATGATGCAGATGATAATAGAATAAGGGGTGGATAATGTCTTGGGTTGTAGAACCTAGGATGTGTATTCTATTTTCATCTGCTGAAAGCAGTTGGGGAGCTGTTTTGTTTTATCTCTTGTTTACTCTGGAAAGAGTGGGGCGGGTGCCTTTTGATAATGGCCCAACTGTTAAAACCAGGTAGGGCATTGTTTCTTATCTTTTTCCTGCTAATAGACCATTTAAACACCCCTAAAAGCACACATCCCAAAACTTACCCTCCCCAAGATAGTACATTCACATTCCATCATCCTATTGCACCCCTAAAAGCACACATCCCAAAAAAAACAACTTACCCTCTCCAAGATAGTACATTCAGATTCCATCATTCTATTGTGAGATGCTCCACCCAGTGGGGGGAGCCAACCATTCCTACCTAGATAAAACTGAGACTACGGAACAGGATATCTCTCTTGCTTCACCCAATTACCGGAGGAAGACAGGACCCTTCTCACCATCACCGGACTCCCTCTCACCACCTCTGGACCCTTTTGGCTTCAGGATCATCTCCACTCCAACAGAACCACATCTGCCACCCCAGGAGGACTTTTTGGACTGCTACCAACGTCCTGACCAACAGGGCATCAGGTTGTAGCTGACTCTGACAATTTTCCAAAATTGTTGTTTGTTTGCTAGTTTGGTGGGGTGGTTTTGTGTTTCGACCACATTTGTATTATTGATATTACTAGTAAAGAACTGTTATTCCTATTCCCAGATCTTTGCCTGAGAGCCCTTAATTGCAAAATTATAATTTGGCGGGGTGGGGAGTTTGCATTCTCTATTCTAAGGGAAACCCCAGTTTCCCTGGCAAATACCTGTCTTGTCAAACCAAGACAAAGGGACTGACCGCCTTCAGTAGGGTTTCGCTCTCACGGAACAGACCGTTCTGAGGGGTGGCCCGTATATACGGACTTGATTGCTCTGGCTTGCCATGAGGGGCTGAGACTAACTTAGCCTCTTGTTCCTGTAGCTGTTTTGTATCATTAAATTGTGTTTTTTCCTTTTTACCATCTTTGGATTTACCGCCTTATTTTGCAACTTTGTAACAATCCCATCTCCATTTTCATCACCTCACAGTCACTATGACTCCTGCCTGGACGAAACCAGTTGGGATGCTTCTTGATGCTAAACAAAGTCCATCTGTACAGGAAATGCTTTTGGCCCTCTTCTGGGAAAAAGAAAAAAGTTTTTATTTTAAGACGTTCAATCCCTGGAGTTTCTTCCTATTTTCACCAATTTGAATTGCCTTGACATCAAAATACTGCCAGCCAACGTTCCAAACTGGCTGGTCTATGTTTGAGTGCACAGAGCAAAGGTGCCACACTGTTTCAGTTTCCTGGGTGTCTGCAAAGTCCATTTCAACAGATGGCTGAAGAGGGGGGCTCTGCCTGCCCCGCGCTGCTCCAGGGCTGGGGCTGGGCTGGCAGGGGCTGCAGATGGCACTGGGAGGCACAGCCTGGGTCCTCGCCGCCATCTTGTGCATGGCTGCCTCAGCCCCAGCCACCATCTTGTGTGTGGTTGCCTCAGGCCCAGCCACCATCTTGTGTGTGGCTTCCTCAGCCCTCTGGCTGCCATCTTGTGCATTGACCTAGTCCAAGCCTGAACCCATTTCATTTAAAAAATATTACTTCGCCTTTTGGCTTTTAATAAGCTGCTAAGAGATGAGTGTGTTGTCCATGAATCCGTGGGGGGCCACTCTTCTCTTGTGTGGCAAATGACACGTTCCCTGTCAGATTGCTAAGTGGCTGTTGGAGCTTGAGCCCCCCAGATGGAGCCTGATTGTACTGCCAGGGTCACTTTGGAATCCGTGCCTCCCCACGGGCAGAGAATGACCCAGGAGAGCAGCAGCAGCGCAGTGCTTTGGGAATCTGGTGTGAGCTCAGCAGTCTTGGAATTTTGGCCCATGAATGTTGTATGGGAAGTTGAAACCCATCTTCTCTTGCTTCCTATGTATGTCCCTCTAGAGAAAGGGCATGAGCAGCTTGCTTTCTCAGAGATGCCACGCCAGCCATGCCAAATTCAGGGAGAGCTGTTTCCAGCCAAACAACTGGAAAAGCAGCTCAGGCAGCAGGTGGAAGAGCAAGAGGAGAATGGCCAGGTAAGCCTGGCTGGGCAGGTGACAGAGTGAAGGGCAGGAAGAGGGGCTCCATAAAATGGAGCTCTTGGGACTGAGGAGGCCAGGAGTGCCACAGGCACTGGAAGCACAGAGCCTTGTAATCTGTAGAGATCAGCACTGGGACAGGAGGGTTACAGTGGAAGCAGAGGTGGGTGGGAAAGCAGAAAGAAGTGGCTGAATGAATGTGATTTGGAGGCTGAAAGAGGAAAAGCTGAGCCTGCTGGCAGCTCCCAGTCACTCGCTCTGCATTTGTGTCTATAGAACATCGAGGCAGGGAAGAAGAGGAACACGGAAGACTTGAGAAGGACTGAAGATCACCAGAACCTTCATCAGCAGAGGCCCAATCGGCAAAAAGGCTCTTTAGGAGCTGAAAAAGCAGGCCTCAAACAGAAAAATTGAGATCTCAGAATCTGCAGCAACTGAGAAACGTTTGGAACTAGAAAAGATACAGTAGTATATAGTAGTATATAGTAGTGTATAGTAGTATATAGTAGTATATAGTAGTATAGCGAACAAGGACATGGAAAACAAAGACTGAGTTTTTAGGTTTGGCTTGAATAAATCATAACACTGTAGAATATATATGCCTGACAAGATAGTAGAAGGTCTTAAGCTTAATAAGGTATTGTTTATTGTTAATAAAAAAAATACAAACGACTATTGTTTGAAACAGGTGTATGTGTTCTATAATTGATTGGTTAAAACAACTCTCTGTAAGTCTTAGTAATATACTATTGGCTGAAGAGTTCTTAAGATGCTCTGTAACAGAGAAATCTGCGGCCGCTGCTGCTGCTGTGTGGGTGCTGTGAGCTGCTGCTTTTGCCTTTACTTCTGTGATGAGACTGATGCTTCATTAAAGAGAATAGCTACCACAGCAGTCCTGTCCCATTCCTGCCTGCACCATCACAAACTGGTGCCCCTGGTGTGAGGAACGAGCTCAGACTCCCTCATGGACTGTGGATCATCAGCGTTGGAAGCCACAGCATAAATAAATTAGGATTCTCTCTTGAAATTCAAGAACTGCTGCTTCTTGCCATG
Organism: Phylloscopus whistleri; assembly: GCA_017589585.1. Classification (NCBI taxonomy): domain Eukaryota; kingdom Metazoa; phylum Chordata; class Aves; order Passeriformes; family Phylloscopidae; genus Phylloscopus; species Phylloscopus whistleri. The sequence continues at coordinate 67,253 of JADMLD010001601.1, read as the reverse complement.
GATTTCAGAGTAACTTGACAAGGATATCTGGGGGACTTTAAAATGGGCAACAGTTACCCACACAGGAAGGGGACTTTTTAACCAGCTTGATATTCTTTTAAAAGATAAATCTCATATAAATGTCCAGAAAGATGAACTGAAAAACTTGCTGACCTGGGTGACTGCAAACTTTCAAGCTATAGACTCCAAGTGTGTCTTCCCTTATGATTTCTGGGATACAGTTAATTGGAAATTGTATAATGCTCTTTCTGTTAACAGAGATAAGAATGTAACTAAGTTATTTCCTGTATGCCCAGCCTTGCTGGGAACTTTTAAACAGACAGAAACCGCAACCCCCACCTGGGTCCAATACCAAATCTGCAGTGAAACAGGACAAGCCTATGCCTCTTTCTGAATGTCAGGATGAGTCTGCATCTCCCACTGTATCTCCCAACAATTCTGTGATTCAGAGCGGGTTTTTAAATCCCCTTTCTTCCCCCGCATGTCCTCGACCCCCTTGATCCCGCAAAGCGTTTTTCCCGTACTCCCTTGTAGTGGTTTAAGGCAAATTTGGGAGAATTCCTAGGGAAACCCTCCTTCCTCTCCCCCAACCAGTTTGGGAGAAACCTCCTCAGAGGGAAGTGGAAAGAAACTTGTTTATTAAACTGGCAAAGCATGCCCCAGCACAATAAATTGAACAATACCAAATCACAAGAACTTCGTGTCGCCCTGGACAGATGACAAATTAGGAAAGAAGTCCGTCCTCTAGGTGGTTGCTCTGCTCTCAGTTCTTTCCGGCACTGGGAAAAGTTGCTGCGCAGGGTAGGTCTTAGTGGGTCCCAGGCGCAAGCTCCCCTGGAGACCCCCCGGGTCCTCAGTCTGGGGAGGTTTGAACAGTTCCAAAGAAAGGCAAAAAAAAGAGAAAAAAAGGAAAAAAGAAAAAAAGAGGGGAAAAAAGGAGAAATCCGAAGCTTCTCAGCCTCAGCTAAGCTACACTAACTAACTACAAAGAAAAGCAAAAGAGAGAAAGAAAAAGAAACTTCTCCGTCTCATGTCTGTGGTCTTTGACTACCACTCTCAAGGCCAGCCCATCCAAGAGAGGTTTCTGAAAACAAACTGTGCGGTTCTCCCCCCGTTTTTACTCTCAGATCCAAATTAAAGGTACAGAGTGTAATATCCAGCATAAATCCAACAGACGATTGGGGATACATCATAACGTCACCCTAGGACATGCCACCCCTTATCCCCATATCGTCAACTTATGACCAAAACCAATATACATTCCACGTCATGCATTTATCCACATAAAATGTCCATTCATTCTCCCCACAAAAATGCAAGCAATACCCATCATGTCCCCTTTACATCCCACACCGAGCCACTGAATCCAGGCCCCAGGCTGGTAGAGCTACAGGATTCCCCACTCTCTTATTTTGCTCACCCAAAACTCCCTCTTTCACTTATACCTTCAACACCACTTACTCATACCTCCAACAGTTGCTTGTACCTTCAGCACTTGCTCATACCCTCTCACTTACACATTTCCTTCTGTTTCATATCTGCGTGGTTTAATTTACAGATAATGGCAGTGACATCCAGCAAACAGTGATGTTTACGTATGATTCTCACCCAACAATCAGATCTTCCTGAGGCACACACCGTGTTGTCTCATCTCTTTGCATTATCCACCAGGTACAACCTGGTCCCTGAGCAAAGACAACTCCACGAATGGGTTTGCCTGTACTTGAGGCAGACTTGATCCACACTGACTTTCCTAACAAACCTCTGGCATGCACCACTGGGACTTTATCTCCGTCTATTGTATGCAGAGGCTCAGCCTGGGCGGGGCCTGCTCGGTTGGTGGAGCCTCGGGCGTTGGCCAACCAGGTGGCCTTTGCCGAATGCTGGTCCCAGTTTTTGAAAGATCCCCCACCCAATGCTTTCAACTGGGTTTTTAACAATGCATTGTGCCTCTCCACTTTGCCCGCAGCTGGTGCATGGTAGGGGATATGGTAGATCCACTCAATGCCATGTTCCCTAGCGCAGGTGTTGATAAGGCTGTTCTTGAAATGAGTTCCATTGTCTGACTCAATTCTCTCAGGGGTACCATGCCTCCAAAGAACTTGCTTTTCCAGGCCCAGGATGGTGTTCTGGGCAGTGGCATGAGGCACAGGGTAGGTCTCCAGCCACCCAGTGGTGGCTTCCACCATGGTCAGCACGTAGCGCTTGCCTTGGCGGGTTTGGGGCAGGGTGATGTAGTCAATCTGCCAGGCCTCCCCATACTTATATTTGGACCACCGCCCACCATACCATAGGGGCTTCACCCGCTTGGCCTGCTTGATGGCAGCACACGTCTCACAGTCGTGGATAACCTGTGAAATACTGTCCATGGTTAGATCCACCCCTCGGTCTCGTGCCCACTTATAGGTGGCATCTCTGCCCTGATGACCTGAGGCATCATGGGCCCACCGAGCTAGGAACAACTCTCCCTTATGTTGCCAATCCAAGTCTATCTTGGACACCTCTATCCTTGCGGCTTGATCTACTTGCTCGTTGTTCTGGTGCTCCTCATTAGCCCGACTCTTGGGGACATGGGCATCCACATGATGGACTTTCACGGGTAGTTTCCCTACTCTGGTGGCTATTTCCTTCCACTCATCAGCAGCCCAGATTGGTTTTCCCCTACGCTGCCAGCTGACCTTTTTCCACCTTTCCAGCCAGCCCCACAGAGCATTAGCTACCATCCACGAATCAGTGTAGAGGTAGAGCTTTGGCCACTTCTCTCTTTCAGCAATGTCCAGGGCCAATTGAACAGCTTTGAGTTCGGCAAGCTGGCTTGACCCACCTTCTCCTTCAGTGGCTTGTACAACTTGTCTCATGGGGATCCATACGGCTGCTTTCCACTTCCGGTTCATCCCTACGATGCGGCAGGAACTGTCAGCGAAAAGAGCATAGCGTGCTTCTTCTGCTGGCAGTTGGTTATATGGTGGAGCTTCTTCAGCCCGGGGTACCTGCTCTTGTTCTTCTTCCTCGGTGAGACTGAAGTTCTCAGCTTCCGGCCAGTTGGTGATAACTTCCAGAATCCCAGGGCGATTTGGGTTTCCAATACGGGCGTGCTGAGTGATGAGGGCGATCCATTTGCTCCATGTGGCATCAGTGGCGTGGTGGGTAGAGGGAACCTTTCCTTTAAACATCCATCCCAGCACCGGTAGTCGGGGTGCCAGGAGGAGTTGTGCTTCAGTGCCAATCACCTCTGAGGCGGCTTGAACTCCTTCATAGGCGGCCAAGATCTCCTTCTCTGTGGGAGTGTAATTGGCTTCGGACCCTCTGTAGCTTCGGCTCCAGAATCCCAGTGGTGGGCCTCGAGTCTCACCAGGCACCTTCTGCCAATGGCTCCAGGACAGACCATGGCTCCCAGCTGCAGAGTAAAGCACGTTCGTTACCTCTGGTCCTGTCCTGACTGGGCCAAGGGCCACCGCATGAGCGATTTCCTGCTTGATCTGGGTAAAGGCGTGTTGCTGTTCTGGGCCCCAGTGGAAATCGTTCTTTTTGCGGGTAACCAGGTACAGAGGGCTCACAATCTGACTGTACTCAGGGATGTGCATCCGCCAGAAGCCTATGGCCCCTAGGAAAGCTTGTGTTTCCTTCTTGCTGGTCGGTGGGGACATGGCGGTGATCTTATTGATGAACTCTGTGGGAATCTGACGCCGTCCATCTTGCCATTTTACTCCCAGGAACTGGATCTCTCGGGCAAGCCCTTTGACCTTGCTCTTCTTGATGGCAAAGTCGGCTTCCAGGAGAATCTGGATGATCTTCTCTCCTTTCTCAAAGACTTCCACTGCTGTGTTTCCCCACACAATGATGTCATCGATGTACTGTAGATGTTCCGGAGCCTCACCCTTTTCCAGTGCAGCCTGGATCAGTCCATGGCAGATGGTGGGACTGTGCTTCCACCCCTGGGGCAGTCAGTTCCAGGTGTACTGCACCCCCCTCCAGGTAAAAGCAAACTGGGGCCTGCACTCTGCTGCCAAAGGAATGGAGAAGAAGGCATTGGCAATATCGATGGTCGCATACCACTTTGCTGCCTTGGACTCCAGCTTGTACTGGAGCTCCAGCATGTCCGGCACGGCAGTGCTCAGTGGTGGAGTCACTTCATTCAATGCACAATAGTCCACAGTCAATCTCCATTCCCCTTCAGGCTTACGCACAGGCCAAATGGGACTGTTGAAGGGTGAGTGGGTTTTGCTGACCACCCCTTGGCTCTCCAGTTTACGAATCATCTCATGGATGGGAGTCACAGAGTCTCTGTCAGTACGGTATTGCCGATGGTGCACTGTTGCTGTGGCGATTGGCACCTGTTGTTCTTCAACTCTCAGCAGTCCCCCAGCAGAGGGGTTGTCGGAGAGACCAGGCAGGGTATTTAGTTGTCTGATGTCTTCCGTCTCTACAGCAGCTACTCCAAAAGCCCAACGATATCCTTTTGGGTCTTTGAAATGTTCATTTCTGAGATAGTCTATGCCGAGGATGCACGGGGCCTCTGGGCCAGGCACGATGGGATGTTTCTGCCACCCATTCCCAGTCAAACTCACTTTGGCCTCCAATACAGTCAGCTGCTGGGACCCTCCTGTCACTCCAGAAATTGAAATGGGTTCTGCTCCCACATACCCTGATGGCATCAGGGTACATTGGGAGCCAGTGTCAACCAAAGCCATGTATTTCTGTGGGTCAGATGTGCCAGGCCATCGGATCCACACAGTCCAATAGATCCGATTGTCCCTTTCCTCTACCTGGCTAGAGGCAGGGCCCCTCTAGCACTGGTTATTTCCTCCCTGAGTACACATACTAGAGGTTCCAGCATCCTGACTACTGGCAGCCTGGGCATAGGAGGTTGAGGTTACTTTCATTTTAGTGGCACCTCCTTGGTGAGTGTTCCTCTCCTTGAGCTCACGCACCCGGGCTGCCAGGACATAGGTGGGTTTCCCATCCCACACTCCCATGTCTTCCCCTTGGTCATGTAGACAAAACCACAGGTCAGCTCTCGGGGTGTACCCTCTCTCTCTAGCTGGGGGTCGTTGGGCTCTAACTCTGAGGCCTGTGACTCGTACCGGTGCCACATTGGAACTGTTCTTCCTCATCTCCTCCCTCACCTCCCTCATTTCCTCTTTAAGTTCTTTCACCACGGCAGAGATATGAGCCTGCATCGGGCCATTGATCATGCTCTCATAATTCCTAAGCTTATTGGCAACAGCCCCCACTGTCACTTGGTTGTCCTCAGCATTAATGGTTGCAATAAATGTAGTATACTGAGATGGCCCCAGATTTGCCAGGTTCCATAACATCTGCGCTGTGCATCTCACCTTGTCAGGGTCATTATCATGCTGTCCGCTCCTCCCAAAAAGTACCTCCAGTACTGCCACTTCCCTCAGCTGTTGGATTCCTTCCTCCAGAGTTTTCCAGCGCATTCTATGGTGGTGCTCCTGCATTCTTTCTCTGTGGACAAATCTTTCTCTCACACTCATTAAAAGCCGCTGCCAGAGGGAAAGAGGTCCAGGTTCCCTTACAAATACCTGATTTATACCTGAGTCCTGGGTCAAGGGTCCCAAATTCCTTGCCTCCCCACCATCTAGTTGGACACCTGTGCCCATAAGATCCCAGACTCGAAGCAGCCAGGCTGTGTAAGCCTCACGTCCCCGTCGTACAATATCTTTTTGCAGATTACGGAGACTTTCATACGACAGGGTCTCAGTGATGATCTGAACATGTGATTCCCCTGTGCCTTGTGAGGGCCCTCCCTTCTTATCTTTACTATATGGGTTTGCTGTTTTCACTTTAGATTTCTTTGTTTCCACAGGGGCAACTGCTGCTGGCTGTGACTGCCCCTGTGTGTCAGCTGGAACCTGGACAGTTGTAATGTCTGTGGGTTCTATATCAGATTCTCTTTTGTCAGGGCAGGGCAAGGGTTTCTCACCAGCTGGGGAAATGTACTCTTTCAGCATCTGGTTCATCTCATGCATTTCTTTTATCAGAGCCTTCACCCAAACCAGGTGGTTTATCCCTGAGGCAGGCTGTGGGACAGGGGTGGGCTCTTGGGCAGCCTCTTTATTCTCTGGGGTAGTTATCAGGGTGCTTACCCAGGCCAGTCTCCCTTTATCTCTGAAATACCAAATAGAATAGGCCTATAAGCAGCACCAACAACTGTATGATGTCATTAGCATTCAGAGGGAAATTTAACCCTTGAAAAGCTGGTGGAGTAGACCCAAAAAGCTGAGTGAAGGGTTGGGAGAAAATTTCCTCTGGTGCCATTTCCTCACAATATGTACCATTATTAAAGTAACCCCAGAAACACAGAGTTAGTCTATGATAGCCCTGAATCCATGTGCCTGCTTTCCAAAGGAAGTTAAAAATCCATGAATTCCTCACCTTATTAACCCACAAAATAAACTGGATGCCAGCCACAGTAGCCTTCATTATAGGGCCCATATGGCAGAAATACAGCAAATGGCAGAAATACAGCCACAGCCACGTGCCACCCAAACCAGGGAAAGCTGGACCACATGATTTTGAGCAGTAGGCTTCTATCTAGTACACAAGAACTGTTATTCCTCCCTCTCAATGCCCTTATACCCGACGTTGGGCGCCAAAATCTCTCTTGGTTTGACAAGACAGGTATCTGCCAGGGAAACTGGGGTTTCCCTTAGAATAGAGAATGCAAACCCCCCACCCCTGCCAAATTATAAATTCTCAATTAAGGGCTCCCAGGCAAAGATTTGGGAATAGTAATAACAGTTCTTTACTAGGAATATCAATAATACAAATGTGGTAGGAAACAAAACTACCCCACCAAACCAGCAAACAAACAACAACAGTTTTGGAAAGCCCTGACAGAATCAGAGCTGCCACCTGGCACCTTGTTAGTCAGGGTGTTGGAAGCAGTCCAGAAGTGAGTCCTCCTGGGGTGGCAGACGTGGCTCTGTTGGAGCAGGGACGATCCTGTAGCCAAAAAAGGGTCCAGGAGTGATGAGGAAGGGTCTAGGAGTGATGAGGAGGGGTCCAGGGGTGAGGTGATGGTGAGATGGGGTCCGGCGATGATGAGATGGGGTCTGGCGGAGATGAGATGGGGTGCCGTCTTTCTCCCAGGAATCGGGGTGAAGCAAGTGAAGCCTGTCCCCCGCCCCAGCTCAGTTTTCCCGGCAGCAATTGTAGACTCCCCCCACTGGGCGGGGCATCCCACAATAGGACCATGCATGCAGATGGGGCTCTGGGGGGAGCGGGTATAGTCCGGGGGTATAGTCCGTTAATGGCCCATTACCCAAAAGGCACCCGCCCCTCCCCCCGTCCCCCTCCTTCCAAAGTTACAAGAAATAAAGAACAATTCCCCAACTGCTTTCAGCAGATGAAAATAGAATACACATTTTTGATTCCATAACCCAGGACAGACAGGAATGGGGACTGGGAGTGCAAATATGGGAGTGGGACAGGGAAGAAGGAAACAGCGACCGGAGAGGGAATAATGGATGGGGATCAGTGTTCCAAAGGGTTCCAGCGAAACACATTGGGTGCTGCGAGCTCTGCAGCTGGGCCTCCCCTGGGCTGCTGCGGCCCAGAGCCCAAAGGCTGGAGATGCAGCCTTGCTCCTGTCTCAGGAACAGGAGCCTCCTGCAGGCCCGTGTCCCCTCCATGTCCCCGGCAGGAGGGAGGGCTCTGAGGCACAGGGGGTGCTGGCAGGAGGGGCTGCTCTGGCCAGCTGGGGGCCTCTGAGAAATGCCCAAAGCCTTGTGCTCTCTGCAGCTGGTCCAGGAGAGCAGCAGGGCTGAAGGGTTCGTGTGCCACAGCCAGCCCGAGCTGGGGAGCCCTCAGGGCCTCATGCCAGAGGCGGCCCTGGGGAGTCGGACAGGGAATGGGGAATGGGAAAGGGAATAATATTGGGAATGGGGACAGAGACCAAGAATTGGACCAGAAATACCAGACTGAGACTAGGAATAGAGAGAGGGACTGGAAATCAGGACAGGGATTGGGAATGGGGAGGGGGTCCAGGAATGGGACAGGGAATATTAACAAGGACCGGGAATGGGACTGCAAATGGGGACAGGAATTGGGAATATGCACAGGGACCGGGAATGGGACTGGAAATACGAGACAGGGACTTGGAATGATACACGGAAAGGGGAAAGGGACCAAGATTGGGCCCAGGAGTACTGGACTGGGAATGGGACAGGGAATACGGGACAGGGGCTGGAGACAGGGACCAGGAATGGGACTGGGAATATGGGAGTATTCTCAAGAATACAGTACTACAGGAATATGGGATCGGGGATGGGAAAATGGAAACAGGACAGATAACATGGAAACAGAAACCAGGGAGAGAATATGGGATATGGATTAGGAAGATGGGACTATGATTGGAAATGGGAATATGGGAATGGGACAGGGAATACAGCAATGGAAATGTGGGACCTACAGCGGGACCAGGAATATGAGAATAGGAACAGGCCAAGGAGTATGGGACTGGGAATATGGGAACAGCAAACAGAGAATACTGGACAGAGACAGGGAATGAGACTGGGAATGGGACCCAGACTGGAATAGGAGCAGGACAGGACCGTGAGTGGAATGACACAGGAACGGGTGGGGGGCAGGGGTGCTGACAGTGGGGAGCGCAGGATCCTAGACAGTGGACACTGGGAACCACAACGGGGGGACATGGGGAGAGTTGTGAGGCAGGAAGTCCTTGATCAGCTGCCCCAGAACCTCTGCCAGGGTCTCCCAGTGCAGCCGGAGCTGCTCAGCCTGGGGAGCCCAAAGCTCTGAGTAAGCCCCAAGTACCTGCCAGGAACCCTCAACTCCCTCACACCCAGCATCCCCCACATCTCCTGCAAGATCCCCCCATGTCCCCATCCACGTCTTTGTTCAAAATCTTTATTTTTACCCTGGTTTGGGGTATTTTGAAAGGATAAAGAGAAGTGAATAGAAAATGCAGGCCACAGGGAGTCAGGAGGATGTGGAGCTCCCAGCCAGGTGTCTTCCCAACACAGATCACCGGCACCACAGATCACCGGGGCTCTGCCCACCGGGGGTCTCTGGGGATCATCCAGCATGGATCCTCCCATGGGGGATGGAGCTGGAGCAGAGCACGAAGCTCTTCCTGCACTTGGGGCACTCACAGGGCTTCCCTTAGTGGTGGCTCCGTTGGTGTTGGGTCAAATGAGAGATCTGAGAGAAGCTCTTCCCACACTCAGGACACTCATAGGGTCTCTCCCCAGTGTGGATGCGCCGGTGCCTGACGAGGGCAGAGTTTCGCTTGAAGCCCTTCCTGCAGTCGGGGGAGCGGAAGGGCCTCTCGTGTGAATCCGCTGGTGCACGAGGAGATCAGAGCTGGTCGGAAACTTCTTCCTGCACTGGTCACATTCGTAGGGCCTCTCCCTGGTGTGGCTCCTCTGGTGGGCAGTCAGGGTGGAGCTCTGGCTGAAGTTCTTCCCACACTCAGGACACTCGTAGAGCCTCTCCCCGGTGTGGATGCGCCGGTGGGTGATGAGGGTGGAGTTGTGCTTGAAGCCCATCCCGCAGTCGGGGCAGCGGAAGGGCCTCTCATCCGTGTGAATCCACTGGTGCTTAAGGAGATCAGAGCTGGTCTGAAACCTCTTCCTGCACTGGTCACACTCATAGGGTCTCTCCCCGGAGTGGCTCCTCTGGTGGATGATCAGGTGGGAGCTGTGGCTGAAGCTCTTCCCACATTCCCCACATTCATAGGGCCTCTCCCCGGTGTGGATTCTCCAGTGGCGGATCAGGTCGGATCTGTGGCTGAAGCTCTTCTCACATTTTGAGCATTTGTGGGGCTTCTCCCCATTTTGAAGCTGCTCAGGGACCCCCAGCTCTGACCTCCGGCCGCCTCCCTGGCCCAGGGTGGACCTTTCCTCCTCAGATCCCCGAGATCTGCGTTTGCAGCCCCTCCTCGTGCGGGATCTCCAGGGCTTTTCCTCCCCGCCGGATTCCTGCACTGTGGAGCCGCTGAAAATGGTGTCTTCCACGAGGTTTTGTTGTGGGGATCTGACCTCCTTGGACTCCATCCTCAGCTCCTTGTCTGGGGGAGGAAGGACAAGGAGAGGATGGGATTTGCCTCCGTGCCACAGGGAAGGGGAAGGAGATCCCCAGCTGGATGGCGTCGGCTGTGGGGTTGTCCTGCAGCCAGGGGCCAGGCTGGGCTGGGAGATGGAGCAGGAGAGAGGGGGAAAGGGGCAGTGACTTCCTCCTCACCTGCCTGGGGCTCCAGGGCCATGTCCCTCTTCTTTGCGGCCTCCTCCTCCTCCATCGGGCCAAGGTTTGGGAATGAGAAATCCTGGTTTGGGTGGGAAAACAAGGGCTGAGCACGTTGGGTTTGATGGTCCCGCTGCCCAAGTGCAGCTGCAGAAGTCAGCGCCCCTTTCAGCCTCGGGGGGCCCGGACCCCGCTCATCTCCAGGCTCTCCCACCCCTCCAGGCTGCCGGGGCTACCGCGGCTCCGGGATCGCCCCTCTGCGCTCTCCCCGCTCCGGGGCTCCCGCGTTCCTCCCGGCTCTCCCGGAGATCCCCAAACCCGATCTCCCCCTCTGCCCGCCGGGACCGGGCCATCGACTCGTGGGAACCCACAAGATCCCTCCAGGGGCGTTTCTGGCTCGGCTTTGGGGTCCTGCAAGATCCAAACATCCCCTGCCCGGAAAAAAACCCCCCGGAGACCCCCCTCGATGGATTTGGGGCGAGCTCCCCCTCCCCGCTCACCTGCGGGTTCCGGAGGGGGCGATGCTGCCGGAGCCGGGGGAGATGCGGCCGGAGCGGGCGAGCGGAGAACCACGTGCTGTTCCTGCTGCTGCTCTTCCTCCTATTCCTTCTCTTTCTCTTCCTGCTCCTCTCTCCCTCCTGTTCCTGTTCCTCCTCTTCCTGCCGCTTCTTTCTCTTTCCCTTTCCTTCTCCTCCTCCTCTGTCCCTCCTCTTCCTCTCGCTCCTCCTCCGCTCCCAGCCCGGCCCGGGCGGTGCCGACACCCAAAAGCAGCCGCGCTCTGCCCTGGGGGTTTCCAAAGATGCCCCGTCCTGCGCGGCACCGGGAGCGATCCTGGGAGCAGCGGGAAGGAATTGGGAGCGCTTTCCCTCCCAGTCTGGCTCTTACTGGGAGCACTGGGAGGGAACTGGGAGGAAACAGCGCCTGGACACGGCTGCAGCCGGCGCTGGGCGGGGCCAAACCAGAGGGCGTGGTTATGCAAATAGAGGAGCGATCGCGCGCTGTGATTGGTGGGCGGGAGCAGCACGGGATTTTCACGATCGCGTGAGGGCTGGGGGGGCCGGAGCGATGGCGGCGGCGTCCGGTGAGAGGGGACAGGGACCGGGAATGGGGGACAGGGACCGGGAATGGGGACAAGGACCAGGAATATGCGATGAGGTGCAGGAATGGCACCGGGAATACCGGAGAGTGACCTAGAATGAGACCTAGGAATAGAGAAACAGCGAGCAGGGAGAGAATATGGCATGGGGATAAGGAAGATGGCACACGGGGACTGGAAATGGGAATACAGCAACAGGACTATAAATACGGGAACAGGACAGGGAATATAGCAATGCAAATTCAGGCCTGGCAGTGGGTCCGGCAAAGGGGCCAGGAATACAAGAATGGAAACAGGACAGGGAATATGGGACTGGGAATATGGGATCAGCAACCAGACAGAGAATACTGAACTTGGAATGAGACTGGGGTTGGGAGCAGGACTGGACTGGGAGTGGAGTGACATGGGAACAGGCAGGGGGCAAAGGGAGTGACAGCAGGGAGAGGGAATCCTGGACAGGGGACACCGGGAACTGGGCCAGGGGGATGTGGGGACAGCTCTGGAGTCAGGGGGTCCTTGACCAGCTGCCCCAGAACCTCTGCCAGGGTCTGCCAGTGCAGTAGGAGCTGCCTGGCCTGGGGAGCCCAGAGCCCTGAGCAAGCCCCAAGTCCCTGCCAGGAGCCCTCAACTCCCTCACACCCAGCTTCCCTCACATCCCCTGCAGGATCCTCCCATATCCCCATCCAGGTCTCTGTTCAAACTCTTTATTTTTACCCTGGTTTTGGGTGTTTTGAAAGGACAAAGAGAAATGAAAAGAAAAACCGAGCCAGGGAAGCCAGGGCCCTGTGGAGCCCCCAGCCAGGTGTCTTCCCGACACAGATCACTGGCACCACGGATCACCAGGGCTCTGTCCCTGGGGATCATCCAGTGCAGATCCTCCCATGGAGGATGGAGCTGGAGCAGAGCACGAAGCTCTTCCCACACTCGGGGCACTCCCAGGGCTTTCCTTAGTGGTGCCTCCGTTGGTGTCTGGTCAAGGCTGAGCTGTGTGAGAATCTCTTCTCACACTTGATACACTCATAGGGCCTTTGGCATCACAAGGAGCAGGGCTGGCTGTGATGCTCTCTAGTGCCTGGGACACGACAAGGGGCAGGGCTGGCTGTGATTTGTTTGGTGCCTGTGAAATCCCAAGGGCAGTGTCACCGTGGGGGCAGATCTCAATGTCCCCAGCAGGTCACGCTGCCCAGTGCAGCCCGTGCCAGCGGTCACTGCGCACACGGGGGAGGCTGGGCTGGATGGGGGTCGGGGCAGAAACGCCGCTCCCGGGACTGGGCTCTGCCCCTGCCTCTGGGGCCCAGCCTCTGCTGGGAGTGCCTTGGGCAGGGCACGGGGCTGCTGCAGGGCCAGGGGGACAGACCTTGCCCCCTGCCCACTGCCTGCGCCCCTCTGATGCCTGTCCCACATCCCTGTGCCTCCTGTCCCCGCTACTCCCCGCCACCTTTACTCCCTCCATCAAAGCGCCACTCAACCTCTGCACTGGGACCTCTGGAAAGAAAGACAGAATGAAGGAGAGGAAGTGTAGTCAGTGTACCCTGGCTGGATGCCAGGCACCCACCAAAGCTGCTCTCTCACTCCCCTGCAGAGATGGACAGGAGAGAGAAAACAGAATGAAGCCTTCATGGCTTGAGATAAGGACTGGGACAGATCACTCAGCACATGCCATCATGGGCAAACCAGGTTTGAAATTAGAGACATTAATTGAATTTATTGCTATCAAAATCAGAGCAGGATAGTAAGAAGTAAAATAAATCTTTAAAAACACCTTCTGTCCCTCCCTCCTTCCTTCCCAGCTCTACCTTTTCTCCCAGTGGGTTCAGGGAGACAGGGAATGGGGGTTGTGGTCAGTTCATCACATCTTTTTTCCTGCTGCTCAGGGAGAGGAGTCGTTCCCCTGCTGTGCCAGGGGTCCCTCCCAGGGACACTTCTGCATGAACTTCTCCAACATGAGTTGATCTCCTGGACAGCAGTTCTTCACAAACTGCTGCAATGTGGGTCACTCTTCCATGGGCTCACAAGTCCTACCAGGACCCTGCTCCAGCGTGGGCTCCTCTCTCCATGGGTTTGCATGTCCCTGCCAGGTCCCTGCTTCTTGGCTGGTTTCCCGAAATTTGGGTGGTTTAGAGTCTTTTGCCCTCTGAAAAGCCCCAAGCCAGACACAGAAACAAAATGGAGTCTTCAGATGTTCAGTTTTCAAAGTTTCTTGTGTTGTCTATTATTTCTTATCATTTCTTTCTGCTCTGAGCCCGGCCAAGGTCTTCACAGCACGGGCATCAGGCAAAGACTCCCCCTCTGACGGAGGCTCGTCATCTCTTGTACAGATTAGTACATATCAATTATTTACAATTTCACACCAATATCTACATTCTATACTAAACAGGTCATTTCTATGCTGACCCAATCTCCTTGAAATACTTTGTGCCACTGTCACAGCAGAAGATGGAGATGAAGAAGAAGAACCCAGGGCACCGCTCAGAATCCTCCATCTTGTTCCCATTCACCCCTTTCCTAAAAACACAAATGTGACAAGCTACACTATTCTCTATCACACCTTTGTGGCTTGTAATTCCTCCCCCAATGCTGTAAGTCTTTCCCATGGACTAAAGTCAAAGCGCTTGCCTTTCTGGGCTCTGTGCCAGGGTCTCCAACACGCCTGAAAAGATCCCAGACCCCCCTGTACAGGTTTCAAACCCCCCTGTGCAGGTTGCAAACCTTGTTGTTCAGGTTTCTGTCTGTCCAGGGTATCCAAAGGAATGCCCTGGACTCCCACAATAAAGCTTTCTAAAATTAATGGGTTCTCTCATTATTTCCTATGGACACATATCTGGCCTTATCCACAAGGAGATTCACACAGTTTTTAAAGACACATTAAGCTTATTCCTGTCAAATTTATGATCTAATGGAGTATGACACTGATCTCCTTGGTTCCACAAGGCCCTGCAGTGTGACAATGACCCCTTGGTTCCACAAGGTTCCGCAGTGTTACAATGGATCCTTGGTTGCACAGGACCCTGCAGTGTCACAGTTCCATGGGTGGGTGGGTCAGGGATCCTGCACTCCCAGCAGCCAGAGGAGAGGCCACAAGAACACCGTGCTCATAGTGCCACCATCCCTTCTGTCCCCACACCCAGACCAGCCCCCCCCTCTCTCCCCTTCCCTGACACACACTTGGTGACATCTCTCCCTCTCCACCCAAGTCCTCACCTGTGCAGGTGACAGCGGCATCACGAGTGCGAGGCAGGGCTGGTACCTGGGGGACCTCTGGGCCAGGAGGCCAGAAGGGATAATTCCCCACACGCTGCAGCTCCCTGTGCCAGCCAGGACCGACACCTTCTCCAAAGTGAGCACTCCCAGGCACAGCTGGGGCCGTGCCACACTGCAGCTCCCTGCAAACCACGGTGTCTTGGGGATGGTTCATTATCCCATACCGTTCTGGGGTTTTGTTTTGTGCCCAGGGCTGGTGGCTGTCCCCCCCCCCCACTCCCCATCCTCCCTGGCTCTGGGGTTGTTTTGATGAATGGGAGTCAAGCCAGGGTTTGCAGAGGGAGCTGAGGTTGGGGTGAGAGGCAGCCCTTTCCTGTTCAACTGGACACATGCAGCCGGTATCTCTGTCTGGGGATCCTGCTGTTCCTGTGGGTTTTGCCTGCTTCTTTTTGGTTTCTTTTGCTTGGGCACTGTGACTGAGCTTGCCAGCTTGGCTTTTTTTGCCACTCTGCTGTCAGAAAGCCCAGAGCCAGCGCGTGCCTGCCAGGACCCAGGAACACCCCATTTCCCACTGGGGGCTGCTTCCCTCTGCATAGCCTGGACCCAGGTTCCTGGCAGCACCAGTGAGAAATCCTGGGGAGCCCTTTCCCTGCCGTGTTTGGAAGCTGGGCTGCTGCTGCCTGGCCCCCACCACGCCTCTCGTGCTGCTGTGGGGTTTTTTGCTGCACTGGAGCTGTTTCGCCCCTGCCTGCTGGGAGGTCCCACAGTCCAGCTGTGGCCTGCAGAGACAGCACCAGGGCCAGTGGCTTCCCTCTGACAGAGGGCAGGGTGAGCCTCGAGATGTGGAAGGAATTCCTGCCTCTGAGGCTGCTGAGGCCCCGGCCCACACTGCCCACAGCAGCTGTGGCTGCCCCTGGATCCCTGGCAGTGTTTCCAGGCTGGCTGGGACGGGGCTTGGAGCAACGTGGCCGAGTGGCAGGTGTCCCTGCCCTTGGCAGCAGGGCTGGAAGAACGACGATTTCTAGGGACCCCTCCAAGCCAAGCTCTTCTGTCATTCTGTCATCACAGGGGCCTGGGGCAGCCGGGCTTAATTTCCGCTTAGAACCAATTCAGCACTGTCAGTTTGGCTGAGTTCAAGGACAGAGTTCACAAGCTCAGATTCACACCTTGTGAGATTTGCCAATACTCTGGGTCTGCTAGAGATCAATAAAGCCTTGCACCATCCAGATTCTGGAATACTGTAATTTATTGAATCAAGAGCAAAGCAGTTTCCAGCTTGCCACTTGTAAATGCCCAAACTACAGAACATACTTATGTGTCCCCAAGAGACAGAGACACGATCTCTGGCTTTACTTGTATACAAAAAGATAATAACCTATATGTATATATGATAGATATATGTTACATATATCATAAATATCTTATATATGATAGAAATAGATCTATTACATAAAAATCTTTCCAGATATAAATGCACTAAGGGAATTAATATGTCTCACAACAAATAGGGACATTAAATATGTCCTATATTGTATTGTTTAAACATAACTACCTATTCAACTCTTCATAAGCATTTCTCTAATGCTATATTAATAGCAACATATTTTGTATCTCTGATATTATTCATATTAGTATATTGGATTTTTAATAATTTACTTTTTGATATCATACTTGATAAGCCTTATAGTATATAATATGTATACACAATATGGATAAGGATATGAAATAAAAATCTAGATTCTTATATCTACAACATTTCAGGTCAGCTGCAACAGAGTTGTACAATGCTGACCTAAAGGTTTCCCTTCCGAGGCAACGGAGACACAACGTCCATGGAGTGACCCCGAGCATTGCCCAGAGATGGTGGAGTCTCCCTGAACGCAGATGGTCAGGACCCACCCGAAGCCAATCCTTTGCAATGCACATCAGGAAGGCCCTGCTGGAGCAGCCCTGAACCAGATGATCCCACCACTGGTCCTTCCCAACATTCACTCGTCTGGGACTCTGAGATCGGCATCTTGGCACAAGGTGAAGCTCTCAGAGGGAAAATGGACTCCTAGAAAGAGGTGGGGGCAGTCCCAGTTCTGCTGGTAACGGGACTCTGTCTCACAAGTGCCCTGGCCACGGCCTCTTTAGCTACACCAGGCTGGACTCCCCAGGTGTGCTTTTGCTCTAGAGGAAAGGCGTGGCAGCAGCTGCCGCTGCTGATGGAGCCGTGCCTTCTCCATGTGCTGCACGCTCCGGTCTGGGTCAGCTTCTCCCCGGGCTGTAGGCTCTCCATACGGACCCCAGAGAGCAAAAGAAGGAATATTGGTATTTCCTCTTGCATGGTCCTTTATCTTTGGAGCCAACCTGGATCCATTGCTGGATGCAGGGCTGGGGAGACTGCTGAGATGACACTGCTGCTGCTGCTGGCATTAAGCTGCTGGGCAGAGTTTTCCCTTCCCTCTCTGTATTGCACGTTCTGCCCTCTTTTCCCATGTGCTGTCAGGTGGTTCTCTGCCACCAGGGGCGAGCCTCACAAGCACCGCTCTGTGCAGAGGAACCTCTCTCACTGCTCATTGTTAATGATTCGTGTGAGCCACTGATGCAGATCCAGGTATTGACTCATGGCCTGGGAGTGGGCAACCGGATCCATCACCAGGTCATGGAAGAGATTGCAGCTCCCAGCCCTTGCGACATCTGGGGGCAAACTGATCTCCTCAGGAAGCCTCTGGTTGCCTACAATGAAGTGATTGAGGTGTCTCATTTCTACACATGTGCGCAGGCTCTTGCTGATATGCATCAGCCGCCTCACAAAATGTCTCCTGCGCCACTGTGACACGGGTGTGATGCTCAGGAGGTGCATTAACAATGGTCTTCATGGTATAGGTGGAAAAGCCTATGCCCAGCTGCAGACGGGTGAAGAACTGCAGGCATTTGAGGTGCAAGCTGTCAGGAGGGGCCTGCCTGGTGATGTACTTGAAGAACTTCACCTCTGCCACGGTGTACATCTCCAGCCAGGTTGTGCTTGAGGTGTGGCCTGGCCTGGGCTCGCTGCTGACAAAGACGTCGGAGTTGCCCTGCCGCACCCCAAAGAGCACCTCGATCCAGTGGCTTTCTCTGCCGCTGCTCACCTTGAATTGGCAGGAGCATCTGGAGGGCAGCAGCACTAAATGCCAATTGTGTGCCTGAGGCAAAGCCAGCTAGACTGCTCTCAGCAGTTGGCAGAACCAGCGGGCAGTTTTCTCCACGTCGAGGTAGGAGCCCGTGCACAGGGTGTGAAGGAGGCTGGGATCCTGATACGTCCTCAGTTTCTCCTCAGGGTGGTGCAGGAAGCACAGCATGTTCTTAACGCGCTGCCCCCTCATGCAGGTGCACTCCTGCTGCACGCGGATGCGGAAGTTCCTCATGTGCCTCTGCCCTGCAGTGTCCAGCTCCAGGTGGAAGCTGTGCCCTCGGGGAGGAGTCATGGGTACCAGCACCTGGTACACAACATCCTGCTCACGGGGACTCCAACCTTCGAAGGCACTGCCCACCCCGATGGCTCGTTTCAGGACTGGGTAGAAGCTGTTGGACAAGACGTGTCGAGAGTAAATTGTAAATTTGTTCATCAGGCTGCTTGTCCACTGGCAGCCTTTCTGCAGGTCCTGAACAGGCCACTGGATGCGCTCCATTACCATTCTTCCAATGAGATCGTCAAGATCATGATTATTGACTTCATTTCCAACCTCATTGTTGTTTGCTGCATTTGCAGCCTCATTGCCAGCTTCATTTCCAACACCTCTTTCTTCATTTGCAGCAACATTGTTATCTTCCTCTGCATTGCCATCATCATGTTCTTCCCCATCCACATCATCCTCTTCCTCTTCTTCATTTCCAAACTCTTCTTCATTTCCACCTGCTTCTTCATTTACATCCACATTTCTGCCTTCCTCTTCATTTGCAGCACCATTTTCTCCTTCATGCTCCACTCTCCTCAGGCTCCTTTTCCTCCAGATATTCCATAGGGCCAAGAGAAGGAGCAGGAGCCCAGCCAGAGGCCAGACCTGCCAGGGCTGCAAGGCAGACCAGAACAGGTCCCCCCAGGCCTCAACACTCTGCTTCATCAGGGCCAGCTGCTCCACCTCCCGCTCCAGACGAATCTTCTCCTCTTCCTGGAGCTTTGCACGCACCTCCATTCGCAGTCGTGTTGCCTCGTCCAATCCATCACCCACGGGCTGTGGGTACTGGAGTACACTTTGCAAGAGCAAGAACCACAGTACCCAGGTATCCATGGTCTGCAGGAGGAGGGAGAGAAGGCCTTGAGTGGAGCTGGGAGGGAGGCAGCTGTCAGTGGGGACGGCAGGGGCGGCAATGTCAGGGATCTGGGGGCAGGAAGGACAGGGCCCCAGAGAGCTGGCAAGCAGCGAGGCCTGTCCCACATCCCAAGCAGCAGCAGCAGCAGCAGCAGCAGCAGCAGCAGCAGCAGCAGCAGCAGCAGCACGGTGCCCTGCCCAAGGCTCTGCCATGAGGGGCTGTCTCTGCATGCAGAGGGAGAACCCAACCCTGGGTGCAGCCTTTCTGCCCCGGCCCTTGTCCCCAGCCCAGCCTCCCCACCACGTGTGCACTGACCGCTTGCCTGAGCAATACGGGGCCAGCATTACCTGCTGGGGCCTTTGATAGCTGCCCCCATTGTGACAGGGCCTTGTGATGTCACAGGTGTCACAGTGCACCACAGCCAGGCCAGCCCCGCCCTTTGTCCCCACCCCAGCTCAGCCAGTCAGAGTGGCAGCCTTGGAGTGAATCTTCTTCAATGAACTTCTCTTGGTCTTTCTTTAGTCTTTCTTATCAGCTGCCCTCCCTTGGAAATCTCATAGCTATCCATCTTGGAAGGCACCCTTGAGGATCGTTCCCTTTGAACCTTGACTCCATGCTGAGCCACAGTTAAAGCTCGGAGTCGTTGAGCTTGGAAAAGACCCTGCAGATGGCACACTCCAACTGCAAGCTTTGCTCTGCCTATATGGGGCCTTCCATGGCACTGGCAGCACAAGTGAGAGCCCTGCCTTGGCCTTTGCCTTCAGCAAGTCCCCAGTTTGGGCAAAGCCTTGTGGTAAATGATGTAAATAATTTTGTAAATGGTTTTATTGTAAATATGTTTTGTAAAATCATGTATGTCAAAACATAATTGTAACCTTAAACCAAACTCACAAGCACCTCAGAAGTCATGCCCTTCAAACCATGCCCGAAGCCACTCTTACAGATTGTGACATCGCTGCCAGCACCCGGGAAAACAACATTAGCAGAAGAGAGAAGGGTGCAGCTGGGAGGAGATGGACCCTCACCGTTGATGGGTCTACCAACGACCCAGCAATTAACGACTGATATGAATCTTATCAGTATCGTCAAGGTGGTGAATCCCAATGCTAGGTTCCAGTAAATCCACTCATGGGCATCTCCCTTCTCGGAAATCCACTCAACAGACCAGGAGCAGGAAAACGAAGATACATGAATATGTATCTCGAACAAGGGATACAAAGAACTGAGATCACTACTGGACAGCGAAACACTGTATAAAAATCGGCTGCTCGGTGCACACTTTGTGAACTGTGGGGGCTCCGTGCGATAGAGGCCGTGTCTGAGGTTCACCCAGTCTCAATCCCCAGTCTCGGCACTGACTTTGCTTGTGGCTTTTCTCAATTGTTCTTTCTCAATTTCTCAATAAATTTTTTTATTGATAAATTGGCTGATTTCATTTATAACAAGCATCAGAAGTGAAAGAAATATAAATAAGGAGAGTGTTGGCCTGCTATGCTGTGCACCGGGAGCCAATGACAGAAGGAAGCAGGCAGTGTGTGGGAGCTGAAAAGCATCCAGACATCAGTGCCCTGAGAGCTTTCTTGAGCTCCTGGTTCCTCAGGCTGCAGATGAGGGGGTTCAGGGCTGGAGACAGCACTGAGTACAGAATTGACAGGGCCAGATCCAGAGATGGGGAGGAGATGGAGGGGAGCTTCAGGTGAGCAAACATGACAGTGCTGAGGAACAGGGAGACCACAGGCCAGGTGAGGGATGGAGGGAGGTGGAAAAGGCTTTGTGCTGTCCCTGCTCAGAGGGGATCCTCAGCACGGCCCTGCAGATCTGCACATAGGAGAATACAATGAACACAGAACAACCAAATACCAAACAGGCACTAACAGCAATGAGCCCAGGTTCCCTGAGATAGGAGCTGGAGCAGGAGAGCTTGAGGATGTGTGGGATTTCACAGACAAACTGGCCCAGGGCATTGGCCTGGAACAGAGGCAGAGAAAATGTATTGGCCGTGTGCATGACAGCATTGAGAAAGGCACTGGCCCAGGCAGCTGCTGCCATGTGAGCACAAGCTCTGCTGCCCAGGAGGGTCTCGTAGTGCAGGGGTTTGTAGATGGACACGTAGCGGTCATAGCACATGATGGTCAGGAGATAAAACTCTGTTGTAGTGCAGAAAACAACAAAAAGACTTGAGCAGCACATCCTGTGTAGGAGATGTGTCCGGTGTCCCAGAGGGAATTGCACATGGCTTTGGGGACAGTGGTGCAGATGGAGCCCAGGTCAGTGAGGGACAGGTTGAGCAGGAAGAAGAACATGGGGCTGTGCAGGTGGTGGCCGCAGGGTACGGCACTGATGAAGAGGCCATTGCCCAGGAGGGCAGCCAGGGAGATGCCCAGGAAGAGGCAGAAGTGCAGGAGCTGCAGTTGCCGCCTGTCTGCCAATGCCAGCAGGAGGAAGTGGCTGATGGAGCTGCTGTTGGACATTTGCTGTGGCAGGCCATGGGGACTTGCTCATGAATAAAGGACAGTGACAAGTTAGGACAGGCTGCTTTGAGCCAAACCTGTGCCCTTCCCTGTAGACTGTCCTGCTGGTGTTGGTGTCTTTGGTGCTGACCCTGACTGCCAACAAAACAGCAACACATTCGCTTCAGAGTTGGACTGGGTTGATGCACAAAATGGTGGCTGGGGCTGAAGCAGGCACATGGCAGCTGGGGCCCAGGCTGTGCCTCCCAGCGCAATCTGCGGCCCCTGCCAGCCCAGCCCCAGCCCCGGAGCCACATGGGGCAGGCAGAGCCCCCCCTTCAGCCATCTGTTCAAATGGACAGACACCCGGGAAGCAGACACGGTGTGGCACCTTTGCTCTGTGCACACAAACATAGACCAGCCAGTTTGTAACGCCAGCTGGCAGTATTCTGATGTCAAGGCAATCCAAATAGGTGAAAATAGAAACTCCAGGGACTGAATGTTTTAAATTAAAAACTTTTCTTTTTTCCCAGAAGAAGGCCAAAAGCATTTTCTGTGCAGGTGGACTTGGTTTATGATCAAGAAGCATCACAAGTGGTTTTGTCCAGGCAGGAGTCATAGTGACTGTGAGGTGATGAAAACTGAGATGGGATCTGCTTGAGGCTCAGGGTGCAGTGGCTGCTCACCTGCGATGTGTATCCCTCAGGGTACCTGTTTCTTTAGAACACTAGGAAGACCGTATAGAATTGAAATACAAACCAAAACTGCAGCAGGAAGTCCATTGCAGTTTAGGTTGTTGTTCATGAGATTCTCCAAGCTGAGCACAGACATTGTGTTCAGCAGACACACAGGCAGGGGCTTCTTGGAGCGCTGCTCTGCCACCCATTCTTTGGAGTAGGGGAATGCAGGAAAAAAAGAAGAGAAGCCCATCGAGTATTGAAGAGGATCAGTCACTGACAGGAACCAGTGGGTTAAGAAATGTGAGGGGAAAAAGGCAGAAAATGTGAGGTGATAAGTGTGAGAAATGGGAGTGAAAAAAGGAGAGAAGTGCGAGGGAAGAGTAGGAAAGCTGTGTGGGAAAGGGTGAGAAAAGTGAGGGGAAAATGGAGAAAAATGTGAGTGAAAATAGAAGAGGAAGGTGAAAGGAGGAAAAGGCAGAAAATACGATGGGAAAATTCTAAGAAACATGAGCAGAGAAGGGTGAGAAACATAGGGGAAAAAATGGAGGGAAATGTGAGGGGAAGAGAGTGAGAAACTTTGCTGGCAGCAAATGTGAAGGAAACATTGTGAGAATCCTGAGGGGAAAAGAATGAGAAATGAGAGGGCAGAAAAACGCAGAAAACATGAGGGGAAAAAAGGGTGGGAAGTTTGACGGGAAAAGTGGCAGAAAACTTTTCTAACACATGCTCACTCAGAAATCTCACCTACTAATTTGTAACCATGGAAATAAGACCTGCTCATTCCTTTGCTGAAACTCACAGGCTAAACATTCCCTCCAATTATTTGACATACTTCAATCACTTCTCAGAAGTTATTGACGGGAAAGTAGGGGTCTCTTGTGGGTCTCTGGTGGTCATTTGGGGAACATCCCATTCCTCAAATTCTCCTCTGATGCTCAAGAGCCTCCTACAACCACTCTCTTCCCCTTGGATGCATTCCAGCGACCTTCTTAGGAGGACTACTCTATTCTCAAGGCTAAGGGAGCCACTTGCACACATGAATCACTGCACTGGGGGAATAGAGGGCTCAACACTGTTAATGCTAACATAATTCATGATTTGTTACAGTTCAACATTTTCTCAACACCTTCCTTCTCTGGGAATCGCTCACAAGCATTTCCTCAATGCACCTTGAAAATACTTTTGCTGACTGAAGCCACACTGTGTCTTTCCTTCAGCAATGAAGAAAGAAAACACAAATTGCCTCCTGAAAGCCTTCTGCTCCCTTCCAAATCAGTTCAGTGCTCAAGCACAACTCACAGGCTCATCCCCGATTCCCTTGGTGAGATATGAGATAATATTTTGCTGCAGCCAAAAGATAATTAGAAAAAAGAATGAAAGTTGTTGGTTCTAGGTCATGTTATTTAGACTTTGAATTTATTCCAGGTAATTTGTTGGGTGTTGCTGTGAGCTGAGAGTGGGGCCAAGTTGAATACCAGACCAAAAGGGAAGTAGGATAAGAGGGGAAGTGACAGACAAGTAGACAGGGAGGAGAGAATATAAGTTCCCCAGTACCCAGCCAAAGTGAAAGGGGACATGGTTTGCCCTGGGCTGGGAAAGGCAATAAAAAGCAGCATTCTGTTGGGGTGTGTGTGTGTGTTCTGCTCTTGGGAGAGTGAGATACACACCCAGCTCAGGTGAATCCCTACTAAGAAACTGTTCTTTTTTGCTTTGATGACTTTATCCCCATTGAATTTCTATAAGAGTTGGCCCCTTTCTAACACCTCTCTCCCAGCAGCTCAGGGCTGTATTGCACAGTGCTTGCTGTGTGCCAGACAGCACAAAGCAGGCTGGCCTGCTGCCCCTGAATATTTCCGCACAACACTCTGCATTTCACACCTGTGCTCTGGCTCAGTGCAGAACTCCAGGACTGCAGGTGCTTCCTCCTAGAGCTGTGTGAGGACCTGGCTGCTGCAGATGTGCCCTGACAAGCTGTCCCTGCCTGACGCTGCCCTCGGTTCCCCTGGCAGAAGCGCCGTGCCTGAAGGACGCTGCCCTGTGCTGGAGCCTGCGGAGCAGCCCGGCTCCCTCCCGCTGTGCCCGGAGTGCTGCACACACTGCTCACCTTTGCCAGGAGTTACAGGGCAGCCGGCACAAGAGCAGGAATGCTCAGCCAGGCCTCCAGCCCTCGGCTGTCCTTTGCCTTTCTCTCCTGCTGTGCAGACTCCACAGGGCCAATGCCACCAGGCTGTGCTGCGCCCAGCACGGCTGCGCTTCCCCTTGGAGCAGCCAGCTGCCAGCTGGGCTCTGAGAGCCGAGGATTCGCCCGGGGCTGGCCTTGGATTGGGGCTGCCCCACCCCTCCTTTGGTTCTGCCTGCAAATGCCACTGCCCTTTCTGCCTCAAACACAAGTGCCACAGCTGGGGAAAACCTAGCCAGTGGGCCATATTCCAAAGGCACTGTGACCTGGAGAGGACAGAGGGATAACAGTCTTCCCCACTTTCAAACCATACCAGAGAAGCCATCAATGTCACTTTCCCCCTCTAAGAAATAATGAACAATTCAGAAGGAAATGTTGAGCTTTCTCACAGGCTCAGAAGGAGGGGAATCTTGGAAATGAGTTGAGATTTCAAAAACTTTATTTACAATCCTATGCAACAACCCTACTCTACCGTCCTAGCTACAATCCTACTCTACCAACCTATCTACAATTCTACTCTACCAACCTAGCTACAATCCTATTCTACCAACTTAGCTACAATCCTACTCTACAATCCTAACTAAAAGCCTACTCTACAATCCTAGCTACAATTCTACTCTACCATCCTAGCTAAAATCCTATGCTACAATCCTAACTATAATCTTACTCTACCATTGTAGCTACAAACCTGCTCTATGAACCTAGCTAAAATCCTACTCTACCACCCTAGCTACAGTCCTGCTCTACAATCCTAGCTACAGTCCTATCTACAATCCTACACTACAATCCTATCTACAATCCTATCTACAATCTTATCTACAATCCTCCTCAATGCTGTTCTCTGAGATGCCAGTTCAACAGCACTTCTTCTATTCCGGTCTCCTCCTTCCACTTGTTAACAGAAAGGATGAGTGGAATCAGGCTGGATGCAGGCTTGGCAGATGTAACAAATGGATGCTGCACAAAGGAAAAAAAACCAACAACAACAAAGCACCATTACTTTCCAAGTGAAGAGCCTCAAAGGCAGGGTAATATTTTTGAAATGAAAAGGGGCTTGAGTCAGAGTAGGTCTAAGGAGCAACAGTGGGGCAACAGGGGCACAGCTTGCTGCAAGAGCTGCTCAGTGCCCCAGTCCTGGAAATATTTCAGGTCTGAGCATCCTGATCCCTTTCAAGATGTCCCTCCTGACTGCAGGGCACTTGGAGCAGATGAGCTTTACAGGTCCCTGCCAGCCCAGCCCAGGCTAAGATTCCTGACTGTTTTCCTTTGAACAGCACAGAGAGCAGAGGTGAGGAGGAGGGGGCTCATCTGATGCCTTGCACTTCAGTGGAGGAGGAGCTCATCCCTGGGACACTGTTCCACCTGCAGCCCCTGGGCATTTTACCTGCAGGAGCTCCTGGGCAGACCAGCGCCGCGCCTCGTCTCTCTGCAGGCAGCAGCTCAGGAAGTCACGCAGCCAAGGTGAGAGGAGCCTGGGCTGCCGCAGCTCTGGGATGCCTTTGGTGGCTATCAGGAGCTGAGCCTGGAGAAAAAGGAAACACGAGTCTCTCACCTGCTTCTCTCACTAACTGCTCTCCCAGGTCCCATTGTTTAAGTTCCACTCTGCAGGGCCAGTTTGTTTCTGCCGTGGCACAGAGGCAGAGATGACTTTCCTGTACCAACAAAAACCACAAACCCCAATGCAGCCACAGCTTTTCCAACATCCAGCAGATCTGGCCTTGGCAGCTGATTTCATTGACTGACCTCGTTAGTGGAAACTACATCAGCAAAAGCACCTTTGCTTCTCTGAGCATTCCCTTGACCAGCTTGACAGGCTATTTGGAGAAGGGACTTTGCTATGCTAACTCACTCTACTATTTCCAAGGATTATGACCTGAAAAGCATCTCTGCAGTGCTTGTTGGTCCCTTAAGCCCAGCTGGCATCAAACAAAAGTCATCAAGCTTTTTGCTTGGTTCTTGAAAACAATGGTAATTGAAAGGAAAGAAAGGAAATCCCTCAGTTATTGCTCAGGTAAGGAAACAAACATTTGGAATCTCATCTTCAACACAGACACATGAAGACACCTGCACAAATGTATTGGGATAAAAAAGCCTGTTTGCCCACACAGGAAACACCTGCAGCTCTGTCTCTCAGCAGACTGCAAATTTCAGTTTCCCTTATGCAGCAAAAGGAAAATTTTGGTGGTCAAATCAGAAGAGGGAGAAATGCCATCCCTATGGTCGCCCTCTGCTCATTTGGATACTCAGGTCAATGCATTTCACGGTGTGCCCATCCTAGAATGTGCCAGGAAACAAAGGGGTGGTTTTGGCAGGCTCTGCACATCACCAGGCTTCAGCTTGGTGACATGGAGAAAGTGGCTTGGCTTAGGGAAGAAATATGGTCACTGAATGTTTCAGCAGCACTGCACAAGAAGCACAAGAGCCTCTGTGGCCTTCACACCCTCATGTCCAGGTTCCAGGCAAGTTTCCCTGTGAGAAGAATGGGGGTGCACTTCTTCTCTCCAAACCACAGTTTTAGAAACTTTGTTGGGTTTGAGTTTCTTCATTCCAGGAAAGATAACACCAGTTCTAAGATGCTTGTTTCCTGTTAGTAGGGCCATCTCCACAGCCAAAAGAGCTGGAACGACTTCTAAGCCAAAGCAAAATGTTGCCAGAGCATGGAGATTGTTTGCGTGGGGTGAGGCTGGAGTTCCGCCACTGATGCACCCAAAACTACAGCAGACACTGATGTGCTGCAGGGACATTTTCCAGAAAGGGACCGTGGTGGAAGTAGTTCCAGCAGATGGCAATGGGATTTTGTCCAAGGGCAGACAGAAGGTGGGACACGCGAGAGAGACAGCGGGATCAGAGAGTATTGACACCTCACCGAGACAGGACTTTCACTCTGGTAGGGAACTTCCTGTTCCACCATCTCAATGCCCACGATCCCAAAAGACCAGATGTCCACTTTGGGGCCATAGGGTTGACCTCTGACCACTTCAGGCGCCATCCACCAAGCAGTCCCGATCACCGAGCTGCGTTTGCTCTGCTCAGGGGTGAGTTGAGCAGAGAGGCCAAAATCAGCTGGGGAGAAAGCAGAAGATTGGTTTGAGTTGCAGACTGTGCAAGTAGGAAAGCAAGCAAAGGAATTGCCCAGTAGAAGTTTTGGAAGGTGCTGTTGATTCTCCTGGACAACTTTCCCTGTTCTGTTTCCTCAGGACTTCAGCCAAGGCAATATGGCATTGGCTACTGAAAAAATCCCCACATTTTTGACACTGCCTTCAGCAGTGGCTTTTGTTCCCCTGAAGCTTTGCACTTGTAGCTCCCTCCCTTGGGAAGGGACACACACAGAGCACAGCCACTCTGGACTGCTTGTTCCTTGCCATACCTCTGTGCATGTGGCAACCGTGTGGTCAGCTCACAGCAGGGGTCCCTGCACTGCCACCAGCACCATTTTTGGGGGGCTGGCAGTCACTCCAAAGCAGCCCCACACTCCACACATCCCTGGAACGCTGCACCTGACCAAGAATATACTGACCCAGCTTGACAGAGCCATCGGTTCTGAGGAGGATGTTGAGGCTCTTCACATCTCGGTGCAGCACATGGTGGGAGTGGAGAAAATCCAGTCCTTGCAGGCACTGAGACAGAAAGCAGAAAGAGGAGGGCAGAAATCAGTGATGTGATTTCATCACACAAGAAAGGAAACAGCTCTGAAAGATTCCCTCTCCAGGGGAATGGGGATGAATGGCAGAACACATGGAATTGCTCCTGTTCTGAGCCCTTTTCCCAGACAGTCCTGCCCAAGCCCTGGGAAGCACAGGTGGGATCCCTCACCTCCCGACTGAGAGCTGCAATCTCATCTTCAGACATGTTGGTCTCTCTGATGACATCATTCAGAGTGCCTCCATCCATGTACTCCATCACCAGCCAGAGTTCCTCATGCACAAGGTAGCTGAAAGAAGGAAATGAGGCCATGCAGGTGAACAGGCATGGCTACACTGGTTTTGTGCTTGATTCTTGTTTCTGGGCCCCTTTGTGACAAGGACAGAATTAAAGGAATAGACATTCCCTCTAGGCTGTGCCTTGTTTGCAGTCTGGGCAGTCTCAAGGAGAATGGCACAACTGTGAAAAAGGAGGTGTCTCTGATGGCCAGCAAGGGAGAAGTGCAGTTTAGTAAGAGCCAAGCTGAGAAACCTGTCACACATGGTCTTTCTGGAAATAAGCACCTAGTGTTCCTGGCATGGACAGCCATGGAAAGGAGGGGCAACAATCCAAGGGAAATCCTATCTAGGATGCTTCATCAGCATTGAAGAAACTTTAAAAAATCAATCCTGAGACAACATGGAGGCAGTGAACTTACAGGGCATTGACTTACTATGGTGGGGCTGATCCAGGTTTCTGAACCATTTTCCAACCATGTGTTTGAAAGCCAGGGAAGACTCATGCAGACAAAATGCACTCTCTTCCCATCCATTGGAGATGAGTAGAGAAATAATCATGAACCAATAATTAACAGCTCTCTTTTCTGCCTGTGGGGTTTTAACCTCGCATACTTTTAGTACGGAAACAAACATTCCTGGGATGAGACCATGAGCACTCACCTGTCTAAATAATTCACAACACAGGGACTCCTATTCCTCTTCATGACTGTGATTTCATTAAGGATTTGTTGCTTCCTCCTCAGTTTCTGAAGATCTATTTTCTTGATGGCCACCTGAAATGACATTGAAAATCAGTCACTTTAGGAGTTGGTGGCACGAGACCACACCACACATGGAGCAAGTGATTTTGCAATGACACAGGTGAGCCAAAGTGCCAAAGTGCCTTGTGCTCAGACAAAGGAGTAATTAGGAGCTGACATTCCAACAGCCCATTTCTCTGCCCCTCTGGGGAATCCATGCCTTGGGACTCTGTGGATACATCTTGGGCTCTAAGCAGGGCTTAGGGCTTTCAGGGACGCCTTGCAGATCTCTCCCCACGTGCAGTTCCCAAGTGCAGCACTGCAGGTGGCTAAGGAACTCCCAGGAACATTCAGATGTATTTGCTGGCAGCCAGAAATGAGAATTCAGGACTCTGAAGCCGTAGCCCCAGAGAGCAGTGAGATGCTCTAAGGCACCACATTTGTTGGAGCCATTGAGAGCCAGGGAGAGCATCCTTCTCTGCAAGGAGCTGCTGCCCTCCTTGCCTTCCTTCTGGCAGCTGGGAAGGACAAAGACTGTCCCAAATGCACTTGGCAGGCTGGCAGCAGTCTGTGCTCCTTGTGCCTTGGCAACACAGCTCTACCCACAGCTCCAGCCAGAGCTGACACAAGAGAGGAAAGCCCTGGAGAGCAGCAGAATCTGCAGGGGCTGTTGACATTTACCTCTGCTCCTGTGGCAGTGTCGACTGCTCTGCTGACAACTCCAAAGCCCCTGGAAACAAAAGAGCAGCAAAGAAAGGAGAAGCCATTTAGATCTTGGAGGGAAAGCCAGCCCAGCCAGGAGATGTCTGCTGTAAATGCCTCAAAGCTGCAGGAAGCAGGAGGGCTCTGCCAGAAGGCAGATGATGCATTTTCCTCTCAGGTGCATGGGCACTGGGCCTGTTCCTGAAGCACTGGGGTTTACTGCCTCAGCTCAAAAGGCCACTTAATTCTTTCATCAAGGATTTCAGTTTCTAAACTGGGCACTTGTTATCCTGACCACAGACTATTTCCTCCAGCAAACTCTTGGGAAGAAATGTTCCTGAGAACTGTTATCTCACTGCTGTGATAGGGGGTAGGTTGCTGTTCCTGGCAATGAAATGGAAGTGTCTTGGACAATGCCTTCTGAGCACACAAATTCTGGCTGGTACTGGGAGATGGGGCAGACTAACCCCAGTATCTGAGGATCTTTGCAGCTTGCCTGACTTCACACTCCATAGATATTCCAGCAGCAAATCACCTGCCCCATGATTGTGTAGAAGTAACTGTGCTTGGACTCACCCACTGCCAAGATTTTCCAGTTCAATGTATCTCCTCTGGGGATTTCCCCTGCTCACCATTTGCCCTGAGGGAAACAAAATGCAAGATGCTCACTTGAAAGCAGAGATCCCAGCATCCAAGAGATACAAAAGGCAGCCCCACTGTCTGGGGCTCTGAGTCCTTTGTGGCCAGCCGGGTAACAACAACAACCACCACAACCACACCAAGACAGGCAGCGCTGCAGGCCAAGCAGGCCAGCACAGACTGATTTTCGACAGTGCTTGGAAGAGATCTTTGACAGAAAACAAAGCACAGGGAGATGCATTCCCAGGAGACGAGGGCATCTTCTCCACCTTGTAGTGGAGAAGAATATTTTCCTGCAGTCTTAAGGTCTATGCTAGCCAAACCTAAAAACTCAAGCTATTGTTTCAGGTCCTTGCTTGCTGTACTATTGTAACTTTTCCTATTTTCAACCTTTTCAGTTGCAGCTAATTCCAAGTTTTTCTGCTCTTTCTGTTTCTGGGGTCTGCTTTCACACCTTTCTGAAAGCCTTCTTACCTCAGACACATCTTTATAAGAACAAGCTAGGATATTAAATACAGATTGCTATAAAAGTATCTGGTTTTTCACAGGAGGCACAATAAAATCACCTCTTGCTCTTTGTTTCTGCTGTCACCTGATGTTCTTTCAAAGGAGTTCTCACTGACAAAAATATAATATTCTCATTAAAAAAAACCCCTGTAGATGTAGTAGTGGTAACAAGAACAGTCATAAAAATGACACCAGTGAGACACATGGGGCAGAAGAGCTCCTACAGGATGGAGAAAAAACTCTACCCAAAAAAATACCCAAACTAAAACCAAAACCACAACCAAAAGACAAAGCACCCAAACCAATCAATTTCTGTGAAGGTTTTTTGCTCTGCTGACTGGTGAGAAGTCAGGAGTCTAAGGAGAATTTAGGAAGCTAACTATTCTCTCCAGTTTGGCCACTGGCACACAGGACTTGCCCAGATCATTTGCTAGGTCACAGAGTTCTGCTAATGCAAGAACAATCCCGGCTTCTGCCTGTAGCAGATGGGGAAGCTCAGGCAAACCCAAGCACGTCCAAGCTGCCCTCAGAGGCAGCAGGAACAGCCAGAGCACTCTCTTGCTGCCTTGGAGCACAGCATTTCCTGTGGGGACTCCTCAATGTCCCTGTGACACCAGACTGAGGAGGATCATTGGGTGCAGCTCTGCTGACACGTGCACACAATGCACTGTCCCTCAGAGAAGAAAGACACCAGACGTACTCAGGAGCTGCAGGGAGTCATCCTCCATCTGCTGTTGCTGAGCAGCAGCTCTGTCAGGGCTGGAGATGAATAAACTGCCCGGGCTCCATTTCCCAGCTTGGGCAGCAAAGGCTCCTTTAGGTGACACTGCTGCTGCTGCTGCTGCTGCTGCTGCAGGTTCAACAGAAGAGCCTGTGTAGAGCTGAGACAAGAAAGGAGTTTGTGTCAGAAAAGTGGCTGCAGAGATGAGCCCCAGATCACATTGCAAATGCAAGCCCTTAGGAAGATGCTGTCAGCCACATGCAGGACTCTGCCAGGGGTTTTTCCTGATGTCCACTTCTCAAACTGGATGGGTCAAACCCAAAGGCTGGTTTTACTTGAGCTCATGGCCAGATTCATTTTCCACTTTCTCCAAACTCCATTGTCATGGATTTTCTGAAGGATGACTGCCAAAATGACCCCTCCACTTTCTCCTAAGGAGACTCTTTTCCCCCTCCCAGGGCTGCAGACACACTTGCAGCTCCTTGTTCAAATGTTCTACCTCCTCCCACGGAGTCCTCTTTTCCTCCACCATCCTCAGAAGGGGCTCAACTGGCAGCACTTCTCCTTGGGACAGTTCCTGTGCCTCACAGGAATCTCGGGGCTCCTCGTTGCCAGTCCCTTGCTGGAAATCTTTGCAGGCTGCCAGGTAAGATGTCAACACTCCCACCTCAAGTCAAAGAGAACAAAGCAATGAGAGAGTACAGCTTGTCCCTGTCAGCCCAGAGTCAGGGACTGTGAGGAAAGGGGGAGCTCCAGGTTCACAATGGATACAGACAGCTTGTTTCAAGATCCCTCTGGGTCACCGTGTGCACCTGCAAGAACACCTCCAGAAACAAGGAGAGCAGGAGCAGGCCAGCAGGAATGCATTCAGATGACTGCTGGCCAAAAGGCCAAAGCACCAGTCCCACTGCCCAGGGCAACAGCTGAGACCCAGCAGAGCAGGAAATGTCCTTGGGAGTGGCTGGGATGGACATTGGAGCAGGAGGGCACCCAGAGGCATCACCCCAGCCCCTGCTGCTCTGCAGGGCAAAGGCAAGAAGGGCAAAGGCACCACTCTGGGGACTGCAGTGGCTCTTGCTCTTTCACTCACTTTTTCTTCCAGAGCCTCTTGCTCCTCAAGGAGGAGATGACAAATCTCTTCTGTTGCTCTTTGAATTTCCATTTCTTCCTCCAGCCTCTTGTTTATTGCCTCGATCCTGGCCTGAGTTTGCTGTAGCTTTGCCTGCAGCTTCTCAGTAAAATTCTTCTCCCCTGCCTTGATCCCAGCCTGAGTTTTCTGCACCTCTGCCTGCAGCTTCTCACCAGGGCTCTGGAAAGAACAAGAGAGAGAAGGATTAATGAGTGGAATGGCTGCCACTCCTCCACTCACCTGGTTTTGTTGGTCGCTCCTCTGCTGCTGGAGATTCCAGGGATCTGGAGTTCTCTTCATGCCTTCCCTGTTCCTCCTCTTCACTGCCACAATGTCACTAGGAGCTTTGGGCAGATCTGCTTGTGCCTCTGCCTCGATGTTCTGGACACACCAATGCAGAGCAAGTGACTGGGAGCTGCCAGCAGGCTCAGCTTTTCCTCTTTCAGCCTCCAAATCACATTCATTCAGCCACTTCTTTCTGCTTCCCTGCCCACCTCTGCTTCCACTGAACCCTCCTGTCCCAGTGCTGCTCTCTGCAGATTACAAGGCTCTGTGCTTCCAGTGCCTGTGGCACTCCTGGCCTCCTCAGTCCCAAGAGCTCCACTTTATGCCCCTCTTCCTGCCCTTCACTCTGTCACCTGCCCAGCCAGGCTTACCTGCCCATTCTCCTGTGGCTCCTCCACCTGCTGCCTGAGCTGCTTTTCCCGTTCTTGGGCTGGAAACAGCTCTCCCTGAATCTGGCATGGTTGCCCTGGCATCTCTGAGAAAGCAAGCTGGTCATGCCCTTTCTCTACAGGGACCTGCACAGGAAGCAAGAGCAGATGGGTTTCAACTTCCCCTACAACATTTGTGGGCCAAGATTCCAAGACTGCTGGGCCCACACCAGATCCCCAAAGCCCTGTGCTGCTGCTGCACTCCTGGGTCAGTCTGTGCCCGTGGGGAGGCACGGATTCCAAAGTGACACTGGCAGTACAATCAGGCTCCATCTGGGCCTGAAGCTCCAGCAGCCTCTTAGGAAGCTGACAGGGAACGTGTCTTTTGCCACACAAGAGAAGAGTGGCCCCCCACGCATTCATGGACAACACAATCATCCCTCAGCAGCTTCTTAAAAGCCCAAAGACAGGTGGGCTCCAAGCACCTGTCAGCTCTGCTACTGACTGCTCTGCCTGCAGAGGCAGAAGAACAACCTGGCAACAAAGGCACCAAAATCCCTGACTTCAAAGCAGCAACTCCACGTCCCCACGGTGTCTCTGAAATGCTCCCAGGTGAGCACAGCCAAGGAGCTCAGGGGGACAAACCACCCCAAAGAGCTGCTGCTGTCAGATCAATACTTTTTGTGCCTGGAGCTGCTTGGCAAGTCTGTGCAGGGGGACAGGTGTCTCCAGCCCACAGTGTCCCCTCCGTGTCCCTCCAGGCTGAGAGCAGGGTCTGCGACATGCTCCCTCCTCTAGAGACAGGGAGCCTTCCTGCTTCAGGCTGGCCCCTCTCATAATCCCAGCCAGCTGGGGCCTGAACATGACAAGTCAAAGCCCATTGTCCAGGTGTCACTGGCTGAGGGGAATGGCTGGGTCCTGGCAGGACTGCAGCACTCAGCATCCCCAGCCACCAACAGCAAGTGCTGGCTGCTCAGAAACTTGCAGCTCTGCCTTGTACTGCAGACAGCCCCCTCCAGAAGTGGAACTTACTGTCCTGGAAAGTTCTGGCTGTGGTGTGACCACAGCTGGAGGATTGGGGTCATTTGGCTCCTCTTGGGCCTCTTCTGCAGGAGCAGAGGGAGCCAGAGGAGAGTCTGCTCTTGGTTCTGTGCTCTGTGGACAGACAGGAGCATGAGACACAGGCCAGGACCTATAATTTATAACCTTATTTCTGTGCAGCTCTAGAACCAGCTCTACTGAGCACAGATCATCAGCTTTGACAGCAATGGGATTCTAAGGCACTCAAACTAAATTCAAATGGGCTGATTCAGCTGTACTGCAAATTGCTCTGAATTGGATATTCCCCCAGCTCCT
Organism: Phylloscopus whistleri; assembly: GCA_017589585.1. Classification (NCBI taxonomy): domain Eukaryota; kingdom Metazoa; phylum Chordata; class Aves; order Passeriformes; family Phylloscopidae; genus Phylloscopus; species Phylloscopus whistleri. The sequence continues at coordinate 32,772 of JADMLD010001601.1, read as the reverse complement.
ATCAGGCAGCAACGTTCTCTCTGCAGAACTGGGCTTTTAGTTCTTTTCAAGCTCTGAAATGGAAAATTAGGAAATAGCCAGTGATGCCTTTGCTCTTGCTGCTGCAGACATGGAAATGGATTTTCTTTCAGCCTACTCAGCTGGCCCTCGACACTCTACTGCCACAGGCCAAGCTCACAGCTCTTAATTCCACAATTCTTAAACAGCAGGAACATCAAATGTTCCTTTCTCACTCACCTCAGGATCGGCACCTCTGAACACGTCACTCAGGTGACCTGCAGTGGGCAAGGGAAAATGAACCAGATTCTTGGAGAAAACTGGAGACAACTGGAGCATTTTTAGGTCTTCCAAGAAGGTCTTCCAGCCTACATTTTCCAAGTTGTGATGCTTGCCCCAGCAAAGAGGGCCAGAGGGCCCTCTTTGCCCTCTGTCAAAAAGGAAATGACAGACTCTGCTGCCACAGACTCTCCCATGGAGGGAACACAACCCCTGCAGGTTCCCTTGCAAATGCTGCCCACAGAGCCCTGGCTACAGACACCCCCTTTTTAGCTGAACCTGTTGGCAGGAACTTTACCCAAGTGCCATCCAAATAGTCTTTCTGTTTCCAAATCCACTCAGTCACCAAGAAAGGGCAGGATGACATACAAAAGCCAGGCTGGGTTCCACCCAGGGAAAAGCTCTACTTACATGCCAGGTGAGTCAGGAAATAGCTGGAATAAGCAAGGCCATAAACAGAGCAAACTGCAGCAGCGAGTGGCCCAATCATTGTGCCAACTGCTGTGCAAGTTTGCAGGCTGTGCTGTGACACAAGAGAAAGCAAGGATCCTGTCAGTGTGCAGCTGCCCACTGACAAAAACCTCAAGCAGGAGGGTGAGCTCCTGCCCTGAGCAAGCCAAGAGCTGCTCTGCCACCCCTGAGGCCGGGCGTGCACCAAGGCAACCTTGTGATGTCAGCACGAGGACGTGGCAACCGTGCCCTGACATCACAAAGCCAAGGCTCTGCCCTGCTCTGTGAATTCATGCAGATGGACAGACTGATGTTTGTGTAGGCCTAGGCTGCATTTTGACCTCTTTCCCCCCTGGGCTGACTTTTTCACCTCTTGTTTTTCCCCCTGTGCCCCTCTGTCCCTGTCCCTGTGCTGGGTCCGAGCTGGCGGCCGGGCCGGGCGGAGCAGCAGTTCCAGCCCCGGGTGTCCCTGGAGCGCTGGGAGCTGCTGGTGGCCCCAGGCCCTGTCCCCTGAGGAGCTGCTGAAGGACGGTGGGACAGAGGGGGCTGAGGGGGTTGAGGAGGTGCTGACACTGCAGGGACAGTGACCTTGAGGTGCTGGGGGCACTGAGGGCTGTGGGGGAGCAGAGGGCGAGGGTGGCACAGAGGTGACAGGGCAGTGGCACAGGCTGAGGGGGTGGTGGGTCTAAGGGGACAGGATGGGTCAGAAGGGATTGAGTGGGGTGAGAGGACTGTGGGGGGCTGAAGAAACTGAAGGGGGCTGGGGCTTTGCTGAGGGGACGGTGGGGCTGAGGAGATGGAGGGGGCCAGCAGGGAGCACAGAGGGCTCCGGGCCTGCAGCTCTGCCAGGCCTTGGAAGCAATTCCAGAGCCTCCACTTGTGCCACAGCTGCCCTGCAGACCTTGGGGACAGCCAGAGACTGACAGGAAGCAGCAGGGAGAAGCTGAGGGCCACCAGCTCCAGCAGTGAACAGGGAGCTGCTGCTGCTGCTACCAGCTGAGAGGCCGGGTGAATGAGAAAGAAGCAAGCTGAGCAGAGAGAGGCACCTGCAGTCCTTGGAAAAAACATGGTGTCTAACAAGTCCTGTGGGAGAAGAAAAATAGGGAGCAACCTTGCCTTGTTTCCACAGCCGGTGTCTTCTGCAGAGGAGACAATGGGATGTACGGGAGGGGAGGGCTAACTGTGCTAACCCAGTCTGCCTGGCTGTGTACTGACAGACTCTGTAGCAGTCAGCATTGTAGGTAATGCCAGATTCTTATTTAGCATCATGACACACTGCTGCTTCATTGCAAAACTGCCTCAGCCAGGAGAAAATCAGCTGAATTTATTGTCAGTTGAAGTAGATGTGGTGAGAAACAGTGACACAGATTAAAACAGGTTTTCTAATCTCGTCATCCAGAGGGAATTTTGTGTTGCATTTTCTTCATTGTCTGCACAACCTTTTTGAGTTGTTCTGTATCCTTCAGGGAGGTATCCACTAGTGACCAAAAAATAAAAAGGGGGATATGGCATTCCTTCTCTTTTAACACATATTTGCACTAAGCTGTGGCTTAAACTCAGTAAGGCAAAGGAGAGATTTTCTTTAGTCATGCAGTGTGGAATAAATGGTGCAGGAACAGCCACAATCCAAACTGTAAGAACAGCGTGTTCTTGGACAGGTGTACAAGACATGGTGTACAAGAAAGCACCACAATCCCAAAGATTCACCTCTTCCGTAAAAGCAGAATGGTTCCTGGTGTCAAACCAGCAGGTGATGGAAATAACAAACGTCCCTGGGCTGGGGCAAAAGCCTGGGAGTCCAAGGCTTGACAAAAGAGAGCTGGCAAAGGCAGCCCAAGGTGCAGGCAGGCATTTGGCTGGAGGCAAGAGGGAGCTGGTGCTGCCAGCACGGGAAGGGACTGCAGGCAGAGGAGCTGGCCGGTGGCAGGGAGTTTCCACTCACTCCCACTTGCTCCCAGTAACTTTTAACATGATTCCCTGCTCAGAGCCACTCCATTTGTCACACATGACACAAAGAAATGACACCCACATGCTGAGATCTCCAGGGCAGAAAAGAGACAGTTTATTTACGAACTTCAACATTTCTAGAATTCCAGCAGTGACTGTGGATTGGAGGAAGAAAATCTTCCTCTTCACCCACACTGGGTAACCCAACAGTCCAGCAACACCTGAGCACGCCATGCAGGCTGCCAGCGTGCTGGCTGGCATCAGGCGGGGGGGTCGCTGCCACAGCCGTGGCTCCTGACAGGCAGTGAACCCCATCTTCTCCCCGACCGCTCACCTGAGCAGGGGGAGTTTTTCTTCATAAATTCCGGTAGCCTGCAGCTGCTTCACATCGCCGGCCTTTCTGCCGTGCCTCTTCCCCCCCTGCCGTCTCCTTGGCGAGGCTTCCTGCCGGGGCAGCAGGGATGTTTTCAGTCGGCTTTTCCGCTCTTCCTCCATTCCTCTTTCCACTGTCCTGCAGCATTCGAGGAATCCAAGGGTCTGGTCCCTATCTCGGGGGGCCACTTGCAGAAGAATCAAGAATGGGCCGTCACTCCATGATCAATATGATCAAAGTGAGCCACTTATTGCAATGTGACAGTGCCTTTTATACAGTTTTCAGCCTTAATCACGCGTTACGTGCTGCTTTGCAATTGGATATACCCTAAAAGCCCACGTAGCCTTTTAGCCCGGACTGGTTGATGGCTTTTGCACATCCAGCAGGTTTATGCAGTCCTTTTTTGGCTTCTATCCAATCCTCACATTCTGAAGCTGTTAGCATCCTTTGTTCTTCTTGGGACGTGACTTCTGTCACCTTTTGTTCTTTCTTGTACGTGGCTTTGCTGCCCTTGAATGGTTACAGGCCTTATTTATCCAGAGAAGGTGGATTGCTCACATGTCCCCATTTCTGGAGGAACCCATCCTCCACACCTCCCCACCGCCCCCCATAAACGGGAGTGGGGCAAACTGGGAAGCTTTATTGGGAACACTGGGAGCAGCCAGGCTGGGACAGAGTGCCAGCGGGGCTGGGGGACACACGACCCCCCCAAAATCAGCGTGGGGAAAGAGCGGGGGGTCCCGGCTGGGCCCGAGGCCACAGGAAGGGGCTGCGGCTGCTGCTGGCTCAGGAGCTCTGTGGGCAGAGAAAAGGGGGTGACACTGGGCTGGAGGGCCCCGGAGGAAGAACACATGGTCAGGGGAGGGGGGACACAACCCCCGGGACCCCCCCTCACCTTCCTGCACAGGTAGAAGCCGAGCCCCAGCGCCAGGAAGATGAAGCCCAGCACGAAGCCCCCGATCCCCGTCAGCATCTTACTGTGGGCAGAGTCCGGCAGCATCTCTGGGGGGTCTGCAGGGGTCAGAACCCCCCAAAACCTCTCACAGACTCCCCAAGCCCCTCCAAGCTCCCTCTCAGTCTCCCCCAGCCCACCCAGGACCCCCTGAAACCTCCTCCCAATCCCTTCCCGGCCTCTCCAGGACCCACCAAAGTCCCTCCTGTCCCTCTCAGGATCCCACGACCCCCTCCCAGTTGCCCCCCAGCGCTCCAGGACCCCCAAACCCTCTCCCAGTCCCTTCCCAGCTCCTCCAGGACTCACCCAGACCCCTCCCAGTCTCTTCCCAGCACAACCAACCTCATCCCAGGTCCCGCTTTCCCATCCCCCATCTCCTCCCAGCCCCTCCAGACTCACTCCAATCCCTCCCAGTTCCTCCCAGCACATCCCAATCCCCTTCCCAGTTCCCCCAGTGCCTCCCCCGTGCCCCAGTGCCGGCTCAGGGGCTGCTCCAGGCTGACGTGCCCCACCTGGAGCTGGAGGTGACCCCGTGTTCGGGGGCGTTTCCAGCAGCACCAGGAGCTGGTGGGTCCAGTCCCCGCTGGGGACCACGGCAGTGGCCACCACGTGCCCCGAGAGCTCCTGCTGGCCCTGGAACCACCTCAGCTGGATCTGGGCAGGGTAGAAATCCATCCTGGAGCAGAGCAGGTGGCCGGGGCTGTGCTGGGAGCTCGAGGGCAGCAGTGAGATGGAAATGCTGGGGGGCACTGGGAGAGAGTGGGGCCACACTGGGATCAGCGGGGGGGAACTGGGAGAGACAGGAGAGGGGTGGTGTGGCATTCAGAGATCTGCTGGTGTGTTTTTAATAAGTTTTGATAAGTTATTAAGCTATTGTTAGGTTATTATCCCAATGGTTTGTTCCTGTTACCCCACCCCGGATGGGTTGGTTCTACCTCAAGGTGTCCCCTCCCTTGCCAGGCTGTCCTTCACCCCAGACACACCGGCTGCTTTCTTCACCTGATGTCAATCCTCCCAAGCCGCTGCCCTCATTTCCAGAGGTTTCTCTGTCAATCCTAAGCTCCGCCTGGGTTTTCCCCTTTTCCACGCCACCCCCTTGGTGCAGGTGACCCTTTCCTCGTCCCTCGCCTTCCCGAGTGGCTGTCAGACCATGGGAACCCCTCACTGCCCTCCCCGTTGTGTCCCCAATTGGTTGGAAAATGCGACCTCCCCTTGACCCTCCCCCGGCTAAAAGAGAATGGAAAGGCGGGCATTTTCGGGTTTTGGCCAAGGCACCCCTTGGGGAATGAACCTGTGGGGAGCGCATGGAAAATCCCTCTCTTTGTCCTTGTGTTATAGATACAAAAAGGAACTTAAAACTTTTTAATAGTTGTGTCTGTGTACTAGCTGTGTGTTTCGATTTCTGTTTGTAACGGTGTGTGTTCTAACTAGTTCTAAGTTGTTATGGGCACTTGCTGTTGTGATGTTGTTAAAGTAGTTGTTAGATATTGTTGCAGTGTTTAGTTACCAATGTCTGTAAGTTTTGTGCGGCTGCCTCCCCGAATTCAGTTAAAGGGACAACACAAGAAAAAAGGGGAATCTTTTACCCTTCCCCAAATAACTCAAAAACTGAGACCACCACCCAGTGCCTGCATTGGAGAACACGACCAGCCAATCAGAACAAGGTGGGAAGAAATGATTGGTGTGGAACGCACGCCGTTAAGAGCCAATGAGAGCCCGAAGAATGCACCAATCAAGAAAAGGATCCGAAATGGACCAATCCCTGAGGGGACTGAGACTTTAAAAGAGACTGACCACGCTCGGGGAGGGGCTTCCCTCTCAGGAACTGGACTGTCCTGAGGGGTGGCCCGTGCGCACGTTTTGGTTTCTCTGACTTGCCGTGAGGGGCTGGGACTAGCCCAGCCTCCTGTTCCTGTAGCTGTTTTTATACAAGTAAACACTTGGCCTTCCCTTTTTAACATCTTTGGATCTACGCCCTCGTCATTAAATTGGCAACATTGTAACCCTCAGCTCTGATCCAGAGGCAGCACAGTGAGAGCCCTGCAGAGCTGGCGGTTCCGCTCAGCACCGCGCTCCAAGCTCAGGAGCAGCAAGCACGGAGGCGGCCGCTGCAGGCGCCAGGGGCCGGGGAGTGCGAGCCGGGTGGGCAGATCCGGCCCGGAGCGTCAGCTGTGCCCGACTTGAGGGCTTTGGGAGAGCCCTGCGGTCTGGGATCTTTGTTCCGCCTTCTTGGCACCTCCGGGAATTGGGAGCTTGTGGCAGCCAGAGCTCCGGTTCGAGCCGTCGCGTTTTGGTCAGCGGAGCCGAGCGGAGAGGAAAAGGCAGCTTCCCAGCAGCGAGAGGTGTTTACCAGGATCGGGGAGCTGCTTGTGGGTTTTCTTTGCTTCCGAGGTGGCAGGAGCTGGTGAGCAGGCGCTGCCCGGCAGGCGGGCTCAGGCAGTTTGGGTCGGAGGAGGCGCCGGCGGCAGCGGGACTCGTTCCGGGCCGTGCCGGCCTCGGCGAGTGCGGGCGGGGCTCGGCGTGAGCTGCTGACCCAGCGAGCGGGCTCGGGCAGGGCAGGGCTGTCAAATCCCTTCCCAGTAAATTGCAATCTCATTTAGGAGCAAATAAAAGTTCATGCGTTCCAAACCCATCCACCACATCTGCTAAGAGTGGTTGAATAAAACACACCCACTCATCTTTCCCACTAAGCCCTTGAATAATCAAAGACATTTTTGGCATTTTTCCACTGTTAGGTCTGAGATTCAGAGTGTAGGGAGAGGCCCCTGTGTCTGTGAGGAAAGGCCTCCTGTCGATCCAGAGCCACCCTGAATGTTCTCAAGGGCTCCAGTACGGTGGGTCCCTGGAGTGATGGGAGCTCTGCCACCCTCCCAATCCATGTCCCTGCAGGGGTGGACTTGCTCCTGGTGAGGGTGCTGCTGTCTGTGCTTGCAGTGTCCTTGTGCCCTGCAGATGGAAGCCTGATTCCTTCCCAGGGGCTGTTTGGGTCGGCTCTCCCCTGCCCAGGAGGGCAATACCTCTGCCAAGTGCTTGTGGCCGAGCCGGTGCACTGGGTGCTGGGGCCCCCTTGGGCCCTGGGGTTGATCCCTCAGGGGGTGTAGAAACTCTGCCATGGCCTATGCCTTCCCCTTGGCCTTTTCCTCCTCCCTTCTTGCCTTCACCTGCTGTGCCTTTGTGACCAAGTGCTCCAGGGGCTTCTTGTGCCCCTCCTGCAGCCCCCCTGAGTGCCTGTGGGTGCTCATCCTCTGACAGCTGCTGAGCTTTCTGCAAAACCATTTATTTCTGCAGGGACACAAACAAAGTCATTCAAGGATAATCTCGATCCTTGCAGGTGGAATCCCCATTTCCCAGCTGTTCCTTGCTGCTGGTCCTTGTGCTCCCCGTGCCCTCCCCAGCCAGTATCTCAGAGGCGGTGCCTAGTGTCTAAAGGCGGCTCCCCCTGCGGGCAGGGCCGGCAGCTCCACGGGGCCGGGCAGTGGCCGGGGCGTCCCGCAGCCTCCTGGGGGCCGGGGGCCACTGCCGGCCCTGCCCGGGGGGTGCTGGGCTCAGGCAGCGCCCGGCACTGAGCCCCGGCTGCCCCACAGCCCCGGCCCAGCCCCGCAGCTCCCCACAGGCCCCCAGCCCGTGCTCCCGGTGCCGCAGCTCTGCGCCCACTCCTGCCGCTGCCAGCACAGAGAAACCCCCTGAAATCCTGACCTCCTTGTTTTCCTCTCCTGGAAACCAGGGATACAAGGGATCTGCATCAGCTGGCAAATTTTCAGCATTGCACCCTGCTGAACGACGTCCCAGTCAGTCCTCAGTATTTTTCTCTTCCTCCTCTTTTCCATCATCCTTTTTCTTACCACAGCAATTCGTGCAGCTGCTTCTTGCCTCAACCATATTCCTGCACACTCCCCTTCACCCTTTCCCTTCCCAGCACACCAACACCATCCATCCCCTGTTGTCTAAATCCCTTCTTGACTTTGCTAATTACCCCCTGGGTGTCCATGTCCTTAATTACCTCTGGGAGAATGTGCAAACTGCCTGGACATTCTCCCAAGGGACACTTGGTGGGACACAGACATGGAGAGTGACATGGGGACACATGGACATGGAGGGGGACGTGGCCTTTCATGGGGACACGGGGGGACACGGGCACAGGTGGAGATGTGGGGGACAATGACAGGGATGGAAACATGGTGGGGAGACAGCCATGGGTGAGATATTTTGAGATCATCTTCCCTTTTGCTGGGACCCCTTCCTGGCTTTCCCTTTTCCAACCTGCATGGGTGCCCTGCCATGGTTACTCCCTGGAGGTCCCAGTGTCCTCCCTGATGAGATTTTCAGTGCTCTCTCCCTGCTGACTCTTCACAGCCCCCCCTGATCTGTCAGTCGTCTGTCTCCTGGACACTCTCGGGTCCCCAGTCAATCCCCGGTGCCGCCGCCACCCAAGGGAGCCGATCACCCAAACTGGGTGAGGCACCTTCAGCTCCACTCACTGCGCAACGCCCCGGCTGGTGGAAGGAATTCTGGACGAACCCCAGGGTGTGTGGAAAAATTCCCATCACCAGAGGTTTGTGTCCACAGAGAAGGCAGAGGAGTGCTGTACAAGTCATTTCATTCATAAAAAAAGGGAGAGGCCATGGGACATTTCCCATGAGGTCTCTCCAGTTGTTGGAAGTTGCAGCCTCCTTTTCATCCTAATTTTCCTGGCATCATCTCCCTCTCCTTTTCCCCACTGGCTGAACTACTTGAGAGGTACAGACTTCCCAATGCACCTGCCACATACCCCCCTTAATATGCACCCCATTTATGTCTAGGTAGGGATATTCACAGCTCTGTTCAGTCTTGCTTCTTCTTCTCCAAGTTCATGAATTGAGCAGGACCTTGGCTGAGCAGCAGTCTGTGTGGTCAGTTAATAACATTTTCTGGAACTGAGGGCTTCTTCTGTGCCTTCCTTGTGTCCAAGTGCCTGGCCCTATCTCCAAGCAGATTCCCAGCATCTGTTTGTAAAGACACTTTCCTCTCCTTCCTTCCCTGGGGGTCCCCCATTTGTGGGACATCCTTATGGTTTAGAAGAGGTTTTGGCTGAGTCTGGATATTTGGTGAGTTTTTGATCTGTGTCTTGATGTTTGGAGGACTTTTGGGCTGAATCTTGGTGTTTTGGAGGTTCTTACAGACACAATGTGCCCAATGATTTCCTGAGAGGAACTTGGGCAAGGAGGAACCCCCAGCCTAAGGCTCTCTCCTCTTGTTTTTTCCCCAAACCAGGATTTTTCATTCCCAAGGAGTGTCTGGATGGAGGAGGAGGAAAAGCCCTGGAGATCCCGCAGGAGGAGGGGCTGTAAACCCAGCCCAGGGAGCTGCGAGGAGGAAAGACCCTCCCTGTGCCAGGAGGGCGGCCGGAGATCCAGCCGGAGCTCAGAGCTGGAGGAGAAGCCTGATGGAGGGGAGAAGCCCCACAAGTGTGGGGAATGTGGGAAGGGCTTCAGCTACAGGTGCCACCTGATCCAGCACCAGGTGATCCACACTGGGGAACGGCCCCACGAGTGTGGGGAATGTGGGGAGAGCTTCAGGCAGAAGGGCCACCTTACACAACACCAGAGGATCCACACTAGGGAATGGTCCCACAAGTGTGGGGAATGTGGGAAGAGCTTCAGCCAGAACTCCAGCTTTATCCGGCACCAGAGGATCCACACTGGGGAACGGCCCTACGAGTGTGGGGAGTGTGGGATGAGCTTCAGGCAGAAGGGTTCCCTGACACAACACCAGAGGATCCACACTGGGGAAAAGCCCTATGAGTGTGGGGAGTGTGGGAAGAGCTTCAGAGTAAGCTCGGCCCTGATCCAGCACCAGGTGATCCACACTGGGGAAGGGCTCTACATCTGCTTGGAATGTGGGAAGGGCTTTGGGTGTAGCTCCCACCTGAAATACCACCAGTGCATCCACACCGGGGAGAGACCCTACGAGTGTCCCCAGTGTGGGAAGAGGTTTCACACCAACTCCAATCTGCTCCTACATCAGCAGATGCACACGGATGAGCGGCCCTTCCGCTGCCCCGACTGCGGGAAGGGCTTCAAGCACAACTCCACCCTCACTGTCCACCGGCGCATCCATACTGGGGACAGGCCCTACGAGTGTCCCCAGTGTGGGAAGAGCTTCTCCAGGAGCTCTCACTTGACCAAACACCAACAGAGGCACCACTAAGGGAAGCCCTGGGAATGCCCTGAGAGTGGGAAGAGCTTCGTGCGCTGCTCCAGCTCCATCCCCTGTGGGAGGATCGGCGTTGGATGATCCCTAGTGACCCCGTTGGGCAGAGCCCTGGTGATCCGTGGTCCTGGTGATCCCTGTTGGGAAGACACCTGGCTGGGGGGGCTCCACATCTTCCTGTCTCCCTATGGGCACCTGGATGAACGCAGGGGCAGGAACATCCATCGGGACACAGACCAACATTGGGAATTCTTTTGGGAGAGTGGATTTGTTGACTTTCAGCCCCAGAAAATCTGTTGTGTTCAATCCTATGTTCTGGGGCATCAACGAATACTGGATGGTCTTGGAGGTCTTTCCCAGCTTCTGGGATTCCACAATTTTGATTTCCTATTTCTTGAGGGCATCTTCCGCAGCCAGATGGTGATTATTTGGGGCAATGACCAAGATTTTGGAGACAGTGGGGTGGAGATCCCTCCAAAAAAGCTTCTTCCTTCCCACCCAGGCACATGGATCCTCAGCTGGCACAGACACAGAAATCCTTTTCTTTTGGCCTTGATTTGCTTTTTGTTTCTCTTCATCCCTTTAAAAAAATCCGACACTGGGGCAAAAATAAGGACGTTGAACTAAGACATGGGTGAGGACATGGGGACACATGGACACAGAGGGGGACGTGGCCATTCATGGGGACACAGGGGGACATGGGCTCAGATGGAGATGTGTGGGACAATGATAGGGATGGAAACATGGTGGGGAGACAGCCATGGGTGAGGCATGGTGGGACATGGCCAGTGACATGTGGGGACACGGCCATGGCCAGTGCCATGGGGGGAACTTGCAGGGGCTGTGGGGGATGCTGGGTGTGAGGGAGTTAAGGGTTCCTGGGAGGGACTTGGGGCTTGCTGAGGGCTTTGGGGACCCCAGGCCCAGTGGCTCCGGCTGCGCTGGGAGACCCTGGCGGAGGTTCTGGGGCAGCTGCTCAAGGAGCCCCTGACCTGGAGCCCCAGCCGGGCATTGGGCTCCTGGAAGGGAATGAACGTCCTTGTCCCCAGGAGGGAAATCCCAGCAGCCACAGGGTGTTGGGGGCAGCTGAGAGGCCACAAGAGGGAGGGGAAAGAAAGACAGAGATGTCCCTGTCCAAAACTGCACCCCAAAAATCCCCAAACTCATGGATTCTTTGCAGGAAAAAGCTGCCAGGAGGTGCCTGAATTAAGGGAAAGGAGGGATGAGACCCCTAGACTGAACAAGAGGAGCCTGGAAGCCCCAAACCCAAGCATGGGTGTCTTGGGTAATGCAACCAAAAATGTGTGTTCTATTTCATGTGTTGAAAGCAGCTGGGGAGATGTTTATCTGTTGTTGTGGTGTATTTTTATTGTGTTTCCAATTGCAGCTCAGTTTTTATGGTCAGTTTTATGCCCCCCTCTTATTTTGTATTGTTACAGTATATTTTATGCCTAATGAATTGTTCCTGTCCCTCTGTACTGTTGGTTTTGCCCTGGTTGTCTATCTTCCCTAGACCTGCCCTTCCCTCCTCCTACAGAATTGTCAATCCTTCCCTAACCCTGCCCCTTCTTCCAGACCCTTCCCTGTCAATCCCCCAACCTTCGACACCCCAGCGGTTGGTTTAAAGTGTTCCCTCCCTTTGTGTTCTTTCACTGGTCTGTGCATTGTACTTCCCACCTTATGTTCCTCCCCCATGTCACCGGTATTGGTTGGGAATTGTATCCTCACCCAAGACCTCCCCCCCTTTGTAAGCCCCTGCAAGCCCAGGTTCTGTGCCTTTTTCTGTCCCTGACTCTCCGGGCAATAAACACACAGAAGGCCTCTCCCTGTTCCTTGTCCCTGCCCTCGACGCGTGCCACCTGTGCTATAGAGCAACTGTGCCCTACAGCTGCACTCCGGATTGCCTGGCTTTCTGTGCCCTACAGCTGCACCCTGGATTGCCTGGCTCTCTGTGCCCTACAGCTGCACCCTGGATTGCCTGGCTGTCTGTGCCCTACAGCTGCACCCCGGATTGCCTGGCTTTCTGGGGGCAGCCCACTCCTGGCGATGGTACTGGGAGCTGGCTGGGCTGAAGAACATCGGCATCGCATCACGAAAACTGGTTTCACAAATAGCAGAAGACATTAAAAGAGTCGCAGCACGTGTGCCTGTTCAGAAATGGAATTCTATCCTTCAGGATTCCTGGTGGGACCAGTGGTTTGGGGGAGGGGCTGGGTGGAAGAAAGTGGGATTTATATTAATGGGGTTACCTTTTTTCCTTGCCTAATTCCTTGCTTTATTAAGCTCATTCACTCTGTGATTGATGGGAATGCAAGTTGCAGCAGTGCCTGTAGGCTCCAAATTGGCTGCAAAAAAATTTAGTCGTTTTGGGTAAACATCCCAAATACCCAAAATAATGAAATTGAGGAAAGACAAAAAAGAAGCTCAGATCTCACAAATTTTATCCAGGTTTGAAACACAGGCACAAATCAATAAATTAAACAAGAGGGGGGAATTGTAAGAAATCAAGTTGTGATTGGTGTCAATCATATAGCACGTGTGTCTGCAGGCAATGTGTACAGAGACCATGGGATTATTACAAAGAAAATTTTGCAGCTCAGTAAGGCATGGAAGTGGGGTTTAACAAGACAACTGTACAACAGCAGGCTTTGAACTAACAGTTTGTTGTAACAACAAAATTGTAAATTGTTTGCAAGTAATTAAACTACCTTGTAGTATAAGTTTTAAACTATCCTTTGTACAAGTTATAAATCGTTGTTTTTTGTATAGAAGGACTTGCAATCCTTTAATAAGGGGAAGTAAGACTAACAAACCAAAAGGCTTTACAAAGATATCTTTAAACAGGCTGACTTTTGAGGTTTTGTAATAACTGAGAGAGGGGCCCCATGCAGACAGGTGTTGGGGCATACTGGCTTAACTGGTATAATAACCAAGAAAAAACTTGCAAAACGTGTGCTGGCTGACAGAATATATATGCTTGCTTAAGCCAACTGTATAACCAAAAATAATGCTGGTGGAAAAAGATATTTGAAAAGAAGAATGGGAGACTGGAGGAAAAAACATCAGAAGACCATCTCAGACCACCTCCCCGACAGATCTTTGAAAACCACAACTGCTGATTATTGAGATGAATATACCTTACTGGAGAAAGGATCAAAGTGTTGATATCCAGTGTTCCATGTTTTGGGCCGCTAGTTCAGTGTTCCATGTTAACAGTTAAGTGTTCTCTATAACCCCTGCTCTATTTCCCTTTCCATCGGATCATGTTTGAGTCCTGCTGCTCCCCAAGATGGTGACCGGAAGCATATGCAAATCAGCCGCCAGAAAAACACCATCCCAGCAGAAAAACCTCGACAAACAATGAACCAGTACATAAAATAGAAAACCAAAAAGGACAAGTTACAGTGGTGAGCAAGAGGCATCACCCACCAGCTTTTCCCTTCTCGCCATAACCAACATGAGGCTTGCCAAGTGTGACAGCCCTGGACTTTTGAGCCAACGAGGACTTCAGAGATTCCTGCAAGGACAGAAGTCCCGGCTCTGCCTACCTGGCACTCCAGTAGGAAGAGCTGCACATCTCCTCCTCCGAGTTGCTTCTGGGAGCAGTGGCTGCGTGTGTGCGACCCGTCGGGCCCCCACCCTAAATTGATTCCAATAAAGGCTTTAAAAAGGAGCAGTATCTCCTGCCCTGTTTTCATCAGCTTGGGGACTCGTCCGAGACCACCACGCCCACAGGAGACCTCTGGACAGGACGGCCGCCTGCTTTGAGGGACCCTTGGGAATTGCTGGTGACCCCTGGACCCTGGGAATCAGCAGGGGATCAGCGACGCGGAGGAGTGCCGGATTGGTGAGAAAATCCGGTGGTGGGAGTAGAGGTGAGTGGGCAAGTGAGTGAGACGGGGGCCAGCAGCTCGGACCCCCGAAATGAGTGCGGACCCCTCAGTACCGCAGTTCCGGACTCCTGCGAGGGGGCCAGCCGGGAACAGGGGGAAGCGAGTGGGAGATGAAGATTGAGGCACCTCTAGGGATAGAGAGAACCCCATCTCCGGGCGTGCGGACGAATCTTAGTGAGTGAGTGGCACGCAAGGGTAGGCCTCCCACAATTGGACAGGGGTGTAGGGAGGGGCAAGCAGAGTTGCAAGCCCCGTTGGGACCTTACTTCTGGACAAGGGTCAAGTGGACTCTAAACTAAACACAAAGAGGGGGGCCCGGTAGCCCCCACAATCCAAGTCTCTTGATGTCGGGAGTCCAGGCATTGGGCAAGGCGTGGAGGCAGTAGAGTGTCAGTTGCGGTTTAGAGTTCTGTTGCCTGTCGTTAACTTTCAGTTCGGGTAGGGGCAGAGTTAGAAAGGGACTTTTATGTTAGAGAAAGATTTTTTTCAAGGCCAAGCAAGTTTTGGTTACGGTTCGGATTTGTGTTGCCTGTCGTTAGTTTTCAGTTTGGGTAGGGGAACCTTAGCAGTTTAGTTTGAGGCCTAAAAGTATGGGAGGGTGTGTAAGCAAGAGAGCAAGTACTCCCAAAGGTAGGAAGAAGAACATCAAGAGTATTCCTCCTAATAGTCCCTTGGGGAAGTTATTGGATGAATGGGAGGATTGGGAAGTGATGAGGGAACTTGGTAAGAGTGATCCACTTCTGTGTGGAGGTATGGCCCAAATTAGATTTACCAGGAGAATGGCCGTGGGTCGGAACTCAGGACCGATGGATGTGCAGACGGTTAAATGAATACCTGAAAGCACACGAGGAGTTCGATTTAGAGGAACTAAGATACGCTGCTTGCTGGATAGAAAATGCGGCAAAGGATAAGGAAACAAAGATTTGTAAGCTGCAAAGTAAAAGGGAAGAAGTTGAAAAAGAGGAAGGGATTAACAAGAAGTGGGATCCCCTCGATTACTTGCCTCCTCCAACCCCTCCGGCTATCCCTCCTGCTGCTCCCCCAGTACCTCCTCTAGCCCCTCTGGTGTCAGGCCCGACTCCTCCCCCAGCCATCCTTCCTTTACCGCCCCCACCTTTTCCAACGACCACTTCTTCCCCACCTCCCAACCCAACTGTGCTCCCGGTCCCTCCTTTGACCCCAGTCTTCTATCCTTCCCCAACTGCTATTCCCTTACGCCCTCCTAATTTGGATTCAAGTAAACCCTCACCACTTCCACAACCCCCTTGTGATTCCTCACATACTGTCCCCCTGTTATCTGATGCTACCACTAACCTTCAGCAAGGCCTTACCTCTCTGATGAATGATTCCAAGACAGACGACGAACCGTATTGTAATACCCGGTCAAGAACCTGCAAGGTAGAGAAACTGTTCCTTCTTAGAGAGGTTCCTATGGGTGGGGTAGCTGGTGGAATTGGGTTTGTGAATGTTCCCTTGACTACTTCAGAGGTCAGAAGTTTCAAGAAAGAAATAAGGAGTTTGATAGAGGACCCTGTGGGAATAGTCAATCAGGTCGACCAATTCTTAAGACCCAACACATATACATGGGGAGAACTTAACTCTATTTTTAACATATTATTCTCCCTGGAGGAGGTCCGGCTAATAAGGATCATGGGAATAAAGATTTGGGAATGGGAGAACCGACCAGGACCTCCAGGAAATCAGAAAATACCCCTGACAGACCCTAATTGGGACCCCAACAAGGAAGAGGGAAGGCGGAGTATGAGGGAATATAGGTCTCTGATGGTTAGAGAAATGAAGGAGTCAGTTCCCAGAGGGAGTAACACTGAGTTAGCATTTGATGGCACACAGGAGAAAGATGAGACTCCAGCAGCATGGCTGAATCAGTTAAAGCGGAATTTCCAGTTGCATTCTAACATTGATCCAGATGGCCCAGAAGGCCAGATGCTGCTAAAGGTGCAGTTTGTGACCAAGCCCTGGCTGGATATTAGGAGAAAGCTGGAGAAAATGGACGATTGGCAGGAGAAAGGGATTAATGAACTTCTAAGGGAGGCCCTCAAGGTGTATTTGTGGAGAGAAGAAGAAAAAGCCAAGACAAAGGCTAGGATAATGGTGACGGTTGCTAAAGAAAGTGTAGGGTCAGAAAAAGGGAAGTTGGCACCATCCAGTCAAGAGAAGCCAGGATCAGTGAAACCTTGGAAGAAATATCTGGAAAAACCACGAAGGCCAGGAGCTGGACATTGCGTTTTACTGTGGTGAAGCAGGGCATTTTAAGAGGAACTGCAAAAAGCTCAAGTTTTGATGAGGCTATCGCAAGGGAGCAAGACCTCCTGGGGAAGATTTTAAAAGGAGATGATTAGGGGTGTCGAGGGCTTTACATAATGGAGGACCCCATGAAACATCTGACAGAGCCCTTGGCAAACTTTGAGGTGGGTCCATTAGGAGACGATATGGAGTTTTTAATAGATACTGGGGCCAAAAGGTCCAGTGTAAATAAATTGCCATTAGGGGTCACTTTAAGTAAAAGGACTTGTGACATACTGGGAGCAGAAGGGAGGCCATTTAAAGCTCCCGTGATTGAAAATGTAGAGATAAGGGGAAATTCCAACAGTGCAGAGTGGGCTTGATTTACCTACCAAGGCTGGAAAGTAACTTGTTGGGGAGAGACCTCCAAGTTCATTTAGGGGTTGGAGTAATCCCTGAGAATGGGAAAATGGTAGTGAGGATCATGGCTCTCACCCAAAGTGACATGGAAGAAATCAATCCTGAGGTGTGGGCTGGGCAAGGAAAAACAGTGGAAATGGTAGAGAATACTCCACCATTTCACCTGAAGGAAGAGAGGGGTTAGCCCCGACAATCAAGCACTTACTGGAAGAAGGGATTTTAGAGCCCTGTATGTCCCCACACAACACACCCATTTTGGCCGTGAGAAAGGCCGATGGAAACTATTGGCTAGTGCAGGACCTACGAGAAGCAAACAAGGAGACTGCTTCTAGACACCCAGTTGCGCCAGATCCTTACACACTCCTCAGTAAGGTGCCGAGGGAACGTGAATGGTTCACGACCATAGACCTGAAAGATGCTTTTTGGACATGTCCCCTGGCAGAGGAGAGTAGAGACTGGTTCGCTTTTGAGTGGGAGGATCCTGCCACCAGGAGGAGACAACAACTCAGATGGACACGTCTCCCTCAAGGATTTTCAGAATTTCCTAACCTCTTCGGGCAATCATTAGAAAAATTACTAGAGCAATTCAACTTAGAAAAAGAAATACAAATTCTTCAATATGTAGATGACTTATTAATTTCAGAAGAAAGCCAAAGTCAAGTGAGGATTATCAGTATACGGCTTCTAAATTTTCTAGGTGAACAAGGACTGAAAGTAACAAATAGTAAATGGCAATTTGTGGAACTGGAAGTAAAATTGTTAGGGCATTTGATTGGGAAAGGGTTCAAAAAGTTAAGCCCGGAGAGGATTTTGGGGATTCTGTCCATTGAGGCTCCAAAAACCAAGAGAGACGTAAGGAAACTGCTGGGACTGGTAGGATATTGCAGATGGTGGATAGAACAATATTCAGGGTGTGTAAGGTTCCCGTATGAAAAATTAGTCAGCCCAGACCCCATACATTGGACAAGAGAGGATGAAAAGCAATTACAAAGTTTGGAAAGTAAATTGTCTACAGCCCCAGTCCTGAGTTTACCTGATCTAAGCAAGGGCTTTGACTTATTCATAAATACAGAAGGAGGGATGGCATATAGGGTTGTTCTGGGTTGACGGTGCCCTCTATCCCATATCGTGGACTGCATTTGTTATGTCTAGCAGCGGCTGCTTCGCTCGCGGGGCTTTGCTGCTTGGGCTGAGCTGCTGCTTGGCTGCTGCCGCTTTTGCTGCTGCTGCTGCTTTGGCCGCTTTTTTCTCTCTGCTGTCTGCTTCTCGCTGTTTCTGTTTTTTCTTCCCCCCTTCTTTTCCCTTCCTTTTTTCCCTTCCCCCCACCCCCCCCCCCGAAGATTTGGACCGGCTCCGGACCTGACCTGACCTGAGAAGTCTGAGAATCTCTGGAGCCCGCGGAAGAAGCTTTGCGCCCTCCCACCTCACCGTAACTCGAGCATTTCCTTTTCTCGGGGTGGGGAGAGTTTTTTCCATTTGTCAATAAAACCGTTTTTTTCCACTTTTCTCCTCCAAAGAATTTCCTTCCTAAACCCTGGGGCTTGGGGGGGAGGGGTGGTGGAGGTTTGTATTAGGGGATTCCCTTTAGAGGCTCTCCCCTAATTTATCCTAAACCAACACACTTTTTGGTGCATTGGCCGGGAATCGAACCAAAGAAAGTGGAAAAAACCTTAATAATAATATTGGTGGTTCTAATTATTTTGTGGGTGTATCAGGATGGTTTTTTCTGGACTCATAATGTCACTTGGGGTGAAAGCCTGCCAATATTTCTGGTCCCTAGGGTTTTTTGAGGTTTTACTATCTTTGTGGTACCTAGGGCTATTTCCTTACCCAGAGATAGCTCTGGGATTGCTCCTAATACGTAGCTCGTGTAGCCAGTGGGCACTAGTCAGAATATTCATTGGGCTGGGCTTGTTTGTGATGATTTACAAGAAGGCTGTGAATACGCTTGATGGTTCGTTGTTATGGTTGAGCACTCAGTTTGTTAGGGGAGAAGCAGGGGCAGAGTTTTTTCAGCCTCTGTTTTCCCTCTTCTCCTTTGAATTGTTTATATCTCTATTAGAAAATGTTCAGTTTCCCCTGAGTGTTAAAGAGACCATTTTTCTGGCATTTAATTTAGTAAGTTTCCTCTATACTGTCTGCAGTTTATATAAATTGAAAGCTGAGATTTCCAAAGGGGCTAATGAGACTTCTGATTTAGGGGCAAAGCCAAGTAGGTGAAATCTTGAGTGGAGTGGAAAATGGGAAGATATGGGCCAAATTTTAAAGGAATTCTCTGATCCTATAATCTGGAATTTCCCATCTGAACAAATTCAGAACCCAGCTGAGGTGGCAAAGTACTTGAAAGAGAAGTGCCATGGTAATACTAAGGAGAAAAGGATTATTGCAGTGAGCTGGGCCTTGGCATATGTTTATCGTACTCTGCTAGATACTGAAGGGCAGCAGATAGAAGACAGGGAACAGGGAGATAAACTAGTTACCATCCCAGTCACTCAGGCTGCAGCTAATATTCCAGGCTCCAGGCCAGTAGTTCAATCAGACAGTAGGCCTCAGCCAAGGGCTGTTGCTGCTAATATAAGAGGCAGAAAGTGTACAAGGAAGACCGATCGCAAGGTGGAGGATGATGATGATGATGATAATCCAGGAGAAGGACCTTCACCAAAATCAGAAACCACATTGAGGGGTGGAGGTTCTGGAGCCAATATTGATTCCTTTTCCTTAAAGGACCTTCAAGGCCTAAGAAAGGATTACAGGCGACAACCCGATGAATCTATAATTAGTTGGTTAGTCCGCCTCTGGGATGCCGCAGGAGAGGCTACAGTTCTGGATGGCACTGAAGCGAGGCATTTGGGATCTCTGTCACTTGATCCTGTTATCAACCAGGGCATGATGAGGGAGGCTAGTCTTCACAGCCTCTGGGAACGGATTCTGGACAGTGTAGCACAAAGATATCTGTGTGCAGATGACCTCTATTTGCAGCAGACACAGTGGAGGACCATAGAACAGGGGATTCAACGTCTGAGAGAGATGGCAGTAGCAGAGCTCATTTTTTCAGATGATATAACAACTAGGAATCCAGACC
The DNA here is from genome assembly GCA_017589585.1 of Phylloscopus whistleri. Lineage (NCBI taxonomy): Eukaryota > Metazoa > Chordata > Aves > Passeriformes > Phylloscopidae > Phylloscopus > Phylloscopus whistleri. The sequence continues at coordinate 12,946 of JADMLD010001601.1, read as the reverse complement.
TGGTACCATGTACACCTGTAATGTGGAGGAAACTCGTGTGACTTGGGCCACCTGAATACGCTTCTGCTCTAGCAATAATGAAGCGAGACGAGACATATGAGACTGTACTCGATATGGCGAAAAAGCTTTGAGCATATGCAGATGCTGTACATGGCCCAACTCATGCCAGAATTGCAGCTGTGGAAACATGACTGCAGAAATTAGAAGACAAAATAGAGGAGAATCATAAGAAACTCAGGGAAGAGATTAAGGAGGACTTCCTCCAAATCTCAGGCTGTGCAAATTAGAAGCCCTGGTATCCAACGCAGGCGCCCCTTTGATGGGGAGAGAAAGTACACCCCACGAGCTGAGTTGTGGTTCTTCCTGCGTGAATCTGGAGAAAACATGAGGAGATGGGATGGAAAACCCACTGCTGCTCTGGCACAACGGGTGCGCAATTTGAAGGAAGGTAGGATTCAAAGAGGAAGTCTCACCAAACAGAGAGCAGCTCCAGTTGTTCGCAGCCAGGATGTCAAGTATGATGTCGATGATGACATGTCCGATCCCCTTGAGGGAACCCCTAAGACATATACCCAAGGAAAGAAGAATAATCAGGCTTAGAGGGGCCCTGCCTCTAACCAGGTAGAGGTTAGGGAAAATCGTGGTTTTTGGACTGTGTGGGTTCATTGGCCTGGCACATTGAAGCCACAAGACTATAAGGCTTTGGTTGACACTGGCTCACAGTGCACATTGATCCCATCGAGATATGTAGGGGCAGAATCGGTTTCTATCGCTGGTGTGACTGGGGCATCACAAGACTATACATTGGTGGAGGCTGACTAGGAATGAGTGGAAGAGCCTGACTAGGAATGAGTGGAAGAAACACCCTATTGTGACTGGTCCACAGGCCTCATGCATTTTGGGCATAGATTACCTCTGGAGTGGGTATTTTAAAGACCCAAAAGGGTTCAGGTAGGCCTTCAGAATAGCAACTGTGATGGCAGAAAGCATTCGACAATTGAACACCTTGCCTGGACTGTCCGAGAACCCAATCACAGTAGGACTTTTGAAGGGAGAAGAACAAATGGTACCAATTGCCACTTCAATAGTGCATCGTCAACAATATAGAACCACTCGAGATGCCGTGATCCCCATCCACAAGATGATTCGAGAGCTGGAGAGCCAAGGGGTGGTCAGCAAAACCCACTCACCCTTCAACAGCCCCATCTGGCCGGTGCGAAAATCTGACGGAGAATGGAGGTTGACTGTGGATTATCGTGCCTTGAATGAAGTGACTCCACCTCGGAGCGTGGCCGTACCAGACTTGCTGGAACTGCAGTACGAGCTGGAGTCCAAGGCAGCAAAGTGGTACGCCACTATCGACATAGCCAACGCATTTTTCTCTATCCCTCTGGCAGCAGAATGCTGGCCTCAGTTTGCCTTTACATGGAGGGGAGTGCAGTACACCTGGAACCGACTGCCCCAGGGGTGGAAACACAGTCCTACCATATGTCATGGACTGATTCAAGCCACACTAGAAAAGGATAAGGCTCCAGAACATTTACAATATATTGATCATATCATTGTGTGGGGAAACACAGCAGCAGAAGTGTTCGAGAAAGGAGAGAAAATCATCCAAATTCTCCTGGATGCCGGCTTTGCTGTTAAGAAAAGGAAAGTTAAGGGACCTGCTCGGGAGATCCAGTTTCTAGGAGTGAAGTGGCAAGATGGACGGTGTCAGATTCCTACTGATGTCATTAACAAAATTACAACTATGTCCCCCCCAACTGATAAAAAGGAAACACAAGCTTTCCTAGGTGCCATAGGTTTCTGGAGGATGCACATTCCGGAGTACAGTCAGATTGTGAGCCCCCTTTATCTGGTTACCCGCAAGAAGAACGATTTCTACTGGGGCCCTGAGCAGCAACAAGCTTTCACCCAGATCAAGCAGGAGATTGCTCATGCTGTAGCCCTCGGCCCAGTCAGGACAGGACCGGATGTGAAGAACGTGCTCTACTCTGCAGCTGGGAGTCATGGTCTGTCCTGGAGCCTTTGGCAAAAGACACCTGGTGAGACCCGAGGCCGACCACTGGGATTCTGGAGTCGGAGCTACAAGGGGTCTGAAGATAACTACACCCCAACGGAAAAGGAAATCTTGGCCGCCTACGAGGGAATCCAATCTGCTTCGGAGGTGATTGGTACAGAAGCAAAACTCCTCCTGGCACCCCAACTACCGGTGCCAGGGTGGATGTTTAGAGGAAAGGTTCCCTCCACCCACCATGCCACCAGTGCTACCTGGAGCAAGTGGATTGCCCTCATTACACAATGCGCCCGAGTTGGGAAACTGAATCACCCTGGAATTTTAGAAGTAATTACAAACTGGCCCGAAGATGAAAGTTTCAGTGTCGCAGATGAAGAACAAGAACCAGTGACCCAAGTTGAGGAAGCTCCGCCATACAACCAGCTGCCGGCAGAGGAAGTACGTTACGCTTTATTCACCGACGGTTTCTGCCACATCATAGGGATGAGTCAGAGGTGGAAAGCAGCTATATGGAGCCCCACACGACAGGTCGCAGAGGCCACTGAAGGAGAGGGTGGATCCAGTCAATTTGCTGAACTCAAAGCCATTCAACTGGCCCTAGATATTGCAGAGAGAGAGAAGTGGCCAAGGCTATATCTGTATACTGATTCTTGGATGGTAGCCAACACTCTGTGGGGATGGCTGAAGAAATGGAAAGAGGCGAACTGGCAGTGTAGAGGAAAACCAATTTGGGCTGCTGAAGAGTGGAAAGATATTGCTGCCCGGTTAGAGAAACTACCTGTCAAGATTTGCCATGTAGATGCCCACGTGCCTAGAAGTAGAGCTAATGAGGAGCAGCAAAACAATCAGCAAGTAGATCAAGCTGCAAAGATAGGGGAGTTGAAGATAGATCTTGACTGGGAGCACAAGGGAGAGTTGTTCCTAGCACGGTGGGCCCATGATGTCTCAGGTCACCAAGGTAGAGATGCCACCTATAAGTGGGCACGAGACCAAGGGGTGGATCTAACCATGGACAGCATTTCTCAAGTTATCCGAGACTGTGAGACGTGTGCTGCCATTAAGCAAGCCAAGCGGATGAAGCCCCTCTGGTATGGAGGGCGGTGGTCTAAGTACAAGTATGGGGAGGCCTGGCAGATTGATTACATCACACTGCCTCAAACCCGCCAAGGCAAGCGCCATGTGCTGACCATGGTAGAAGCCATCACGGGATGGTTGGAAACCTACCCTGTGTCTCATGCTACAGCCCGCAACACCATCCTGGGCATTGAAAAGCAGGTCCTTTGGAGGCACAGTACGCCCAAGAGAATTGAGTCAGACAATGGGACTCATCTTAAAAATAATCTTATTAAAACCTGGGCTAGGTAGCATGGCATTGAGTGGGTGTACCATATCCCCTACCATGCACCAGCTGCAGGTGAAGTGGAGAGGTACAATGGGTTGTTAAAAACCACCCTGAAAGCATTGGGTGGAGGGTCCTTAAAAAACTGGGAGCAGCATTTAGCAAAGGCCACCTGGTTAGTTAACACCCGAGGTTCTACCAACCGAGCGGGTCCTGCTCAGTCTCAGCTCCTTAATGTAGTAGATGGAGATAAAGCCCCAGTGGCCCATGTTAGAGGTTTGTTGGGAAAGACAGTATGGATCAACCCTACCTCGAGTACAGGCAAACCCATCCGTGGAATTGTCTCTGCTCAAGGACCGGGTTATACCTGGTGGATAATGCAGAAAGATGGAACAACACGATGTGTACCTCAGGGAGATCTGAATGTGGGGTAAGACTCGTATGTGCTGAATGTTACCATTGTCGGTGTGTTAGATCAGTCAGACATGAAACAGGAGGAAACGTATAAGTGTCAAAGGTCTGAGCAAGTAAGATGGACGGAAATGTGTAAGTGTTGAAGGTCTGAGTAAGTGAGATGAAAGTTTTTACTGTGTGTCCAATATATGGGATAAGGGGTGGAATGTTCTGGGTTTACGGTACCTCCTATCCCATATCGTGGACTGCATTTGTTATGTCTAACAGCTGCTGCTTCGCTCGCGGGGCTTTGCTGCTCTGGCTGAGCTGCTGCTTTGCTCGCCGCCGCTTTTGCTGCTGCTTTGGCCGCTTTTTCTCTCTGCTCCTGCTTTTCTCTGTTTCCGTTTTTTTTTCTTCCCCCCTCTTTTCCCTTCTTTTTTCCCTTCCCCCCCACCCCCCCACGAAGATTTGGACCGGCTCCGGACCTGACCTGACCTGAGAAGTCTGAGAATCTCCGGGACCCGTGGAAGAAGTTCTGCGCCCTTCTCCCTCACAGTAACTTGAGCTTTTCCTTTTCCTTGTGGTGGGGAGTGTTTTTTTCATTTGTCAATAAAACCAGTTTTTTCCACTTTTCTCCTCCAAAGAATTTCCTTCCCAAACCCAGGGCTGGGGGGGAAGGGGTGGTGGAGGTTTGTTTTAGGGGACTCCCTTTTAGAGGTTCTCCCCTAATTTATCCTAAACCAACACACTCCCTCAAACATCTTCTGGTACAACAAAAGGGGGGAGCTGGAGACACTCCATGCAAGGCCCTGTATGTTTTTACTTTCTTGAACTGTTCAATGACAGACTTGAATCCCCCTATGACTAGGCATTTTGCATCATCCACGTCGCTTTCCAACATAGAGAAACCACCCGTATTAATCCGTGACCCAGAATCTGGTAAAATCCTTGGCCCTTACCCTTTGATCACTTGGGGGAGGGGCTTTGCTTGCACCTCCTCAGAGAAAGGACCTCGCTGGATTCCTGCAAAGAATGTAAAGCCATTCTGGCAACTTCTACCGGCAGCTGATGGAGGCCAGGATGCCACCAAGCCACCGGGAGAGGAGGAAGAGGAGGAACCCCACCCAGACTGCAGCTGATGACATCTTTTGTCCTACCTGTACAGGAAACTGTGAACTTTGGGTTTCATGTCAGTATAAAGGGTGTGGAAATTGCTGATATCGCAGAGCCCTTTTGGCAAAAGCATAGTGTAAATCAGGTATAAAGCCATTGAATTTTTCATTGTAGCAGGCCATAAGAAAAGGATAGTCCTCACCTCCCTATTCTCAGGAGGGAGGTTTTGAGGAAATCCAAAAATAGCCATATTTGCAAAGTGGAGTGCAGAGGAAACAACTGAGTGCCTTATATTTGGCTGGTCCTTGAACAATCTTAAGAAAGGACAAAAAGGGGATAAGCTAAAAGGGGTTTCCTTTTTTTTCACCACAACACAGTTCAAAACAAACAAACAAAAACACCATGGGGTTTGACACCTTGGCTAAAAGATTCTTTTTAGGATAGGAATGCACGTGATGATTTTAATAGTAATTGCATTAGTTAGGATACACTGCTTGCTTCAATGTGTGCAGAGATTAATTAATAAGGCCATTAAAAGAGTGTTTTTGGTTGATACAGGAGGGGGAGATGTGGGAATAAACAAGACAGAGAGTAAAACAGGCTTAATTAGAATAGCTGGTTTGATAACAAAGATGCCATGGCAGGAACAAACAGAACTCTGAAGATTACAGAAGATGGGACTAAACGTACTTATGGGAAGAGAGGAGATTCAATTAAACTCTGCAAGCAAAAGATGTTGTAAAATGTGTAAGTTGTCTGTATATTTAACCCTTATTATTTATATTTATATTTAACCCTGGATATAATTTAACAAGAATAATCCTTTAACCGGATTATTGTAATGGAAAATTATTAACCTGCCTAAAATGGTATATCAGCTTTTGGAAAATCTGAGTAAAATCGAATTCTGATCACGGAATCAGTATTCCTGTCTCTCTCTATCAATCGTCAATATTCACTCATGCCAACTCCTGTTAAAGTCAATAGGAAATTTCTAAAAATAAAACTAAGTCACTTTGCCTAACTAATATGGCTTTGCAGAAGTTAAATCTTTTTTCTTCTGAGATAAACATGAAAAGCCTCGTCCAGAAGAGGCTCTTCAAGTCCTCTTTGTGATAAAGAGGCCCTTCAGCAGTAGCAGACCCTGAGTGATGGTAAAACATACAGGCAGTTTAAAGTTTCACCTTATTAATTTTGTTCAAAGATATGTGTTTTGTTCTTGTTAAAATTGTTAAAACAAGACGAAAGAAAGGCAAAAAGTGTGGGGTGGGTGTACACCCCACTCAAGAGTCTTAGGTGCTCTCATGTTCTTATGTTTTTCTAAGTAAAAGATTGTCATAGTAAGACAATTTACCCACCACTTTACTTAAACTCCAAGACTCAAACATTTGGGAGACATCAGAGGCAGAAAGATGTGTGTTTCGATTGAAATGGTTTTTAATGAAATTGTTTACTGTTTTCTAGTGTTAAGTTGGAACTTGTAACTTCTAAGCAATTAACCTGTGACATGCTAGCCTGGCAAATTGTGATATTAGTGGATTTCGCCTAACAACTCCTAGATGGGGATGCTGCAGCTCCAATAATACATGAGACACATCACGGGCTATGGAAACTAAATTTATCAAATTGAGTAAAAACCCCCATTCAAATTAAATTCATACTGTCTTTGTTGTCCTACATGCAAGGCACATGCAAGAAGGATAACAAAGAACACTTACTTTTTAAAATTATAACCGAAAGGGTGATGTGTCGTAGCTAATCTATTAGCTAGACAAGATAAATCTGGTCATAACAGACCCAACCCAGCTGACCTGGCATGTTCTAGAAGTCACTAGGTGAATGGGAGAGCTCGTGCAGACACCTCAACCCACCATAGCCAGTCCAGAGACCAGACACATCACTGGTCAAGGAGCTGGGCAGGGCTAAGACCCAGACCAAGGAGTGCCTAGAACTGGGAGTTTGGAACTTCCTATATAAAGGAGTTCTGAACAATAAAACATTCTGTTTGTCTCATGAACAAGAGGTCTCGAGTCATGATTTCTGTCTCCCTACCCCCTCGTTACTGTGGGATTCAGCACTTTTCGGTCAAAACTGAGTTATTCTCAGTGGGATTTGAGTGGTTTGAGGTGACAGACTGATCCCTCTTGGCTTTTGGAGTGCAAAGAGATGGAGAACACTGCATAAAATGCCTCAAGAACACACGATCTTCCAGAATCTGGTCCCAAATCCTAAACTCCCCATTAAATACCTGTGTAATGGAGGGACTTTAGACACCTCTGATCAATTTCATTTCAAACCTGTTTTGGCTGTTTTTAAGGCATGAAGATAAGTCAGAAGAAAATTAAGGCCAAAACAAAAGGGTAACCAGCCTGGTGTCTTCCCAACATGGATCACAGGGAATGTGGGTCACCAGGGCTCTGCCCAGCATGACTCCTGCAGTGGGGGATGGAGCTGGAGCAGCACATGAAGCTCTTCCCGCACTAGGGGCACTGGCAGGGCTTCTCTTACTGCAGCTCCGTTGGTGTTGGGTCAAGCCTGAGCTACATGAGAATCTCTTCCCACACCGGGGACACTCATAGGGCCTCTCCCCGGTGTGGATGCGCCGGTGCCTGACGAGGGTGAAGTTGCCCTTGAAGCCCATCCCGCAGTCGGGACAGAGGAAGGGCCTCTCCTCTGTGTGCGTGCGCTGGTGCTGGATGAGATTGGAGCTGGTTGGAAACCTCTTCATGCATTTATCACACTCATAGGGCCTCTCCCCAGTGTGGATGCGCCGGTGGGTGGTGAGGGCGGAGTTCTGTGTGAAGCCCTTCCCACAGTCGGGGCAGCGGAAGGGCCTCTCCTCTGTGTGAATCCGCTGGTGCAGGAGGAGACGGGAGCTGGTTGGAAACCTCTTCCTGCATTTATCACACTCATAGGGCCTCTCCCCAGTGTGGATGAGCCGGTGGGTGGTGAGGTTGGAGCTTTGCTTGAAGCCCTTCCCACAGTCGGGGCAACAGAAGGGCCTCTCTCCAGTGTGGATGCGCCGGTGGGTGATGAGGTTGGAGTTCTGCGTGAAGCCCTTCCCGCAGTCGGGGCAGCGGAAGGGCCTCTCGTCTGTGTGAATCCGCTGGTGAAAGAGGAGACTGGAGCTCGTTGGAAAGGTCTTCCTGCATTTATCACACTCATAGGGCCTCTCCCCAGTGTGGATGAGCCGGTGCCTGACAAGCGTGAAGTTGTCCTTGAAACCCTTCCCGCAGTCAGGGCAGCGGAAGGGCGTCTCTCCAGTGTGGATGCGCTGGTGGATGATGCGGGCGGAGTTCTGTGTGAAGCCCTTCCCGCAGTCGGGGCAGCGGAAGGGCCTCTCCTCCATGTGAATCCGCTGGTGCAGGAGGAGACGGGAGCTGGTTGGGAATGTCTTCCTGCATTTATCACACTCATAGGGCCTCTCCCCAGTGTGGATCTTTTGGTGGACGAGCAGACTGGATTTGTACCTGAAGCCCTTCCCACATTCCCCACAACTGTAAAGCTGTTCCCCAGTGTGGATGTTCTGGTGGCAAATCAGGTACTCCCTCTGGCTGAAGCTCTTCTCACATGCCTCACACTTGTGGGGCTTCTCCCCAGTGTGGATGCGCCGGTGCCTGACGAGGCATCCGTTCCTCCTGAAGCCCATCCCGCAGTCAGGGCAGCGAAAGGGCCTCTCCTCTGTGTGAATCCGCTGGTGTACAAGAAGATTGGAGGTGGTCTGAAACCTCTTCCTGCATTTATCACACTCGTAGGGCCTCTTCCCAGTGTGGATCAGCTGGTGGCGGATCAGGCTGAACCTCTGCCTAAAGCTCTTCCCACACTCCAAGCACTTGTGGGGCTTCTCCCCATCAGGAAGCTGCTCATGGACCACCAGCTCTGAGCTCTGGCTTGACCTCTGGCTGCCCTCCCGGCACAGGGTGGGTCTTTCCTCCTCACATCCTTGCAATCTGCCTTTGCAGCCCCTCCTCCTGTGGGATCTCTGGAGCTTTTCCTCCCCGTTGGATTCCTGTGCCGTGCAGCCGCTCAAAACGGCCTCTCCCACGAGGTTCTGCTGCGGGGATTTGTCCTCCCTGGCCTCCATGCTCAGCTCCTTGTCTGGGGGAGGAAGGACAAGGAGAGGATGGGATTTGTCCCCGTGCCAGAGGGAAGGGGAAGGAAATCCCCCCAGTGCATCCCCGGCAGGACGGCGTTGGCAGTGGGGTTGTCCTGCAGCTGGGGGCCAGGCTTGGCTGGGAGATGGAGCAGGAGAGAGGAGGAAAGGGGCAGTGACTTCCTCCTCACCTTCTTGGCTGTCCGGGGGCATCTTCCTCTTCCTCACAGCCTCCTCCTTCATCGGGTCAATGGTTGGGAATGGGAAATCCTGGTTTGGGGGGAAAATGGTATGTGAGTGCCTTGCGTTTGACAATCCTGCTGGCCACGTCCATCGCTAGAAGTCACTGGCCATTTGGGCTCCAAAAAAAGCCTTCCAAACACCAAGATTCAGTGCTGAAAAAGCCTCCCAGGAGTTCCTGTCTCTGGTGTGTCCCCTTTGGTGTTTGAGGGTTCCCCCCTGTCCCAGCTGCTGGAGGTCACGCTTGTATTGGGGGTCCCCCAACTACTTGGTTCCCACCCTCCCCAGGCTGCTGGGAGTGCCAGGAATACAAAAAACGCCCCCCTCTTCTTTCTATCCATTAAGGGATGCTGGAGGTACTTGGATCCTGGGGTCCCTTTTCCCCCTATTCTCTGCTTTGGGGTGCAGGGGGTCCAAGGAATCCCCCCTACCCCTCTCCAGGCTGTTCAGGGTCCTGCCAATTGTGGCACTCCCCCCTCTCTGGGCTCCCCACTTTGGGGTCCTGAGGGACACAAGGCTCTGCTCCTCCAGGCTGCCTCTGCTAGCAGCCACCACTGGGACCCCCCAATGTCCCCCCAAGGGGCATGTTACAGAGTACAGAAGACAGAATCACTAGGTTGGAAGAAACCTCCAAGATCATGAAGTCCAACCCCAGCCCTAACACCTCAACCAGACTGTGGCACCAAGTACCACATCCTGTCTTTTTTTAAACACATCCAGGGATGGTGACTCCACCCCCTCCCCAGGCAGACTATTCCTGTACTTTATTAGTGTATCTGTGAAAGACTTTTTCCTAATATTCAACCTATATTTCCCTTGGCACAGCTTGAGACCGTGTCCTCTTGTTCTTGCAGTTGCAGCCTGGAGAAAGAGATCAAGCCCCACCTGACTACAGTCACCTTCCAAGAAGGAGTAGAGATTGATAAGGTCACCTCTGAGTCTCCTTTTCTCCAGGCTGAACAACCCCAGCTCCCTCAGCTGTTCCTCACAGGAGTTGTGTTCCAAGCCCTTCACCAGCCTCCTTGCCTCCTCTGGACTCACTCAAGCATCTCAATGTCCTTCCTAAACTGAGGGGCCCAGAACTGGACACTGCACTCAAGGGGTGACCTCACCAGTGCCGAGTACAGGGGAAGAATGACCTCCCTGCTCCTGCTGGCCACACTACTCCTGATCCAGGCCACGATACCGTTGGCCCTCTTGGCCACCAGGGCACACTGCTGGCTCGTGTTCAGCCTGCTGTCCAGCAGTGCCCCAGGTCCCTTTCTGCCTGGGCACTGTCCAGCCACACTGTCCCAAGCCTGTAGCACTGCAGGGGTTGTTGTGGCCGAAGTGCAGGACTCAGCACTTGGACTTATTAAAGTTCATCCTATTGGACTCTGCCCATCCATCCAACCCTTCCAGGTCTCTCTGCAGAGCCCTCCTCCCTTCCAACAGATTGACACGCTCCCAGCTTAGGGTCGTCTGCAAATTTATTAATGAAAGACTCAATACCCTCATCCATGTCATCAATAAAGAGATTGAACAGAGCTGGCCACAGCACAGACCCCTGAGGGACACCACTGGTGCCTGGCCGCCAGCTGGATGCAGCACCATTCACCACCACTCTCTGGTCATGGCCATCCAGCCAGTTCCTAACACAGCAAAGAGTGCTCCTGTCCAAGCCGTGGGCTGCCAGCTTTTCCAGGAGTGTGCTGTGGGAGACAGTGTCAAAGGCACTCCAGTCTAAACAAACATCCACAGTTGTTGGGGTTAGGTTTGTTCCTTTTTACTCAGAGAATTTTTCCCCATAAAGTTGCTAGCAGACTAACCACTGGGTGTTTATGGGTGCTTGACCCAAACAAAGAGGTGGCCAAAAGTCGGAGGGGGAGATGAGGTGAGGTTTTGGGGCAGGTAAAGGACGGGGTGGGGGCAGCTTCTCCTCTCTTGCTCTTGGCATTGCAGAGAGGACGAGAGGCTGCTGCACTGTGGGGAGGAGTTCATTGTCCCACCGGGTCCGGCCCTGAGGGGTCTGCCACCATCTGCTTGTGTGCCCCAAACTCTGAGCTCACCTCCTCCTGCCCTGCTGGCCAGCCCTGTCCCGCTGCCGCCGTTTTCTCCGGCGCTGCTTGGAGGCTTTTGCTGCGCTGTAGCCCACACGGCCCTGCCCTGCCAGGACACCTCCACCGTTCCAGCCACCACCGGCAGAGCTTCTGACCTCATCCACCAGCCCGGGACTTTTCCACCGTTCGAGCCTGGTGCTCTCCTGGTGCTCTCGAGAGATCAAACTGCCCTGGGCTTTGTCAAACAAAGCCCCTCGAGGTTTTTCCTGGTTCTGTTTATTGCTAACGCTGTAGTTGGTTTCTTTGTCTTGTTATACATACTAGTAAAGAACTGTCATTCCTATCCCAACACCTTTGCCTGGAAGTCCTTAATTCAAAAATTATAATTTCGGAGGGAGGGGGTTTACGCTCTCCATTCCAAGGGAAACTCCAGCTTTCCCTGGCAGATACCTCTCTTTCAAATCACAACAACAGCCTTTCCTGCCTTCACCAGGCAGGTCACTTGGGTAAAAGAAGATCAGGTTGGTCAAACCTACAAACCTAATCCAAAACCCATGATGGCTTGCTGTCTGGGTTTTTGCCGTTCTCCTCTGTCCCCTTTAAGGAGTTTGTAAAAGTCTTATTTTTAGCTTTCTGTGTTTTTGGAGTCAGATACACTTTCGTATAAACAAGCCATTTGTTATTGTAAAATCTAGCGATGTTTACATTCTTTTCATGAGGAGGAGACTGTTGATGGACTGCTGCATGGTCCAGTGTGGTTGGAGAAGAAGATTTTCTTCCTCCAATCCATGATCACTGCTGGAATTCGATAAACCTTGAATCTGTAAATAATCCCTCCTCTTTTCTGCCTCGGACATCGCAAGGTGTGGGTGTGAGTTCTTTATGTCGTCTGCGACAAAACACGACCTACACCTTCAAAACCCATGATGGCTGAGCGTGATTTTCCACTCAGCTTTTCAGTTCTCCATGCTCCAAAAATCCCTCCCAAAGAAAACCAAGCCAGGGACACCCCAGGATATCTGGGCTGAGCTCCCCTTCCCAATCACCTGCAGTATGGGGGGGCAATGATCCCAGGGTGGGGGCTGAGAATTCAGACAGCGCTGGACCGCACGGCTCCTTCTCCTTTTTCGATCCTCTTTGGTCCCTCCTCTTCCTTTTCCTGCCACTCTTCTCTTCCAGCCCTCCTCCTCCTCCTCTTCCCTAACCCCAACTCCTCCTGCTACTTCCACCCCTTCTCCTGCTCCTTCTCTATCCCTCCCTCCTTCCCCCAGCAGCAGCCACACCCTCGGTGCCCCATTCCCGAAGCCCTGGCAGCCCGCAGGAGGAGCGGGGATGCAGCCGGGACAGGTCGGATGGGCAGCGCGGGGCTCTCGGCTGCTCCCACCCGCTGGGGATGGGGGAACCCGGCCCGGGGAAAAGGAGAGGGAAACTGGGAAAACTGGGGGCTGCAGATCCAAACTGGGCTTGCTGGGGACCCTGGCTGGGGACTTCCAGCCCTTGGGGTCCTCTGGGAGATCCGGACAGGGAATGCAGAGAGGGCTGGGGGATCCAGGAGTGCCAGCACTGGGAGTGACTGGGCTCTACTGGGGTAACTGGAACCTTACTGGGCAACTGGGAGTGACTGGGACTGACTACAAAACATGCTGAGGGCAAATGGGGTATACTGGGAGTGTCTGTGACAGTACTGGTGTGACTGGAACCACACTGGG